>CAWUFW010009253.1:0-600000 GCA_963921515.1 Calotriton arnoldi | reverse complement strand
CACCAAATGTCACTTTGTCACATATCACAGTGTATTTCACTCCGTGTCTTGACAGCCTTACAAAATCAGTTTGGGTATTTATAAATGACTTAATTTATATAAAATAACTCAAATACCCCTTATGGTCTTTTTGTGTGTGTTCCTTGGTTTTAAGTGAAAATTTCTTTTGAATAACAATGATTTGTTCGGTTGTTTAAGGAATATGTGATACCCGACAGAACCATTGTCTTTCTTTACATTCCTTCAGGATTGGTCAGGGGACTCACTAAAGCGTTCCCCCCCTTTATTCTAATTCCCAGAGTGACATCTCAGATTTTCAAACAACAAGCGGAGGTGATTCTGGTGACCCCCTGTGGAAATCGCAGCCCTGGTTCCCGATATTATTGGAGATGAGCTGTGATCTCCCCAGGATGCTCCCATAGTCGCAGACGCTACTCCTGGGCCCTCACAAGGAGCAGCATCCGATGGTAATCTCGGGGCAGTTGTCCCTGATGGCATGGAGGCTTTCCGGCAACAGTGGGAAATGCTGGGATTTTCGGATAGGGCTTCAGCTTTCATCAAACAGGCCTGGGCCCCTTCAACTAGGAAACGATACTCTTCAGCCTGGAAAGGCCGGATTTGTTAGTGCCTGGAACGGCACGTGGATCCCGTGGGGGCAGAATTATGCCACGTTGTGAATTTCCTTTCGGACAAGGCCGCGGAAGGTTTAGCTTACCGTTCAGTGAATAACTTTAGATCAGCTATTTCAGCAGGTCATTCCCAGATTGATGGTAAACCTGTTGGCATGCATCCAGTGGTTTTCAAATTACTTAAAGGCATAAGGGTAGCGAATCCTCCCAAACCTAAGTATACATGTTTATGGGACGTTTCGATTGGTTATTTCCTTATTTGATAGATGGCCAACGAATTACCTTTTGTCCAGAAAACAATTATCTGCCAAATTGGCTATGCTCTTATGCCTATCAGCTTGTAGGCGTTCATCGGACGTACGGGCCCTGGATATTACAGGTAGAGTATTTACTCAAGAGGGAGTTTCCTTTAACATTACAGGGCGAACAAAAACTTTAACAAGATGGATTGAATACAATGCGTTTCCAGATAATGCCAAATTATGTGTTGTTCAATGCTTGAAAGCTTATGAAGAATGTACAGCTTCCCTGAGACCGGAAGGTTCTACACAATTATTGATTGCTCTGCAAAAACCTTTTAAGCCAGTATCAGCGGCCACTGTAGCCAGGTGGTTAAGATCCGTTATGCAAGAAGCTGGTATTGATATTCAAATGTTTGGAGCACACTCAATACGTGGTGCCATGGCTTCAAAAACGTATATGTTAGGTTCTACTATTCAAAACATTATGCGATGTGCTGACTGGTCGTCTGAATCTACTTTTAAGCAATTTTATTATAAACCGGTGGGTGATATAACCTCAGTTGTGTTTGGTAAGCGTTAAACTAGCATAATCCGAAGCCTCCGGTCCTGTAATAGAATAAAACATTTGCTAGCACTCGCGCCAAGAAATTTCAATTCTATTAAGGACACGGAGGCGAGGATTATCCCACCCGGTTGTTTTTCAATGTGATGGTAATAACTACCCACCCGTATGGCTGTGATTTTTCTGATATACGGAAATTACGGGTTGTTCATTTAATTTCTTTCAGGTTCGGAAAAGAATTCAGAGTAAGAAATTCTTCCAGTTGAAGACTTCGGGGGACATTATGGTTCAGTGTTAAATCTTCCACGGTGGAGGACATTGTTAATATTACAAGTTAACGGCTCACACTTGGACTTGCAGTTCGAGCAAAGAAAGAGGCTCAGGGGATGGTGCTGATGGCCCTCATTGGGGCTGATGGGACGTGATTGGTGCAAGACCATCATGGGATATGTAGTTTGTGTTTAATGAACGTTTTTCATTGGCTGCTGTGTTGACAGTAAAAGAAAGAGAAAGCATAATCCTCGCCTCCGTGTGCTTAATAGAATTGAAAATTCTTGGCGCGAATGCTAGCAAACGTTTTACTCCCACACAAGTGATATCTATAGGCGCAGCACCGGCTATAGCCCGGAAATGCCCTGAAGCAGCAGGGATTCCCCACTTACGTGATCTTCGTTGAAGGAGCGCTTGCTGGAGGTCAGGACGTACCCTGCTGGGGAATCCAGAAACAGGCGCAAGGTAGTCGCAGGAAACTGGGTGAATGGAACAGCACACACCCTCGCTGTACACAACCTCCGGCGACAAGAATGAGCGCTGTAGAAATTGTCTACACTGTGGAGAAGCACCTGGTCAGGAAGCGCTCCGGAGCACCACGAGAGCTGCCAGCACTTCAAAAATCGTAGACACAAGCACGCGCCAGTCCACTGGTGTGCTACGATCGTCGCCAAAACTGTAAAGATGAGGACACCAGTATTCTGAAGAAGATTTATTGCAGGAAAAAAGCAGCACACCAGATGGGAGGACACTGCAGCAAAACACGACGTGTCAACTCACCAACGACATTCTTCCAACTGACAGCATTCAGATGACATTCTAGAACGTCACCTGATTACATGACAATAGAGGTGAGTGCGTGAGAAAGGTACGGAAGCCTAGAGGGAACAGGGTGGGAAGGTTCTAGAAATGACTACCATCTTAACACTATTGATCTCCTTTACAGGTCAGTGAAAATGACTTTTTAAAAAGACTGTGGTCCTTTTCAACAAGTTCCCCAATGTATGTAAGCCACTCTAAACTGGGTGCTCCGTATCTTGAGGATTATGTTAAATTACCCCCTTTAATTTTATGGCTTTTTGTCTGGTCAAAAAGGAAAACTAATCTTAATCGAATTAGGATTCTAGATTGCTCGAAGCATTATGACACGTTCAAAATCTCCTGGTTGACATATTAAAAGGAGCAATTTTCAATACCTGGGAGGTCTGAACTTTTTCTAACCCTGAATGTATTCATTCTTCTGTGAAAGATGCTGTTAAATCTGAATTGTTAGGTATGTTAAACGAGCAAAAGAACACCGTAAATGCTATAAGAGGATGGCCGCCAGTTATCAACTTTTATCGACCAAAATTTTTATCGGACCATATCTGCGTTCTTTACTGCATCCTCGGCAAACATTTTATTTGGTTAGGTTTCATTTTAATATAGTCCATCTTCTGGTTTCCTACCCTAAAAATGCATACAGAGACTCAGACCTTGATTTGTGCCCCTGTAGCACAAGTTACTAACTTGTGTAAAGATATATCGTAGCAGTACCCTTGCGCGTCGGTAGGCGGCGTCGTTCGACTCCCCGTCCGTCGTTGGCGTCGGGATCGCCGGGATGACGTCGCGGCCAGTACTTAGATGCCGCCCCTGCGCGCTGACGTCAGTTCTGTACACGACTTTCCGCACCAGGAACGCAGAGCCATGCAAGAAGCTGACACAGGTGTCTGAAAAATACTAGGGCCCTGAAAGGGATGTCCTTAACCCTAGAAATCAGTTCGCAGAACGGGGAGGATGGAGTGGGCGGTAGGGAATCTGTCACTAACTACTGTCTCTTACAGATATGTCGTTACACAAGTTAGTAACTTGTGCATCTGAAAGAGACACGTTAGTGACAGATTCCTTACCTTAGAATAGATACCCCAGCAATACCAACCCCGGTGGTGGGTCTGCGAACAGATTCAGACAAGGAAGTCCCGGAGGACAGAGCGGCCAAAGAAGCCGTCCCTCCGGACCTGGCTGTCAAGGTAGTAATGCTTGGTAAACGTGTGCAGCGAGGCCCACGTAGCTGCCTGACCTATATCCTGTAGCGGAACACTGCGGCCTAAAGCCGTGGTAGCAGCTGTTGCCCTGGTAGAATGGGCACATAGCCCAACAGGGGGCTCCTTCTTAGCCAAAGAATAGCAGGCTTTGATACACAAGATTACCCAGCGGGAGATGGTCCTCTTGTGTACCGCCCGACCTTTTTTGGCACCCACGTAGCCAACAAAGAGCTGGTCATCCACCCGGAAATGTTGTGTGCGGTTGAGGTAAAAGGAAAGCGCACGTTTTGGGTCCAGACGGTGGAGCCTCTCTTCCTCTCTGGAAGGATGCGGAGGCGGAAAGAAGGTGGGCAAAGTGATGGTCTGCCCAATGTGGGAAGGCAGTAACCACCTTTGGCAAGAAGAACGGACGCGTCCTAAGAACAACCTTGTCTGGATGGACAGACAGAAAGGGGGGTTTGCACGAAAGAGCCTGGAGCTCACTCACCCGCCGAGCGGAGGTGATGGCCACCAGAAAGGCTGTCTTCAGAATGAGAAGAGGACAGTTATGTAGAGGCTCAAAGGGAGCGCACATTAAAAAGGTAAGAACCAAGTTCAAGTCCCACTGAGGCATCACAAACGGAACAGGAGGGAAGAGGTGTGTAATGCTCTTTAAGAAACCTGTTAACAACAGGGGACTTGAGAAAGGAGGGCTGATCAGGAAGCCTGAGGAAGGCCGAGATTGCACAAAGATAGCCCTTGATGGTACCCAGGGCAGAACCCTGTTGGGCCAGAGAAAGAAGGAACAGAAGAACCTCAGAAAGAGGGGCAGAAAGGGGATTCATAGCCTTTGCTGTGCACCATGCCACAAACTTGTTCCACCTGCAGGCGTATACCACCTTAGTGGAGGGACGCCTGGCTGCCAGTATCACATCACAAACTTCGGGAGGCAAGTCGAAAGGAATCAACTGCCGCCGCTCAATCTCCACGCAAGCAGGTGGAGACTGGACAGGTTCGGGTGGAGGACCGTCCCCTGCTGCTGCGACAGAAGATCCTCCCGAAGAGGCAGACGGATCGGGGGATCGACGCTCATACTGAGTAGCTCGGGATACCAAACTCTTCGAGCCCACTCCGGAGCCACAAGAATGATTTGGGCCCAGTTGCGCCGAATCTTCTTCAACACTCTGGGTAGAAGTGGTATAGGCGGAAAGGCGTACGACAGACCGCAACTCCACTCGCGACGAAAAGCGTCGCCGAGCGAGTGCCGCCTTGGAAATTCCAACGCGCAGAACTGATGACATTGCGCGTTCTCTTCGGTGGCGAATAGATCTAACCAAGGCTCTCCCCACCGTAGAAAGAGTCCTTGCGCCACCTCCGAGTGAAGACTCCATTCGTGATCCATCATGCACCTGCGGCTGAGTTCGTCCGCCCTGGCGTTGAACCATCAGGAAGACGCCCTGATGTTCCAGCCATGTCCAGAGGCGCAGAGCCTCCTGACAGAGGGTCCACGACCCCACCCGCCGTGTTTGTTGCAGTACCACATGGCGGTGGTGTTGTCTGTGAACACCTGCACTACCTTGCCTTTGACAGAGGGAAGGAATGCCTTGAGTGCAAGTCGGATCGCCCTGAGCTCCAGAAGGTTAATATGGAGTCGGGACTCCGCCGGAGACCAGAGGCCTCTGATCTCCGCCTCTCCCATGTGACCGCCCCATCCCAGAAGGGACCCGTCCGTCACAACTGTGTGCTCTGGCTGGGGAAGGGAGAGGGATCTGCCCATGACCCATTGCCGGTTCGAGAGCCACCACTGCAACTGCCGTGCAGTCCCCTCCAAGATCTGGACGTAATCGGACAGGTTCCCCTGATGCTGCGCCCACTGGAACTTCAGGTCCCACTGCAGAGCCCGCATATGCCATCTGGCATGATCGACCAGCAGGATGCAGGAGGCCATGAGGCCCAGCAGCCTCAGGGTCATCCGTACTGAAACCCAGGATAGAGGCTGAAAGATCGGAATCATAGCCTGAATATCCCGGACTCGCCGTTCGGGAGGATAGGCCCGAAACTGCGTTGTGTCCAGAACTGCTCCGATGAAAAGGAGCTGTGGAGAAGGAATCAGGTGCGACTTCGGCACGTTGATGGAGAACCCCAGCGAGTGCAGGAGTTCGGCCGTAGTCTGGAGGTGGGAGACGACTGCCTGGGACGAGCCCGCCTTCAGCAACCAGTCGTCGAGGTAGAGGAAGACTGGAACCCCTGCCCGGCGCAGATGAGCTGCGATCACCGCCATCACTTTCGTGAACACCCGAGGGGCGCTGGTAAGGCCAAAGGGGAGCACGGTGAACTGAAAATGCTCGATGCCTACCGTGAACCGCAGGTAACGCCGGTGGGCCGGCAGGACGGGGATGTGAAAATATGCGTCCTGCAAGTCCAACGCTACCATCCAGTCTCCAGGGTCGAGGGCAGTCAAGACCTGAGCTAGGGTGAGCATCTTGAACTTCTCCTTCCGGAGGAAGCGATTGACGTTCCGGAGGTCCAAGATAGGACGCATGTCCTCCTGTCCTTTTTGGGCACCAGAAAGTAGTGGGAGTAACAACCACGTCCTACTTCTGGGGTCGGACCGCGCTCGATGGCCCCCTTGGCCAAGAGGGCCGCAACTTCCTTTTGAAGAAGCACCAAATGATCCCCCGACATGCGGTGGCATGGCTGGGGGGGTAGTCTCTAAGGGGAGGGAGTAGCCCCTTCGGACAATGTCCAAGACCCACCTGTCCGATGTGATGGCACGCCAGTGGTGAAGGTGATGGCGGACCCTGCCCCCTACTGGCGTGCTGTGGACCTGAAAGGATGGACTAGGAGGGCTTGGAGGCCGCGGAGGTGGTGGCCTGACCCGCACGCTGGTTACCCGACCCACCTCGGCGGGAGCCACGGCCACCCGAAGACGCTTGCTGCGCGGGCCGGTGGCTGGGCAGCGGACATGACTGGGCGCCCCTTCTGTGGCCACGAAAGGGGCGAAAAGCAGACTGTTGCGGAGGGCGCACAGCAGAAAGGCCCAGGGACTTGGCTGTAGCCCGCGAGTCCTTAAAGCGCTCCAGTGCATGGTCTGCCTTGTTGCCGAAAAGGCCGACACCATCAAAGGGCATGTCCATAAGTGTGTTCTGGACATCGCCCGAGAAACCAGTGGTCCTCAGCCAGGCGTGACGGCGCAGCGCCACTGTCGTCGCAAGCGATCTGCCTAGCGAGTCGGCGTTATCTAGGCCACATCGGATAGTATATTTTGCCGTATCTCTTCCTTCCGCAATGGCGCGGGAAAGCAGTGCCTGGGCCTCCTCAGGACACTGGGGCAGAACCTGCGCCACCGAATCCCACAAGGAGTGGGTATATCGGCCCAAAAGGCAAGTGGTGTTGACGGACCTCAAGCTAGCACTGGTGGAAGAAAAAACCTTCTTCCCAAATTGGTCCAGTTTTTTGGATTCCCTATCCGGGGGAGCAGAAGGGAAGGCGCTTTGAGAGGCGGAGGCTTGGACAACCAAGCTCTCAGGGGTGGGGTGTTGGGAAAGAAACAGGGGGTCGCCCGGAGCAGGGCGATGGCGCCGGGCTACGTTCCTATCCACAGGAGCCCCTGTGGTGGGCTTGGACCAGGTGCCCAAAAGAACCGTCCGAAAGTGCCTCGTTGAACGGCAGCAGTGGCTCCGCAGAGGTAGCCGCCGGCTGAAGCACTTCCATCAGGAGGTTAGTCCTGACAGCCACTGTAGGTAACTGGAGGTGCAGGACCTCAGCTGCCCCACGCAGCACCGTAGCAAGTTTGCTCCCTCCTCCATTGCCACGGAAGGAGGAGACAGCATGCCAATGTCTGGAGAGGTGTCCAGACCACTGGCCTCCCCAAGTTCCTCAGCCCAGTCCTGATCATACTCACATTGGGCAGTGAGAGGGTCCTCAGACCCCTCCCAGTTCTCTTCGTCCTCCAAATCAGGGTCAATGTAAGGAGGAAGGACATGTGGGACCCAAGGTCTCAGCGGCGCCGGAGCCGGCGTGAACCTGGGGACGACGTCTCCCGGAGCCCCGGGCGTCGTCGTGAACGGCACTGGTATAATCGACGCCGGTGGCGGTGTCGTTAGGTGAAAGGGCGTCGACCGGGGTGGTGGCAGCACCGGGGCCGAGGCCGGAGCCGGGGCTGGTGTCGCTGGCGGCGCCGGAGTCGCCGGCGGCATCGTAGGAACCCCACTAGTGCCCGCGGGGCACGAAGGCGCACCGGGGGGACCTTGAGGCCCGAAGAGGCGGGCCATGGCCGACAGGAACTCCTGTATTTCGGCCGGAGTCGCCGCCGAACCCGGGTCGGGCGGGTAATGCGGCGGCGGCTCCACAGGCACTCGCGGAGCCGCGGGGACGGTGCCGACGGGACCCTCAGCCGAGTCGCGCGACCGGCGAGGGGAAGTCGTCGAGCGATGACGCTTTTTCGACTTCTTGTGCTTCGACTTACCGGAGGAATGCGAAGACTTTGACCCCGAAGAACGATGAGGACTCCGCGACCGGCCCCTCGACCTCTCTCTTGACCGGGGCTTGGATTGGCGCGGAGCCGACTGCCGGACCTCGAGGAGCTTTCGAGACCGCTCTCGCAAAGCCTTCGGATGCAAGGCCCGACAGTCAGGGCACGACTTGGGAGTCGTGGTCGCTCCCGAGGCAGTAGAGACAATTCTGATGCGGGTCCGTGATCGACATCATTCGACCACAGGCGTCGCATGGCTTGAAGCCGGGCATCCCTACCGACACCGTAGGAGTCGAACAACTCGAGGAAACAGTGACAAAAAGTCACAAAAAAAATCAGTCAAAAAATGACTGGGGCACTGCTCTCTCCGGATCTGCGCTTACTGGCGCGGAAAAAGAAAGAACTGACGTCAGCGCGCAGGGGCGGCGTCTAAGTACTGGCCGCGACGTCATCCCGGCGATCCCGACGCCGACGACGGATGCTGAGCCGCACGACGCCTCCTACCGACGCGCAAGGGTACTGCTACGCAAAACTTTCCAGATCCAGCCTGACGCCTGGGGATATTCTAAGGTAAGGAATCTGTCACTAACGTGTCTTTCAGATATTCAAAATCCATTCAATCAATGTTACAATTTTTTCTATTTTGTTAGCTCTATAGAGCACCTAAGAAACGTTTTTTAAATTTCTTTACTGAGGTCTCTTAATATAACAAAATGCAAACCTGCTCAGCCGCACCTTCAATTACTTCAATCTGAATTTATATGCATAATCTATAAATCTATTTTGACTGCAGCAAGGCTGAAATTTATAGTGGGCAAATGACGAGATGCTTTGATGAATTAAAAATATGACTTGATTTTCATTGATTGTATTGTGCTCCTTTGTAGCGCCTTGCCGAATTAAGAATTTTTTTGATGATAAATCAATAGTAGCTAATTAGGACTTGCTGCTAAGAAATGAAGTTATGCAATCTTATCTTTTGTATGTATCTAATCCACACCATCGATTTTTATTGACCAGGTTTAGTCTTATTATGACACTCTTTTTGGGTAGCCTTCCCAGAAATGGGTCATTGGTTCAGGGATCCAAGCATTTGCCCATAGGATGGAATTTCTCCGCAAAGCACTATGCACTTTAATTTTATGGGTAAATTCAATAGTAATTCATGATTCTGTTATACACAGCCATTGATTCAGAATTTTAAACATATTTAGATATTTATCTATTTATTTACAAAGATTTGAATCACTAATGGTTCATGTTGCACTTCTAGAATTTATAAACAAATCACTTTAGCTGAGGAAAATGATGTGCAAATTTGTAGGATATTTGGAATGGTTCTTTCTATTGCTATTTTTCCTCTTTCATTATTTTTATATATCAAGTTTTTATAAATAACCTAATGAAGCTGTGAAATGAAGCGGTGTACTCCTGTTTAAAAAATAAAATGAATAAAAATCGTTAATGCGTATATTGATGGACGTTTTGCTTGTGTAAGTCCAGCAATAAACGTAATCCTTATGGCGTCTGCATTAAATTTAAGATCCCCTCGGTGCTGTGCCTAAGGTGAAGCCTGAAGCAGAGGAAGGCCTTCCCGGCACCCCGAAACAAAAGGGACGGTCTACGAGCAGCGATTGCTGCAATTATTGACTGGGCAGTAAGGAGACCTTGTGGCGTGGTGGCGAGGAGGAGCAGGGCTGTTATAGGACGCTCTGGGTGACCGTGGCAAGGAAACTGAAGGGTGGGGGCATTACCAAACTGTGACCCTTAATGTAAGTGCCTTGTAGCTCATCGAATATCATTAATGTGGAGAAATGGAACGGTGCTACCCTCACGCAACTGGCATCACATTGAAGTTAATAGAATTTTGCTACTACGAGATCACAGGATGCTGTTTTGAGCACATAATGGGGTCTAGAGCAGATGCCTCCAGCCATCTTTCAACTATACATAACCCACTGTACAGTAATTAAAGAAACGACTGGTCAACAGTAGAGGGGTGTGTTGGTTTGTTACTGGATTGGTGGGACACTTAAGGCAGCATCAAGGGGAAGATAAAACAGCACGGTCCACCCAGAAAACAAAAAAGGATCAATACGATGGCACTACCTCAGGTGGAATGGCAGTGTGACAAGCTGAGAAAAATAGCATCGCAGAGGCACATTCTTCAGGAGCGCAAATACTAGCCACTAAAGAGGGGGATGGGGCATGTTCTTGAAACCAAAAGGAAAATGTTACTTGCTTCAGTAAGCATCTGTTTGTGGCATGTAGTGCTATAGATTCACATGCTCTGCATAATCCTGCCATCTAGTGTTGGGATGAATGTGTACAAGTTGTTTTTCTTCTAAGAAAGTCTTTCGAGTCACAAGGCATTGTGACTCCTCCTCTTGCTGGTAACGGGTATATAATTAATCAAAGGGAGAATGGATCACTTGTACCTGTTTTACAACCAGGGTCAGATGTGTTGATCAACTTAAAAACCCTCATTCACATACAGGAGTGATGGAGGGGTATATCTTGATTCTCCGCTTCTCATAGAATGTGAAAGCATCATCATCGGGTCTTTTTTTGACAATATGCTTTCCTCCACCTGGAGGTAGACCAACTGGTGATTACAGTAGTGATCAGTGATAATATGAAGTAAAGTGAGGCGAGTTAAAATTGCCTACCGCTCCTTTCCCAAGAAACTTTATTTGGTTGGAGAGGAGGCAAGGTTAAGAAACCAGGGCGGTGCGCTTATAGAAATGTTACTGTTCTATAGCACCTTGTTGTCCGTGTGGGTGGTTGACATGTTTCAGCCCATTGTTTGCACTAACGGGTCGGAGGGCTTTCTTCAGGACCTATGCAGAATGTGAGGTGGCTAATTAAGCACCTTAAGAGGGCAGGTAAGTGACTCACCCTTCTTCTTAATCGTTACTGGTCATTAGTACCTATAACTGGGATGAAAAAAATTCATGGTAATTCCATAGATTAATTGTACACATCAACATAACTCCCAATATGGATACTTTTATGAGGATGCTGCAAACCGTATGTTAAATAAACAGTGAACAGTATTCAATTAGCGGAGTATTTGTTTTCGCTACTCCAGGTGAAACGTAAAAACAAACATAACTCACAGTCATAACTGCTTAACCGCGGCGCGAATTCCGCCGCGGTACGGCGGTTTTAATGAGTGGGCGGGGCCGCGTCGGCCAACGGACGTGCGCACCACTAGCCAGGTAGTGCTCGCGACGGCCGTTGGCCGACGGGAGCACAGAAGGGGTTAAAATGGCAGAAAATGTGACAATTGTGTACAGGCCTCTATTGGTGATACGGATGGATTAACATTTAAAAGTCATCCTGTACCGACAAGTTTCGTCTGCACCAGTGGATCGCAAGGTTGCATAAATATAGTGACCACTTGGTTGCGGCTGGGGAAGGAAAGGTTTGAAAAAAGGACTCTTATTGTTTGAATTTTTCAAAAAATTAGCGGGAAGTCATTCCGCACATCGCTTTTTATCTACTTAGGTGTTATTGGCGCTGCATAGGGATAAGTAATAGTACATACTGTATCACTGGGTGTGTGAACGTTTTCGTGAAGGGTGGGAAGACATCTCTTATTTCTACGAAATCAACTGTTAAGTGGGGAAGCTTCAAGCCTTTGCTTTGTTCGATTGTTAAAGCGTCAAATGTCAGCGTACATTTATCGTTATGTTGACGCTTTCCAAAATAGGTATTGTGTATTCAGTATGTGCTCAAACATGAATGTAATATACAGATGGGGAGTTTTAGAAACAGAAAATTACGCTATGCGAGAAGATTAGTATTGCGACTAGAGTCCGTGCCATTAAGCATGTAACGTTCAGATACCTTACGGTTCCCAATTCGGGCTTCCTCGGGGGACCGGCGGGCTCAGTAACCTGCTTTCCAGAGTAGAAAAGGAGGAAGGTTAGACAGTGGCGCATGTGTAATCGCCGTGATGGCCGCTCGGTCATGAGTGAATACCTGAATTGACAGGTTGCTCGACTTGTGCTTGCTCCGATTACAGTGCCCCGGGCCCATAGCGAGCAGCTTTTAAACTTATGATGGGCATGGTTGAGAGACTGCACGTCTCTTGTCATTAATGGTCTTAGGTTGTGTTCTCAATGATTTAAAGGGTATGGATTTGATCGCAACCTATCCTAAATTGTGTAGGTGATGTACTGAGGCAATTAAAAAACAAAATTGGTGATGAGGTCATAGATCACCATGGCTACGTTGTGGTACTGCCAGACATGGTCAATATTCTATGAGTGGTCCGTTCTCAATCCGCGGCAGAAAGTGACATTTATGTGCCGATACCAGATTAATTAACGGACCTCCAACCGTGTCACATACATGCGGGTAGGCAATATGTGTCGTGGGTTTCATATTGGACTATTTCGCAGTCAGTTGTACTATTGGCATAATGTTGCCAGCCTTGACCTCATGGGCATTCAGAAGTTAGCCTGCAGGGAATGGCAACGTCAAATAGAGATGAAGAAATTTGTTCTGTATTCAGGTTCATGTAGTGGTGGTGGTCGACAGGCTTGGCATGACCGTTCTTGGATATGCAAAATAGATCCTTGCGTCTTGTGCGGGTTTCAAGAAAGTCATATGAAATATGTCTCATTTCTTATCAGAGGATACCCAGTGGCTACTCATGTACATACTGGTATTACTGCGAGAGGGTATGCCAAGGAATACTGTTGTTCAGTCCAGTTTCGTGTGTTTTGAGGCGGTACACCTATTGTTGTTCTTTCTCGTATAGGATCTGTTCTGCATTGTGATTCTTCTTTGTCAGTGTTTCAAGGATTACCCATCTGAGTTAGTCGATGGTGTGGTTCGACTCAATGAAGTGATTACTCATCTTAGTTGTGGCTCTTTTGCACTTGATATTGCTCCTATGTTCGCAGATCCGTTGTTTGATCTTGCGACAGGTCATTCCGATGTACTTCAAATTGCAAGGACAAGTAATCATGTAAATTATGTGCGTTGTATTACAGTTTGTGTGGTACCGTATGGTCCATTCCAGAGCTGGTGTTAATTGTAGGGTCTTGGTGGGTCTGGTTAGTTTACATACCGAGCATGAGACACTTGGGTAATGGCCGATTATGGGGGTCATGTTCCACGAATTGATGATCGTTTCTCTCTTTGGTTGAGGTGTCATTGGCCTGTTGTGTACAAGGATATCCTTGATATTCTTGGTCCCTCTATTGGCAAATCTTGGTTTCGGCCAATTTAAAGACCCTGAAGTGAGAATTCTCCAGTTTTTATTCACAATTTTTTTCACTGTGTTAGGTGCGATACTGTAGGTTGTTACACAGGTGAGAGTGTCAGATGTTACCTTTGGTGTGGTCTCGAGTAGACTGTCCCTGGGTTGATTCTTCGCTCTTTTTTGGCATTTGCGTATCGCACCTGGAGGGTAATTTCTGGTTTTCAGTTTTTGACAAAGATCACTCGCCTGTGATTTGCAGTCCTCTAGTTTACTGCAGTTCCGCCTAATTCGCAGGAATTGGCTGTATGGCGGATTCTCTCTTAAAGATAGCGGATGGAAACTGTTATAGGAGAGTAAACTGTTCTTTGACGTAGGTTTGTAGAAAGTCTTGGTGTGGATGGTATTATTCTCTACGTATATTGTGATGTCTAGAAAGTCCAGTTTGCGGTTGTCTGCTGTATATGTGAACTTTAAGAATTCATCCATGGTGTTGATCCAATCATGGAAGTCTGGTAAGCTGTCCCGGGTATCGTTCCAGATCATGATGACATCTATGTAGCGTTTCCAGAACAGGATCTTGGAACTGAATGGGTTGTTGTCATTGAAAATGTAGGTCTTTTCAAAGTTACTTACATATAGCCCTGCTACACTAGGAGCGAATGTACTGCCCATTGAAGTCCTGTGGCACTGTAAATATAGTTTTCCATTATACTCAAAGAAGTTCTCGGTGAGGGCCAAGCGGCAGCATTCTAACACAAAATGTCTTGGTGTATTGTGTTCCCATGGTTGTGAGAATAAAATCTCCTCAATTGTCTCCAGGGTCTTTTGCTGTGGGAGGCTGGTATATAGGCTTTCCACGTCAAGACCCGCACAAGACACCACGATCTATTTTGCGTATCCAAGAACGGTCATGCCAAGCCTGTCGACCATCACTACATGAACCTGAATACAGAACAAATTTCTTCATCTCTATTTGACGTTACCATTCCCTGCAGCCTAACTTCTGAATGCCCATGAGGTCAAGTCTGGCAACATTATGCCTATAGTACAACTGATTGCGAAATAGTCCAATATGAAACCCACGACACATATTGCCTACCCGCGTGTATGTGACACGGTTGGAGGTCCGTTAATTAATCTGGTATCAGCACATAAATGTCACTTTCTGCCACGGATTGAGAATGGACCACTCATAGAACATAGACCATGTCTGGCAGTACCACAACGTAGCCATGGTGATCTATGACCTCATCACCAATTTTGTTTTTTAATTGCCTCAGCAGATCACCTACACAATTTAGGATAGGTTGCGATCAAATCCATGCCCTTTAAATCATTGAGAACGCAACCTAAGACCATTAATGATAAGAGACACGCAGTCTCTCTACCATGCCCATCATAAGTTTAAAAGCTGCTCGCTACGGGCCCGCGTCACCAGGGCACCATAATCGGAGAGAGCACAAGTCAAGCAACCTGTCAATTCAAGTATTCACTCATGACCGAGCGGCCTTCACGACGATTACACATGCGCCACTGTCTAAACTTCCTCCTTTTCTACTCCGGAAAGCAGGTTACTGAACCCGCCGGTCCCCTGAGGAAGCCCGAATTGGGAACCGTAAGGTATCTGAACGTTACATGCTTAATGGCGCGGACTCTAGTCTCAATACTAATCTTCCCGCATAGCGTAATTTTCTGTTTCTAAAACTCCCCATCTGTATATTACATTCATGTTTGAGCGCATACTGAATACACATTAATACCTATTTTGGAAAGCGTCAACATAACGATAAATGTACGCTGACATTTGACGCTTTAACAATCGAACAAAGCAAAGGCTTGAAGCTTCCCCACTTAACAGTTTATTTAGTAGAAATAAGATGTCTTCCCACCCTTCACGAAAATGTTCACACACCCAGTGATACAGTATGTACTATTACTTATCCCTATGCAGCGCCAATAACACCCAAGTAGATAAAAAGCGATGCGCGGAATGACTTCCCGCTAATTTTTTGAAAAATTCAAACAATACGAGTCCTTTTTTCAAACCTCTCCTTCCCCAGCCGCAACCAAGTGGTCACTATATTTATGCAACCTTGCGATCCACTGGTGCAGACAAAACTTGTCGGTACAGGATGACTTAAATGTTAATCCATCCGTATCACCAATAGAAGCCTGTACAAAATTGTCACATCTTCTGCCATTTTAAGACTGAGTTATGTTTGTTTTTGTTTTTACGTTTCACCTGGAGTAGCAAAAACAAATACTCCGCTAATTGAATACTGTTCACTGTTTATTTAACATATGGTTTGCAGCATCCTCATAAAAGTATCCATATTGGGAGTTATGTTGTTGTGTACAATTAATCTATGGAATTAACATTAACTTTTCTTATCCCAGTTATAGGTACCAATGACCAGTAACGATTAGGAAGAAGGGTGAGTCACTTACCTGCCCTCATAAGGTGATTAATTAGCCACCTCACATTCTGCATAGGTCCTGAAGAAAGCCCCCGACCCGTTAGGGCAAACAACGGGCTGAAACATGTCGACCACCCACACAGACAACAAGGTGCTATAGAACAGTAACATTTCTATAAGCGCATCGCCCTGGTTTTTAACCTTGCCTCCTCTCCAACCGAATAAAGTTTCTTTGGGAAGGAGGGGTAGGCAATTTTAACTCACCTCACTTTACTTCATATTATCACTGATCACTACTGTAATCACCAGTTGGTCTACCTCCAGGTGGAGGAAAGCATACTGTCAAAAAAAGACCCGATGAAGCTTTCACGTTCTAGGAGAAGCGGAGAATCAAGATATAGCGCTCCATCACTCCTGTACGTGAATGAGGGTTTTTAAGTTGGTCAACACATCTGACCCTGGTTGTAATACAGGTACAAGTGATCCATTCTCCCTATGATTACTTACCTTTGTCAGGAAGCCGAATGGATCTCAGCTTCTTTCTCCCTCCTTTGATTATATACTACTGGTAATGCGTATAGTCATCGACTCCATTGTTGAATTGTTTTCCCGCATGGCGGGTGAGGATGAAGTGTAAAATGAAGTGCAGTATAGAGAGATGTCCATGCAAAGAGGAAGTAAGAAGTATTAAAATGAGTGCAACTAACATCGACATCTGGGGAGGAGGGTGGGCACATGAATCTACAGCACCACATGCCATGAACTGATGCTTACTGGAGAAGTACAATTTTCCATTCAAGGTATGTGCAGCTGTAGATACATATGATGTGCATAGACGGTAAAGCAGTCCAAACCAGCGGTGGCTAGCCTTTGGGAGTTGCAGTGGTGTGGAAAAGTGTATGTAGAACTGCCTGTCCAACATTGGCTTGTTGGCGAGCCAGTACATCCACACAATAATATTTTGTAAAAGTATGTGGTGTGGACCATGTAGCTGCCTTACAAATATCGGCAATAGGGATATTTCCAAGAAAGGCAATAGAGGCTCCCTTTTTCCTCGTGGAATGAGCTCTAAGATGGAAGGTTAATGTCCTTTTAGCTTTAGCATAGCATGACTGGATGCATTTAATAATCCATCCAGCAATGCCTGATTGGAAATGGCTTTCCCTGTGTGGGGTTTGGAGAAAGCAACTAAAAGCTGTTGTGTTTTTCTAAAAGATATAGTTCTGTCAATAGAATACATGAGGGTTCCTTTAACATCTAATGTATGGAGAGCCCATTCAGCAACAGAGTCTGATTTAGGGAAAAATACAGGCAGTGCAAAAGATTAAGGTAAAAATGTGAAACCACCTTTGGGAAAAACTTAGGAATGGTGTAGAGTACAACCCTGAGAGCGACTAAAAAGGGTACCTTCCAGGATAGAAACTGGAGGGGGTAGGAGTGGATGGGTCAAATAGAGGGCCAATTAATCTCGCTAGTACAATATTAAGATTCCATTTTGGGGCTGGTGGGACCCATGGAGGAATGACTCTTAAGACCTTCCATACAATTAGAAGTCTCTATCAGAAACAGTGGCGTTTTTTGTCCTTCTCACTGAAAAAGTGTAACTGTCTTTGATGGTTGAAGAGCCATCTCAATTCGGACAGTCACTCTGCTTAAAATAGTGGATATACTGTGGAATACTGATTTAGGGTAGACACAAACCAAACCTTTATCTAGTGGTATGGCAATCATAAGCGTTAGCGTAACTAGGCACAATTTCAGGAAAATTATTCATAATTACACGGAAAGCAAATCAGTCATTTAGCGCTATATTTTAGCCAAAAATGTTTCCTTGTGCCAATTTTTGACATGAGGACATATTTCTCCAAAAAAAGAATTGCGCAAAAAACATCTGCTGCAAATGACCACCGCTCACATTCTGGTTGTTTGCATCGCTCCTCTGCTATACTTTTGCTGCAAACAGCGGCATAATTACATTTCATTGCAAAATGGCACAATTATTATGCAAAATTCCTGAAATTATATCACTAAATTCCCGAAATTTTGGCAGCGTAATCTAAATGTTGCCCAGGCCTACCTTCAAACATGCCTAAAACAGATCTTGGAGATGTTTTCCCTTACCGCTGAAGCATGTGAATACATGTTGAAGCTGTTGCAGGGATCCTGCTCAATAACAGAACTATGCTTGGGACCATAGAACATCAGCCTGTAGGGACTGAGTCATCAAACCACCTCAGTATATATGAGCCAGAGTCAGACTAGCCATAGTGCCTCACTTGCCCTCCTAACCTTTCCAGAGAGAAATGAATCGGCACCCCAGAACACAACATTCTTGGCCCCCTCAGGGATCACGGTAATAGGACACACCCTTTCGCTCACCCACTCATACTTGTTCACAATAAGATAAGAAAGAGACCCGAAGTTTACAAAGTTTATTTAAACTATTGCGCTCCAAGATGCAATAATTGCGCCACAATTCGAAAACTCAACAATATCATCAGCATGGTTAAACCGTATACCATGAAAAGCCCTGTCATGTTATCTGACAGATATGACTAACCCCTCCCATACTATTGAAGCCAATTGGTTATATAGTATAGATCTCTGCGTTTTGTGGCGACACCGACCTTAGCATACATAGTCGGATGTTCTACATCATAGCTGACGCTACACTCTCGTCTCAGGACCTTGGCTCTGTGTGTGTTTTTTTAGAACCCCTGTCCACAGTTATATGACAAGATGTGTATTCAAAAATAGCAAGCAGCTGCATTCCTTTATGTCTAGGTGCTCATGTCTGACCAGAGATAATAACAAGGGGCAATGTTGTTTGACCTTGCCTAGGCTGTTCAGACTGAATCCCAGGAAAAGGATAAAATACAAAAACATGTGCTGGCTCTGTGTGAAAATATAATGTGGCAAAAGGGCAAGAGTGTTATTTAGTAATGTGTGCAAAACCAAAGCGGCCTACAACGTGCATGATTAGGCTAACGTAGGGAAAACGACAACGGGTCATATGAGAAACACGACTAAGATTTACCAACGAACGTTAACAAAAACAAAAAACAATACAATTGAAAAAACTGTATGATTCCAAGCGTTACCTTCTGCCTTTTCCTCTTGAACAGGTATCTTCCAAACAAGAGGCAAAAGTGACAAAAGGAGAGTAAGCAGTTCTTCTCGACATGTCAGATCCTGGAAAAAGTAAGAAGCATTAAAGATCAACAGTATGCTCATATCACAGTTGTAGAATGACCCATACCTTTATGAGCACGGGTTTCCCCACAACCAAGTCTCCAGCCTTTTGAAAATCAATTTGTGGACACAGAGGAAACTAATTTACCATATCATCTATCGTACAAAGTAATTTAGAAAAATACAGAGCCCAGGAAGCCATTCTAACACTCAGCCTTTGAAGTTGTGTGGTAAAATCCACACTCTTCCATGAGAGGAATTCTCATTTTCTCATCAAGGAGATTCCTGAGAAAACTATTTACTGACGGAATTTTCACATTCTTATCTGCAGTCCAATTATCTGTGAACACCAGGATGCAACTTCGGAAACAGCCTAAGCTCTACAAAATTATTTTCATACATTTAATAATTTCATAAATGTTGAATATGTTTTGACAGCGGACACACCCTTGCCCACACATATACAGTTCCATATGGAAAGTTATTTAATTCTGATTGTCAGAAACGCCTATGTACAGAACTGAATAAATGATATAAGAGGCCGCTACAGTTCCTTAACTCATCTTTTTCCATAATTATTATAGACAGCATATTAAGAAATAGGTTTCTTCACAAAAATATATACAATAATGTCAACCAAAATGGTGGCAAGTAGTGAATAAGATGGTGCAAGCAGCACATTTAAAAGTGAATCTATGCTGAGAGGACAAGGGCATCATCAAGAGAATTTTTGTGGGAAGTTACCACCATTCTAGTCATGTATGAAAGTGAGCAAAAAGACAGATAATATAAACGGGGGGAATGGATCCAAAAATGCAACTTTGCTTGTATGAATTACATATACCACTACCAGATTAAAAGGTTGAACCACTGTCAACTGGTCGTGGCAGACTGGGACATAGGGAGGATTTTAGGCTGACTGATGGCGCGATGGGTCGGCTACAGAATCCAGGTTCAACCCAGTCATAAGTCTTACCTTCTGACTTAGTCTCTGAAATGGGAGTCTAAAATCTTCAGTGGGACAAGGCAGCAGGCTGTGGCCGAGGAGGGTTCCATGAGGTCAGAAAGCTGTTGGACGAGGTCCAGATGAAGCTGTGTTGAATTTTGCAACCAAGGAGGGTCCCCCTCTGGCCGAATATTTGGCGCCTTCAGTGAAGATTTCTACGTTCACACTTAGTCACTTTTTTGGAGCTTGGATTCCTTCAACGAGGCAAGGCTGAGGGATTTAGCCGAAGAGGGTACCACCAACCAGATACCTTCTCTGGGGAAAAGCTCAGGGTGGGAGAAACCTGAAGCTCTAGCCTAGTAGCAACGCACCTTGGTTGGACCGTCTTGGCATGTTTGTCCCGGTCCTACAGAGGTCTTTGGAGCCAAAAAGTTTCTAAATCCCAGGTATCGCAGGAGGTTTGGAGGAGAACACTGATACAGCCCTGGGGAGTCAAGGCAACAGAGGGAAACAGCAAGATCCAGAGCAGGTCCTGTTGAAACGGGTCAGCTGGGAAGTTGTAGAAAAGGCCTCTTGTAGCTTGAACAGGAAGTCACACTTTGGAGTTCCTTGTGTCCACGATACAAGACGGAGAGCAGGTCTCGTCCTTCAGGACTTTTCTCAGGTCTCAGATGACAGCAGGTTCAGTACACTTCTGATCTTCAACAGGTCCAATAGTGTTCTGGGGAGGGTACTGGCGATGCCGCATTTACACCTGGCACCAGCCTGTGGGTGGAGGTAATTTCTGGCTCCTCCCTAACTGTGGGTGGGTCAACTCCTGGCTCCTCCCTAACCACTGGGGTGAAGGTTTCCAGGGTTTACCCTACCCACGTTTGCAGCCTCCGTCTCATACTGCAAATAATCCCACAGTGCTCCTCTCCTGCTAAATCCAAGATAGTGCTAACCCTTCTCCCCTTATGCACAGCCTGTGTGCTCACCCCAGAGGTGCAGCCAGGGAAAACAGCATCCGCTCCTTTGCAGTCACTTCAAACCAGTTCAGGGGGTAACACAATACCCACTGTAGTGGGAGCTGTGCTGACTGAGGGATGGGGGGTACAAAAAACGTGGCTTTCTTAGGTGTCATAAGACATCTGCCAGTGGCAGGGAAGGCCCCTTTCAAGATCATTAAATTTCTGGGCTCTGACCAAGTGATCATCCTGCAAGAGGAACAGAAACACCTCGCCACACCCAGGAGTTTGTCTTCTGCTCTGGGAACAGTTTTCACACCTCATTCAGAGTTGAGTCCTCAGATCACGGCAGCTGAAAGGTAATGCAAATTAGCCTTCAGAAGCTTTAAAAGATATCTTGCTAAAACTAACTTTTCCTTAATAGTACAAATCCGACTTCACCGGTGAATTCGGCTTTTACTAATTGCAACGAGTCCAAAGATGAAATATCTAGGTATTTCCTAGCTGGAGACAGCATTATTACATTTAATACTGCATCCTTGTGCTTTTTTGCTATAGAACAGTCAGCCTAGTTACAGTGGAAATAGTTTTGAGGCTTTTTCAGAGCAAGGACATGTTTAACATTAAATATCATCATGTTCTACTTTTAAATACAATGTACCCGGTCTTATGGGCAGCAAGGCCTATCTAGGGGAGACTTAATATTTAAAAGGAAGGTAGATCGGTTGAAAGGGTTTGGCAGGCCAAATTGCACTTGCAAAGCTGCTTTAGTCAGCCTACAATGGTAGGCCTCAAGCCATATTTTACATTGTCACTGCAGTGGGTGACAACAGGCGCTGCAGTCCACTAGTGACATTAACTTACAGACCCTGGGTACACTTTGTACCATAAACAAGGGACTTCTAGTAAAATATACTAATTATTAGTACAGCTATGTCATCATGTTGAAAGGAGAAGCACAGCTTCTTTAGTTCTGGTTAGTAGGGGTGAACCAAAAAGTTTCTTACCTTCGGTAATGCCTTATCTCGTAGAGACTATCTAGTCGCAGATTCCTTACCTTAGAATTATCTCCAGACATCAGACTGGATCTGGAAACTTGTTCGTGAGCAGTACCACTGCGCGCCGGTAGATGGCGTTGCTCAGCTCCTCGTGGCGTCATTGGCCATGCCGGAAGTGATGTAGGTTTGCCTATAGAGGCGCCACCCCAGCGCATTGATGCCAGTTTCTTTTCGTGACTTTCCACGTCAGAACTGCAGAGCCACCAAGAACCCTGAAAGGGGAACAGCTTGCCCTAGAATTCCGTTCGCAGAGCGGGGAGGATGGGTGGGTGGGTTGGTAAGGAATCTGCAGCTAGACAGTGTCTCTACCAGATAAGGTGCTACCAAAAGTAACTTTTTAATTTGATAAGAGATTTCTAGCCGCAGATTCCTTACCTTAGCCTAGATACACAAGCAATACCTCCCTCGAGGTGGGGCTGCAAAACAATTTCAATCTAGAAAGTCCTGCAGGATCGAACGAGCAAAGGGCCTGTCCCAATGGAACGGACTGTCCAGGCAGTTATGCTTCGTGAATATGTGTAAAGAAACCCACGTTGCTGCCTGGCAGATATACAGGACTGGCACTCCATGTGCTAATGCAGTGGTCGCAGCCTTAGCTCTGGTGGAATGAGCAAGCAAACCCTCAGGGGGTAGCTTCTTGGCTAATGCACAGCAGATTTTGATGCAGAGCACGATCAATCTGGAGATGGTCTGCTTCTGCACAGGTATTCCCTTCTCTCTCTTCTTTGCTCCGACATACCCCACGAAGAGTTGGTCTTCCACCCAGAACTCTCTCATGCGGTCAAGGTAGAACAACAATGCTCCTTTTGGGTCCAGTAGGTGAAGTTGCTCCTCTTCTTTATAGGGATGTGGGGGAGCATAAAAGGTAGGGAGGGTGACTGACTGGCCTACATGAAAAGGAATGACAACTTTCGGCAGAAAGGAAGTTCTAGTGTGAAGAAATATCTCGTCTGGACATATGTTCAGGTATGGAGGCTTAGATGACAAAGCCTGAACCTCACTGATTCTCCGGGCAAATGTTATTGCCATCAGGAAGGCAGTCTTGATGGTAAGGAGCCTGAGAGGACAGTTGTGCAATGGCTCAAAGGGGGTGCACATCAAAAACGTTAGGACTAGATTAAGGTCCCACTGAGACATGAGGAAGAGGGAAGGAGGACACATGTTGCAAACCTTCCAAGAACATATATACAACAGGGGATTTGAAGAGTGAGGGCTGATCAGGCAATCGCAGAAAGGCTGAGATGGCACGAAATTAGCCCTTTAAGGCGTCCAGAGCAGAGCCCTGGTGGGCAAGGTAAAGTATCCAGAGAAAGACCTGGGAGAGGGGAGCAGAAATAGGGTCAACCTGTTTCTCTGCGCACCATGCCTCAAACTTACTCCAACAGCAGCTGTATACCGTCTTGGCGAATGGACACCTGGCTGCCAAGATAACATTGCAGACTTTGGGCAGAAGGTCGAAAGCGGTCAACTGTCACCACTCAATCTCCAAGCATGAAGGTGGAGCGTTCACAGGTTTGGTTGGAGAACCCTCCCCTAGTGCTAGGACAGAAGATCCTGCCGAAGGGGCAGCCTGATCGGAGGACCATTGGCCATGCTCAACATCTCAGGATACCAAACTCTGAGCCCAGTCCGGAGCCACACGAATGACTTGGGCCGAGTCGTTCCCGATCTTCTTGAGAACTCTGGGCAGGAGCGGTATAGGTGGAAAGGCGAGGAGGAGGCCTGAGCTCCACTTGAGACAAAAAGTGTCTCTGAGCGAGAGCCGCCTTGGAAACTTCAACACACAGAACTGTTGACATTGCACCTTCTCGGCAGAGGCGAACAAATCTAACCAGGGCTCTCCCCACTGCCTAAAGAGATCTGCAGCACCTCTGGATGGAGATGCCATTCCTGATCCGCTAGGCATCTTCGGGTGAGTCCAGACAGCGCGCCAGGTTTTGAACCACCACGGATTCCCTGGCGTTCCAGCCATGTCCAGAGACGCAGGACCTCTTGTCAAAGGGTCCACGACCTCACCCCGCCCTGTTTGTTGCAGTACCACAGAGCGGTGGTGTTGTCCATGAACACCTGCGCTAGCCTTCCATTGATGGAGGGTAGAAAGGCTTTTAATGCCAGCTGGATCACCTGGAGCTCCAAAAGGTTGATGTGGAGTCCAGATTCTGCCAGAGACCATAGGCCTCTGATCTCCATCTCTCCCAGATGGCCACCCCATCCCAGGGGTGATGCATCTGTCACCACTGAGAGATCTGATTGAAGAAGGGAGAGGGGTCTGCTGCTGACCCAATCACTGGTTATCTACCACTGCAGATCTTTTGCAGTTCTCTCCAAGATCTGGACCAGGTTGGAGAGATTCCCCTGATGCTGCACCCACAGTAACTTCAGGTCCCACTGCAGAGCCCGCATATGTCAAACGGGCATGTGCATGTGTCACAAGCAGGATGCAAGAGGCCATGTGTCCCAGCAGCCTCAGTCAGTCTCACCGAAATCCAGGATAGAGGCTGAAACATCAGTATCATAGCCGGAATATCCTGGACTCGCTGTTTGGGAGAATAGACTCATAACTGCACCGTGTCCAGAACAGCTCAGATGAAAGGGAGCATCTGAGAGGGAGTCAGGTGTGACTTTGGCACGTTGATAGTGAACCTCAGTAAATGCAGGAGGTATGCTGTAATCTGAAGGTGGGAGATGGCTGCCTCAGGCAAGCCCGCCTTCAAAAGCTAGTCGTCGAGATAGGGTAAGAGTGGCACCTCTGATCTCCGCAGATGAGCTTCAACCACCACCATCCTCTTGGTGAACACCTGAGGGGCACTGGTAAGGCCAAAAGGAAGCACTGCAAACAAAGTACTCGTGGCCAACCGTGAACAGCAGGTAACTCCTGTGGGAAGGCAGGACGGGAATGTGGTTGGATGTGTCCTGCAAGTCCAACACTACCATCCAGTCTCCTGGGTCCAGGGCAGATGGGACTTGAGCGAACGTGAGCACTTGTAACTTCTTCTTGAGGAAGAAATAGATAGGACGCGGTCTAGGATAGGACGAAGGCCTCCGTCCTTTTTAGGCACCAGAGACTAGCAGGAATAACAACCACGACCTACTTCTGGTGTCAGAACCCTCTCTATGGCTCCCTTGGCCAAGAGAACCGTCAATTCCTGGCGGAGCAAGGAGAGATGGTCCTCCTTCACCTTGTCGCAAGTGGGCGACGTGGGGTCACTAAGGGGAGGGATTAGCCCCTTCTGAGAATTTGAAGAACCCAGTGGTCTGATGTTATTGACCACCAGTGGGACAGGTGATGCCCTATCCTGCCTCCCACTGGGTGCCCACAATGGTGAGGGAGCAAACTAAGGGGTGCTGCGGGGAGGGGGGTGGACTGGCCTCTGGCTACCTGGCCCACGGGGCCTGTGGGTGCAGCGTCCTCGGCCACGCAGAGCCGTGGTGGCTGGGCGTGTAAAGACACGGCTGGAAGCAGTGTCTATGCTTCAAAAAGAGCGAAAGGCAGACTGGGTTGGCGAGGGGCCATGGAAAGACCCAAGGACCTTTCCGTAGCCCTGCAGTCCTGGTCTCCGAAGAGAAGGGAGCCATCTAAGGACATCTCTCTAAGCGACGCTTGGACATTCCCGGAAAAGCCAGTTGTTCTCAGGTAGGCATGGTGCCACAAAGACACCGACAAAGAAACTGCTCTGCCTAGCGAGTCTGTCGTATCCAGCCCACATCGGACCATGAATTTGGCTGCATCTCTCCCGTCAGCAAGAGCATGGAAAAGTGTGGCCCAGGCCTCCTCCGGGACCATGGACAGCACCTATGCCACCGAATTACATAGTGCTCAGGAGTAACAGCCCAAAAGGCATTTTCTTTCCAAAGGTGTCCAGCCTCTTGGATTTCCTATCCCGTTGAGTGGTAGGGAATGTACCAGGATTTAAACAGGCGGTGGAAGCTTGGACCACCAAGTTATCCGGGATAGGGTGGTGTATGAGGAAATTGGGGTACTCTGGGGTGGGGCTGTAGGCAATCATCCTGTTCACAGGAACTCCTGTGCAGGGTTTGGACGAAATCCCAAGCAGTAAATCAGGGAGGGCTTCATTAAATGGGGGAAATTGTTTTAAGGGGGTCACTCCCAGCTGAAGCAACTCTGTCAAGATGTTATTCTTGATTACCACTGAGGGTAGTTAGGTCCAGGACCTTGACTGCCCTTCTCACCATCATAGCAAATGAGGCTCCCTTCT
Organism: Calotriton arnoldi; assembly: GCA_963921515.1. Lineage (NCBI taxonomy): Eukaryota > Metazoa > Chordata > Amphibia > Caudata > Salamandridae > Calotriton > Calotriton arnoldi. The sequence goes on along the minus strand of CAWUFW010009253.1, from coordinate 573,825 downwards.
CTGTAGCCACGGTAGGAGGAGAGACCATGTCAGTATTTGGAGTGTCCAGTCCACTGGTGTCTGCCAAGTCCTCACATCAATCCATGTTGGGGTCTAAGGCCCTCTATTCTTCACAATCTAGCAACCCCTTCCACTCCTCCCAGAGTCCCACCCCATAGCAATAAGGCTCAGGCTCTGGCCAGAAGGCATGCTCCAGTCAGCGATTGAGCCGGTGTCGGACAATACCCCCATACTCCATGTTGGAGTCGGGGATGAGAATGGAGATGGAGACGCCGGGAGCATCTGCATCGGGACTAGCACTAGGGAAGTCTAGTTGGTACGACTGGTGCCAGTCCAGATCCCTCCGTGGATCCAAGGGGCACAACTGGAGCCGGAACAGACAGAAGCAGTGGAGGCCCCTCCCAAACCCACAGGGCCTGAAGGTGCACCAACAGAAACAGGCCGCCCAAATATGAGGTGCATGGCCTCAAACAACTCATGGAATTGGATGGAGATCACTCCGGCTCCCGGACACTCAAGGAGGCGCAGAGCCAGGCCTCGAAAGACGCTCCTTCGTCTCATCAGATGACTTTGACGGACGGAATGAAGTCGAAGACCTCTTCGACTTCTTACTGTGGGACTTACCTGAAGATGACTGAGAGCAAAGAGTATCTTTGACTCCGCGACTGATTCCAGGACCTCCCCTCGACCAGGATTGAGACCGTTGCGGCATCACACATTGAGCAGCAAGGAGTTTGAGGGAGCGCTCCCTCAAGGCTTTAGGGGGCATGGTGCGGCAGTCGACTCAGGTCTTCGCATCGTGGTCATGCCCGAGTCACCAGAGGCAAACAAGATGAAGGTCCATCACCCACATTTGTCGTTGACAGGTGCCGCAGGACTTGAAGCCAGCTTTCCTAGCTGACATACCTGCCACACCAGGAGAAAACTTAAAAAAAGACTTCAACAAAAAGTTGAAAAAGGCAAGTCAAAAAATTACTGGGGGTAGCTCTCTCTGGATCAGCGCTGACTGGCGCGGAAAGAATAGAACAGACGCCAGCGCACTGGGGTGGCACCTATATAGGCACCGCGCACGTCACTTCTGGTATGGATGACTACGCCACGCTGAGCAGAACGACGCCACCTACCGGCACGCAGGGGTACTGCTCACGAAAAAGTTTATGGATCCAGTCTGATACCTGGAGATAATTCTAAGGAAATGAAGCTGCAGCTAGAAATCTCTATCAGATTAGTTGTGTTAAAGTAGTCTCCTCCACAGGTTCCCTTCAAGATGGACACTCAGCTCCCATTCTTATGCCCCCTCAAAGGGCCATTTTTCTGGCTGATTAATCGAGCAAACGTTTACAGATTTTGAACATCACTTTTCAATGGTAAGACATCCTGGTGGTAATTTTTTAGGTGTTCGCTCTATTTTTTTTTATAGTATTATGTGGTACCTTTTTCCTTAGTCCACATTCTTGTTTCTTATGTAATGGTTGGCTGTAGCCCTTGTCAAACGGGTGTATTAATTTTAAACACCTCCCTTAAATTTCCCCAAAAAGTTGGGGAAGAGGGATGCTGCGTGGCACGTGTATGTGGTGGCTTGCTTTCTAACTGATCTCTGTGACCCTTTATTCAACATGCAGCTGAGGTGAGATGGAGCAATATGACTAGACTATTTCCAAAGGCCTGCTGTGGAGCCCCTATGAGTAATAAAAGTAGGACCTCCTGTGCCTGTGTAGTGAGCCCATGTGATATCACTTCGGGTTCTTGCTTAAAGCCTGCTTCCCAGAGACCTGTGTCCTTGAGTGGGGCCTGGGTTGTAGCTACAGCATTCAGCAATGCTGTGATGGGGATCAACTGGCATACAGTGCCATGACAATGCTGCTGTCAGGTGGACTAAGATGCACATGCGAATATCGTGTTTCAGCAAATATTTATCTTTGCACATCAAGTAAAGTATTCTGATTTGTTTTGATCCTATTAAAATCTTTGTTTCCATCTCACTTCAGATTTACAAAAAGTGCTTTCTCATCTACTGAAATATATTTGGAAATATTTGTACAGTTCAATTACAGGCTATTTATATGGCATGTGCTCAGCATGATTGTCAGACAATTCACTTTACAAAATCCTCTAACTTTGCAGTCAGAGAAAGACAAGTAAACACAAATCTCCAGGATAAAAATAAGCAGCAATTTGTTAGAGGACATTTGACCTCAGTCTTTGAACGCAGCAAATGTGACAAGATAACAAGATTTAAAGCCATTTTTATTGCTCATTCACTTTGAGTGAAAAAAGCATCTTTGCCAGCTCAGCACTCACACCAGTCTAGGCCAGTAAAAATGGTTTGCCCTGATAAAATCTGATTCATCATAGTGAGTGGGAGAGTACATTTCTCAAGGCCAGGGGGAGTTGTGGGGAGCCTCAAGTCCATCTCTCGCCCCTTAAGAGTCATAATAGAAACGAAAATTATATAAGGATTATGTTACTTACCCTGTAAGCATCTGTTCGTGGCATGTAGTGCTGTAGAATCACATGCTTTGCAAACTTCTGCCATCTAGTGTTAGATCCGGATGTATGCAAGCTGTTTTTCTTCGAAGAAGTCTTTCTAGTCACAAGTTCGGGTGACGACTCCTCTTTGTGATAATGCGCATGGGCATCCACTCCATCGTTAGATCGTTTTCCATTTGAGGCATGAGAAGCTGTAGAAACACATGCTTTGCATAGACTGTAAAGCAGTGCCCACAAAAGCTGTGGCTAACCTGTGGGTGTTGCAGTTGTTTGAAAGAGTGTACGTAGCCCTGCCTGCCCTACATTAGCTTGTTTGCATGCTAGAACATCCACACAATGTTTAGCCAAAGTGTGTAGTGTAGACCATGTAGCTGCCGTGCATATGTCTGCTACTGGGATGTTGCCTAGAAAAGCCATTGAAGCCCCTATTTTTGGAGTAGAGTCTGCTCTAGGGGGTGCTGGTAAAGTTTTCTTCACTTAAACATAACATGCTTGAATGCATTTAACTATTCATCTTGAAATATCGGATTTGGATATAGGCTTTCCTTTATGAGGAGGCGAAAAGACAACAAATAGTTGTTTCGTCTTTCAAAAGGTTTTAGTTCCGCAACGGAGTCTGGTTGAGGAAAGAATACTGGTAACTCAACTGATTGAGGTGAAAATGGGAGACGACCTTTGGAAGGAATTTGGGGTTGGTGCAAAGGACCACCCTGTCTCTGTGAACTTGGAAGAAGGGTTCATCCAAGGTTAATGCCTTGAGCTCACTAACACGCTGAAGTGAGGTAATGGCAATCAGAAATGCCACCTTCCAAGACAGAAATTGGGGGAGGCAATTATGTAAGGGTTTGAATGGAGGACCCATGAGTCTTGTGAGAACATTGTTAAGATTCCATGAGGGTGGGGCGTGGCTAACCGCCGATGATGGCGGACGCAAGCTAGCGGAGCTCCGAGCCGGGCCCCGACACTGTGGCAATAATCCTGGCAATATCTAACCATCTGCGCTTCGTATATAGCGCATAGGCCTGCGGAGGTGCTGGGGCATGCAGCGACCACAAAAACAGCATGCCTGAGCCCGTAACCGACCTGATCCTAATGGCGCCCTTCTAGGCTGCACGGAGAGCGGAGACGAGTTGGCCCGGCAGCTACGACGTGAACACCCTGCTGTGGGCGGCGGTGACGAGGAGATATCGGCTTTGAGATACGCAGGTCCAACTGTTTTTGGTGTCGACCGTGGGAGAGCCGGAGGCCTTGCGTGCGCAATAACAGAACATCCACAGGTACGGGACATTGGAAAGCGCGCAAAATGGCGTGCGGACTCACCCTGGGATTATAAAGTGAGGGTGGACCTGCAAGAATCCTTTGGGTTGAGACAAGCTCTCCGCACGTTGATCCCTAGTGAGCTGACGGCACCGGAGACTGTGAATATATACAAACGGCCCCCGAGCGAGCTTTAATAGGACACGGGGCCTCTCACATTCAATTTGAACTGCGTCACACAGGCCAATTAGTCCAGCACCGAGTACGAGAACTGGAGAGAGGAAGCAGCATACCCAGCGTTCTTCGACATGAAGGATCAAAGGGGGACACTGCCTATCGTGTCCATTTGGCGATTGAAGTGTTCAATGTGGATGCTGAAAAAAACCCTTGACGTCCTCCCTGTATCAGCCAGAAAAACCTTAGTTCACGCTCTGGTGACCTCACAACTCGATTATGGGAACGTCCTCTATTTAGGGGCGCCAAAAGACTGCATGATGCGTCTCCAATGTATTCAAAAAGCAGCGGCACGCCTTGTTCTCAATCTTTCTAGCCGTGCTTCCACAACTAAAGCTCTAGACTCCCTACACTGGCTGCCTATCGAGAAAAGAGTTATTTTTAAGGCCATGTGTTTTTGTCACAGGACCCTACAAGGGAAAGGCCCCAGCTACTTACATGACTCTCACTCCATACAATCCCAGCCGTCAACTAAGATCGACAGGAGCACACCTGCTCAAGGTCCCCAGGATAAGGAAAGCTAGGATGGGCGCCCGATCTTTTGGCTACCTAGCGGCCAAGAACTGGAATACACTACCTCTATGGCTACGCGCAGAGAAATCTGAACCTACCTTCCGCAGAGGACTGAAAACCTGGTTGTATAAACATTAGCCCAGCAGTCTTTCATGCAGTTTTTGCTTCTAGCGCGGGGACACACCTTTTGGGGTAGCCAGGCGCTCTACAAATGAACTATTATTATTATTAAAGGTGGCAAGGGGAGCTGTTAAAAACAAGGGGTTCACTGTTTTATAATCCGAGCACATCACTTCAAGTATGGTACTGGATGTCAGAGATTCGCCATAATGAGGCATGTGCCACTGGGCGGGATACGTGACGACAACACGGTGTGATTGACCACTTCCAGTCAGTTCACCGCCACGAGTACTAGGACTGCGGTGGCTGCATTGGACAGAACAAGTTGAGATACCACCGATTATGGGCATAATAGCAGCTTGAACTGAGTGGCAGCAATAAGGAGCACTATACCATTCACTGTATACAACGCTTTGGGCATAGATACGGCAGCGGCCGTTCCTGAGACGGGCGGCGGCACACAATTGCACACAAAGACCCATTAAAGCCTGATCACTAAACGGATCTTTGTAGGGAGATATAACGTGGAGTGTGCCAGCGACCACCTACAGGTACTTTTTCAAGAGATACAGTATCAAGTACCGAAAGGAGGGCGACAGGTGTAAAATTCAGTAGGGGACGCACTACATCGCTGGTTGAGTTAAAAATGGGGCGTCCTAAAACCAAGCAAAAGGAACCCCCACCTTCAGAGGAAATGGACCCCACATTACATAGTGATCAGGCGCGAAGTCCTGATAAGGACATGGTGCCACCCACGGATCCTGAAAACCCCAACGATAAGTTGGACTTGATTCTTAAAGAAATACGCGACTCACGTGCGGCTATAGAAACGCAAGTAGGTGCGCTGACCACTAGTTTGACCCTGTTGAAGGCGGACCATGCAAAATTGGCGGACAAGGTGAAGTCCAACAAAATAGTACTGGATGACCTAGTGCCACAGCAAACCACCCACACCTCCCAAATAGAGCAACTGCAGCACCAACTGAAGGGATTACAAGATAGGGTGGATGATGCGGGGGACCGTTCCCGCTGAAATAATGTGCGAATTCTAGGAATTCCGGAACGGAGTGAAGGCTCCAATCCCACTCAATTTATAGAAAAATGGCTTAGGGATCGTGTTGCAACAACTGGCCTTACCGAATTGTATAGTGTGGAACGAGCACATAGGGTCCCACCCAGACCCCCGCCCCCTGGTGCGCCACCCAGGCTGATCATAGCACGCATATTGAATTATAAAGACCGGGACACGATCCTGCGGGCTGCCAGGGAGAATGCTCCGATTCAATTTGAGAAGAAACGAATCTCTCTATACCCGGACTTCACTCTGGCGGTCCAGAGAGCAAGAGCTACATTCCAAGAGGTGAAGAAGACACTTCAGGGCCACAACCTGAAATACGCTCTGCTCTTTCTGGCCCGCTTGAAGGTTATTTATGGACAAAAAGCCTTGTTTTTTGATACTCCAGATGAGGCGACGGAGTGGGCAGAAATTACACTTACACCGAATGCGTCACAAGAATCAGCACAAGCCGCCAGCCGGCAACAGCCTAAACCACACATAACTGGACAGACTGCCACAAACCGAATCCAGAAGCACCGCCCTGGCCTCAGCGGAAACCCTTCACAGGAACAAATTTCAGAAAGTCAGAAGAATGCACTACTACTAGCAGCGGCAATGGCTGATCACGACGCGAAATCTACTGCCGAAACAGTTGACTCTTCAGATGACACCAATACCCATTCGGACTCGGAATATAGTTTGATGCTGTTCTCCTTGGTCACTCCGCAGACTGCGAATGACTACTTGGGCTGACACTGAGAATGCTACACGGTGGTCTGGCGCTTTGCCAGATGTGTATGATATGCCCTACAATTTGACTCTGGTTGGCTCTGGTGTAATTGACACTGGTTACGATATGGGGCCGGAGCTCTGCGAATGTCATTGTTGTGCATTGTATAATGTACGGTGTGCAATTGGTGGTTACCGCTTCCCCTGTGGCGACTGCACTATGTTGTAGATTGTGTAGAGTTCCTGTTGAACTTGTTGACATTGTTTGGTCCTCTAGAGTTTTACGGGGGAACCTGGTATTGAGAGTTTTATTGGGATATGTATGCACAGACTCAGTTGCACTTTATTATCTCTCGTCAGCGAGTAAGGGCGATTGCCCATATTATGCAAAAATGTACAAGTATAAATGGTACAACCTAGTAAATATATATGTGCATCCTGGAATGTAAGGGGTCTTGGCTCAGTGCATAAGAGGCACAGAATCCTTGCGCAGCTTAATCGAAGGAAGGTACACGTGGTCTTTTTGCAAGAATCTCACCTCATACGTACAGAGGCCATTAAATTACAGAATTAGTGGAGAGGACAATTATTTTTTACATCCTACTCTGCATTTGCTCGTGGGGCTGCAATATGAGTTACATAGCTGCCAAGGTTTCAGATTGCTATGTGTGACATTTTCATAATTTAAGCTGAATTATGAGTGACATTTTAGCAACTAAGAGTGACACTTTCCCATGAGAAAAATCAAGCAATTAGAACAAGTGAAACGTATTAATTAAACCAATTAGAGCATTGAGAAACTTTAAGAACATTTTTTAAACTGCTACAAAGCACCAGAAATGGAAGGGAACTAAGGAAGCAAAGAGGTGGCAAGGGGCTTGCTGAGTGGGAAAGAAGCATTCGACCTCCCTGGTGGAAAGACTGAGCAACATGGATAATGCACGACGGAGAGTGCCTGCTTCTAAGCACTAACATCGGACACAAAAAAACAGACCAAAGTCTGGGAAGTGTAAAGCGACTGGAAATACTTGCTTTTAAAGATATATTTCTTTCAAATATATTTATCCAATTGGTGGGACTTCGAGAGGTGCGCAAATGGGGCACTCCTCGTCATAAAACATGATATAAATCAAGGATTAGTGGTAAATCTGCTGCGCTCGTGCATGAGAATAACAGCATACTTTTAAAATACATTTTGTAACATGCCTCGGGTGCGAATACCCAATTGGGACACTTCTTGTTAAAAAACACGTTCGCAGTAACAGATTAGGTTGGCAAATATGTTGCGCTCCGGATTGGAAATCACAAGGAAATAAACAGCACTGTAAAATGCAGACGTTGTGCACTTCAATGACCACCGCACCGTAAGTCAGCACTACACTGAGGATCAAGGTGTCTGAGTACGTGCAGCTGTGTGACAAGACAACTCACGACACAAGGTTACTAGGCCGTAACAACACACTAGTCAGTGGCAGCAGGCTGCCTCAGTGACCAAAGAATTAAAGAGTAGACGACGTAGTACTACTTACTGTTTGTGAACTTCAACTTCTGTACTACTAGTCTCAGACAGTCGAGTCCAGTGACTGTAGCCTGCAGCTGGCCCTCCACTGGCTGTGGCAGGCACTGTCCTGTCTCTCTGAGCGCCGGGGGTCGGGTGACGGTCCGCGGCAGTGAGCCCAGAGCCGCACGGGGGTCGGCGGCCACACAGCACTGCATGCAGCAGTGAGAGTCTCCCCGCACGCAGCGCCCGATGCAGCCAGGCCTCTCATGCCGCGCTGCCATGATGAATGTGAGACTGAGTCTCACGTCTGACAATGCCGTCCCCCGGTCCCGGCCGTCGGTGGTGCAACGCCAGCCCGGCCGGGTAATTATACCGCGCTGCGCACTCAGCAGGCAGCGCCTGACTTAGACGCTCTAAGACTGTTGTCACACAGTCTGGCCCTGGGGCGGCCGTCAGCAACAGGACGTCGACACCAGCAGCAGCACAACTCCAGTCGGTCGAGTCCCCGCCGCCGAGTCGAGACCGCGACCTCACTTCCTGCTTCCTGTAACTGTTACAGGACGATAACTGGCGCCACAGCCAGTAACGCACGACTCTGAGGGCTGCAGGCCATGCCCGGGTCTCGGTAATTGGGCAGGAGGTGAGTCAGTGACTCACTGTGTGGTCAGTGCCGCGAGCGGGAATTTTCAATGCAGGCAGAGCCAGCAGCCTGCCTGGCAGATTGTAACATTGTAGCAAGCAAACTGCACTCTCAGTCTCACCCAGAGCACGATCATGTCAATTACAGTAACTGTCTCCTGAGTCCTGCTCCGCGCGCGCTAGCACCCTGTCGTTACGGTAGCCAGTTTCAGCGCTGTCAGCAGAGTGCAGTCTCAGTGGGCAAAATGCGTGACAATGCATTTCAGTGCGGTGATGCGGAACACCACACTGAAATGCGTTAGAGTCACGCCTGATGCGTGATACTTGGCAGGACTGGGGTTAGGAGCGGAACCCCCTTTGAATTAATAGAGCAGCGTATAGACTCCAATGGTAGATATGTATTGTTGCATGGTATGTTGGATGGGGAACACATAGTATTGTATTAAAGGATCCAACTTGCCGATCAGGTTTCCGATTCTGGTGAGCTGACGTGCGGCGTCCCTCAGGGATCGGCACTGTCTCCCCTTCTCTTTAATGCCTACCTCTACCCCCTAGTGGCAGCTCTATCCGGCATGGAGTGCCAAGTTTTTAACTATGCAGATGATACCCAAATCATCATCCAGATTGCTAACTCCCCCTCGGCCCATGTTCGAATACAGAACATTTTAGGAAGTTTACAATAAACTGGATGACAGCCAATTCCCTCAAAATAAACCCCGATAAAACTGAGGTTTTGGCTGTCACCACAGATACTAACCCCTGGAGTGACCAATTCTGGCCTTAAGAGCTGGGCCCTACTCCAAAGACAGCCTTAGTTGTAAAGAGCCTAGGGATAAAATTGGATGCCAAACTTTCCATGTCCCACCAAGTTTCTGCTGTGGTGGGAACATGTGTGGGGCTGTTAAGACTGTTACGCAAACTTGCCCCCCTTCTGTCGTTTACCGCACTTCGCATGGCAGTGACTGCACTGATTATCTCTCGTTTAGATTACGGGAATTCACTGTATGTTGGCCTTCCAGAGAAGGAGCTAACAAAACTCCAGGTAGTCATGAACGATGCTGCCAGACTGATCTTCAGGCTTCCTAGGAGGGCCCACGCTACCGTGTTACTACAGCAGCTACACTGGCTCCCAGTGAAGCAGAGATCTAGATTCAAGGGGCTATGTATAGCCCATAAAGCAATCTATGGACAGGCCCCAGCATATATTAAAGAACGCTTGGTAACTTATGTACCAGGGCGCTCCCTGCGATCTTCAGATGCTGGGTTATTATCCTGTGCTCGCTTCTTGAGCTCCTCCAAGGGGGGCAGAGCTTTCTCTACATTGATCCCCCAGCTCTGGAATAAGTTGCCAGAAGGCCTCCGCAAAGAACCAGCACTTCTCCCTTTTAGGCAAAAATTAAAAACCATCCTCTTCATAGAAGCCTGGGGCACAAATTTGGCCTAAGCTAGGGCGCACTACTCAGCAGAGCCGCTATGGTGCCTTCTCTCACAGCGCTTAGAGACCAGTTGGTGATATGCGCTTTAGAAGCTCCAATTAACATTAACATTAACATATTGGGTAGTATATATGCCCCAAACTCAGAGCAAGACACATTATTAGACACTAATGCGCTGGCGGGTTGGGATGAGTACCCCTGGGTTCTGGGAGGTGACTACAATGCTGTATTAGATCTCGACAGATCGCGCCCTCCACTGCAGAGTGCGGGTTGCAAAAAACAGGCAGATGCACTTCGGGGATGGGCGGAGGGATGGAACATTGGTTATGTATGGCGCATGAAACACCCCACTAGTAAAGAATACTCTTTCTTTTCACCACCACATGGACTACATACTCGTATAGACAGAATCTTCTGCTCCATGCATTTAATGGTCAATGTCACGGAGGCCACATATTTGGGTAAAACCCTGTCAGACTATAACCCCCTAGAGGTTACATTAACATGGGGGAAGGTTCCCACACCAATTCCGACCTGGAAACTACAACCTTCGCTCCTTGAAGATCCGGTGTTTAGTAGTTCCCTAACTAAAGCGATTGTTGATTATTTCATAGACAATGCCGGTACTGCTAGTACACGTCAAGTAGAGTGGGACGCTTTTAAAACTGTGATATGGGGGGGGTAGCCAACAGCACACGAGTAGGGGCCTGAACTTCCCTAGTTAAAAGGCTTGCAGAAGTCGAAAATAGCTTAGGCAACCTGGAACAGGCAGCAGCGACAAGTGAGAAACTGCAGGAAGCGCATATAAAACATGCGGAGCTCCTGGAAGAACTTCGCATTATAGATTATCGCCTATACACACAAAAACAATATGCAGAGGCAGACAGAGCGGGTCCACTCCTGGCTCGGATTATTAGAGATACGCCGGTAACGACTCCCATTATTGAAATTAAAACTCCAGAAGGCACTATTGCCCGAACTCAATTAGAGATAAATACGGCCTTCAAAAATCATTATGAGAACTTGTATGCAGCACAGATAGAGACTAGGGTACCTGATTTTGAGTTTTTTTTGGAGGGACTGCAATCTCCACAATTACTGGAGAACCACAAAAAAGTGTTAGAAGGGCCTATAACGCAAATGGAAATACGAGCAGCAATCAAGGAGCTGCCACGTAACAAGGCCCCAGATATTGATGGGCTGCCCATAGAATTTTATGCGATGTACTCTGCGTTGCTAGTTCCCCATTTACAGAAATTGTATCAGGTCTCGCTTGACATGGGCACCCTGCCGCCTACTACACGGCAAGCACTAGTGGTCTCACTGCCGAAACCGGGCAGGGACAGCAAAGACATGGCAGGATATCACCCCCTTTCATTATTGAACACGGATTATAAGATTGAGTAAATTATTAGCAAATAGGCTTCTCCAATTCATTCCAAAACTGATTCATGAAGACCAATGTGGATTTGTGCCCGGAAGATGCACGGCCCTTAATATTAGACGATTGCTTCAGGTCATGACAAACACATCAGTGGATAATGCCACACAAGGCTGTATATCCTTAGATTTACATCAGACCTTCATTATTAAATCTTATGGAATTGACCTGGTCAACTACGCAGATGATACCCAACTGGTGTTTTCCCTGGAGGGGAAACAAGCGGTATCTATGGATACCTTCCAGGAGTGTATGCGCCAGACTGCTGGTTGGCTCAGGAAAAATTCCTTACAGTTTAATGGGGGGAAAACAGAGGTGGTGTATTGTCCTGCTACCGGAATGTCCCGACATCTACCGGTGGAGTTCAAGCTTACCCCCGAGGATGAACCCTTGACTCCTGTTAAAATGGGGCGTAATTTGGGGGTCATGATAGATGATAACCTCCAAATGGAATCACAGGCCAATAAAACTGCTAGCGTCTGTCTCTCCCTGCTACGCATGTTACGGAAGGTTCTTCCGCTACTACCAAAAGATACTCGATCTCTTGTAGTGAGGAGCATAATTTTGAGCAGATTGGACTACTGCAACTCCTTGTATTTGGGAGCACCGCAATATATTTTGCAGGGGTTGCAGAGAGTCCAGTCCAGGGCAGCTAAGCTGGTGCTAAATAGACAGCGTAGGTCTTCCACGGCATTGGCCTTGAGAGACCTGCATTGGCTGCCTATTAAGGGAAGAATTTGCTTTAAATCCCTCTGTATTGTACACAGAGCAGTACATGACCTGGGTCCAGTTCCCCTGCAGGAGATGTTCACCTGGTATAATCTCAGGAGGCAGCTTCGCTCTTCGAGTGCAAATCTGATAACCACCAGATTTAAGAGATCCAGGATAGGGGGCAGAGCTTTTGGTGTGGCCGCTGCGCGCCTATAGAACGAGCTGCCTCAGAACCTTAGACAGGCCAGTTCTCTGACCTGTTTTAGGAAGAGTCTGAAAACTTGGCTATTTCCAAGGGGTGAACACTAGATCCCCCCACTGACAATTGGTTCTGCTGTTACAGTGGCTATTTTCAATCTAAGCGGCAGGATACCCGTAGGGTGGCAGTTTTGCGCTATATAAGTTCTTCATTCATTCATTCATTCACTGGAGCTATATGCTCCGTACTCTTCCGAAATTTTGAATTCCAGATAAGTATGTAAAGTGGATTTACCTTTTATACACGAACCCTACCGCACGGGCGACAAAGGGGAGGCATATTTTACAGCAGTACACAGTTGCACGGGGTACGCGACAGGGATGCCCGCTCTCACCTTTACTATTTATATTAGTCCTGGAACCACTCCCTCTCAAAATCCGAACCACGGCAGGACACAAGGGGATACGAATGGGAACCAACGCACATTATCTCAGCATATGCTGATGATCTAATATTATATTTTAATAACCTTAGCGGCAATCTTGACCCACTTCCCACAATATTTTATAAATTTCAGGCGCTATCAGGACTCACTATTAATGAGACCAAGTCATATGCGTACTTCTTTGCAGATACGACGCGAGGCGACCCACTGCGATTTGGCCCCTGGACATTTCAAACAGCAACGGTCACCTTCAGATATCTCGGTATTCACATATACAGGGACATGGGAGACATATTAGATGGCAATTTGACTCGGGCTATTACAGCTCTTAAAGCGCAAATTAAATTTTGGACATCCTTGCCACTGTCAATAGCAGGGAGAGTAGCTGTTGCTAAAATGGTGGTGCTCCCCAGACTACTTTATTACTTCACGAATCTACCAATCATGATCCCTGCTCATGTGTTTAAAACACTAGATACTCTGTTGGTGGACTTAATATGGGGGGTGGGCCGTATAAGAATAGGTTTATCCAAGCTTCAATTAGATACAAAACATGGGGGTTTGGGGGTCCCCGATTTCAAAGCATATTGTTATGCAAGCCAGCTACAGTGGCTTGCGTATTGGATCGCGGGACGCAACTTACATGAGATAGCAATGACACGACATGAGTGGGGAAAAAGGGGTACTTCACACGCTGCTGCTGCAGCCCACCAACAGGCTCCCATTGACTGTGACTCCATTGCTCAAAATTGCATTGTTGTATTGGAGAAAGGCATTGCTTTATTCAAAGATGCTGACTCCATTTGCCCCTAATATCCCGCTACTGGAAATCCCTTTACCGACTGGGACATTAACACTTCAGCATATATCCGCCTGGACAGTGGTGGGAGTAAGCACAGTGGGAATGTTGTTTATGGACAATGCATTAATGGATCATGATACATTTGTGAGGGAGCAAGGTGTACCAAATTCATTATTTCTATTACATGCAAACATTCTTAGATATGTTAGGACAGTATGGGCACCAGATGGGACGGAACCCCCGACGCAAGAATTAGTACACATGCAGTATCTGATGGGAAATGGTAGCCACCTGACCAAATGGTTGTATCGCGGGATCCGCACGCATGCTACAATCTCATTACAATCACTTCGTGATGAATGGAATACAGATATAGGCCATGTGTTGACCGATAAAGAATGGAGTATTATATTAGAATACCCAAGAAAGATAGAGAAATCCGAAATTTAAGTTTATACAGCTTATGATAGTGCATCGTGCCAACTTGACCCCTCGCAGATTACATCGGATGTTCCCAGATGTAGTCGACACATGCCCGCGCTGTCACGCCTCGGATGCTGATTTATTGCATATGTTACGGGCTTGTCCACGTTTGACACATTACTGGACAACAATTCAAATGATATTGAGGGATGTTGCCCCAGTGAGAGGGGGAGACTCGTTAGAATACTGTATATTGGGACTGAACTCTAGATGCAAGGCGGGAAACCCCACATCTAGATTTGCAAATTTGGCACTGCTACTAGCTAAACGAACAATAACTATGAGGTGGAAAGCAGCAAGAGCGCCGTTAGTAATAGACTGGTACAACGAGATGATTAGATGGGGCAAAGCAGAGGGTGTGGAATTGAAACGAGAGGAAAATAGGGGATTGCGAAAGAAACCTATATCGATGGAATGGAATATGATAATGGAGGGATTTATAGTAAAAAAAGAGCAGATAGCCTAATATGTAGGGGAGCCTTCACAAGGCCGCCGGCGACTTATATTGGAGGAGGGATCTGGATGTTGTACTCTATTATATGTTATGCGAACTATACAGTGGTTTGGTTTTTCAAACCACAACTGGTATATGTTGATATGCTGACTGACAAAAGCATGTTTGAAAGAAATTGAGTCTGGGGGGGGGGGTATAGTGTAGTTGTTTTGTGGGTGAATGTGGGGTGGGTGGATGGTTTAAAAACTTTTTTATTGTACTTATAACACATTATAAGAGTGGGAACAATGATTGTTCTGGACACTAACGCACTGCACTACAAGTGTTAAACTTATAAGATTGTGTTACCGGTAATTTACAGTTACTACACCCTATGATTAATTGAATTACGGATATATTGTTTCAGACATTGGTGATGTTATTGTAAAATGTATATCAGCGGCTAAGGAAGTTATGTAAAAAGTTCAATAAAATATGTTATTAAAAAAAAAAAAAAAGATTCCAGGAGGGTGATGGTGGGACTCGGGCTGGAATTACTCTTAAGTCCTTCTATGAAGGCTTTAATGACTGGTACTTTGAATAAAGACAGGTGTTGTCTATTTTGCAGATAGGCAGCTATTGCAGCAAGATGTAACCGTATGGATGCGAATGCGAGCCCAGAGAGCTGTAAACACAACAGGTAAACAACAATGTTTTGTATTGTGGCATTAAATAAATCAATTTGTTTAGGGTGACAGTAACAAATGAATCTTTTCCATTTAGCTGCGTAGCATGCCCTAGTGGTAGGCCTACGAGCTTCTTTGAGAATGGTCATGCATTCAGGTGGGAGATTAAGGTAGCCAAATTCTATGACCTCAGGAGCCAGATCACCAGCTTGAGTATCTTGGGATCTGGGAGGTTGATTTCTCCATGGTTCTGAGTGAGAAGGTTCGGCCTGATGGAAAGCTTCTGGTGTGGAATTACTGAGACGTCTAGTAGTGTTAAGAACCAGGAGTATCGGGCCCATATGGGAGTCACTAGTATGTGTGCAAGAGATGTTTTCCTGAGTTACTAAACCAGAAAAGGAAGGAAAGGGAGAGGCGGAAAAGCATAGGCAAATATCCCTGATCAATTCATCCATAGAGCATTGCCCTCGTATAGTGGGTGTGGGAACCTGAGGGCAAAGTCTGGGCATTTTGCATTGTCTGCGGTTGAGAACAGATCAATTTGAGGAAATCCCCACTTGTGGAAGTAAGGGAGGAGGACTTGGGGGTAGAGTTCCCACTCATGGTCTTGTTGCTGCATCCTGCTGAGATGGTCGGCAAAATTGTTGTCTGTTCCTGGAAGGTGTTCCGTTAACAGATGAATGTTATGATGTAGGGCCCATCGCCAGATGGTCCGAGATGGGCGTGACAACTGTAGAGAATATGTCCCTCACTAAACAAAGAGAGAGTAAGGGTTATTCGTTGGGAACAAACTCCCAGTCCCCTAAGGTCAATATATCAAAAACAAAAAGAGGGAGTGTCCCCAGGACTCAGCGTCCTAGTGGTTTGGAAAATAGAGAGCGATAGCAAAGAAAGAATTCTTTCTTTATTTAAGAAACCCCTCACTCACCAAACTAGTTGGTGACATGCTTCATCATCGGGGTCCACCCAAGTAGCCGAATGCCACTTGGGTGTGCTTCAACGCCTGAACTTCAGCGGAGCTGGTTTTTTGAGTAATGTGAAAAAAATGGTGTAAGTGAGTGGATTAAAATTGTCTTTGTTGTATTCCCTAAGATTTTTATTTGGAGCAACAAGACAATATTAAAACCAAGTGAGATACTTAAATTGGCTCTATTGACCAAGAAGTATCAGTGTTTAAGTGAAAAGATTGTCGGTCAACATGTTTCAACCTTTTAGTGGTAGTACAAGGTTTTCGTCAGGACCAAATGTGTGAACCGGGAGGTCTGCGCACGAGGGATTCCGTGAGGCCCCATTGCAGGTTCTCCGGCGGGCTCCACAGTTATAGGTCAATGCATCTATAACCAGCCCCCCCACGGTCTCCATTGGGCGAAACTACAATTAGTTTCCTAAAAGTTTATTTTTTCTCCTTCACTGAAGGCTGTAACGTTGCCTAACCGTAAGTACACGGTCTGGCGAATTGCTGAACCAGGGACGGGTGCGCCTTAGCGTGCGCAGACCTCCCGGTTCACACATTTGGTCCGGACGAAAACCTTGTACTACCACTAAAAGGTTGAAACATGTTGACCGACAATCTTTTCACTTAAACACTGATACTTCTTGGTCAATAGAGCCATTTTAAGTATCTCACTTGGTTTTAATATGGTCTTGTTGCTCCAAATAAAAATCTTAGGGAATACAACAAAGACAATTTTAATCCCCTCACTTACACCATTTTTTTCACATTACTCAAAAAACCAGCTCCGCTGTAGTTCAGGCGTTGAAACACACCCAAGTGGCATTCGGCTACTTGGGTGGACCCCGATGATGAAGCATGTCACCAACTAGGTTGGTGAGTGAGGGGTTTCTTAAATAAAGAAAGAATTCTTTCTTTGCTATCGCTCTCTATTTTCCAAACCACTAGGACGCTGAGTCCTGGGGACACTCCCTCTTTTTGTTTTTGAGAATATGTCCCTCCCTGCTTTTGTAGAAAGTACATGCTGCCATATTGTCTGTCCGGACTAGGACAATCTTGCTGATCAGGTGAGGTAGGAACATTTTCAATGCTAGGTGAACAGCCTGAAGCTCTAGGTAGTTGATGTAGCGATTCTGGTGCTTGGCGTCCCAGAGACCCTCGACTGTGAGATCCTGTAAGTGTGCACCGGAGCCTGTGAGTGATGTGCCCGTTGTCAGAGTGATGTAGGGAACAGGGTTGAGGAAAAGCCGCCATTTTAACAGGTTGGTGGTGTGCCACCACTGCAAAGAGCGATGTGTGGCTGTTTATCAACACTAGATCTTCCAATTGACCCTGAGACTGAGACCACTGTTGCGCTAGGCATTCCTGTAACGGACGCATGTGTAGACGTGCATGTGGTAGTATGGCAATGCAGGAAGTCATCATGCCTAGGAGCCGCATGACTGTTCTCACTGTCAGTTGTTGACTGGATGAGTAGTATGAAGGTCTGAACTTTTTGGATTCTTGCTGTATTGGGATAGGCTAATCCTAACTGTGTTTAGAGTAGCTCTTAGATACAGTTGAACCTCAACGGTTGAAGGTGAGACTTGGCGATACTGATAGTGAAGCCTAAGCGATGGAGGAGATCTATGGTAGCTTGAGTAGGTCGCTGGCATTGATGAGTACTGGCTTTGATAAGCCAGTCGTCCAGATAAGCGAATACATGGATGTTTGGTCTGCGCAGATGAGCTGCTACCACTGCTAGGCATTTGGTAAATACCCGAGGTCCAGTAGTGACGCTGAAAGGGAGGACTTTTAATTACTAATGTTTTCCGGCTTTCACAAATCTTAGGTATTTGCGATGTGCTGGGTGTACAAGAATGTGAAAATAGGTGTCCTTTAGAACTAGTGCTGCCAGAAAGTCGCCTTGTTGGAGAAGTGGGATCACGTCTTGGAAAGTGACCATATGAAAATGCCGACAGGATGTCGGGTCTAGAATGGGCTATAAAGATCCGCCCTTTCTGGGGATTATGAAGTATAGGGAATATACTCCTGAACCTTGATGATGTGGAGGGACGGGTTTTATAGCTCCTTTGAGAAGAAGAGCTTGAACTTCCTGTTTGAGCAGTGTTTGATGTTCCAGTGTTCACCTGTGGGTGCGAGGTGGAATGTTGGGAGGTGTGGTGATGAGCTCCAGACAATAACCATGTTGGATAATGTCCAACACACACTGGTCTGATGTTATTGATGGCCATGTGGGTAGAAATTTCTGTGAGCGACCCCTGACCGGTGTTATTTTGTCTGGGGGAGGACAGGGAAGTCTGTTTGGTGGTGGGTGTTCCACCACGTGTGAAAGTACTCTTGCCTCTACCCTTGGCATTGTTGCTCCTGTAGGTGCCTCTAAAGTAACCTCCTGAAGAGGAGTGTTGACTTCATTGGTAAGAAGTGCAGGTGTCAGAAGAGGTGGTTTTGGAACCTCCACTATAGTTAAAGCAGCGAGAGGAGCCACAGGGAGTAGGTGTTTGAAGGGCCCCGATTGATTTTGCCGTCTTGGTGTCTTTCTTAATCTTCTCTAAGGCCTGGTCAACTTGGGGACCAAAGAAATGTTCTTTGTCAAAGGGTATATTAAGTAGACTTTTGTTGTACCTCTGGTTTAAACCCAGAAATACGCAGCCATGCGTGGCGTCGAAGCAAGATGCTGGTATTGATGCCTCTAGCTGCAGTGTCAGCAGAGTTTAAGGGGCAGCATATTGAGGTTTTTGATATTAGCTTGCCTTCTGAGAAGTTCTTGTCCTCTTTTTTTTGTGTTCCTCTGGGAGATATTGGAGGAGGTCCTCCATTTCCTCCCAGTGAGCACGGTCATAACGAGCAAGCAACCCCATTGAGTCGGCAATACGCCAATGGTTGGAAGATTGTGCCAGTATCCTTTTGTCCAAGCGCATCAATGTGCTTGCTTTATTTGTCAGGCGAAGGGGCATCTCCGCGGGCTTGTGAGTTAGCTTGCTTGGAAGCAGTGGTAATTACAAGAAAATACGTTAGTATTTGTCCCCTAATGTATATAGGATCTGATGGAGAGGCCTTTTATTTCTTATCGACCCTGAGTGTTATTACAGTAGCCTTAACAGGGTCTTTAAAATGTCCTCAGTATGGAGTAACATGCCCTTTAGCATGGGTAAATACTGAGGGACCATATGGGTAGTTGAAAGCGTCTCAAAGAGGAAATAGTCTTCTAAGGGTTCCCTGTGAAGCTGAACATTATGAAAGGCAGAAGCCCACCTTTCAACTCCTGATACGCTGTTGAATCTTCAGGAGTGGAGTGGCGGTGGGATATAAATATGGGTCCGTGTCCTCTGAAGGGTCAATATCAAATGCGTTCCAGGGATCATTATGTGGTGATGTGCCAAAGGTGTCAAGTTCTGCACCGTGCCCACCTGTATGATCTTCTGGGTACCCCTGATGTGAGAAATCTAGGGGATCTCCAACATATTGTGGTGGAGAGGGTGAGTCTGGTGGTGAGGGTTGTAGAAGATAAGAGCCTACGGTCTAGTGGCTTTGTCCCATTTCATCTTTTGTTTTAGTGGTATTGGTGAGTCAAGAGCCTCCTGGAAAGACAACTGTATTTCTGGTGGTGGGTCCAGCATTTCTTGCAGTTTATGTATGATTAGCTCTACTGGCTTGCTGGTATCTGGTTTTGGAGCCAGCTTCGAAGCTCTGTGATCCGAGCCCTGTTTTTCATACGGTGCCGAAGTTCCACTCTGTGTTGATGCGGTGGACGTCGGTCACGGAAGCTAGGCACCGATGGTCGGCACGGAGGTGTCCGACGCCGAAGGCTTCGGCTTAGGTTAGTGTTTTGGTGCCGAGACGGGATGCGGGGCGTCCGACCCAGTTGCTCGGTGCAGACCATGGCCAGACGACAGTGGTGGATCGAGGGACTCTTGATCAAGAGGTGTTGTGTGTCTCAGTGTTCAACACTGTGTTGAGTGACCAGGGGTACGTTACTCGTGGAATGTGGAGGGGGGGGGCTAACATCCTGCATTTCAATGTCGACTTCGATGTCAGAGCCGGAACTGCCCTCAACGGAGAACGGCTCTTCTTCCGCTACAGATGCTTCAGGGTGTTTTTATTCTTCTTCGCCGACAAGTGATGTAGCTGTAGCTCGATACGCAGAATAGGAAAGCGCGATCAAAACAATACCGACGAGGGTGAGTGGCTCACAAACCGAAAAGAGCACCGTAGCGGTCTTGAACTGGAGCAAAGGCACACACGTCCAAACACAACAGCGGAAAGAAAACAATCTAACAATGGAGTCGATGCCCATGTGCATTATCACCAAAAGGAGGAGTCACTCGAACTCTTGACTTGACAGACTTCTTTAATGATAAACAACTTGCACACATCCGGACCCAACACTAGATGGCAGGAGTATGCAAAGCATGTGCAGGTACAGTTACACATGCCTTGAACCCTTAGTTACATTGAGCGCTGTGTACACCATGAACCATAACGGGCAAATTTCAGTGGTTTCGCATGCTGAGCTAGAACAGTAACGTTCTTTATTAAGTGAATTTAATTGTTTTTATGAAGTACTTAAATGCAGGCCCCCTGGGTGCATGGTTTTTGAGTCCTTGGTCCAACCCCTTCAGAAACTCCGTGTCTGGCTTAGCTTGTGCCTTTTTCCTGTTTTTTTTTTTTTTTTTTTAACCATGCCTGAAATGTGTGAGTCACTCACAAAATGTTGGTTAATTCTGGCACATGAAATAACAGCACGCAATTTCCTTTTGACTAGCGAGGTGTGCGGTTTTTCACTTTTTTCTCTTGTGGGCATTGAGTTTCTACACCTCTGGGTACACATGGGCGCTCCCTGGAGTCAGTCATGTCTGGGGGTACCCAGCTCTCCTATGGTTGTGCATTTTTTTTTCTCACATTATGAAACGCTCAGGTTTGTGCCAGCTTGCGAGTTTTAATATGGAAGAAAATACATTTTAGAGCCCTTATCCAGCCAATTACATTTCTTAAAAGATACATTCAAAAGGGGATTGCCAGGATTTCTGAGTAAATTTCTACTTTCAACCCAAGTTTGGGGCAAATATGTTCAGTGGTTCAGCTGTAGGCATGAGCAAAAATTTCAATGGGAAATCATGTGTTTTTAGACCCTCCCCCTGCACATATCTGCACAAAAATGTGGTATGCCGCACCTTACATGACAGAGCTAGTAGAGAGGCACATTCCGCCTATGCGAGGTGTCAGAATTTATAGGCAAATCAAAAATGCCTTTTCAATGGAAAATATATCTGAACTATATTATATAATTTATTTATAAAGTAATATTTAATTATATTTAAATATATATTACCTTATGTTTAAAAAGAAAAAAACTAGAAATTCACTGAAAAAAAACAAAGGTTAAAGTAACGTTATAGATAGGGGAAATGGTCAGTATCAACGTACCGTTTTAAACCACTGAAATTTACTAGGTATTATCTCAAGTAACTAACTCGTGCCCTAAGATAACTATAACTTGCGCCCCTGCCACGCACAGTTTTCTCATCAATTTCACTGCAAATGTTACAGTGATATTATCAATGATGTGATAGAAGATGTCATGAGTGATGTAATATGTGGGGTAATTAGCAGTGCATGGCGAGGGCGTGAGATAGTTTGCAGCTCCCCCCCCACCCCTGGCAACATTTTCAGAAGGGGGGGGGGGCAGGCGGCCCCCCCTACCTGGCTGATTATGGCCCCGGAACCCCAGGGCTCGACGCCATACTGAAGGGGAAGGGGGGCATGCTCCCCCCCCCCCCCCGGGACGATTTTGGCCCCGGGGACAAGCGTAATGAAAGGTGGGTACCCTGGTGACCTCTCAGGGCACCCGGCACACTTATGTTGGGAGCCACAGGGGGAACTCCAAGGCCCCAGTCATCTCTCCGCATACAGCCGGCATTGCGCCTGTATGCAGCTAATAACGCTGCTCCCTGCGGGCAGGAGCAACATTTAGATCGGTTTCCCTGCCCAAAACTAGATCTGAAGCCCGCTCTAAGCAGGCTGGAGCAATTTCCAAGCTCCTGCCTGCTGGGAGCAGAATTGGTGTTTGTGCCTTGTGGGCAGGGAAACTGCTGTGCGGCCCCCCTCACTTTTTATTGATTTTGTGGCCCCGGGAATTTAGTTCACGGGGGCTGAAATAGGCATGGGGAGGGGGACAGTGTGCCCCTCTCCCCTTTAGAAATGCGGCCGGGCCCCAGGAGTATGGTGTTGCCGGGCCGAAATTGGCCAGGGGAGGGGGGCTGCATGCCCCCTTCCCTTTTAAACATGCAGTGGACCGCCGGGGATGGGAAACTGCCTGGAAAACAACTATAAGTACACAGTGGCGAGACATTATATATATATATATATATATATATATATATATATATATATCTACTGGCAGTCGCCAGTAGATAGTTATAGTTAGGACCTATTTTCCATAGGAAATCCACAACATTCTATTTGAAATAACTTTGGCGCCGGTTGACGAATCTTCGCGAAATTTAAAAAAATTATGGCCCGCTCCGGTCTGCTCCTATCCTGAAAGTTTCGGGGGGATTCAGCAAGCGGGGGCCGAGAAAAAAGGGGGGTCCCAAAACGTGTTTTCCCCATGCAATTTTCCATAGGAACCTTTCACCGCAGCTACAGCCCGAACTGCTGAACGGAATTACACCAAATTTGGCAAAAAGGTAACCCTTGGTTCAGAGTCGTGCCTTTTGGTTAAATGGTGTAAATCCGTTCAGTAGTTCCTGAGAAATTTGAAAAAGAAAACACATATATATCTGGGCGGAGCCTAACCACACATGTCATCGTGAGATCTGATTGGCTGTAACCACTTCATCCTGGAATTGCTGGCAGCCATCTTGGGACCAATATAAATGATAGTACCCCATTGAAATGCATTGTAGTGAATCGAAGATTTTGAGGGTTACCAAAAGGAGAACTATAAAGGGTGATAACAGACTTTAGTTACATTAGAATTCATTTGTTGATGGTACCATACTAATTTCAGGAATTGTGGTGTGTGCTAAGGTGATTTTACCCTGTGAAAAACCTTCTGCTGGGATATCATGAATCATGTTTGAGAGAAAACTATTTTCACATGCTTGTCCCATACAGTTTTGGAAGGTGCTCCAGAAGCTAAAATAAGAGCATATTTTCTGTAAATACACATTATCTTTCTCAGTCATGTGAGAATGAAGTCTGACATTCTCAGTAAAACATGTACATCCAACAAGGGCAGAGACTGTCAGTTGATTCCTTTGTGTTCTACTGCAGCTTCCCAGAGTGTTCTAAAGAACAACTAGAGCGCTAACAGCCTTACTTATGACAAAAGTATGGCACACCTGAAGCCATCTTGATTGGAATAAACTGGTAACACTTAAAACATTTAATTTAAAAAGGAACAAAATGAGGGGGTTCATTTTGCCATAGAAATTATGGTTAGTGCTGCAGAAAGAAAATTTAGGGCATGTTTTAAGTGAGATCTCAAATCCTCTTCTATTTCATTAGAAAATTCTGACATGCAGACTGAAACAATCACTTTCAATACCAGCAGTAGACTTCCAGTTAACTCCCTGGTGAGCAGTAGCTTTACTACAGTGATCTAATGAACAACTAGAGTGCTAACATTCTGAATTTATGGCAAATGTGTGACACATCTGAATGCCTTCTTGATGGAATCAAAGTAAAAACTGAAAGCATTTCCTACTGAGGAGACTGCAGTAAATGACGAAATTAGGAAACTTCATAACAAATAAGTCTCCCAAGATGGCCACCAGAGAAAAAAAGAGCCCAAATGTAGCACAAATATCACCCAGATGTAGCCCACGTATAGCCCAATGACAGAAGTGTGCAAAACACTTTATTTTTAGTTTTTCTGCAGTTTTATATAGTGCAAACTGGTCAGGTATTGGAGTGTTACATCTTACTTGGACCCCTTATTGCGTATTTTGCACGAAGTACATGAGATTGATCTTGCGAAACATTGAACTTTACGATTCTGTTAACCTGAAGTTGCTCTGAACCGGGCTTTGTAACACCTGCTTTTACCTACTGGTTTAATTAATTCTCACTGTATTGTATTAGGAAAGAGGATTTACTGTTTTTATGTACACTTTTATGATCTATGTTTCTAAATCAGATCAAATAAAGTTTAATGAATTCTATGGCAGGACGGAGGCGAGGATTATGCATATCTTTCCTCACTTTATTTGCATAGCAGTTCAAAGAAAACGTAACACAACAATCATTAAACAAAAGACTACACAACCCATGAACCATTAGGGGGTAGTCTCCAAGGCAACTATAGTCCAATCATATCACAGTCCATCGTATATAATATCGTGACGTCCCTTCCGCTTCCTCTTGCTTCACTGCTCGTCAGTTAAGTGCATTCCTTACATTCTTGGCTTAATCTGACGTTGTTGCTGTTTGTATAGCGGTTTCTTGTGCACGTTATTAGCATTATTGCCTTGGTATTGTTTCATATTCCCTGCGCAGCAGGCTCTTGCCCGAGCGCGTTCTCCCTCTCGCAGTTTCTCCCGCTGTGTGCTCTGCACGAGGTGAGATCCTGTCAGGCGCGCCTGCTCCGAGTGAGGCAGCTCCGTTGAGCGCTCCCGCTGGTCTTTACGCGCGTTTGGGAATCCGGTCACTCCTTTAGTGTCCGCTTGATTCCCGACCAACCCTCGCCTAATTTTGACACCGCTACGCGGTGATTTCCCCACACGGCCACGTTAGTGACCAGCGCCACCTGTTGGTGGTAATTGGTATTGCGCCTCAGTCTATTCTTATAACAGCTTCGGGAAAGCCCAGCTGTTGGAGTACCGGCGAGGGGCTGTCTTAAGGATTTTAAGGGCATTTGTTCTGTGCTCACACCCTCTGCTATCAAGTCTTCTCCAGAAGACCATTTTTACTCCTCCTACCAGGAAGTGGAGGAGGAATGGCCCCCAACTTCTCCCTCCAGCAGTGGACCAAGCCCTCTCTCTGGCTATTTCTAGGGCGCTGGCTCCTCTTAGGGATCAGGTTGATAAGCTGGCGAAAAGCATCACTGGGGTGTTCAGTGGCCCAGATCTGGTGGTGGCGTGTCCAAGTAGCTCCCAGATGGGGAATAAAAGGGCCGTTAAGCATAACGCGGGGCACTTGGAAGGATTTGATAAACTTACGGAGACCTTCCTCAAGAGTGCGCGAACGCTAAAACATGCACCCTGCCGGGAGGAGGAGGGACCCAGAGAAAATTGCGACACTGTCACCACTATTGTAGACCCCGACGGCGGGTTTCCCTTAAAGGGAGAGGGTGTATCGGAGGACGATTTCTCCTCCGATGAGGATAAGGACTCGGAGCGTCCCTGGCGTCCAGAGTTCCACTCCTCAGTCCCCGGCTGGGGACGGGGTCCACTCGGACATGTTCGAGCCTACCCAAATTTACCATCCTAGGTCGGCAGAGTGGACACCTGACGCCAAAGTGGCAGAGTATGTGGTGGGAAAATCCATCAACCCCTTGAAAGGGAGGTCAGGAATAGGATGAGGGAGAATGCCCCAGGCCCTCACTGAAGGGGAAGGTGGCACACATGCCTGAAATTGATGAGAAACTATGTACCTTTTTCTCCAAGTATATGAGGGATCCCAAGAAAGGAATTGATAGGTCGTGGACGTGGTAGGGCCCTTGACCCAAATTATTCAATTGACGGAGCGTTCCAAAGAGTCAGGATCCCCTTTGTCCACGGATATTGTGGCTGGTTGGGCGCACTACCCTAAACCCTAAAACACTACCCCCTCCACTACCCAAACACCACTGCACTACCCTAAACCCTAAAACACTACCCCCAGCACGACTCCCTACACTACCCAAACACCACTGCACTACCCTAAACCCTAAAACACTACCCCCAGCACGACTCCCTACACTACCCAAACACCACTGCACTACACTAAACCCTAAATATACCCCCAGCATGACCAATCCCGCACTTTGCCCCTGATGCACTGTTTGGCTTTACTAGCGGACCATAGTGTTTCGTCAGGGAGCCTAAATTAGTCATAAAGAAGGAGTTTGGACCGAAGGCTGGGAGTGAAATCCTTGTCCTGGAGGTGCCAGGCATTCATGTGCCACATAGGCCGCTGACCTCCCACAGGGCGTCCCAGACGCATCAACAAGGGAAAGTGGTCCGAAATACCTCAGGCCAGAATCTGGATCTGAGCCAGCTTCAGGCAGTCGGGGGCAGGCAGGAAGAACAGGTCTATCCAGGAGTAAGTGTGATGAGCTGCGGAGGTGTGCATGAATTGCCAGCGTTGGGGATGCCGGGACCTCCAGACGTCACAAAGCTCCATGCCGCGGCCCAATCCGTGAGACGGCAAGCGCCGAGCCCGCGAGAAGACATAAGGGGACCAGAGCAGTCTGCTTCAGGGTCAGGAGTGGCATTAAAATCGCCACCTATCACCGTGAGGCCCTGCGGGAGATGGGTAAGGAGATGAGAGATCTCGAAGCCCGGTGGCCGGGGACGTGGGCGGTATACAGACGCAGATCAATAGCACCACTTGGCCCTCCAGAGCAATGTAATGACCCTGTGGGTCTCGCGTGACATGTGTGACCCTCAATGGAAAGGAGCGGTTTAACAATATGGCCGCCCCACTTGATAGACCCTATCATAGCCCTTCCGTGCTAAGAAGGGGCAGAGTTCCCCTAAAAGGTGGGTCTCTTACAGCAGGAGGGCTTCCAGGTGATGTCTGTGTGCAAAGGCTAAGAAAGCTGCACGTTTCACACGGTCTAGCAGCCCATTAACATTCCATGACATTACCTGAAGGGTCATATATGCAGGAGGTAAGGGTCTGTGTGGTAAGCGAACAATGGTGTACCCCTTTGAGAGCCCTCCCCGGCGACCCCGGAGGCCCCACCAGGTGTGTCTGTGGCCAGAAGGAAAAAGAGTTGCCCCGGGGCTGTGTGTTGCAATACGGTATGTGCGCGTGTCTCAACCTGAACGGGAAAGGAATAAAGTTAAACAAAGAAATAACCAACAGTGCGAAGACAGAATCCCTCCCCCAACGCCCAACCCCACCCCATACTTCTACCCCAGAAGCATCTGTCGCCCTACTAACAATAAGCACATAAGTAACCAATGTGTTCAGTAACATTCCAAGTGTCGTAATGACTATGTGAGCATCCCCGAAGTCCGTGGTAAAATCCCCAGAGTTATTCGGGGCCTGATGAGAGGCGGTTGACTGGGCCACCAGAGGTAGTGCGGCCCAATGGATTTACCACACTTCCCTGGTTGAGGAGCAGTGAAGGCAGTAGGCGCCCCATGGCCTTGGCCCTGGCCGGCATCCCGTCTATGCTTCCAGCCGGGACCGGGACGTTTCAATCCGGCGCCCCAAGCCGGAACCAAATGCGGCTTCCAAGTATTAGACCTTCTACATTGCGTAGATGAGGAGGCAATCAACCAGTATTAATTCGATGTTGGGACTGCGAGACAAGTCTGAGTCCGAGTGAGGGAAGGTTAAGCCCATTCTGTGGGGACTCCGCTCCTCTGCTGCAGGCCTCAACACCCCCCCCCCCCTCCAACACCCCAAGGTAGGTCTGGGTAGTCGCTTCTAAGGTGACAGAGGTGTCTCCTGGAGGGATCCCGTAGGGGATAGTGAGTGGCCCCTCCTCCGTCCCCTCCTTGATGTGTTGCGCAGTCTGCGTGGCTTGGGCAGAGTCTGTGGGTCCTGTGTCCGCGGTTCTTCCTGCCACCGGGAGGGAGAGGCGACGGTCTCCCGCAGTGGTCACTCCTCCATGAGCCACTGCCAGGCCGCCTCGGGTGTATCAAGGATGAGAGATTTGCCCAGGTATAGGACCCAGAGGCGTGCCGGTAAAAGAAGTCGGTATTCAATTTCCATCGCACTCCGCTTCTGCTTGACTTCTGTGTAGGAGCGGCGTCTGTTGGACCTCACAAGTGTAATCCGGGAAGAGAAGAACTTTGGTGCCGTCAAAACAGAGATCCGCTTGTCTTCGTGCTTCCTGGAGGACGGCATCCCTATTGCGGAAGTTTAGGATGCGTCCGATGATGGGACGAGGCGGATCCCCCGGTGGCGGCCGAGGGATCAGTGCCGGTGTGCCCTTTCAATGACAAACCATGAGGACGGGCAGTCGGCTGGCATTCACTCAAGTCTCTACTCGGTGCACCACCTGTCGGGGGTCGTCTCCCTCCGCCCGTTCCGGCACGCCTATGAGGCGGATGTTGCTCTGCCGGGTGCGGTTCTCGGCATCTTCTGCTTGCTTGTGGAGGTCTGCCATTCTAGTGATCAGAGTGGAGATTTGTTTTTGTAGGGTGGAGATGTCATCCTCTGCGGGTCTCCGTCTCGGTCAGTCTAGTTGTGGCATTGCAGAGATCCTGGCACAGCAGGGCTACATCCATCCGTACCTCTCCTATCTTGGTCTCCACTGCTGACTATGAAGTCTGAATGGCCTGAAGTATTGTGGCAATACATGGGTGAGAGGGGCCTGGCCCTTCGCCACCAGGGCGTTCTAAGGAGTTTGCCGCGGGGCTGGCAGTATACTGGTCCATCTTAGTCTGGGTCTACGCGTTGCCCGAACTGGCCGGTGTGACCTTTTCCATCGCAGCGCCACGAGGGCAGGCTGGGCCGAGGAAGTCACGTCGACCCAAGTTGTATCAGAGACTCCGTTATACGTTCCCCTGGAGAGAGCGTAGGGGTGGTGCTTACCCTGCCAGACCGCGAGGTCAGGGTGAGGTCCTGGACTGCGGGGACCGTGGATTTTCAGTCCGGGGTTGATCCCCAGGGGATCACTCTATTATTCTGACCTCTACGGCGCAGGAGTAGGGGCGGTCCGGAGCGGTCCCCCAGGAGCCGGTTGGGAGCGCAATACGGGTCCAGCCGCCAAGCCTCTAGGGCCGCACAGGGGTCCAGACGTCTTACGGGAGTCCCCGTTCTCGGTAGCAGCAGCACGGGGGACGCAGTGTAACGTTCATGAAAAACCTTCAGGGAGGTGTCTCAGGGAGTCCACAGATGCTGTCTACCAGTGGACGCCGAAAAGGAGAATGGGAGGTGGGGGGAGAGAACCCCACCAGGGCCCACTCCCCCAATGCAGACCGAATCACACTGTTTCAGCCCCCCGCCAAGTCCTCAGTCCAGGCCTCCGTGGGTCAACGGCCTCCCCCAAACAGCGGTCAGGGTTCCCAGTCCAGAGCTCGGGGGCCAGCCCATTGCAGGGTCACTCATGCCTCCCCTTGCGTAGAGCAGGGACGAGCCAAGGGTTCAGGGGCTCCCCACACCCCCGGCAGCCAAGCAAACAGGTGGGCCTTCACTTAGTCCTCATCCCGGGCAGCTCCCCCCAACGATCAGGAATCAAGGGCAAAGGTATGCCCGGGTCGCAGGGGCCCTCGGGTAACCCCTGGTCGTTAGGCCAGGCCACAGGCTCGGGGTCCTCCCCCCGCATTCGGGCCCAAGGCAGGGCCCCCCCGGATCATGTGTTTCAACAGTACGACTGCGGGCCCACCCGGCCCCGGTGATCCGCTCTTCGCTTGGGTAATGTGCCCTTCACTCGGCTGCATCCGTCCAGCCGAGGAGGAAGGGAGCGGGTCTCCTCCTCTGGGCCGCCCCAATCTCCCTCAGCAGCTCATCGCTCAGGGACAATCCGATCTGCGCCGCTTCGGGCCGTCCCAGGCACAACCAGGCCCCCACGATCTTAGGATGCACAGGAGAGGGGGCCCCCAGTGAGGGCGGCAGGCCAGACCACGGCCGCCTCTGGTGCCCCGTCCGGGCGGGCCTGTGCTCAAGGAGGGAGCTTCAGTAAGTTCGGGCGGAATCCCGCTGTGGGGTCCCCAACAGGCACACTCCACAGCCCCCACTGGACCACCGGGCCAGCCACAGGGTGGTCCCAGTCAGGCCGCACTCCGTAATCACAGTGAGTGGCAATCCCCCACTGCCATGCAATTGCCAGCAGAGTGATGCACATGCTGTCCTTTTTGGGTGAAGGTGCCTTCGATGAGGACTGTGTGCATGTCGTATGCACTAGAAGGAAAATTGGGTGCAATTGACCCTGGATGAAGACTTGGGACAGAGGGGGGGGGGGAGGCTTCCATTTTTTTTTCTACCCAGCAGGTGACAACTTTGGCATTTACAGTCTCCTTGATGTTGTCAGCTGCCGTTATCCGCATGCCCCCCAACGTAGGAAGGTATTGTACTGTCCTTTCTGTTTTGGGCAGTGTTTCAGCTCAAAAGAGCATTTTCGTTCAAGACTTACTAACTGGCCAGAATAAATTGCAAGTGCAAGACCTCTGGAGTGCCGGTGTCCTTTTTCTGGCAGAACCTACTTGGGAGTTTTTGTCAACGAGATTAGAGATAGAAATTAGGGATCAGTGATGAGATAGGGATAAGAAATGAGATTAGAGATAGGGATTAGAGGATTAGATTTAGGATCTTTTTCAGTATGATTAGGGATAGGAGATTAGTGATAAGGATATGCATTTATAGGTAGGGATAAGCATTTATAGGTAGGGATAAGCATTTATAGGTAGGGATAAGCATTTATAGGTGGGGATAAGCATTTATAGGTGGGGATCAGCAATTCGAGATGGGGATCAGCAATTCGAGATGGGGATAAGCAATTCGAGATGGGGATAAGCAATTCGAGATGGGGATAAGCAAT
The DNA here is from genome assembly GCA_963921515.1 of Calotriton arnoldi. Classification (NCBI taxonomy): domain Eukaryota; kingdom Metazoa; phylum Chordata; class Amphibia; order Caudata; family Salamandridae; genus Calotriton; species Calotriton arnoldi. Next base: position 543,053 of record CAWUFW010009253.1, on the reverse strand, counting down.
TCGAGATGGGGATAAGCAATTCGAGATGGGGATAAGCAATTCGAGATGGGGATAAGCAATTCGAGATGGGGATAAGCAATTCGAGATGGGGATAAGCAATTCGAGATGGGGATAAGCAATTCGAGATGGGGATAAGCAATTCGAGATGGGGATAAGCAATTCGAGATGGGGATAAGCAATTCGAGATTGGAATTTTTGAGAAAGGCATTTGAGAAAGGGATAAAAAAATTAGAGAGGAGGATAAGGGAGTAGAGATCAGGATAAAAGATTAGAGATCTGGATAAGAGATTTGGATTAGAGACTGGGTAAATCCATTGTACAACTCTGTCGACTGTAGCAGAGTTACATCAAAAACCAGTGTGGTACCATACAGACGATATTGCTCTTTTAAAGAACGATGTAAAAATGAAGGAGGAATTTTGCAACATACTTTACTTTTGATATTGAACAATGCAATCAGCTTGCAATTGGCGGGATTGGTTGGAGACCCTTTTTTGTTGAGGGAATGCATATTTGATTGCATCCAACAACCTGTCAGCATTGCTGCGGGAAAGCAATGATTGGACTAAGAAGACAAATTATGTGCCCAGAACAATACATCCTACTAAATATCCCTGATATCAGACCTTTTGGGCAGAGATCCTATCATTTTCACTTCTCGTAATGCCACTGTTTCTGGCATTGTTCAAGTATTAATTTCAACAGTCAAAGCCACCAAACTCAAAGCTTTTAAAAGATGCAATAACAAATCAGAATTCAATTTCGAGCAAAACATTATTTCCCTATTTTAAAGACAGGGCACTGCCAAGACTACCCAAAATGCCCATGCCCCATCTCTTTTGAATAGTTAACTTATTCATTTTTTATGCTACAGTGAGAGGCTGGCTTAGTATATGGTGCTCACTTATGTAAGTGTAGCACCCTGCACTAATCCAGACAACCCTTATGGTGATTTTAGTGGTCTTAGACAACCTTCGAAAGCTCTCCAAGTGGTAGCTGTGGAGAGCAGCCATCAGGCTTAGTCCAGAGGAGTATAAAGCAGCCTGTTTCACCAGTACTTAATCTTATGGTATAGGTTAAGTGAAAAAGAATCGCACAGTGTAGTTATATAAATAGGTATTTTATTACAAACACTCACTAACACATTGTATTATCAACTACCTTGAGATATAAACACAATACACACACTACTTAGAAAGTAGAGCACGTAAGTAGCACAAATACACAGTGGTCTCCAGGGGGAGACCAAACCATATATAAAATAGTGGAAGGCGAACCACAACTCAAGACAAGAGTGGACCCACAAGATGTAGAAGAGCCAGGGACCCAAGAAACCACCCAAGGTGAGCATCTAGGAACCCCACGGAGGACGTGTGCGGAGTGGGAACACGACCGAGTGCTCAATGTTAGTCAAAGGGTAAGTCGCGGTTGCAGTTTTAGAGAAAAAGGACCCTTCCCAGCGGACCCTGAAGACACCCAGTGGAAGATGTAAGGTTGGAGAGTCACCCCACCCGTGGATACCCCAGGAACCAGGATACCTACACCAGGGAAGCTGGGTGCATAGGTGTCAAGTGACATTGGAAACCGCTGTAGACCACAATGGAGGACTTCAGGAAAGATGCTGCTGGAGAAGAAGACGAAGGAGTCCGGTAGAACCCAAAGGTGGTTTCAAGATGAGAAGAACCTGCAAGCAGAGAGGACAGAGTCTATGCCAATCAGGAGTGACCAGGAGGCACGGAAGACGAATGCCCACCGATGTCGGAGATGCAGGAGAGGTTGACAGTGCCCTTGAAGTTGCAGCTGTGCTGACCAGGCGATGCTGTGGAAGACCGCGAGCCGTTTACGAGCTGTCCCACGTCGGATGTCAAGAGCCTGGGCGTCAGTGCCCAGCAGGGGCACCAACAAGCCTTGGCAGCAGCAAACAGCGTAGTCGAAGGAAAAGGAGCAGTGTTGGGACCAGCAAGGTCCAAGTGACTCACCACAAGCAGGGGATTCGGAGTAGGCCCCAAGCAATGAGGGGAGCCCACTAGAGCCCAAGAAGACCCACGAGGCAGGGCACAGGAGTTGCAAGAGTACCTCGAGCAGCTCACCAATGAAGAAGGCCCACGGTGCAGAGGAAGCGGTGAGGGTGAAGATCTTTGCTGCAGGAGTGGCTGGAACTTCTTGGAGCCCGAAGACCTCTGGAGTAGAGAGTCAACAAGCCTTGGCAACAGCAAGTCGACGTGGTGCACAGGGGTTCTGTTCCAGTGTTTCTGACAAGGGATACTTGCCTCAAACTCGGTATGAAGACAGTGCAGGCCTAGAGGGAGTTGCAGAACCACCACATGTGTTGCTAACCCCTTTCGCAGTCCGTGGGAGCCCAGGATCAGCAGACTGGTCAGATGTGTTGCGGTGCCTGCAGATGCAGGGGAGTGACTCTTTCACTCCAAGGGAGATTTCTTTAGGTGTCTTGGATGTCCACAGGCCTGGTGAAGAACCTGTATGCAGCACGATGCAGAACACCAGCAGGATGACGAGACCAGGAGCAGCAGAAATCTTCCCCGTAGCAGTCTCGGTTCCCAAAGCGAAGTCCAAAATGCCCAGACGGTCAAGTTGAAGTGGTGTATGATCTGAATCTTGTCCCACGACGAATCTAGGCACCCACCCACAGGTAAGCCCTTAAGTATCCTTAGTAAAGGTTTGGGACGATTCAGGGTTCCCTCCCAGAGGAGGGGCTGAACAGTGTCCTTTGTCCAGTTTCGCGCCAGAGCGGGAGCCAACGGCTCCCTGAACTGGAGTATGCAAGGAGGGCACCAAATGTGCCCTTCAAGCAGTCTCAGTGGCGCTGGCAAGCGCCTCCACCCTGCCCCAATACACTAAACCCTGTCTGGGAGGTGGTCACACCTCCCTGTGACAGGATATCTATTATTCTGCCTTCCCCTGTTCGAGCTTGGCTCAGCAGCAGGAGGGCAAAAACATGTCTCTGGTTGGCAGCAGCCCTAGCTTGCTGTCTGGTTCTGGAAGACTGGTACCAGGAGCACTGAGGGCCTCCCATGCACTGTAAAGCTCCCCGAGGAGCTTTACAGTGCATGGAATCATAGGTATGATTCCAACATGTTTGATACCAAACATGACCGGGTTCGTTACAGCCAGTTTAGAGACGGTCATCGCGTAATGACGCATGGCCACTTATATGTCATAATGGCTGATGCACTTACAATCCCAGAGAATGGACTCCGAAGGTTGTAGGGGTGCCCTGCTCACGCAGGAACACCCTCCCACTTAGGACCCAGCACCCTGCCTTCAGGATTGAAACACCTGCCCTAGGGGTGACTTACAGGTTTTAAGTGTAGTGACCTCAGATATAGGGAAACCTATATCTGTCGTAAGTGGTGCTAGCACCAGCTTACACAGGCTGCAATGGCAGGCCTGGCGTCACACTTTGAGTGGTCTCCCATGGGTGGCATAATACATGCTTCAGCCCATGGGAGACCCTTGGAGTACCTATGCCCCGGGTACCTTAGTACCATATACTAGGGACTTACAGGACTACACCAGTAGCCAATCTGGAGTGTACCTAAGAACTCCCCATTTTTAATTTAGGGAAGAAGCACAGAGACTGGGGTCCTGATTAACAGGATCCATGTCAGACTAGTCGGAAAAACATGACAAAACCAGCAAAAGGGTGACAATGAAAGCAGATCCTACTGTTTACCAGCCTCTGAAATATGGCAGGTGCATTTTTCAGACCAAAGGGCAGCACAATAAATTGATAATGCCCACTGGGGGTTGAAAATGCTGTTTTTGGCTTGGCATCCTCAGCTAGTCTGATTTGCCAGTAACCAGCAATAAAGGTCAAATGTACTCAGAAACTTGACTGAGCCCAAAGTATCTATGAGTTCATCTGCCCTTGGAATAGGATGGGCATCAGTCCTAGTGACTGCATTGAAGCCTCTCTAGTCCACACAAAACCTCATCTCCCTTTTTCCACCCTTGGTGTGAGGTTTTGGTACCAGGACTACTGGACTAGTCCAGGGGCTATCTGAAGGCTCAATGACCCCCAATTCCACCATCTTTTGGACCTCTGTCCTGATGCAATCTCCGACATGGTCAGGCTGCCTGTAAATTTTGTTCCTTACTGGCAGACTGTCATCTGTGTCCACTTCATGGGTACACCAAGTAGTTTGACTGAGTGTTAGACAAAACATATGCTTGTACTGATTGAGGACCTTCCTACAATCAGCTTACTGCTGGTCAATGAGGCTGCCTGCCAAGGCTACTCCATCTACTAACCCATCAACAGGGTTCTGAGAGAGAAGATCAGGGAGAGGGTCACTCTCTTCCTCCTGTCCCTCATCAGTGGCCATGAGCAAGCTCATGTCAGCCCCGTCTACAAAAGGTTTTAGGCGGTTCACATGAAGTACCATGTGGGGACATCTTGGAGTGCCTAGGTCCACCAAGTCGGAGACCTCACCTTTCTTTTCAAGGATGATGTGGGGACCACTCCATTTGTCTTGGAGAGCTACTGGGGCCACAGGCTCCAACACCCACACTTTCTGACCTGGCTGGTAAACCGTCAGGACAGCCTTTTGGTCATGCGAGGCTATCTGAAGCTCTTATCTGGCCTCAAGGTTTTTACTTGCCTTCTTCATGTACTCAGCCATACATGAACGCAGGCCAAGGACAGTCCACAATATCCTGTTTAGGAGGTTTGAGAGGTTGCTCCCATCCCTCCTGAACTAGACACAATGGACCCCTAACTGGATGTCCAAACAGAAGTTCAAATAGGCTGTAGCCAACCCCCTTCTGAGGAACCTCTCTGTAGGCAAAGAGAAGGCAGGGTAGTAAGACATCCCATTTTCACCTGAGCTTTTCTGGGAGTCCCATGATCATACCCTTAAGGGTCTTGTTGAATATTTCAATAAGCACATTGCATTGTGGATGGTAGAGTGTGGTAAACTTATAGTTTACTCCACACTCTTTCCACATGGCATTGATGTAACTAGACATGAAGTTGGTACCTCTGTCTGCTAAGACCTCCTTAGGGAAGCCCACTCTGGAAAAGATTCCCAGGAGGGCCCTGGCCACTACAGGAGCTGTAGTGGTTCTAATGGGAATTGCGTCTTGATATCTGGTGGCATGGTCCACCACCACCAGGATAGAACTGTGTCCAGATGCAGTTGGAGGGTTCAAGGGACCAACAATGTCAATCCCTACCCTCTCAAAGGGAACCCCCAACCACAAAGTGGAATTAAGGGGGCCTTTGCAGTGCCACCAGACTTACCACTGGCTTGGCAAGTGACACAGGTGCGACAAAACTCCTTGGTGTCTTCAGACCTATGGGGCCAGTGAAAATGAGGGACAATCCTGTCCCAGGTCTTACTTTGCCCAAGGTGTCCTGCAAGGGGAATGTCATGTGCCAAGGAGAGAAGAAAACCCCTGAACTTCTGAGGTATTACAAACCACCTGGTGGCACCAGGCTTGCGGTCTCTACCTTCAGAATACAGAAGCTCATCTTCCCAATAGATCCTATGGGACCCACTGACATTCCCTGCTTCCTCAGCAGCAGCTTGCTGTCAGAGGGGTTCAAGAGGGGCAGGATTGCTGCTCCAAACTCAAGTCTGCCCTGGAAGGGCCCCCTGCCCTAGTCAGGCCCAAGATCCTCTGGGACAGTTCCTTCACAGGGACGGAGTTCATCTCCCCCAGGAGACTGATCCTCACTGGAAGTTTGAGAGGAGGATAATTCCTTACCCTGCCTGCTCCTTCTCTTAAGGGCAACCTGGTCCATTTTTCCAGTAAACACAAGGAGATGTACGGAGTGCTGAAACTTTTCAGACACTCACCCCCAGTCACAGATCTGTGTTGAATCCATCATCGCTCTTTAGCTCACTTTGCCACCTCAGTTCAGACGCAGCTATATGCAAATCAGTCTTGACCCTGTGCCTCATGGGAACAGTCCAGCCCGAACTGCCAAGCCCCGTCTTCCCTGGACCAGAAACAAGCATCCTGAGACCGGTTTTGGGGTAACATCCCTCATCACTTTCCAGTATCTAGTGCTCCCTCAGCGCTGAGCCGTTTGGCCTGAGCGCCCTGGTTACAGCATAGATACTAGCAGAAATGCCCATAATCTCTGCATGAATCCTCAACTCTACTTCAGACCAGGCTGAAGTCTCTAAATCATTGCCCAACAGACAATGTACAGGTAGGTCTGGAGATACCACAACTCTCTTAGGTCCAGTAACTCCTCCCCAGCTGAGATTCACAACTGCCAAGGAATGATCAGTTCTGACATTGCTACCGTTAGTTACTTGGTATATTTATCCAAGTATGATTTATTCAGGGGACACAAGTTTCTCTGTCACCATTGGGACACTGGCCCCTGTGTCCCTGAAAGCTATGGCTTCCTTTCCATTGATCAAAGGCCTGTACTTGTCCAATTTAGTGGGTCTTACTAGTAAGGTGGCAGGATCAATGCCACAATCACAAACTAGAACAACCTGAGCTGGAGTTCTGACTAGGCCAGAACCCACCTCAGAACCCAAGGTTAACCCAATTAATCCCCTGGTTGCTGTACTACCACTTGTACTGGTGCTAGAGGGCGCAGTTGCCTTAGGGGCTGTGGTAATAGGTTCCTTGGCCTTTGGACAATCGGCATCTCTTGTCCAATGAGTCTTTGCATTGCACAAATAACACGAAGGTTTCTTTGTACACTTCTTGGAATTTTGGGACTGTACAATCCTTCATAGTCCTGTACCTTGCTTCCATGAGGCCAGCCTTCCAGAGCCTTAATAGCACTATCAATGAAATCTACCCAGTTCTGGGTGTGTGCCTTCTGGGCGTCTCTGAACTTAATCCTGTATTCCTCAGTGGTTAAGCCAAACCCATCAATGAGTGCACTCTTCAGAACTGAATAATTGTCAGCATTCTCTTCTCTTAACATTGAGGAGCTTATCTCTACCTTTGTTAGCAAAGGAGAGCAACAAGATAGCTGCCCACTGCCTATGAGGGACCTTCTGAACTTTACAGGCCCTCTCTAAAGCAGTGATCCATTTCTGGATGTCATCCGCTCCTGGTAAGGAGGGACTATCCTGCTCAGGTTCCTAGTTTCAAAGAGTTTTCCCTGACTCTAGGGACACTAGGGTTGCCACCATGGAACTAGAGTCCCAAATTTTTCCTAGCTCTTTGGACTTCCAGGGCCTCCTTGTCAGGGGCCAACTGATCTCGCCAGAGCCCAACTCTCTCAAGTTTGATCAGGTGGTATTCTCTCTCCAAGGAGTCCATTCTCTGACTAGAGATAGAGGTCCCTATGGAATGTCCAGAAACATTGGACTCAGCAGAGGGATACCTAGATCTCCTCTGTCTGCTCTGAACCCTTCCAGGAGGAATAAAGGGGGACCTACTTCTAGGGACACCCTCTGTGCCATCTGCACTATTCCCTGGATCCGAGTTCACCAAGGTGGAGTCCTCAGACTCCTCTTGGTCACACTCAGAATAAGGGCCACTGGGGGTTACCCCTCCTGCCCCATCTTCTGGAGCATCCCCACTCACTTTGTCCTGATCCCCTGACCTGTCAGGGTTCTGGAGATCATCTCGGATAAGCAACTCTAAGAGATGCTTAGTGGTTGGATTGCTACCCGTCTTTAACTTCCTAGAAGTACACAGGGTCCTTAGTTCCTGGAACTTAAGACCACTGTATCTAGAAGGCTGGGGTACACTAGTATCCCCAACTAAAGACATGGTAACTAGGTGTAGTGTGGTGTTGCACCTACCTAACCTAGTGTAAACTAAACTCCCTAAGATCGGCGAAAGGACTGTGCTAGACCCTTAACAACTAATCTACAAGTTCAGTAGAACTTACTTAGTCTATCTAAATATTATATGTGCCTTACGCTAGTGATGATTTTTCAATTAATCCACTCCTAGATTAGCTGATAAAACAATGCAGGCTTGAATCCCAATTGCTGCACACCAATGTGTGAGGCTGGCTTAGTATATGGTGCTCACTTACGTAAGTGTAGCACCCTGCACTAATCCAGACAACCCTTATGGTGATTTTAGTGGTCTTAAGACAACCTTAAGGCAACCTTCGAAAGCTCTCTAAGTGGTAGCATTCAGGCTTAGTCCAGAAGGAGTGTAAAGCAGCTTGTTTTACCAGTACTTAATCTTATGGTATAGGCTAAGTGAAAAAGAATCGTGTTTTTCGTTTTTCCCAAGTACTCTTGCCCAAGACGTAAACGGCTGAAACCAATCTGCAAACAGCTGGGTACATGGCATCATGTTGAGGCGCTTCGCATCTTGAGATCAGATCCTAGCTCGAAAATGGTTTGTGATGTTGCCAAGATCCTGGGCCACATGTGGACATTAAGAAGAGGATGTGGCCTTACGGCTAGAGCGGTCGACCTCGAAGCTGGGGAACAGGGTTCGAGTTTTTGCAGGGACACTCCACATCCTGTGATTCTGGGCAAATCACTTAATCTCCCCGTGCCTAAAAATGAATGTGTCCATCTGTAACGTAACTGGTGCTCATGTAAAGCGCTCTGATACCTTTGGGTCAAGTTCGCACTATATAAAACTCTTGGGGGGAAAAAAAGAAGGCTTCTGTCGAAAGTGTGAAACCTCTGCAGAGATTATTAACTTTTTATCCCCCATATCCATAAGGTTTTAAACTATCCTCGTATTATTGGTTTGGGTCTACTGGGCAGCCTTTTACTGGCTCAGAGGGGGTAAAAAGCATAGAAACCTGCAAGCATAGCGGGCCTTGTCGCCCGAGTGGTTTAGGCAAAGGCTTTTGTTGTCATGGTTCCTACTCCATACCTGTGTACACCTAAATCAGAATGGACTATTAGATTGTGTTCCTATGGATACTTTTAGCTCTGTTTTTAACCTACTGTGTATCTTTTTTCTTTCTATTTTTAACTTCCAATTGGTTACCAACGTTTTAATGCTCATTGTACTCTACCTCATGTTGTGTACCACTCCTTTTGGTTCCCAATGTACAGGTCTGGTTTTAATATTCTCTGTATGCTGTATTTTGCACTTGCACTTTTATGGTCTATGACCGAAATAAAGTTGAATGATGATGATGGAATTAAACAGTGTAGTTATAAAAAAAAGGTATTTTATTACAAACACTCACTAACACATTGTATTATCTCCTACCCGGAGATATAAACACAAGACACACAATACTTAGTAAATAGAGCACGTAAGTAGCACAAATACACAATGGTCTCCAGGGGGAGACCAAACCATATACTAAAATAGTGGAATGCGGACAACGACTCAAGACAAGAGTGGACCCACAAAATGTAGAAGAGCCGGGGACCCAAGGAACCATCCAAGGTGAGAATCTAGGAACCCCACGGAGGTTGTGTGCAGAGTGGGAACACAACCACGTGCTCATTGTTAGTCAATGGGTAAGCCGCGGTTGCAGTTTTAAAGAAAAAGGCCCCTCTTCCCAGTGGACCCTGAAGACACCCCGTAGAAGATGTAAGGTTGGAGAGTCACCCCACCCGTGGATACCCCAGGAACCAGGATACCTTCACCAGGGAAGCCGGGTTCATAGGTGTCAAGTGACGCCGGAAACCACAGTAGACCAATGGAGGACTTCAGGAAAGATGCTGCTGGAGAAGAAGCAAAGGAGTCCGGTGGAACCCAAAGGTGGATTCAAGATGAGAAGAACCTGCAAGCTGAGGGGACAGAGTCTATGCCACTCAGGAGTGACCAGGAGGCACGGAAGACGAATGCCCACCGATGTCAGGGATGCAGGAGAGGTGACGGTGCCCTTGAAGCTGCAGCTGTGTGGACCAGGCAATGCTGTGGAAGACCAGAAGCCGTTTACAAGCTGTCCCATGTCGGATTTCGATAACCAGGCGGTCAGTGTCCGGCAGTTGCACCACAAGCCTTGGCAGCAGCAAACAGCGTAGTTGACAAAAAAGGAGCAGTTTCGGGACCAGCAAGGTCCAAGTGACTAACCACAAGCAGGTAAGTCGGAGGAGGCCCTGAGCAAGCAGGGGAGCCCATTGGAGCCAAATTAGACCCTCGAGAGGACCCACTGGCCAGAGGCACACGAGTCGCAAGAGGACCTAGAGCAGCTCATCAATGAAGAAGGCCCACGGTGCAGAGGAAGTGGTGAGCGAAGATCTTGGCTGCAGGAGTTGCTTGAGGTTGGAGCTTCTTGGAGCCCGAAGACCTCTGGAGGAGAGAGTCAACAAGCCTTGGCAACCGCAAGTCGACGCGGTGCACAGGGGTTCTGTTCCAGCGGTTTCGATGAGGGATATTAGTCTTAAACTCGGTATGAAGACAGTGCAGGCCTCGAGGGAGTTGCAGAACCACCACCTGTATTGCTGAGTCTTTCGGGGTCCATGGGAGCACAGGATCAGCAGACCGGTCAGCTGTGTTGTGGTTCCTGCAGATGCAGGGGAGTGACTCCTTCACTCCAAGGGAGATTCCTTCAGGTGTCTAGGATGTCCACAGGCCTGGTGAAGAACCTGTATGGGGAACGGGCACAGGTGTTGCAGAAGACCAGCAGGACAACGAGACCAGGAGCAGCAGGAAACTTCCCCGTTGCAGTCTCGGTTCCCAAAGCAAGTCCAGCGAAGTCCAAGGTGTCCAGATGGTCGAAGTTGAAGTGGTGTATGATCTGAATCTTGTCCCACGACAAATCTAGGGACCCACCCACAGGTAAGCCCTTAAGTACCCTTAGGAAAGGGTTAGGACGATTCAGGGGTCCCTCCAGAGGAGGGGCTGGACAGTGTCCTTTGTCCAGTTTCGCGCCAGAGCGGGAGCCAACGGCTCCCTGAACTGGTTTGAACTGGAGTATGCAAGGAGGGCACCAAATGTGCCCTTCAAACAGTCTCAGTGGCGCTAGCAAGTGCCTCCACCCTTCCACAATACACTAAACCCTGTCTGGGAGGTGGTCACACCTCCCTGTGACAGGATATCTATTGTTCTGCCTTCCCCTGCTCGAGCTTGGCTCAGCAGCAGGAGGGCAGAAACATGTCTCTGGTAGGCAGCAGCCCTAGCTTGCTGTTCGGTTCTGGAATACGGGTACCGGGAGCACTGAGGGCCTCCTGGAGGAGTTTTACAGTGCATGGAATCATTCCTCCCACACTGTTTATGGTGTTTTACAGTGCATGGAATCATTCCTCCCACACTGTTTGATAACAAACATGACAGGGTTCGTTACAGCCAGTTTAGAAATGGTCATCGCATAATGACGCATGGCCACTCTATATGTCATAATGGATGATGCACTTACAACCCGGGAGAATGGACTCCGAAGGTTGTAGGGGTGCTCTGCTCATGCAGGGGCACCCTCCCACTTAGGACCCAACACCCTGCCTTCAGGATTGAAAGGCCTGCCTTAGGGGTGACTTATAGGTTTTAAGTGTAGTGACCTCAGATATAGGGAAACCTATATCTGTCGTAAGTGGTGCTAGCAGCAGCTTATACAGGCTGCAATGGCAGGACTGGAGTCACACTTTGAGTGGTCTCCCATGGGTGGCATAATACATGATTCAGCCCATGGGAGGCCCATGGGAGACCCCTGGTGTACCTATGCCCTGGGTACCTAGGTTCTATATACTGGGGACTTACAGGGGTACACCAGAAGCCAATCTGGAGGTAAGTACTCACCATGTCCAATTCAGGAAAGAAGCACAGAGACTGGGGTCCTGATTAGCAGGATCCCAGTCAGACTAGTCAGAAAAACAATGACACCAGCAAAAAGTGGGGGTGACCTTGAAAGTAGATCCTACTTTCCTGCAGCTACTGCCTCTCTAAAGTGGCTTGTTTAGTGTTCCATACAGCCTTGTTATTAAACAATTCCAGAGAGCTGGTTCAATTGAGACTCATTTGAAAGGACATAACAGAAGATGGAAGGTAGGCAGTGTCCTGTGTAAAGAAAGAATGGAGTTTCGTGTTCTGGATAGGTTTCCTGAGAATTATGATTTCCAGGTCTTTTCCTTCTTGAAAGTTGGTATTTTAAGCATTAAGTTGTCTGAGCTATGCAGGGAGCACAAAACACCCGAGACTGACAGTTTTAATGCCAGGTAGATGGGAGGTCCTTATGTACCGCTTTGTATGTAATGCAGGCAAGTTTGAACTGGCATCTAGCTTCTACTGGTAGCCAACAGAGTGAAAGCAACAGGGAGTGATGTGGCACATTTCCTAGGCCCTGAAACAAGTCTAGCTGCTGCATACAGTGTTGGCTTAAGAGGAGTAAGGTGGGTTTTGGGAATTCCACAGCACAGGGAATTGCTATACTCTAATCTTGAGAGAACTAGAGCCAGAGTTATATGTTCAAGGTGTTCTTCTAGGACGAGGGGATTTCTTGTATCAAGTTTCATGTTGGTACTAGGCTCCTTTGGCTATGGCATTTATAGGTTGTGGTCTTTCAACGCCTCACTACACCACCTATGATTTTTATCTGAATACAGTTACTGTTACTGTCCCATTTACTACTGACATCTTTTAATTTTATTGTTCACCATTTTATAGGTAAATTAATATACATTAAAAAAATATTTACCTGATCTATGATGCCATTTAGAGTATTAAGCAACGTGAATCCACGACCTTTTACCAAGTACTGTCCAAGACCAGCCATATGACTCTCATCTTCTTCCTCTCTAGTTTCTTGTCTCTGAACCACTGCACTGCAGAGTCTGTTGACATCAATCAAGAATTCACGTGCCAAGCTGTTACTGGCGCTGTTCATGGCAAGGCTGAAGTCAAAATAAAATATACAAGTTTAAATTCCAACATGTTTTATTTTATTGCTGTACAATACAATCTACGGTTCTAAATGCAAAATTTGCTGTATTCCTGAACAGGAATTTTAATAACAACCTCTATCCAATTAAAAGAACTAATGCCAAGATAAAACATTCACCTCTGTAAGCGATTGGGGTGCCACTACTTCGTTTGTCGTTTACAAGGAAACAAGAGAACCCCATGAGTCGAGAGGGACCGAGGGTTTACAAACTGTTTTTAGAGACAATGGTCCCTTTTACAAACAAATATAGAAAGAGTAGTATAACGCAGAACTACACTGTGAACTGTATAGGTTTATCCAAATGGACAAATATATTTATTTAACAAATATTCCAAAGGAGAAACAAAGTATAAATAAAGTGCAGTGGGTAAAAACGGGGTTGGAAATCACCAGATTTCCAGCCCTCAGGCAATTACTTTCATAGTGACTTCTCATATATATTTTTACATCAGTCACAATTTCAAAAAACAGCTTATGCTCCGCATGAATCATAATAATCAAATCTGAGTCAAGATGTGGTTGTCGATGACGTTTCGATCCCAGCTAGAATAGCGGGATCATCATCAGGACAGCAAAATATGCCTGAGAGTAGGCCTGTTATATGGCCAGACACTGATAGGTGAAGTAAGGTAGAAGGCAAAGAAGGGGAAGAAATAAAGAAGAGACAAGTTTAGGAGGGGTACGGCGATGAGTACATTACATTTGTCAATGTTACAAAATCAATTTCCGACAATGCGAATGGGCGAGGTGACATCCGAACTACACGGTGTGATACTAGATACCGTTAGAGCGAGGGATACTCAAAATGAATGTATCCCAATAGAAGCAGAACAAGACAGTGCTTGGAGTAGTGTGGTCAAAAAATCAAGTGAACAGGATAATGGACTATACACAAGTGATGGTGATCCGATAGTGGCAGAATGTAAAGGAAGTGCAGACCCCCCGCACTCACAAGATGTGGCTGATGCTACTGCCTCAAGAGTGGTGGTCCGAGGGAGGGCCAGGTCCAATGTTGCTGGTTCCAACCCATTACAATACCTCCGGCATGAATTGGAGTCTAGAGGGACAGCATTGCAAGTTTGAGGACGATTTAATGAAATTGCTCGTGTAGTGAAAGTGATAGTGTAATGAAAAAACTTGCAAGGTGGTCAATGACCAGCTGCAGCGATCCAATATGATTGGCATCAGTCACTTGCAACACCTCCGGAATGAATTAAGGCGTAGAGGGACAACCATGCGTATTTAGTGCCAACCTAGATGCTAGGTTGTGTAGTGAAGTGAGAATGTATTTAAGCAAACTTACACTGGGGCCAAGGCCCCTTGCCAAATTCAAGGAACCGAGTGAAGATATAGAGGTCCCTATATCTTCACTCGGTTCCTTGACTTTTGAACGCTGCACCTGGTCATGGACCTCCTTGTAAGTTTTTTCATTACACTAACAGTATCTGGTATCACACCGTGAAGTTCGAATGTCACCTCGCCCATTCGCATTGTCGGAAATTGATTTTATAACATTGACAAATGTAATATACTCCTCGCTGTACCCCTCCTAACCGTCTCTCTTTATTTCTTCCCCTTCTTTGCTTCTTCCCTTACTTATACAGGCCTACTCTCAGGCATATTTTGCTGTCCTGATGATGATCCTGCTATTCTAGCCGGGATCGAAACGTCGTCAACAACCACATCATGACTCAGATTTGATTATTATGATTCATGCGGAGCATAAGATGTTTTTTCTAGTTCTGTTTTATACTACTCTTTCTTTATTTGTTTGTGAAAGGGACCTTTGGCTCTAAAAATGCTACTTCGTTTGTGGCATCACGGAGTAATTAATGAGCACAAGAACTGTACCCTTCTCAAATGGAAAATGTTGCAAAGTGGGTACCTGCCCACTTAATGCCCCTGGGTTTTTCATTTTTGACTACCCGGTTTAAGTAAATTGACTGTGAATGAGCCCCACTCACTGTAAATTTAAGGTAAATGTAATGAAACTGCTAACAGCAAGTGTCTGCCTATTAAGAAAAGGCTTCTGCTGTGCAGCTAGAGTAAGAGGCTCTGGGATGGTTACATGTGACAGGCGATCATGTGTGGGGGCTGAGCATAAGAGTAAGAGACTACAGTCTTGCGCCGTCCAGTATCTGTGCACAGGTAGCCTGTCACAGAAGGGACCCTTCAGGTATTAGTACTGACCAGGGGTTGGCCTTATAATGTGTGTCAGAATTCAGGGTGTAGGTCTGTAGTGCTTACTGAAGGTCTGTGGTGCTTAAACTGTATTCAAGATTATAGGTGAAATCTGCATGAAAGTACACTTTCACCCCACTTAGGCCTACAGGGTCCAGCAAGGTATCAATCTTGGGATAAATATGTAACCAGAGTGTAGATCTACAACCCCTTACATCATATCTACACTCCTTATGACACTTTAAGAATTGTGATATTTCCCTGGCTCAGCACATAATCCAATACCAGGCCTTAGTTCCCACTACTTGGCCAAATTAATTACTCTGCCCTCCAGCAGGAAGATCAAAGGCCTCCCCACATAACACAGCCATTAATAATGTTTGACCTAGTTCTGGGAAAAGGAAGGGGTGAAGAGGAAAACTGCATCAGAGCTGGGACAGGCCAGGCCCACAAAAACAAAGGAGGAAGGCCAGACCTCTGGAGCCAAACACAGGAGGGGCACCCCTTTGAAATTTTAGTGCGAAAGGAACAGGCAGCTAGGGGCTTAACTGAGACTCTCAGAGAAGCGCTTTCCACAGACAACTTGCAGTAACCATGTTTATATGTCCCAGAAGACTGTGAACGATTGTTGGGGCATGGGTGGAATGATGTGGCATCCTTGGATTGGTCAGGGGTGCCTGCCTTCTATAAATACCTCTCCCCCCCCTTAAAAACCTCTGCACAAGGGAGAGAATGATAAGACACTGGATCTGGGAGCAACAACAGCAAAAGAATGCCCAGCTGAAAGGAGACTCCACCTGATGGCCCTGCAACGATGGACTGAAGAACTTAACTCATTCTGATCCCCAGAACAAGAAGGCCAAAGTCATAGGGACGCGCTAATAACTTGCTCTGGGCAGACTTCAAAGCCCATAATACCACGATTTAGGAGAAGGCAAGCCCTTGGCTGCTGCTATAAATTGAGGCTATATTCGCTGTGGAATACCCAATAACTTGCTCTGGGCAGACTTCAAAGCCCATAATACCGCGCTTCAGGAGAAGGCAGGGCCCGTGACTGCTGCTATAAACGAAGGTCATTCACTGCTGCGCAGGACGCGCTGATAACTGGCTCTGGGGTAGAACTTCAAAGCCCATAATACTGAGCTTCAGGAGAGGGCAGGGTCCTTGACTCCTGCTATAAATTGGCGACAAATTCACTGCGGCTGCGGTGCTGGATGCGCTCATAACTAGCTTTGGGTGGGGCAGGACTTCAAAGCCCATTAATACCACACTTCAGAAGAAGGCGGGCCCTTAATCACCGCTATAAATACGGGGCATTTCACCATGTTGCGATAAGCGAGCGGTGTGCGCGCAGTGGCATACCTGGGCCTAGAGCGGGCCCGTCTGGGCCCATCTGCGGCTGTGCGAGGCTAGGCCCAGTCTCTTATTTTCTTTTTCACTTATTTCTTTGCTTTTTAATTGGCCCTGCAATTGTATTTGTAGATCATAGGTAAGCGAAAGAACGGCCCTGCTGACAACCCAGGGGAATAAAATTAATAATTCTTCATAAATCATGACATTTCTAAATTCTGCCATAGGTGCTTTGACTGACAAGATCTCTACAGTAGAGGAGACTTTGGGGATGGCAATAAAACTACAGCTTCTGCTGACAGCGAGATCCTATTGCCTAGCAGAGGAAGTAATCTGGCAGTTATTACACCAGAAGGGGAACCTTCAGTTTCATTACAGTGGTCAGGAACACGATTAGTGACTGCTGAAGTTCACTCTTCCACTCTTGATGCCTCCTTGGATCCCTCAGAGCTTGCTCCTGCCCGCAAGAGGAAGAAGAGTCCCTCAGGGGAAGAACTATAGTAAATGATATTCTATGGAGGTTTTGGAAGTTGGTAAATGAGAGGTGGGGGGGCAATGTGTCAACCAAAGCGACAAGGGCTTGCAACCAACCCATTCCATTAGAGTATTAGAATCCACCTTAGCACCTATGTTGCCTCATAACTGACTTGATAAGATCAAGCTTTTAATTAAGTCCTCTCTAGCCCCTACTCATGACAAGATTGTTGTCCGTTGAAAAGGCAATTATGGAATCGACGGGTAACCTTTCACTGGTCCATAAGGCTGTTGATGTTTTAGGATCTTCTGCTCCTGGTCTGGCATTCCAATCTCAAGGTCAAGGATCATTAGGGAAAACAGGAGGAAGCTCCAGGTTATTGCAACCTCCTACAGTCCAAGGAGGCAATCAACTTAGCAATTTTGAGCCCACTGTTACTGGCTCTGCTGTTACTCTGCCCCTTCTAGGTGTTTGGTGACTCGTCCCCCTCCAGAGTAGTCTAGTAAATATGATGAGTTTATCCCTGTAACTGCTCCAAGGCCTACATGTGCAAGTCATACCTGGCAGGTCCCTTCAAAAGGGTTTAACTTGCTCCCTAGTGCTACATCGTTCACAATTATCTTGGTGAATGTTCCACCTTTGTAGACGGGGGCAGTGGAAAGTATCAAGCAGTTGATTAACAAAGTGGTTCACTGGTGCAATGGATTGGAGAGCTGTTTTTATTCGATCATATCAAAATGGTAAGGCGGGTTGATTGGGAAGGGCACAATGCTATACGAGTGAGACTATGTGATCATTAATTTTGACAAGTCTGTGATAGCTGGCAGGCTCCTTTGTCATAGTCAGCCCCCTTCCCCCCTCCGTTCCTCTATTTTGGTGCAGGTCTGGGTTTTTTCTGGCCTCCGCCTCTGGTAAAATCACATCATGCAAATGTGTCTTCTCCCCAAAAAGGTAGTAGGGTACTTTCTCCTTTCATTATGCCAATCTCCAATCCATTTGAGTCACTAAACACTTTGGATGGCACCGACTGATTGGATAACCTGGAGTCTTAAATTGGCCTTGCATTGGCTCCTCAAGATGTTATCCCCATAGTTTCTGCTACTAAGTTGATTAACTCCCTGAATGTTTTAAGTTGGAATTTCACTGGTTTGAGCTCCAAGGAAAATAATGTTGAATGGTTGGAGTTTATTGGAGGCTACACTATTCTCTGCTTCTGAGAAACATGAGCTGTGAACAATAATTTCATTGTAGAGGGTTATGTTTCCTTTTTTAGGTTGAGCCTAGAGTAGCGCGCAAGCGCTGCTTCTGGCGAAGCCTTATGTAGGGGATTCCGAAAGCTGACCAGACGCTCGTGCGTCATGGCCTTTTTCGGGCGGTTACCCGCGCGGCCGACATCTGTTTCCCATTATCGTGCCCAGACGCGTGCGCGATAATTGGAAACACATGCCTGCCGTGCGTGTAATCGCAGGCAAAAGGCCATGACGCACGAGCGTCTGGTCAGCTCTGCAGGCTGCCGCGCTCGCTCGCCCCCGCTCCTCTTGTTTTGGATGCGACTCGGAGGACGATCCCAGTGACATCCCGCACCTTGCAGGGCATCCCAGAATGAGATCAGCGCCCCCTTGCCTTTCTGTACCTTTGTGCGGCACCGGCCGGCCGTTTCCGTTGCACAGGTTTCTTGGCTCCGGCTCCGCTCTGCTTCCGCCAGGGATGACTGCGGGAAGCTTCGGGGTCAGGGTCGCGGCCCAGGTTCCGGATCGCGCCCTTCTCCCCATCTGTGATGTCTCCCTGTCTGTGGCGGCCACAACTCGGAAAGTGTCCGCGCTGCCGAACGTGCGGGGGAGACACCTGTGGTGAGCTGACCGGGGTGTCATCACCGCACATGGGCCATTGAGAGCGGGAGCCTCGCCCCTTGCATTAGTGATGGTGGTAGGCATGAGATGACAGACCCACACACCCCACTTTTATAATTTCCACTGGCCTAATATGCAAAGGGATGAGATGACACCCGGGTGCGTTAACGATGCCTGAGAGTGGCAGGGAGATGAGACGCCCGCCCCCTGCACTAATGGAGGTAGGCATGACACGGCCGTTGACCTGCATTAAAGGTGCCCGACAGCCGCAAGCACTGACATGAATGACCGCTGCATTTCAGGTGCCTGATAATGGAAGGTTTGGCGTGCCAGGCACTTCGTGCATTAGAGATACTTAGAGGCAGGTGAAATAAGAAGGTAGACACTCATGCACTATACGTACTCAGTCGGATGCGTGTTTAGGGCAGAACCCAACCCTCTCTCTCGCAACAGCGGTGTGGGAACGACAACTGACATGAGATGACACCCGGCTGCATTAGTAGTGCTGGATGGTGCCAACCCCCCTGCCCTAAGACTGCCTGGGAGAGACAACGATGGGTGAAAATGCAATGGCTAAGTGTGATGGTGGCGGGCGTGAGATGGCATGCCCCCGGGCAGAGCTGCTCCCACTGCAGGTCCCAAGCACACACTACACTCCTCTCGAACCAGGCGGGAGGTTCCCAATCGCAGGGTTTACCTCCCGCCTCCGGACGGAGAATCTGTAAAAATCCGATTGCCTCTGTCTGGCCTTCGACTGTAAACGACTTCAAATACTGAAGGCAGGGAGTGGCAATGGGAAATCTAGTTAGCACTCATTGGCAGACAAAGCAGCAACACTAGCGAGGGTGGGCGACTGTCCTGTCCCATCCATCCTGCGATTGGTTGAAATGAAGGGCCCTGCCCGGTAAAGCCTGCTCAGTCAGCCGGAAGAAAACGCCCCTTGCCCCGGGAGAGACTGCAACGCTGCCTCGGAAGTGGTGAATGAACCGTTGCCTGCCGATGGACTTATGTTTTAGTTTAGGTGCGTTAGATAGTTCTACTTGTTTCGAAGAAGGGTGTTTTCTGACACGGAGGATTGATTCCCGGAATAGCGGTGTCCAGTGGCTCGCACTTTCTCGGATAGGGCAGACCGAAGCAGCAGCAAACGCGAACCAAGCCTGCTCTTTCCGCATTTACCTACATTCGCTTCGCCTTGTAATAAGGCGATGCTAGTGTTACCTTGTACCCAGACGATTCTTTTTAGTTTGGACATGTCGTGCTTCATCTCGAAAGAGAAAACCATCAGCATTGCTGCATGGGGCAATTACAGAATCTTTCCCAAGAAGGAACGATTATCAAATGACTATGTGGCCCAACCTGGGTTTTCGTTTAACAATCTAATGCTTTCCTGGGTTAGTTCTGCTCCAGTTTGGCGATTGAAGTGAACCGACGTCCGAATACAAGGCTTTGTAAAAGAAAAGCCTAGGATTTGAAGTGTGTTACGGAGTTAAGTGATAACCGTGAAAAATGTGTACCTTGTTATTTTGATGTTGTGTTTTTGTAGACACTTTTATGCTATTTCAGACATGAGCCAGCTTTATGGTGCCATAGCGACGTGTTTTTTTATTTCTTGGAAAAGCGTTCCTTAGCTGTCGAGTTGCCTATGTCATTTGATACGTTCAGCGAGTTGTAACTTTTTACATAGTTGTGTTGTTTTAGTATGTATATGTGGGACATTTCAATGCCTGCAGTGAGCCTTTCAGTGGCTTGTGTAGCCTTCAAGAGTAACACCGTATTAAAAGAGTTGTATAAGAAAACTACTGGGCTCTTCAGTTGTATTTTTATATACACTTTTTTTTGCAGTTTTCTATAGCGCAAACTAGACCTTCAGGTATTGGAGCGCTTTACATAAGCACCATTTACATTACACAAGGACACATTCATTTTTGTAGGCACAGGAAGACTAAGTGATTTGCCCCGAATCACAGAATGTTGACCTAGCGCAAGACATAAACCTGGTTCCCTAGTTCAAATGTCTTCAGCTCTGACCTTTACGCCGGTAAAATTTGAAAGTGGTGTGGCAGAGAGAACCAACGTGTATTGCAGCGAACAACCAAGCCCAGTTCTTCCAAGGAGATTCGTAATGGTTGCATTCCACTTTGACATAAACTTTATTAAGGCATCAATAATAGGAACTGGGGCTACCATTTACAAGACGAAAACATTCTCAATTAAGGGGTTACACCTGATGCAAATTCTCAGGCAGAGGGCAACTAAACATCTGCAAATGAGAGTTGCAGAGTCAGTTTCACACAACATCTTACCCAGAAAGCCTTAGTCGTGCACCCTAAGTCACCCAAGAAGTCGCCATCATTTAAGGAACTATGCAGATGCATGTCCTGATTACTTACCGGTAATCCTCAATATTCTCAGTTCTACTCGTCCTCGCCCCAGTCATTACACCTGAGGCATATTTACTAACCGGAAACAAAAAATGAAACACTTGCTAGCTCCACCCACCCTCCTGCCAGGGGCTATAATACAATAGCCAGCACAAACCACTTCCTGACATACAAGCACAACAAAGGCCTAACACAGGGAGGGAGGCTGGGAAACATGACTGGGTCGAGGACGAGTAAGACTAAGAGTAATGAGGATTACCAATGAGTAATCAAGACATTACCTCTATATCCCTCAACCCAGTCATTACACATGAGGCATACCAAAGGAACCTCCCCAAAGTGAAGGCCTTTGGAACACCGTTGAAAACAAACCAGACTGCACACAGGAGAGAAGCGCACCATAATGAATTTTTAATGGCATGAAAGATTCATTAGGAGCATCGAGCTCCACAGTACGCAAAACACCATATCCAAAATTCAAACGGTGACCCAGAGCACAATTCAACCTGTAATGCTTAATAAAGGTAGACTCAGAAGCCCAAGTCCCAGCATGACAGATTTCATCCAAAGCCACCTCATTAAAGGCAGCCGCGGAAGCCGAGACCACTCTGGTGGACCAGGCCTGCACTCCTGAAGGACACGGCAAACCAGAGCCCTGATAAGCCAAAGAAATAGTGGACTTGATCCAATGACTCTGGGTCAGCTGAGAGGCAGCCTTCCCACGGCCAGCCAGCCTAAAAGTCACAAACAGAATGTCAGATGAGCAAAAAGCAGCAGGCCTGTCCACATACACGGACAGAGCACGCTTCACATCAAGAGTGTGCAACAAGTGTTCCCCAGGAGAAGAAGGGGAAGGGCAGAAAGAAGGCAACACCAACTCCTGAGACGTATGAAACCTAGAAGGAATCTTAGGACGAAAACCAGGATCCAAACGCAACCCCACAGCATCCTCCATAAACCTAAAACAAGCATTGGCATAGCCAATAGGTCTCGCCTTTGGGACCTTATAAGGGTTTAGTTATCCAGCACAATATCCTTGGTGCAACATCAACTGTTGCATGGCTAAACACTTATAAGGTCCCAAAGGCGAGACCTATTGGCTATGCCAATGCTCGTTTCTCCAGCTATTCACATACTTGTTGTATTATTGCACTTTTCTAGCAAAGATAAATTATTGGTGCTGAACTTTTGTAATTCCCTAAATTGGTCAAGAAGTCCTGAAAATCTGATGACCATTATAGTTTTTTGTATCATTTGAGGGAGGCTCATATTGTGTCTTTTTCTCTCATTTTAGGAGGCAATTTTAATCTCCATCCGTCTGAGCTTAATTCTTGTGTACAAGGCTCTTGGTGGGACAATGATAGTGTGGACTCCCTTCATGCTGAACATTCGACCCAAGCGGATTTTTCTAAATAGTACGGGGAATGGGTTGAATGCATCTTTTTCTTTGAACAAAGTTGATTCAAAATATCCTCGGAATAAGTGTCATACTTTTATTTGGAGGGGGGTTCAGAGACCGTCATTGATTTTATATTTATCTCTGCCCAACTGGTTCCTTTACTAAAGGGTTTTAAGATTTAATGTAGCACCTTGAGTGATCATAACCCTTTAAGCTTATTATTGCGAAAGAGGGACGTCAAGAGACCACACGTTTGCATCCCATGGCCTTATGGACAAGAATTTTATTTCTCCTACTGCCCAAGGGCAAAGGATTAAGTGGACTTAAATAACCTGCAGTGTTTCTTAGTACGATAAATAATATTTGTATGAAGTAGTTTAACTTCTGCCTCTCAGAGACTTCTTTTGACTTTGAGACACTTGATTCTTTCTAAGTAATCTGTAACAAGATTAGATGCGGTTTGAGCTCTTATGGTCCACACAGATCAGTCCCTTTTTGTCACAAGATTGACACGGAGTGTTCAAGAGCAAACAGAGATCTAAGTTAGCCGCCACTAGGTCAAGAAGGAAAATGCTACTTACCAGTATGCATCTGTTCTTGGCATGTAGAGCTGCAGATCCTCACACTGTGCATTAGATCGCCATCTGGTGTTGGGCTCGGATGCTTGCACTTTGTTGTTGTCTTCGAAGAAGTCTTTTGTAGTCATGTGATAGGTGACTCCTCCTTTGGACGATAGTGCGCATGGGCATCGACTCCATCCTCAGATTGTTTTTCGCCATAATGGGGAGTGATGGAGTTAGTAGAAAAGGAAAGGGATGTCCATGTGTGTATATCTAAATAAGATAGGACTGGAACACATACAGGTCCCGGGGAGGTGGGTGGGCGTGTGAGGATCTGCAGCTCTACATGCCAAGAACAGATGCATACTGGTAAGTAGCATTTTCCGTTCGAGGCATGTGAGCTGCAGAGCTCACACTGTGCATAGACTGTACAGCAGTATCTCCCCTAGCGGTGGTCACCTGTATGTGTTGCAGTCGTTTGAAAAAGTGTTCTAAGGACAGCTTGGCCCACAGAAGCTTGTTGCTTGGCTTGCACATCAACACAATAGTGTTTAGTGAAGGTGTGTGTTGTAGACCAAGTGGCTGCTTTACATATGTCTTCTAGGGGAATGTTCCCCAAGAATGCCATGGAAGCCCCTAGTTTGCGTGTTGAGTGCGCTCTAGGGGGAATTGATAATGTGCGTTTGGCTTTCTGGTAGCATATTTGGATACATTTAACGATCCACCTTGCAATCCCAGCTTTTGAGATGGGGTTACCTTTATGTGGTGGAGAGAAAGCTACAAACAATTGTTTTGTTTTGCGAAATGACTTGGTTCTGTCAATGTAATACATTAGGGCTCTTTTGACATCTAGGGTGTGGAGAGCTCTTTCTGCTACAGAATCCGGGTTTTGAAAAAACACTGGTAGTTCTACAGATTGGTTAAGGTGGAAAGGAGAAATGACTTTAGGAAGGAATTTTGGGTTTGTCCTGAGAACTATTTTGTTATGATGTATTTGTAAGAAGGGCTCTTGTATGGTTAAAGCCTGGATCTCACTCACCCTCCTGAGAGAGGTGATTGCAATTAGGAACGCTACTTTCCATGTAAGGAATTGAAGTTTGCATTTATGCAGGGGTTCAAATGGGGGTCCCATGAGCCTAGTAAGCACTATGTTAAGATTCCACACTGGGGAAGGTGGTAATCTGGGAGGTATGATCCGTTTAAGGCCTTCCATAAAGGCTTTAATGGCGGGGACCCTAAAGAGTGATAAGTGTTGCCTGTTTTGTAAGTAAGCAGCAAGGGCTGCTAGATGCAGACGTATAGATGAGTATGCAAGATTACATCTTTGCAAATGTAGTAAGTAGCAAATGATGTTTTGCGTGGAGGCCTGTAATGGCTGGATATCATTGTTAGTGCAGTAAATAGTGAATCTTTTCCATTTTGCTGCATAGTAAGCTCTGGTGGTAGGGCGTCTAGCCTCTTTAATGATGTTCATACAGTCTGGTGGTAGGTTAAGGTAACCTAATTCTAGGACTTCAGGAGCCAGATCGCAAGGTTCAGTTGAGATGGATCTGGGTGCCTTATCTCTCCATGGCTCTGCGTTAGTAGTGATGGGGAGAGGTGTAGTTTTTGGTATGGGACTACTGATAGTTCCAGCAGTGTGGTGAACCACGGTTGGCGTGCCCATGTGGGAGCTACTAGGATCATTTTTAGAGACTATTGTCGGAGCTTGCGTACCACAAGTGGAATGAGTGGGAGTGGTGGAAAAGCGTACGCAAATCTGCCGGACCAATTCATCCATATCGCATTGCCCTTGGACTGCAGGTGTGGAAACCTGGCGGCGAAGGTTGGGCATTTTGCGTTTTGGTGTGTGGCGAACAGATCTATGTCTGGCTGGCCCCACATGAGGAAAAAAGGTAGAAGAACTTGTGGATGTAGTTCCCATTCGTGAATCTGTGGTGTCTGTCGACTTAACAGATCGGCAATCTGATTGTGAACTCCTGGTAGGTGTTCGGCTAGAAGGTATATGTTTTGTGGAATGGCCCACCTCCAAATGTTCTGTGCCAGTTGGGACAGTTGTGGAGAGTGTGTGTCCCCCTGTTTTTGTATGTAATACATGGCCGTGATGTTGTCTGTTCGGATCAAGACGGCTTTGTTTTGTACGTGGAGTTGAAAGGATTTGAGAGCTAGGAATATAGCTAGTAGCTCTAGATGATTGATGTGGAGCAGCTTTTGTTGCGTGGTCCACTTGCCTTGTGTTGTATGACCTAACAGGTGTGCTCCCCATCCTGTGAGTGATGCGTCCGTTGTCAATACAATTTGTGGAACAGGCTCCAGGAACGCCCGCCCTTTGGACAAATTATTTGTGTTCCACCACTGCAGAGAGCGATGTGTGCGGCTGTCCACCAACACCAGATCCGCAAGTTGTCCGTGAGCCTGATTCCATTGGTGTGCTAGACACTCTTGTAGGGGACGCATTTGAAGTTTTGCATGAGGTACGATGAAAATGCAAGATGCCATCATGCCGATTAGTTGCATGAACACTCTGGCTGGGAGAGAGTGTTGGATTTGAAACTTGGTGATGAGGGCTTGTATACTGGCTATCCTGGCTGGGCTGGGATAAGCTAGAGCCGTGGAAGTGTTTATTGTGGCTCCCAGATATTGATGTATATGGGAGGGCTGGAGGTGCGACTTGGTGTAGTTGATTGTGAACCCCAAGTTGTGTAGTGTTTGAATGGTCTGATGAGTGTGTTGGACACACTGGTTGAATGATCTGGCTTTTAAGAGCCAGTCGTCCAGGTATGGGAAGACATGTATTTGCTGTCTTCGTAGGTGTGCTGCTACTACTGCAAGGCATTTGGTAAACACCCTTGGAGCAGTGGTGACTCCGAATGGAAGGACTTTGAACTGGTAGTGTTATCCATCGAGTACGAACCTTGGATACTTTCTGTGAGCAGGATGTATGGGAATGTGGAAGTAGGCGTCCTTGAGGTCTAGTGTGGCAAGGAAGTCTTCTTGTTGTAGTAAGGGAAGCACTTGTTGGAGAGTGATCATGTGAAAATGATCCGAATGTATATACTGATTGAGGGGTCTGAGGTCTAGAATTGGCCTTAGGGTGCCATCCTTTTTGGGGATTAGGAAATACAGGGAGTAAACCCCTGTTCCCTGGTGTAGTAGAGGGACTGGCTCTATGGCGTGCTTTTGAAGCAGTGAAAGAACTTCTTGCTTTAAAAGTGTAAGATGGTCTGCGGACATTGGACGCTGCTTGGGTGGTATGTTTGGGGGGCAGCTGTAAGTTCCAGGCAGTAACCATATTGGATAATTTGTCTCACCCACCTGTCTGTTGTAATGGAGTTCCAGACAGGTAGGAACTGTGCTAGTCGTCCCCGACAGGAGTGGAATGGTCGGGGGGAAGTCACTGTTTAGCAGCGGGGGAGGTACGGGTGTTGGTGCTACCTCGGCCTCTCCCTTTACTGTTGTTCCCTCGGTAACCTCCTCTAAAGTATCCTCTATTGGGGGATGTTTGGGTGGTATTTCTGAAAGAAGAGGAACTGTCTGTGTTGGTGTTTCTAGAGGCTCCTCTGTAGAAGGAGCGACGAAAGGAGCCACGGTGTTGTGGAGACTGCAACGCTCCCATTGATTTGGCAGTTTCAGTGTCCTTTTTCATTTTCTCAAGGGCAGTGTCTACAGCCGGACCAAAGAGTTGGTTGTGATCGAACGGCTGGTTTAAAATGGTGGTTTGAACCTCCTGCTTGAAGCCTGAAATGCGTAGCCATGTATGCCTTCTAATGAGTACGCTGGTGTTGACAGACCTAGCGGCAGTGTCAGCTGCATCAAGGGCACACTTAATGGACGCATTGGAGATTAGTTTGCCCTCCTGAATTAGATCATTTGCCTGCGTTTTGTACTGGTCAGGTAAGTGTTGTAATAGGGTTTCTAGTTGGTCATAGTGGGCCCCATCATATCTGGCCAGCAGTGCCTGGGTGTTGGCTATGCGCCAGTGATTGGCGGCCTGCGCAGCTACTCGTTTGCCAGATGCGTCTAGCAATTTTGACTCCTTATCAGGGGGCGGCGCGTCCCCTGAAGTTTGAGAATTAGCTCGTTTACGAGCATTGGAGACTACTAAGGAGTCAAGAGGGAGTTGGCCTTTAATGTAGGCATGGTCGTCAGGGGCAGGTCTATATTTTTTGTCGATCCTAGGGTTAAGAATTCTGGCCCATACAGGATCTTTAAATATGTCAGGAGCATGCTTGATGACTCCTTTAATCATGGGTTACGTTTGTACAGTTCTCTGAGACTGTTCAAAAGTATCTAGTAGGAAATCTTCCTCTGTTGCATTTGTGTGCATATGTACCCCATGAAAAACAGCAGCCCTGTTAATGAGTTGCCCAAAACCAATGTTATCATCTGGGGGAGATGGTTTTGTTGGGTATGGTGGAGGGCTTGGGAGGTGTGGGAGATCTATTGGATCGTTGTAGCCCCAATCATCCTGTGGTGGGTCATCTGGGTCAATGAATGGGTCAATGAATGGGTCATCAGGGTCCCCACCGTCCCCCATGTCATCTTGATAGTCATGTGGTGGAGATGTTACGGAGATGTTACAGGCTGAGGCGGTGTAACAGGGATGTGGAGAGGAGGGGTGTTAGAAGGAAGGACAGGGGAAGAAGGAGGCATAGGTGAAGTAGCACAGTCCTTTTCCACAGGTACGGGCTTGTGGAGTGGTACAGCTGTGAGATGTCCAGTTTTGGGATTAATGTGGATTTTGGTTTGTTTAGGATCAACAGGATCCGGATGAAAAAGCTCCTCCTCCTGGAGATTTGGCTTCGGCGCCGACTTTTTCGGTTCCGAGCGAGGCGATGGCTGTTTTATGTGCTCTTTGGCCTTAGAAGGCGTGGAAGAGTCTTTAGTCTTGGAAATCGGCTCCGAAAGCTTTGGCTTAGGGGCTGTGTCGTGGAGTCTTGGTTTCGACGCCGACTTATCCCCATGCTTGGATGTGTTGGGAGGCGGGTTTTAATTTAGAGGTGGATGGAATCGAGGTGGATTTCGGAGCAGAGTGTTCCTTTGGCTTCGGCGCCGAAGGTGCCGGTGGAACTAATAAATGCGGCTTGGTCGGTGCCGAGGTACTGGAAGGCTTGAGTCTTTTCTTCGGCGCCGGGCTCGAAGGCGGGGCGTCCAAAGCATGTTTTCGGTCGCGACTAGGGCCAACAGGCGAAGTCTTGACCGGTGCCTTCTGCTTCGGTGGGGGGGTTGGGATAGGGGCAGTAGTACTCACTCGTTGCCCAGGAGTGATGAGATCATCTGAGTCTTCTGCCTCCGACACGATCAGTAGACCTTCGGAATCTTCCTCAGGGACATCGGGGCCCTCGTCGAAGATGTCTACAGGTTCTGGAGCGGATCTCTGCGCCATGACGTGCCTTCGAGCTCGACGATCCCGAATGGTTTTCTTCGAGCGGAAGGAGGCGCAAGCTGGACAGGTAGAATCGTTGTGGTCGGGCGAGAGGCACAGGTTACAGACCTCGTGATGGTCACTGTGGGGGAACTTTGCTCCACACTGGGGGCATTTTCGGAAGGGTGTCCTTTCCATTAGCCGTAGGCCTCACGGCATCGATGGGGCCAGTGGCCCGCGTCGACGGCTGGAAAGGGAATCTATGAAGAGGCGCGTCGAGATTTCGATGTCGATAGAAGTTGTTGAAAGTTTTGTATGATGAAAACGGTTGAAAAGTATAGTTTCGAACCGGAGCGCGAAAGTTGCATCCGAACCCAATGGCGGAAAAAAAACAATCGGAGGATGGAGTCGATGCCCATGCGCACTATCGTCCAAAGGAGGAGTCACCTATCACATGACTACAAAAGACTTCTTCGAAGACAACAAAGTGCAAGCATCCGAGCCCAACACCAGATGGCGATCTAATGCACAGTGTGAGCTCTGCAGCTCACATGCCTCGAACAGAAGCTTTTACAAGAGGACGCTTGGGATCAATTAGCCTCTGCTAGTGCGAAATTTTGGCAAATAGTAAATTGCTCTATTTTCTACCAGTCTGATAAAATTCTGTTTACTCACATATTTCTCCAGAGAAATAGGTGATGCGTTTTAAAGCAGTATATAGTTCCAACAATGATTTTATGATTATCTTGTGATTCGCTCTGTTTGAGGTCCGTCGCATATTACTTTTGAGTTGGATGAAATCCAGGACGCTTTGATCTTTAAAGAGGCCTGACCTACTTGTGCATCGGCTCTTGAATCTGAATCCAGACAATAATCCCTAGTAAAGGTATGTATTGATCTCCATGTAGCAGCTTTACATATTTCTGAAAGAGGAATATTTCTTGAAAGAGCCGTAGTAGCTGCTTTTCCTCTAGCTGAATGTGACTCCGGTTTACAAATGAGGGTTTTATTTGCTAGTAGGTAACAGAGAATTATACAGGAAATCCATCCATCTAGAAATGTATTGTTTAGAAGTAGAACAAAACAGTTCTAAGAGGACCATGGTTCCCGAAAAGGTGCTCAGGTTACCTAAATTCTTTTGTTTTAGTCAAATAGAATTTTAATACCCTCTTTACATCCAAAGAATGCAGAGCCTTTTTCTGCTGGAGTAGAGGGGTTTGTGAAGAAAGTTGGCAAAGAAATTGTCTGATTGCCATGAAAATCCGATATTACTTTTGGAAGAAAAGAGTGAGGAGTTCTCATTACAACCCTATTTGTATGAAATACAGTTAATGGCTCTTTTGTGCATAACGCTTGAATTTCGCTAATCCTGCGAACGAAAGTAATGGCTACTAAAAATGCTATCTTCCATGATAAATATTGTATAGTAGCTTTGTGAATGGGTTCAAACAGGGGTCCCATTAATCTGGAAAGGACTATGCTTAGCTCCCATGGAGGAGAAGGAGATCTAACAGGAGGAACTACTTTTTTACTCCATTCTAAGAAATCCTTCCACTGCAAGATGGAACTTTTATGGAAGAAAATGAGGCCAGATTTTGCAAAATGAAGACGGTATTGAATAACTGTCTCCTCTTGGTAGGAAACCGGGTTATGGTTATTCTGAATGCACCATATGCAAAAACCTTTCCACTTGAAAGAATATGATGCTCTAGTGGATAGTCTTCACCTCAAAAAATATTCATGCAATCTTGTGGAAGATTTAAATGTCATTATAGAAGAAATTCAAGAGGCAAGCAGTTAAGTTCAACAATGGTAGGTTGGGGGGTAGGATCTGACCCCCAAATCTGCACAAAAGATCTGGTCTGCATTGCAATTTCCCGTGTGGTCTTTCCGATAGGTGAAGAAGATATGTGGACCACCATTGTCAAGGCCATTCTGGAGCTGCTAGAATCATTCTTTCCTTGGAATGCTTAAGTTTGATCAAAACTGTTGGAATTAAAGGGATGGGATGAAAAGCGTGCAGAAATTTCCCTGACCAGTTTATCAAAAGGTCATTTCCCCATGGTTTTGGGTTGGTAATATCTTGAGGCAAAGGTTGGGCAATTTTTGTTGTGTGCGTCGGCGTGAAGGTCTAATTCCGGATAGCCCCATTCTTCAAAAATGTTGTGCAAAATTTTTTCGTTTAAATCCAATCGTGATTTTCTGGAATTATTCGACTTAGTGCATCTGCTTGTTTGTTGTGCACTCCTGGAAGATGTACTGCCGTAATTGTTAAATTCTTTGCTAGAAGCCATTTTCAGATGGTTGACGTTCCAGCGACAACTGTCTCAAATGGGTTTCTCCCATTCTGCAGCTAATACATTGTTGTTGTATTGGCTGTCTGAACAAGGATTTCAAAGCGAGTTGGACAGCTCTCAATTTCAACAGGTTGATGTGATAAGATTGTTCTTTCTTTGACCAAGTGCCCAGAATTTAAAAATGGTCCATACAAGCACCCTATCCCAAGAGAGAAGTGTCTGTTACTATAGTTTGAGTAGGAATGTGTTTGTGGAAAGGAACTCCTTTCAGCAAATTGTACGTCTCCCACCACCAAGGGAATGACTGAATCGCTGGCTGGGTAAGTGTTATCCTGGTCACCCAACTCCCCGATTTCTGCCACCACTGGATCTCCAGGCATTGCTGCAATGGTCTAATGTGAAGTCTGGCATTTGGTGTCATGAAGATGAATGAGGCAATTTGTGAGAAGGTGGTCTGGTATATGCTGTCCACTAATTAAAGTGGGCACCTTGTACCAGTCCACACGACCCTTATGATGTATAAGGTCAAAAATAACCTTTAGAAAGCTATCCTAGTGGTAGCTGTGGAGAGCAGCCATCAGGCTTAATCTTGAAGGAATGTAAAGCAGCTTGTTTTACCAGATTATCACCTCCTGAATGACCAAATGAAAGGAGAACCACACAGTAGTTATATAAAAATAGGTATTTATTAATATAACACTCTCTACTAATCTCTACATAAGATTAGAACACAAAGCACACAATACTGAATCAATAGAACATTCGTAAGTAGCACAATACACAGCGGGCTCCGGGGGAGACCGAACCATATACTAAAAAAATGGTAGAACAATCACGACTTGACTAGACAGTGCCTAGAGCACGTAGAATCGCTGGAACCCCAGGAACCACCCAAGGCAGATACACAGGGAGCCCACGGAGGATGGGTGCAGTGAGGAAACACTACCACGTGCTCCGTACAACTCTATGGGAAAGTCGCGGTTGAAAAGTTACAGTTTAAGGACACTTCTACGAGGATTTCGAGTAAACCCTTTGAAACATAGTAGGTTCTAGAGCCAACCCACCAGTGAGTACCGAGGTACCCGTGTTAGCTATCCCAGAGGAGCTGGGTGCATAGGTGTCAAGTGGTGTCGGAAACCTTCGTCGATTTCAATGGAGAGTTGCGAAGAAGTGCTGCTGCCAGGAAGGCGAAGAGTGTCCGGTGGAATCCAAGCCTGGATTCTAGGTGAGAGGAACCTGAAAGCAGAGGGGACAGAGTCTGGGTCACTTCAGGTGACCAGGGGCTCGGTAGACGAATGCTCACCGATGTCGGGTGCTTCAGGTGCGAAGAAGGGATGCTTGACTCTGCAGCCACAGGGACCAGGAGACGTCGAGGACGACCAGGACCCGGAGGTGAGCTGTCCCACAAAGGATGTCGAGTGCTGAGGGGGTCGATGTCCGGCTGGAGCACCAACAAGCCTTGGCAAATGCAACACACGCAGGAAGGACAAACAGGTTATGGTGTGGCCCAGCAAGGTCCAGGGGACTCTCCAAGCAATGGGGAGTCAGGGCACGTCTGGAGCAACCAGGGAAGCCCAAGAACAAACAAGGTGACCCTCGCCAGGACCCAAAGGCCAACGGACCAGGGATCGCGAGGAGACCTCGAGCGAATTTACAAAGCACCAGCCCACAGAGCACTCGGTGAGTGGAGGCCAGATATCTTCGGTGCAAATGCTGCTCGGGGTCAGGACTACACGGAGTCCAAGGCACAAGCTCACCAACAAGCATATGCACTTGCAAATGTACGCGGTGCACAGGGGTTCGGGTTGCACGGTCCCCACGAGGGATACTGGTCTCAGAATCGCTGAGAAGTCAGATCAACCTCAGGGACCTTCGGGAACCCACCTCCTGTGTTGCTGAAATCTTCGGAGTCCGCAGGAGCTCTGGAGAAGCAAGCCGGTCAGATGCTCTTAGGTGCCTGCTACTGCAGGGGAGTAACTCCTTTACTCCAAGGGAGATTCTTCAATTGTGCAATCGTTGTGCAGGCACTCGAAGTACTTGGTTTCTTCTTAGCAGAATCTTGTCCAGGTAAAATCTAAAGTCCTGTAGCCAGGTAATCCACTTTATACCAACGGGAACGGGTTGGACAGATTCTGGGGACCCTCCTAGGGGAGGGGCAGGACAGAGGGGTGGCTACACCCATGTCCTTTGTCCAGTTTCGCGCCAGAGCAGGAGCCAATGGCTCCGAGAACTGGTTTGAGCTGGACTATGCACAGGGACACCAAATGTGCCCCCAGTGCAGACTTTCTGGCACTCTCAGAGTGCACCCACCCAGCCCCAATACACTAAACCCTGTCTGGGAGGTGGTCACACCTCCCTGTGACAGGATGCCTATTGTCATGCCTTCCTCTGCTCGAGCTTGGCTCAGCAGCAGGAGAGCAGCATCGGGTCTGTGGCTGGCAGCATCCATTTTGTGCTGCCCGGGTCGAGAAAGCTGGTACCGGGTGGACCGGTGACCCACAGTAGTGGTTTCAGAAGGGTGGAATCATACCTCCCACACCAGTTACTGGTGTGGAGGTATGATTCCAAGGTGTTTGACCCCAAACACGACATGTTTCTAAGCAGCCGTTTTAAAGATCGCATTTACCGCGAGGTTATAATGCAACTTAACCTATATGTCTGGCTGCATCACTGACAACCCCGGAGAATGGTCTCCGAAGGCTGCAGAGGGGCTCTGCTCATGCAGGAGGACCCTCTCACGTAAAACCCAGCACCCTGCCTTCAGGATTGATAAGGCCTGCCATAGGGGTGACTGATAGGTTTTTAAGTGTAGTGATTTAGATAGATATAGTGAATCTATATCTAATTAAGTGGTGCAAGCACCAGCTTACACAGGCTGCTGTAGCAGACCGGTTGTCATTTTGAATGGCCTCTCATGGGTGGCATAATACATGCTTCAGCCCATGGGAGGCCTCTGGGGTACCTATGCCCTGGGTACATGGTGTACCATATACTAGGGACTTATAAGGGTACCCCAGTATCCAATCTGGAGTGCACCTAAGTACTTTACACAACCAATTTAGGGAGAAAGCAGATAGACTGGGGCCCTGATTAGCAGGATCCCAGACTAGTCAAAAACCAGCAAAACACCAGGAAAAAAGTGGGGGTAACCATGCAGTCAGATCCTACCTTCCTACATAA
The DNA here is from genome assembly GCA_963921515.1 of Calotriton arnoldi. Classification (NCBI taxonomy): domain Eukaryota; kingdom Metazoa; phylum Chordata; class Amphibia; order Caudata; family Salamandridae; genus Calotriton; species Calotriton arnoldi. The sequence goes on along the minus strand of CAWUFW010009253.1, from coordinate 509,258 downwards.
CTCCCCCCCCCGCCCCCCAACGAAAGGAGATAAGGCTAACCTTGCCCAGTTGAGACTTTATTGACTAAGTGGCCATATAAGGAAGATCCTGCACTAGCATGGATACCCCCCGTCTTATGGTCCACTAAGGAGTCCCTCCCTTGAAGGGTCTTGGGTGTTCTCCAAAATTTGGGTTTACTACCTGTAGGGTGCCTTGGCAAAGTAAAAGGCTGGTGGGGTGCCCGAGTAGGGAAGTGAGGCCCTAATAAGGTTGGTCTCAGCTTCCTCAGAGCACTGGTCACCATGGAGGCCTTTCTTTCGCATTATAATTCGGAAGGCCAGTTCTGTAGGGCTGTTTTAATGTATCAGTGACTTCTTAGCACTTTCTATACCAGCATACAGGCAGAGGGATCTCTGTGTGATTATAGTGCACCTCTGGGGCAGTTCCTCCACAAGGGGTAGGATCAGTTCCCAGAGGAAGCTGATCCTTACCTAATGTCTGGGGGGGGAAAAGAGGACTTTTTCTTCTTCCCTTTGCTCTCTGGGGGAGCATAGTGGGCCATTCTTCCAGGCTTCACTACTCAAAATTTTTCCTGGGGTTGGACTGAGGCCCTAAGGGTCCCACCAACTCTCTCAGCGAGGCCCAACATCTGTAGGTGGGCCTTCAGCTCTACTTCAGCCCAGGCTGAAGTTTCTAAATCATTACCCAATAGGCAATCTACAGGCAAGTTTGGGGACCCGGCCACTCTTTGGACCAGTTACCCCTCCCCAGCTGAGATTGACTATGGCCATGGGATGATCTGTCATCACACCATCAGTGTTGGTCACCTGGTACTTAAACTCAGGTAAAAGCTGAGCTAGGGGCACTAAGGTTCCTGTCACCATGGTGACACTGGCTCCTGTGTCTCCTCTATAGGCTACAGCTTTCTGACCATTGATCAGAGGCTCTTGTCTGTACTTGCCCAAGAAATTGGGACTGACAGTAAAAGTGGCGAATCCCATGCCACCATCACAGACTAAAGTGGCCTGTGTGGGGGACCTGGCCAGGCCAGTGTCCACCTCAGTTCCCCAAGAAAACCCAACCAAATTTTTGGGTGCATTATCACCACCTGGGGGATTACTACCTGTAGTACCAGGAGGTGTAAAAGTAGTGTTTGGAGGAATATTTTCCTTATTGCTGACCTTGGGGCAAATGGCATCATTTTTCCTATGGCCTGGCTTCTTACAGATAAAGCAATAAGGTTATCTTTGACCTCATACATCATAAGGGTCGTGTGGACTGGTACAAGGTGCCCACTTTAATTAGTGGACAGCATATACCAGGCCACCTTCTCACACAATTGATCCCAGCAATGAAGAAACATGTCATACTGTTGCATGGGGAGTTGTTTTCAGCAGTTGACACGTCTGTTGGATAAATGAGAGTCTCTCTTCCAAAGGAAACACTTTTGAATCGTGAATCCTCTGTACTGGAACGACTGCTGATTTCCGAAAGTTGATCTTCAAACCTAGGTTTTGTAAGGTGTGAACTGCTGTTTGAAAATGTTCCCTTGCTATGACCGGAGACCACGCTTTTATCAACCAGCCGACCAGATATCGGTATACCAAAATTTTCCTTTTGTGGAGATAAGCCGCAACTACAGCCATATATCTTGTAAAAGTGCGAGGAGCCGACCTGAGGCTGAAGGGAGGTTAGGCATCAAGGTTGAGGCGGCAGTCGACGAGGGATGCAAGGAGCTTGCATCGAAAGCGTCGTGCAGTGTCGGTTTCCGAAGTCGATGCGTTGTTCCCGGATGCGGGATGCAGCGTGGATGCGAGTCTTTTGCGACGGGTCCAATCCACGCAACAGAACAATGTTTCGGTTCTGCTCGAAGATGCGCTGCTCACCCAACAAAATGCATTGATTCTGTTTGGGGATGCGTCGCTCAGCAGAGGATGCGTTAGTTATGCTGGAGAAACACCTTAGGCCTGCTTACAAGGGTCCAGGACCGAGGTGGCACCACTTGGCAGGATAGATTCACAGACGGCAGAGTCCAGGTGCAGAAGCAGGTTGGTAGGAAGTCTTATGTCCCTGAGACTTCAGATCAGGAGGCCAGCCAGCTAGCCCTTGGAGTCACTCTGGGATCAAGTGATGCAGGTCCAGTCCCCTCACCCTGGCAAGAGGGCATGAGGCAGCAGATCAGCACTGCAAGGCAAGAGTTCAGCAAAACAGAAGTTGCCTTCACATGTCCAGAAGTGTACTGAAGTGGTGGTGTCAGAGGTCCAGCACTTCGACCCAGTTGGGCCTTTGAAGTGGGAGAGACTTCAAAGAAAGGCCTTCAAACTGCACGGAGATCCTGCCCTCCCTGTCCTGGCTCCAGATTCACTGTGGGGGTATACAACCCTTTGGGTGGACAGGACACAGCCTAGTCAGGTGTAAGTGAGGTTGGGTCCAGTTCCTTCCTCTCATCCTGCCAGGATGGTCCAACAAATCATATTGTGTGTGGCTGTCTAGCTCCCATTGTGTATGGCTGTCTAGGGGGAATACGCAAAGTCCAGCTGTCATCCACTCAAGACATGTAGTCAGAGAAAGGTAGCAGGCACCAAATAGCTAAAGAAAGAAAATGACCACTTTCGAAAAGTGGAATTTTCAGAATTACAATAAAAAATTTGACTTACTAGGAGTTCCGGTTTTAATTTGCGATTCCAAAGACACCAAACTTTGGGGTCAAATCTTTTCCCAATTGGAAATTACACTTATAAAATATAAATAAAATGTGATAGGGTAGTCCCAATGTTATCCTATGGGAGAGAGAGGCCTTGCAGTAGTGAAAAACGAATTTAAGAGTTTCACTACCAGGACATGTAAACCTTAAAAGTACATGTACCATTTTGTCCTACTTTTTGAAATACAATGCACTCTGCACTGTCAGGGCCTACCCTAGGGGTGACTTCTTTGTATTAAAAAGGAAGGTTTGGGCCTGGTAAAAGGTTCATTTTGCCATGTCAAAATGGCAGTGTAAACTGCACATACAGGCTCTGCAATGGCATGCCTGAGACATGGTTAGAGGGCTACTTAAGTGGGTGGCTCAAGTCGTGCTGCGTACCCACTAGTAGCATTCAATTTACAGGCACTGGGCACATGTAGTGCACTTTACTACAGACTTGTAAGTAAATTAGATATGCCAATTGGGTACGAGCCAATATTTCCATGTTTAGAGAAGAGCGCACATGATATACATCTATATATCTCTATCTAGATCTATATAGCTCTATCTATATCTATGTATCTATATCTATATCTATAGATCTATCACTGGCGGTCGCCAGTAGATAGTTATAGTTAGAATCTAACACAAGGGGGGAGGGAGCACACTGCCTCTCATCCAGCACAGTTATCCCCATTGCATACTAGTAAAGGCAGTACACTTACTTTCAAAGTTGCTGTAGTTCTTCACCAAAGTTGGTGCAGGTAGTGCTGTTATCTCTAGACACGTGTTTCAGGGATTAGCCCTTCATCAGTAGAGAGCAAAAGTAATATTGTGTTTGAAAGGCTCCCTTGAGCCAATGAGCTGAAGAGCTCTCCTGGGATAAAACTGTGTGCCTGTGGAGTGGTACTGTACCTGTAGAGACTTGGGCACCATTTCAGCAACCCCTGATGACTTTTCTCTGTTCTACATTACTTTTGCTCTCTACTGATGAAGGGCTAAACCCAGAAACACGTGTCTAGCGATAACAGCCCTACCTGTACCAACTTTGGTGAAGAACTACAGCAACTTTGAAAGTAAGCGTACTGCATTTACCAGGATGCAATGGGGAGAACTATGCTGGGATGAGAAGCAGTGCGCTCCCTCCCCCCTAATGTTTGAAAGGCTCCCTTGAGCCAATGAGCTGATGAGCTCTCCTGGGATGCACCTGTGGAGTGGTACTGTGACCTGTAGAGACTTAGGCACCATTTCAGCACCCCTGATGACTTTTCTCTGTTCTACATTACTTTTGCTCTCTACTGATGAAGGGCTAAACCCAGAAACACGTGTCTAGAGATAACAGCACTACTTGTTTGGTGAAGAACTACAGCAACTTTGAAAGTAAGCGTACTGCTTTTACCAGGATGCAGTGGGGAGAACTGTGCTGGGGTGGGAAGCAGTGTGCTCCCCCCCCCCCCCTTATAGTTAGAATCTAGTTTCCATAGGAAAAGCGTTTTTTGACTTGCTTACAACTTTGGTGCCGTTTGACCCATCTTCACGAAATTTCCCCCAAAAATGCCCACCTGTTGCAGCAAATCTAACCAATCTCGTGCAGAGATCTGATTGGCTGCCAACACTTCGACCAGGAAGTGTTGGCAGCCACCTTGGTACTCTGACTCAGCCAAGTCCCCCAAAAAAAGTAAAAAATAAAATAAAAAGGGCAAGGAAGGTATATTCTGACCCCCAAGGTCTGGTGGTGGGGTCCCCCAGGGACCCTGACAGGGCAAAAAAGCATTACAAAATATTGGGCAAAATCAAGTCAGAGCCACAAATCTCGGCAAAAGCGGAGGGAAAAAAACGAGCGATTTTTCCGCGCTTGTTTTTTTCCAGCCCCAAGTGGGCCAGAACCTGGGGGCAAGCATTAATTAAACATAAGGGGAGGGGAGGACATGTGCCCCCTCCCCTTTGCCAAGGGCAGTTTAAGCCCCAGGGACCACCACCACCACAGGGTTTATTTTAAAAATTATTAATGGGAGGGGGTCCACCCCCCCCCCCCCTCCTTTGGCCTTTAAAGGCCCCGGGGACCACAAGGTCACTGGAGACATTTCCTCATGGTTCATTACACAGCTGTAGTGTAGAATATGCACTAGCTATTACCCAACAAGGTAGTACTTACTAATTAACCATTAGAAAGTACTTCAGTTGGGAAGACTTTTTCTGCAAAACTGTGAACTCTTGTTGGATAAAGGGGAAGGTGAGGTTCCATTCTGGCCCAGTCACTCACACAGCTACTGACACAGAGACACTACTTATATACCCATTTATTCACTCTCACATACATGCACAGACCCACACACCCACTCACACACTAATACAGCCACTCACACACCCACGTAACTATTCACACACCCACTCACAGATCCAAACAGCCACTCATACACCCACTCACACACCCAGAAAACTACTCCCACCCACTCCCACATCCACTTACAGATCCATACAGCCACTCACACACCCACTAACAAACCCAGAAAACTACTCCCACCCACTCCCACATCCACTTACAGATCCATACAGCCACTCACACACCCACTAACAAACCCATACAGCCACTCACAAAACTGGTCACACGCCCACACAGCTACTCACTCACCCACTCACAGAACCATACAGCCACTCACACACCCAGACTCGTACAGCTACTCACACACACACTCAGAACCATACAACCACTCACACACTCCATGACACAGCCACTCACATGCCTACTCACTGACCTATACAACCACTCACACACAGAAAGATTACAGTTGGGAAATATAATTAAAAAAACCTTTGAAATTTCCTAAAAAAAAACAAAGGTTACAGGGACGTTGTAATTAGGAAATACGATTAAAAAACATGGAAATTCACACAAAAAGGAAAATGCTACTTACCAGTATGCATCTGTTCTTGGCATGTAGAGCTGCAGATTCTACACTGAAGCATAGATCGCCATCTGGTGTTGGGCTCGGATGCTTGCACTTTGTTGTTGTCTTGGAAGAAGTCTTTTGTGGTCACGAGATAGGTGACTCCTCCCTTGGACGATAGTGCGCATGGGCATCGACTCCATCATTAGATTGTTTTTCGCCATGAAGGGGAAAAGATGGAGTTGTGTGAGAAACATAAGAGATGTCCATGTAAGTGTATCTAATTAAGATAATACTGGAACAGATACAGGTACCGGGGAGGTGGGTGGGCGTGTAGAATCTGCAGCTCTACATGCCATGAAAAGATGCATATTGGTAAGTAGCATTTTCCGTTCGAGGCATATGAGCTGCAGATTGTACACTGAAGCATAGACTGTAAAGCAGTGTCTCCCTTAGCGGTGGTCATCTGTATCTGCTGCAGTATTTTGAAAAAGTGTTTTAAGAACAGCTTGGCCCACAGCAGCTTGTTGCTTTGCCTGTACATCAACACAATAGTGTTTGGTAAAGGTATGTGGTGTAGACCATGTTGCTGCCTTACATATGTCATTTAAGGGAATGTTCCCTAAAAATGCCATGGAAGCCCCTAGCTTACGTGTGGAATGTGCTCTAGGGGGAATTATTAATGTGCGTTTAGCCATTTGGTAGCATATTTGAATGCATTTGACTATCCATCTAGCAATCCTAGCTTTTGAGAAGGGGTTACCTTTATGTGGTGGGGAAAAGCTACAAACAATTGTTTTGTCTTTCTGAAAGGTTTGTTCCTGTCAATGTAATAAAGTAGAGCTCTTCTGTCATCTAGTGTGTGTAGAGCTCTCTCTGCTACAGAGTCTGGGTCTTGGAAAAAGACAGGTAACTATTGATTGGTTGAGATGAAAAGCAGAGACTACTTTGGGTAGGAATTGAGGATTTGGTCTGAGAACCACCTTGTTACGATGTATTTGTAAAAATGGTTCTTGTATGGATAAAGCCTGAATTTCACTCACTCTCCTGAGAGAGGTGATTGCAATTAGGAAGGCTACTTTCCATGTAAGAAATTGTAACTCACATTTGTGTAGAGGTTCAAATGGGAGACCCATGAGCCTGGTGAGGACAATATTTAGATTCCATACTGGAGAGGGTGGCAATCTAGGGGGAATTATTCTTTTAAGGCCTTCCTTAAAGGCTTTGATTGCAGGTACTCTAAACAGTGACAAGTGTTGTCTGTTTTGTAAGTATGCGGCTAGAGCAGCAAGATGTAATCTTATGGATGAGTATGCTAGGTTACATCTTTGTAAATGCAGCAAGTAATAGATGATGTTTTGTATTGAAGCATCTAGTGGGTTGATGTTGTTATTACAGTAAATAACAAACCTGTTCCATTTTGCTGCATAACAAGCCCTGGTAGTAGGACGTCTGGCTTCTTAAATAACATGCATACAGTCTGGTGGAAGGTTAAGGTAACCTAACTCTAGGACTTCAGGAGCCATATCGCCAGATTCAGTTGACCTGGATCGGGGTGTCTGATCTCTCCATGGTTCTGGGTTAAGAGGGTTGGAGAGAGGCACAGTTTGTGGTGGGGAACCACTGAGTTTGAGAAGTGTTATGAACCATGGTTGTCTTGCCCATGTGGGATCAACCAGGATCATTGTTAGAGACTGCTGCCTGAGTTTGCGTACTACTAGGGGAATGAGTGGGAGAGGCGGAAAAGCGTACGCAAATCTGCCTGACCAATTCATCCATATTGCATTGCCTTTCGACGACGGGTGTGGAAACCTGGCGGCGAAGGTTGGGCATTTTGTGTTTTCTTGTGTGGCGAACAGGTCTATCTCTGGATGACCCCACATTTGGAAAAAGGATTGAAGAACTTGCGGATGCAGTTCCCATTCGTGAATCTGTTGTGTCTGCCGACTCAACAGATCCGCAATTTGATTGTGAACCCCTGGAAGATGTTCTGGAAGATGTTCTGCTAGGAGGTATATGCTTTGAGGAATGGCCCATCTCCATATGTCTTGCGCTAGTTGAGATAGTGTGTGTCCCCCCCCCTGTTTTTGTATATAATACATTGCTGTCATGTTGTCTGTTTGGACTAGGACAGTCTTGTGAATGAGATGCGGTTGGAATGACTTTAGCGCTAGAAATATTGCTAGTAATTCTAGGTGGTTGATGTGGAGCAGTTTTTGTGGAGTGGTCCACTTGCCCTGCACTGTATGGCTGAGGAGGTGCGCTCCCCACCCAGTGAGAGATGCGTCTGTTGTTAGTACTATCTGTGGAACTGGCTCTAGGAACGGCCGCCCTTTGGAAAGGTTTTGTGTATTCCACCACTGCAGAGAGCGATGTGTGCGGCTGTCCACCAACACCAGATCTGTAAGCTGGCCTTGAGCTTGGTTCCACTGACGTGCTAAGCATTCCTGCAAGGGACGCATTTGAAGTCGTGCGTGAGGGACAATGAAGATGCACGAGGCCATCATTCCTACTAGCTGCATAAACACCAGAGCTGGAAGGGAGTGTTGAGGCAGGAATTTTTTGATGAGGGCTTGCATACTGGTTATCCTGGAAGGATTGGGGTATGCTAGGGCTCTGGCGGTGTTTATTGTGGCCCCTAGATACTGATGTATGTAGGAGGGATGGAGATGAGATTTTGTGTGGTTTATTGTGAACCCCAAATTGTGTAGTAGCTGAATTGTTTGGAAGGTGTGCTGTACACACTGCTTGTGTGACTTGGCTTTTATTAGTCAGTCGTCTAGATAGGGAAACACATGAATGTGTTGCCTTCATAAGTGTGCAGCTACTACTGCTAGACGCTTTGTGAAGACCCTTGGTGCTGTTGCTACTCCAAATGGCAGGACTTTGAACTGATAATGTTGTCCGTCCACTGTGAACCTTAGATATATTTCCTGTGCGCAGGGTGTATAGGAATATGGAAGTAGGCGTCCTTGAGATCTAATGTGGCAAGGAAGTCGCCTTGGAGGAGTGGAAGTATTTGCTGAAGAGTGATCATGTGAAAATGATCTGAGTGAATGTAATAGTGGAGGGGTCTGAGGTCCAATATTGGTCTGAGGGAACCGTCCTTCTTGGGGATTAGAAAATACAGTGAGTAAACCCCTGTACCCTGATGTTGTAGAGGGACTGGTTCTATTGCTTGCTTTTGGAGCATGGAGAGAACCTCTTGTTTGAGGAGCGTCAGATGTTGTGTGGACATGGGATACTGTCTGGGTGGTATGTTGGGGGGAGTAGAAGTGAGTTCCAGGCAGTAACCATACTGGATAATTTGTATTACCCACCTGTCCGTGGTGATGGAATTCCACGCAGGTAGGAACTGTGATAGTCTTCCCCCGACTGGAGTGGAATGATCGGGGGAATCGGAGAGAAGTCACTGTTTTGTGTTAGGGGAGCTGCGTGTGTTAAACCCACGTCCTCTACCCTTGTTGTTGTTACCTCTGTAATTACCTCTTGAGTAACCTCTATTAGAGGAGGTTTGGGTGGGATTTTTATAAGTGGCAGAGGTAGTGTCTGTCGCAGTGGTCTTGGAGCCGCCTCTATAGGAGGAGCGACGAAAGGAGCCTTTACTAGTTGTTGCTTGTAGAGCCCCCATAGATTTGGCTGTCTCTGTGTCTTTCTTCATCTTCTCTAGAGAAGTGTCCACAGTGGGCCCAAACAAGTGCTCCTGGTCTAAGGGTTGATTGAGGATGGTAGACTGCACCTCCTGCTTAAAACCAGATATGCGTAACCACGCGTGTCTGCATAGCAAAACACTTGAATTTATTGTTCGTGATGCTGTATCTGCTGCATCAAGGGCGCAATTTATTGAGGTGTTTGTAATTAACTTGCCCTCTTGTATTAGATCATTTGCTTTGGTCTTATGTTGATCTGGAAGGTACTGAATGAGCTTTTCTAGCTCATCATAATGAGCCCTGTCATACCTTGCTAGTAAGGCTTGTGAATTGGCGATGCGCCACATGTTTGCTGCTTGAGACGCAACCCTCTTGCCTGATGTGTCGAGCAACTTAGACTCTTTGTCTGGTGGTGGTGCCTCTCCAGTAGTTTGTGAGTTTGTGAGTTTACGTGCATTAGCTACTACTAATGAATCAAAAAGGAGCTGACCTTTAATATAAGCTGGGTCACTAGGGGCAGGCTTATATTGCTTTTCAATTCTTGGATTAATAACCCTAGCTCTAACTGGGTCTTTGAAGACCCCAGGGGCATGTTTAATGATCCCTTTAAGCATAGGGAGAGTGTGTGTAGTTTTTTGAGGCTGAGCAAAAGTCTGTAATAAAAAGTCCTCCTCCAGGGGGTCTGAGTGTAGTTTGACTCCATGGAATTGTGCTGCCCTGTTTATAACCTGTGCAAACCCTATAGTGTCATCTGGGGGGGATGGTTTGGATGGGTATGGCTCAGGGACAGGTATATCTGGGAGATCATAATTGTCCCAGGGGTCCTGAGGTGGGATACTGTGAAGGTCATCAGTATCTGTATTATGAGGTGACTGTATGTCATCATCATCATCATCATCATCATCCCCTGTATCCCCTTGAGGTGAAAAGAAAGGCACAGGAGAGTGAGGTGGAGACTGTATAGGGCTGGAAGGTTGTGGAGGTGGAGAGAAAGGCCTTATGGGTGATGTAGAAGAGTCTTTCTTCTTGGGAGGTGGCTCAGGTGTGGTTGGTACGTCCAACTTCCTCTTGTTAGGCAGTATGGATTGGACCTGTCCAGTAATGGGGTCAATATGCAGAGTTTTCTGCTTTGGATCCAGTGAAATAGAAAGTTCTTTAGAGCTAGTGTCTTTCTTCGGCACCGAAGATTTCGGTTCAGAGTGGTGCTCCTTATGTTTAGGAGGTTGCTTGGTCTCCTTTTGGCGTGGTGGAGTTTTCAACCCCGACGGTTTAGCTTGTTTTTTCAGCTCCAAAGGTTTGGTAGGCTTCGGTGTCGAAGTGTTAGAGACCTTGGTTTTCGGTGCCGAAGATTCTGATGTCGACGGGACCTTAGTTTTGGGCTTCGGTGCCGATGACTGTTTTTCGGCACCGGGATGTGGCTGGCTCGATCCCGAGCTGCCAGAAGGCTTTGGATGCTTCGGAGCCGAGCTGGAAGGCGGGGCTTCTGAAGTCTTCTCTCGGTGCCGACCTAGACCCGAAGGTGAAGGTGTGACCGTAGCCTTTTGTTTTTTCGGGGCAGGGGCGTCGACGTCAGTACTCACGGTACATTGACCTGGCGTGATGGTCTGGTCGTCTGACCCAGAGTCTTCGGCTCCGGAGGTGTCTGGTTGTTGATCTCCGGTGTCTGGGTTGTCAGAGCCTGTGTCGAAGATGTTGTCCGGTGCGGGAACGGTTGATCTGGACATTTCGTGTCGTCGGGCCCGGCGATCACGTATAGTCTTCTTCGACCTGAAGGAGTCACAGGCCCGGCAGTGTCGACTCTCGTGGTCTGGCGAGAGACAAAGGTTGCAGACCTCGTGGAGATCTGTGTGTGGGAATTTAGCCCCACTTGCATTTTTTAAATGGAGTCCTTTCCATATGCTGGTTGTTGGCGCCGATCGGCCCAACGGCCCACGTCGACGACCGGACTCAAAAATGTCTTGGAAAGTAGATACGCGATGAGAGGGGATCGCGATCGAAACAATACCGTCGAACGGTGGGAGTATTTTGCGCGTCGAAGGGGAACCGATCGATGTCGACCCGGAGCGCAGCAAATTACATCCGAACCCGATGGCGGAAAAAAACAATCTAATGATGGAGTCGATGCCCATGCGCACTATCGTCCAAGGGAGGAGTCACCTATCTCGTGACCACAAAAGACTTCTTCCAAGACAACAAAGTGCAAGCATCCGAGCCCAACACCAGATGGCGATCTATGCTTCAGTGTACAATCTGCAGCTCATATGCCTCGAACAGAAAGATTACAGGGACGTTATAGTTAGGAAATAACATAAAAATTTAGAAATTCACTGAGAAAAACCAAAGGTTAATGGGATGTTATAGTTGGACTCAGATTTTACTCGTACAAAACCATTGAAATTCAGTAGTTATAGTTACCTGAACTAACTAAAACTTACGCCCCCACAATGTACTGCTTATGACCTCACATTTTAAATCACTCATGACATGCTCAGGGAAATCACTGATGATATCAGTGCTGACATCATCCATAGAACCACTCACACATCCACACAAGCACTCACACAGCCACTAACATACCCATAGAACCAATCACACAAGCACTTACCCACTCACTCATCCATAGAACCACTTACACACCCATTCACTTACTCATATAGCTATTCACACAACCAATTACTCACCCATACAACCACTCACCCATACAGCCACTCACTCACCCATACAACCAGTCACACACTCACTCATACAGGCACTCACACATTCATTCACTTATCCACAAATCCACTTACATACCCTATTACACAACCATACAATCACTCACATGCCCACTCACTCACCTATACAGCCAGTCACACAAACTTGTACTGTGTAAAACAGCCAGCCACACACCCACTCACTGACCCATACACCCACTCAAACAACCACTCACTTTCCCATACACTCACTTACACCACAGAGCCACTCACACAGCCACTCTGTCACCGATACAGCAACTCACGCACAAACACCCACCCATACAGCCAAACAGCCACTCACCCACCCATACAGAAAATCACACACACACACACACCCCCCAATACAGCCAGGAACACAGCCACTCTCTCAACCATTAAGTCTCAGAAACGTTTACGAAACACTTAAACTCACTGGGTGATGTTATCAGTGATGTCATTTGAGATGTCATCAGTGATGTAATATGTGAGGTCATAAGCAGTGCATTACAGGGGCATAAGTTATAGTTAGCTCAGGTAACTATAACTGCTGAATTTCACTGGTTTTGTACGAGTGAAATCTGAGCCTATGTATAACGTCTCTGTAACTTTTTTTTTGTTCAGTCGCTCCTCCCCAAGTTAAGTCTTGGATCCAAAACCTTATAAAATAGGGAGGCGGCCGCGTGGCACCCCTCCCCAAGTTGCAAAGGGTTCAAGGAGCCCACTCCCTACCCGAGTCTTTTGAGAGATCATCAGTGGTCATAAATGCTGTTATAGAACATGTCAAGAGTGCTGTCATATGTGAGGTCATAAGCAAACTACTGAACGGATTTACACCAAGTCACAAAAAGCACTATCTGCGGACCAAGTTCTAGCTTCCTGGTGCAAGTCCGTTTAGCAGTTTTTGCTGTAGCCTTGTCTAAAGAAGTCTATGGAAAATGCATAGGGATTTTGCGTTTTGGGCCCTCGCTTGATGGATCACCCCTAAACCTTCCAGGAAGGAGCTGAGGTGGATGAACTTTTTTGGGGAAAGTTTTGTTAAGATTCGAACGGGGCCAAAGTTACTAGCAAACAAAATAACGCACTTTCTATGGAAAAGCACACCTAACTAGAACTACCTAGTGGCGGCTGCCACTAGGAGATAGATGGATAGATAGGATAGACAATGTATATATATTGCAAAGTGCTCTAGGATCCTGCACATGGGACAATTCAATGCTTATGACTTTGATGAGGATTCCCCTGGAAGAGAAACTGTGGTCTTTAATGCTCTCTATGGAAGTGAATCTCAACATTTTTATTTTTTTGAGGGACTTGCATAAGGACACGTCGGCTTCAGTAAGATATGGGAGTAAGGGGCAATTTAAAGAGAATTTTAATATTAAGAGGGGGAAAGACGGGTGTATTTTAACTCCATTTTTATTAACTTTATATATTAATCATTTGGAGAAGGATTTACTTATGAATGCAAAAGACTTCCCTTTTGTTGGTGATAGACCAATTCCGGCACTTCTTTATGCTGATGATGTGGTTTTATTAGCACGTAACCCACTTGCTAGTCACCTCGGTCTGTTAGCGCTCTAGTTTCACTGAAGGCCACACTTTTTTTTTTTTTTTAAGGGCGCCAGGTGCGAGGACGCGCTAGGGTGTTGGAGTGAGTGGCATTTCTTTACTTGTGACTGCACTTGAATGTTTTTAAACTCCTTTTAAAAATCGTTCCTTTGTACTTTCAGGGGCCAAGACTTGTGGGGAGAAAGTTACACTCAAGAGCACTTTACTGATAATTACCGATACAGACTATCCAGCCGTGTTCAGTGCCAATTGTTTCTTTTTTATTGCTGCTAGTCGCCTCAGTCTGTTGGTGCTCTAGTTTCACTCAAGGCCGCATTATTTAATGGTGCCCAGTTTGAGGATGCACATCCGGCGTGCCGCTGACGAGCCAAAGGCAAGCCCATCTATGTTGGCCGGGGCTAGGACCCCTGCCCATTTTAAACCAGAAACTATCAGATATTCAACAATAGATTTGAAATGTCTTAACAGACGACCAGAAGTAGTATGTCAGCACTCCCTGGAACCTAATAAACTACCGGGCGAGTGCCACTTCTGTAATTATACTCCAGATATGTCCAAGGCAAGAGAAACACTGGACCTGACATCTTATTAAATGGAGGGAACTTTAGGGCAAAAAGCCAGCCAATGCATAAGTGGCATATGTATTTAGTTAACTGTAGATCCCACCACAAGCACAAATTAAAACAGTTTATCTTCTTAGAGGAAACTCGGCCAGAAGCGCTTTTTTTTTTTTTTAAAACAGAAACATGGCTCACCGAGGAAAGGGCCTGATATTGCAGAAGCCTTTCATGCCATGTAATTGCCATGTATGACCGAGCGGATATGAGTTGAGTCGCCGCTATAATTGTAAACAAGCTTCTGCAATGCAATATGTCTCATTACTGAAAGTTTGAGCTGTTGGGGTTGCATTATTATTTGGACGCCAACAGCTCAATCTTTCTGTAATGCAAGACCTATTGCATTCCAAATACTTATTTAGCATTGGTCTTACGTTACGGAGGATTGCTTGGACTACACTAACAAGCATTTGAAATGCAATCGGTCTGGCCCAGCCTGCCGCACACGCGTGCTCCGAGGCTCGAGGGGGCGGGGGTGGGATGAAGCGAGGAGAGGAACCCCGAACGGCCATTATGAGTGTGAAACCCACAAAAAAACATGGACAACATGAGAGGAATGGGGAATTTACATTTTGAACGGCATGAGGAGGGGAGGGAGGGACTAAGGGCAACACGACCGGGTGAATGAAAAGCAGGATGCGGGGCAGGCTTGGAGCAGGAAAACATGGACAACGGGAGGGGAGAGGGAAATTTACAACTTGAATGGCATGGGGAGGGAGGGGCTAAAGGCAACACAACATGGACACCGGGTGAATGAAAAGCCGGCCGTGGTGTATGAAAAGCGGGAGGGCTTGGAGCAGGCAATTAACATTTGAAGCTGAGGCAAAAGAAAAAGTAGTGCGCAACAGTAACATATAGGGTTCACTGTGAACTAATGCATGTAACAGGGGCAGTCTCCAGTGCATGACCAAAAGAGCAAAAGGAGGGACAAATGTAAGTTTTTGCCAATGAAAAGCAATGATTTTTCACAAGCACATTAAGGAACAAATCACAAGCCATGGGCGTGCTGAATGACCATACACCAGATACAACATGTCTTGAGAGACAGCACATGCGCTGCCTAGGCGAGACGTAAAAAGAACTTAGACTGTAAGTTCACTCCTGTCTTAATCCTAGGCAGTGAAATCCTGGCATACTCTATCAGACTCTCCAACAACTATACATTTTTAGGGCTGCTGATCTATCATCCACCAGGATCAGCTATAGAGTTTATGAAGAATGTGGCAGATATATTAGCTGCCCATAGCCTTCCGTCAGCTAATATTTACATTGCTGGGTGACCTAAATATCCATGTGGAAGACTCAGAATGTGTTCACGTTGCAAATTTTTTCACGACCTGTCAGTGATCCACTTATCCCAGCTGGTCAAGTCTCCAACACATAATAAGGGTCACACACTGGATCCAATCTTTACAAACATATCTATCATGGCAGTAGAACCGCCTCTGCCTGTTTGGATAGACCATCACATTATTCCATTTTCTATACCAAAAGTAGGGAAGCCTATACCCAGAGTCACATACTTTAAGACCTCCCGGCAATGGTCTAAATTGGATATGGCTAGATGGAAGCAGGTCTTTTTGTTTTTTAAACTCTTTTTATTAAACCATGCTTGTGAAAAGATGCAATTGAAACATCTCTGTTTGCATAATGCATACATGGCAGTTCCAAAGAGTTCATCACAGGTTACTATGTCATAAAAACAATTAATAAGGGAACTTTTATGGCCCATACGCAACGCACCTGTCAATGCACAATTATTCCAGGAGTAGTCCAGTGGCTAGTCCCCTGGTGTACGTACTATGTTTCTTAATGTCTCCTATTAGTCTGCCAGGCACTCCACACCCTCTCCCATTTCTTCGGGCAACCCCATCTCTGATACACCCCTTTTTCTGCATTTTGGCACCAGTCTAAATCAGATTTCCAGTTCCCCAATCTGGGAGGGTCAGCCTTCCCCCATAACCTAGCTATATTTTGTTTAGCCACCACCATGGCCAGCTTAAGCCAGAGATGTTGGTGCTTTGTCCATGTTTCCTCCCCCGTCACTGTCAGTAACAGCCATCTAGCATCAAGCAGGACAGTTGTTAATTTATTTATTTAATTTGAGAGTTTTATATAGCGCGAACCAGACCCTTGCGGGTATCAGAGCGCTTTACAAGGTAAGTGTCTTAGTTACATGTGTACAAGGTAGATAAAATAAAGTTCAGTGATAGTGAATGATAGTATAAACATCCTATCGTAGATACATGGGTATATGATACATAGCAAACATTCCCTATAAATCAAGCATAATCTAGATACAATATATCGGGTACCTGGCTGGCCCTTAGTCATTAAAAAGTTCCATATAGAAGATACATTGGGTCATATGATAGCAGTAGTCCATGCTCAGGTGAATTTAGCCATGAGAAGCGATTTCACTTCTTTTTGAAAGATGCAGTAGAAGGATTAAGTCTAGTTTCTGGGGATGATCGCAATGGACCAAGCTCAAGTGAATTTAGCCATGAGAAGCCATTTCACTTTTTTTTTTTTAAAGATACAGTAGAAGTATTTAGTCTAGTTTCTGGGGGTAGAGCATTCCAAATTCTGGACGCCATCCCTGAAAAGGTTCGGTTATAGGTTTTCTTCTTGTTGAATCTTTGCGGTTTCAGAAGAAGGTTTTTAGCACTTCTCGAAGATCTGTCCTCACAGGAGGGAGTCAGTTTCCGTGCCAAATAGTAGGGAGCGTTATGATGAATGGCTTTATGCGTCATACATGCTATTTTCAAATGAATTCTGGCTTCAAAAGGTAGCCAATTAAGGGATTTTAGGTCAAGGGATATGTGGGAGCTTCTTTTGGAGCCAGTGATAAGTCTCGCTGCAGCGTTGATTGTGGCTCTTAGAGGGGCCGTTGCAGCTCTGGGCAGGCCGCAGAGAGAGACACTCCCGTAATCCACTGTTGGGATGACTAGAGCTTGTACTGCCAGTTTGAAGTCCTTTTCCGGCAGGAACGGTTTCAGTTTTCGCAAAGTATTTATCTGAAAGTTTGCTCCTTTTGTTGCGTTGCTGATGTGTTTTTGCATATTGAGGTTTCTGTCCAGTGTTATTCCCAGCGATTTGGCTGAATCAACGATGAGAGGTTGGCAGTTGAGTGCAGTAAGGTGTTTGATCCAATCTTGCATTATGGTTATTTGGGCGGGAAGAGCGATTAGGAGGAATTCGGTTTTGAGGGCATTCAGTTTTAGATGGTTTTCTGCCAGCCAGGTCTGAGTTTTTCCGAGAGTAGTGTTGAGCGATTTGATGTCTTCTATGGTGTGAATCTTAAGGTATAGTTGTGTGTCGTCAGCGTACATGTGGTATTGCACGTTAGAGAATTTCAGTGAGTGGTTCCATGAATAGATTGAACAGTGTCGGAGATAGTAAAGATCCTTGTGGGACACCTAAAGAGACTGGGACGGGTTTGGACAAGGAGTGGTTGACCTTGAATCGTTGTGATCTGTTTTGGAGGAACGAAGTAAACCAATTTAGAACTGGTCCAGATAACCCCATCCTGTGTTTCAGAAGGTCTATCAGGTTATCGTGTTTGACGGTATCAAAGGCCGAGGAAAGGTCTAGCAAGATGAGTAAACAGGCTCCGTTCTGATCTAGGATTTGTAGAGCGTCGTCAATTATATGGGTCATGGCTGATTCAGTGCTGTGACCTGCACGGAATCCTGATTGGTATTTGTTGAGTAGGTTAAAATGTTCAATATGGCTTACCAGCTGGAGGTGTACACATTTTTCTAAGATTTTGGCCTGGGTAGGGATGTTGGATATAGGGCGGTAATTGTTTAAGTCCGCCGGGTCAGCCGTAGGTTTCTTTAGAATGGGGGATACCTGCCCGGCTTTGAGGGTGTCAGGGATGCAACCTTGGCGTAAAGAGTTATTTATGATCTTGGTCCAGAGAGGCAGCAACAGCGGGGTGAAGTCTTTTACGAGGTTTGCTGGGAGAGGGTCAGTGAAGTGATTGGCAGGGTTCAGGGCAATAAGCATTTTGAGAATAGCTTCTTCATTGTAGGTATTGAAGGATGACCAAGATGCATTATTTTTTAGGTCGAACTTTGATGGGATTCGATGTGGGGCATTTAGAAGTGATGGTGAGGGGTTCGTATGCGAGACAGATTGTGTGATTAGATCGTTGAGCAGGTCCTTCTTTATGGTATCGGTCTTCTGAATGAAGAAGGAAGCAAATTCTTCACAGTTAGGTCGTGGGCCTAATTTATCTTGGTGGCGGAGAGGTGCATCCTTAGATTGAGTTTTGATTAACTCGAACAGTTTTTTGGGACGATTTTTCGCCTGATCTAATTGGTGGCTGAAGAAGTCTGCTTTAGTGCGCTTGATCTTTCTGTAGTATGCGTTTCTCTTCTTTCTTAGTATCTTGAGGTGATTGGCGGATGGAGCTGATCTCCACCTGCGTTCAGTTATTCTTAGGGAACGTCTGTCCTCGTTGAGTCTTCCATCGTACCAAGGCTTAGAATCTTTTGTGGAGACTCTCGTTAGTTGAAGGGGGGCTACCTCGTTTAGTATCATGTTCATGGAATTGAAGTAGTGGTTGGTGAGATCATGGACATCGGATATCCCTTCGGGGGGAAGAAGTAAGTTGTAGCTGGAAGTTGTGATTATGTTAGGGTCAATGTTTTTCAGATCCCTCTTCCATACTTTAGGTCTTGTGGGTTGGACCGAGTTGAGTTTCACTGTTTCATTGATGAAGAAGGTGATAATATTATGATCAGACCAATCACATGGATGGATCGTGTCTAGCTGGATGGAATCAACTTTAGAGATTACTAGATCAAGGATGGAACCTTTATCGTGTGTAGGGCTGTTGCAAATTTGGGTGAGGTCGAGGTCAGAGAGGAAGTTTTTGAGAGTATTGACCCCTACATCATTGGGGTCATTCCAGTGGAGATTGAAGTCTCCGATAAATATTTGGGTATTTTGATGTCCGGCATTAGTAGAGACTATGTCCATGAAATGTTCGATAAAGGTGAGGTTATCACCTGGTGGATGATAGAGGGTGTGTAGCGCGCATATTGGTTTGCCATTGCTAGTGATGTCGAGGCATATGTATTCAAAAAGAAGGGAATACAGGGGATATGGATCCGTTTACTGAGATATTATTCCGATGTATGCAGGCAATACCACCCCCTGTTTTATCAATTCTATCCAGTCTGATGATGTCATAATTTGGGGGTACTAGTATGTCAATGATGGGTGTAGAGGATTCCTTTAACCAAGTTTCGGTTAAAATTAGTAAATCCGGTTCTTGTGTGAGAATGAGGTCAGCTATGTCGGCTGTGTGTCTTGAGGCCGATCTACAATTTAGTAGTATACACTTAAGACGGGGCGTGATGTGGGATGTATTGGGTTCCTGAATGAGGGGAACTTGTCTAAGGTTGTTTTCGATGATGCCTCTAGGGTTGTGTTTAGTGGACCTGTGAGCGTTGGGGGGAATAGTTGGGATTAGAGCCATTTTGGGCGCGTTATCTGGAGGCATAGTGTTGTGAATCCGTTGTGCAGGATCATAGGAGTGGAGTAGAGAGAGTAAGTCTTCCTCCGATAGCGGATTAGTCCGGCGGATTGGGCGGGTTGATTTATTGTGAAAAGGAACTGATTTCCAGCTGGGGGTCGAAGATTTCGAAGTGACAACTGAGTGGGTTAGGTGAAGGTTAGATGTAGTCTGTCGTGCAAATCTAGTGTTCCAGGGTTGGCTCAGAAGGACCTCAGATAAAGCTTGTAGTTCTTCTTTGATTTGTTGCAGCGAGAGTATGATCTCGTCAAGTCTAGGATCTGGTGGGGGTGGGAGCAAGATTGGTGGATGTATTATAGGAGATGTGCATACGTCCCGTGGGCGGTAAGAGGGAGGCACGATTTCTATGTTGTTATGGGGAGTCCCATCTGGTTCCCTCTCCAGATCAGGGAGGGGTGGGCTGGGATGGGGAGTGGATATAGGAGGAGTAGAGGTGAGCGGTGGAGATGTGGTCGTGGGAGAGATGGTTTTGCAAGGGGTAGTGATGGCAATGGGGGGGGGGGGGAGGTATATTCGCGCCAGGGGAGGATGCTAAGTCTGTTAAGGGTGTGAGTGCTGGAGCAGTAGTGAGGGGGGAGTGTCTTATGGTGGAATCTAGTGGGGAGGGGAGCTTAATTGTAGCTAATGATATCAGTGTGGTGGGGTGTGAGTCTGTGATGGGTGGAGATACTGGTACCGCAGGAAGGGGTGAGTGTCTTATGGGTGGGTCGAGCGTGGAGGGGGGGGTAGTATAGAGCTTGGATGTAAGTATCGGTCGGGATAATAGAGGAGGGTGGCTAGAGGTTGCATTTGGCGATGTGATAGGTTGCGTGCTGGTGGTGGGAAATGCCTGGGGAGGGGTTTGGTGTTTTATCACTTGTTCTTTGATAATGGGGAAGATGTTATCCAACAGGTTTAGGCCTCGGTCTGTTGATTGCATGAGAATGGTTCCGTTATTATAGATAGTGATGGTTGCTGCCGCTTTGAAAATATGGGAGGGGGAGATAGAGATAATGAGACCATGTGCGGTTTTCCTCGAGGAGGAGATCGCAAATATATCTAGAAGTGCTTTCCTCCATTGTGCTCTTCGTTTAGTGTAAAAGATGATATCCGTGGTTATATGCCCTTTGTTTGTTGAGAAGTAGGGATCAGAGATGGGTGTTTCATGGTGTAATTTTATCATATTGTGTTTAAAGCGTTTGGATACTTTTTTAGAGAGGTTGGGGGGGTAGTTGATGGTATAAGTATGTGCGCCTGTGAGCTCCATAATGGGTCAGGCACTGTTAGTATGGGATAGGGCGTTATGGCTTGGGAAGGAGGGGGGGGACGCGAAGGAGGGTAATGGAGCAACTGTGGTGGTGGCTTGGGTATGGGTAGAGGGGAAGAAGGCGGAGGGAGGAGTATGGGTTGGTTCGAGTAACGCAGTAGTTGCACCGTGGCAGGCGGATGAAGGGTTGGGGGTAAGGCTGGAGCAGTAAAGAATGCGACGGAGAAACAAAGATAAAGTAATTGAAGTTGACATTAAGATTCTGACCTGTATGAGTAGTTAGGGAGATCAATGGGCGTGAGGGAGTCAGTCCAAGATGGCCACCTCATTTGGAGTGGACATCATAGCCAGCAAGATAGTCCTTTGTCTCTTTCCATTAACTGGGCTGAGCCAGGAGTGGTCCTATTTCAATTTCTGTTGCTCCGTTGGTGTTTAGTCCTTTTTCTATTCCTATCGTCTGCTTCCTTAGGGGGTCGATGTTGTTCTCTGCCTAGTGCAACAACAAGCTGGAGGCGGACCCCAAAGTGATGATATTTATGTGGGCCGCCATTTTACAGATTTGGACATCGAGGCTGATGCTGCCCGTAGTTAGTAAAAGTGGTGCCAAATGGCGGTAAGAGGCGGAGTTGGGTTGCGGGCTTCATCCGCACCTCGTTCCCATGAGCAGGAGAAATCACGTCGATGCGAAAACAATGCAAGTGCAACCGATTATAAAGGTTGCATCGCCGCAGTTATCGTGCTGGGGGGGGGGCAGAGTCGGGCTGCGAGCCTCATCCGCACCTCGCTCACATGTGTGGGATACAATGTATACAATGTATAATGCAGAGAACATACAGCTCCGTGAGCTGTGTCCAGACAAGCAGCTGGGGGTTAAGGGCTCACCGAGCTCCCTCGATCCCTATGCACGTCCGTACCGTGACTGCCTCGCATCTGAACCCATTGCGTCCTCCAGCGCCAGCTGAGCCCTTCCTCTACTATCGCATGGGGCAGCGCTGTTCAATCGTAGATCCAGTCCAGTCCAGGCTCCTCTCCGTTGTCGGCGATCCAGGTCGGCGATGTGCTGTGGATAATACTGTGGACATAACCTCAGTAATGGCTCTCCAATTTTCCTGAATCATGGGGCATTCCCACAGAATATGGAAGTATGTACCTTCCTTTCCACAACCCCGCAGACAGCTAGATGAGGGTGCCGTCCCAATTTTTGCCAGCAAGGTCCGTGAATACTAAGAGTGGTGTAGGATTCTAAGTTGCACAAGGCGGAACCTAGTACGAATGGCTACCTCGCGCGGGCTTTGAATTGCCTCCATTCAGTCCTATTCTTCTAGGTCCCCAAGGCCTACTCTCCAAGCCTCCGTTAATCTTCACCAGTTAATCAGGGTAATTGTTAACCAGTTTACGATATATGACCGAAATCATCTGTTCGGGAATAACTTCTGTGAGGAGACAATCCTCCAGAGGGGGAAGCGTCCGGGAGCTGTTCTCCCTCTAGTATGTTTTTTCAAAGGGCACGACCCAACTGCAGGTGTTAATATCTCCGTTTCCTTCAGTTGGAAGTCTCTCCACAGTGTGTCAAATGCTATATACGCTGGGACTCGCCAAACATCTTCCAAGTGCTCAATTCCTATGAGTTCCCACTTTGAGAATCCCGTCAATCTCCCCTTCTCGCATAGTAGATCAATGTTGCAGAGCGGGTTCATAATTGTTAGTTTGTCTTTCCATCCCAGAAACGTTGTGGCCTCCCTCCATGTTCAAACCAGTTTGGGTATGTGGCGGTAATGTTTTCTCCCTTTTCCTTTGATATAGGATCGCCTCATGTCTCCTCTGTCCCATCGCTGCCCAATCTACACTATACGCCGGGTTGTGTCAATCTGCAAAAACCCAGTAGGTGATTACTAACAGCTGTGAAGCCCCCCAGTAGTATGTCTGATACTGCTATTCCCCACCATGTATACTCCTCTCTGCAATTTGGAAAGTGCTATACGCTGTGTACCTCCTTGCCATAGTAGAGTCCGCACTTTACATTCTATTTTTTGGAGAAAGTCCTGTGGGATCCGATATGGCATGTTTCGAAACACATATCAGATGTGGGAGAGTCATCATTTTATATAATGCCGCTCGCCACAGCAAAGACAGTGGCAGTGCACACCAATTAAGGGTATCCCCCCTCAGTCTTTCCAGCTGTGGACTTAGATGTTTAGGTAGAAATTCGTAGGGGGTCAAGGGTAATGTGTATTATCAAGTATAGGAAGCTGTCCTTCACTATAGGAGCTTCGCAAGATCTAGGGAGTCTCAGCTCGTTGCTTGTTAGTAGGAAGATCATGATTTGGTCCAGTTAATACGATAACCAGAGTAGCTACCGAATAGTGAGCAGGTCTTAGGTAAATCAGCCCCAAGACTAACAGAAGACACAGAGGTCTCACTGTCATATTCAAGACTAAAAAACTGGATTACAAAGAACCTGGATGACCTAATCCCATTAAAGACTATTAAAAAATTGCAACCTCTGGTAAAAGCCTTTGGTTCTCTCAGGAGTTAAGGCAACCAAAAAAGAATGAAAAATATTCTAAAGAAAATGGAGAGTTAAGTACAATAAGTAAATAGATTTACATAGCATCTCTGAAACAATATCCACATGATATTCGGAGAGCCCGCACAATCGATCTTGCAGAGAGGATTAAGAAATCTGCAAACTCTTCAGGAGAAATTTACAATATAGCAAATTCCTTTTTAAAGCATGATACACCAGAAACTGGACTCAGTTCATCAACAGAGCGGTGTAATTCACTTGCAAACCACTTTCTTGGATAAGTGAGGAACATCGATGATGCCCTATCGGGTTCAATAGGCTATAAGGACAACATAGACAGTAGTCCTAGAACCAATAATATGAAAACAGTGCTCTCTACATTCCTCAACTGACCAAGGAGGATGTTACTGCTGTGGCAAACCCAAATCAGGCTCACCGCTGGATGCTGCTCCAACAGAGATTCTTTCCACTCTGAGTTGTACAATCTGTCCTCCAATAACTGCATCGTTCTGGAATAATGGAAACATGCCATCATCCGTCCGCTACTTAAGAAACCAAACTTAGACCCGGAGGTGATTGGAAACTACAGATCTATTTCTCTACTTCCTGGAGTTAGTCAAATTCTGGAGAAAATTATAAATTTATACATTACAGAATCCCTGGAAACCAATAACATTCTTCACCCTACTAAGACAGCTTTCCGCATGGGTTGCAGCACAGAAACTGCTCTTTTAAGGGCAGCAAAGGATCTTAAAATGTTCATGGACCAGGGTGGGTCAGTAGCACTAATCCTCCTGGCCCAGAGTGCTGCTTTTGAAACGGTTTCTTACCCCATCCTACTTCATCAGCTGGAAGAAGTAGGCATTACAGGGAATCAAAAGACACAATTGATGGACGAAATGCAGAATAAATCAAAACATTGACCCCCAGTCAAGAGATCTGGGTTAAATCCATCATTCCTTTGCTCACCATGCCACCGCAGTTTAGACCTGGCCATATGCAAATCAGGTTCCGTCCATCAACTGTGTCTCTTTGGCATTACAGGGAATGCCTTATGGTGGCTTGCTTCACTCCTGAAGAAACGCCGCTTTCAGGTTAGTGAGGAACTTTCTTTTCGACTAGCCATCATCTTTATTTTGGAGTACCGCAGGGCTCATCCCTGAGCCCTACACTTTATAATATATATGTCCGCCCTCTATCAGATATCTGCTCTTTTGGTTTTAAGATGGTATCTTATGCGGACTATACCCAGCTGATTGTCACGCTGTCACCAGATATGGACTCCACTTCTATGAGACTTAATATCTGCCTGGAGAAGGTATCTTATTGGATGGCAGCTAGTTGCCTGAAGTCAAATGGCGAGAAAACAGAGGTCTTGGTCCTAGGTAACAATCTAATGCTTTGGGATCAGATTATCTGGCCCCTTCCCCTAGGAGAACGTCCATCCACTAAATTGGAAGTAAAGAGCCTGGGATCATCCAGGAGGCGGGAGCCAAAAAGAGTGTTGCCAGTTCCCAGGCCAGCATGGGCCACGGCAGCTTTGAGCTACCTCACTCCTCTCCCTCCAGGGACAGCCACATAGAAAACCAGTCAGTGGATGCCTCAAGTATGACCGGGGTACCCCTAAACTAATAAGGGAACGTGGCACGAAGGCTGCCAACAAAGGCGAAAAGAAACCCCAGAAAAGCAAAGAAGCCACTCAGCTATTTCTATTGCTGGAGTGCCACATAAGCCCCCACTAGGGACCTATAATTTGCATATTAGATCATATGGTGCAGAGCCATCACCCACATGACCAGAGAATGTTTGGGGGGCTGCAGAAGTGCATCAGTCACCCTCCCTGAAAGGTTTTTATTCTTTAAAAAAAAGTCCCCACAGGTCTCCGAGGAGGTTATATTTATGCCCCAATAAGAGGTTTTGCTGCCTTTTAGAGCTCTCCCTGAACCTGTGCTTTTGCACATGGGCTCAGGAGAGCAGAGAGCTTTACTGTTGGGTTCTGAAGTTGCAGTAGCAACTTAGTAAAAGTAAAAAATAAGACACTAGGACACATGTTTTTCATTTCAAAGCTTTATTGATAATGGCGGTGACTGGCAATGAAAGGTTTTACAGTACAATGAATGCTATTGAATGTTGGTAATCCCCCTATTGACTCCAATGGTGGGATACAGCCTTCATTGCATATTAAGTGCTCCCATTGATTTCAACGAGGAAATACAACATGTTCTCATCTTTTACTGATGTGGGGACAACCTGACAAAGCCAGCAGGTCTTCGTTACTGACAATGACACTTCCTTCTATTGTGATATTTAATTTAGTATAGGTAGGGGGTATGTGGTTATAAGGTTCAGGATCGACTAGGGTGTAACGTGATATGAGCGTGTCCAAGATATTTCCATCTGACTGTATATATTTGTAATTTAATGCATATTTAGTAGGTGTGACTGTATGTAATAAGATTTTTATTTTATTTGAATGTTTTTATCGATTTTTTTGAAGAAAAAAACTGATAGAATAACATAAAAATCCAATAGGAGTTCTATTCATAACAATAAGTTCCATATGTAATCAAACAATATATCCATGCAAATAAACTGGTGGACAAGAGGACAAGGATCACTTAACTCAAAATAAATATACGATTACAATGAATAGCGACTGATATTTGCTAACCGGAAATGGTAGTAATCAATAATAT
The DNA here is from genome assembly GCA_963921515.1 of Calotriton arnoldi. Lineage (NCBI taxonomy): Eukaryota > Metazoa > Chordata > Amphibia > Caudata > Salamandridae > Calotriton > Calotriton arnoldi. The sequence continues at coordinate 483,137 of CAWUFW010009253.1, read as the reverse complement.
AACAAGGTGGAATATTAACCTCAATAAACAGAGAGGACAGAAGAGAGAAGGGTTATGATGGGAGAAGCCAAGAGGTAAGAGAGGCAATGAAAAGGGGGAGAGGGTGAAAGGGTAGCATTCTCGGGCAGCTGAGTCAACTAATGATAAAGACATTTGAGGTATATATGGGATTAGGGAGAACCTATGGTGGTGGAAGACTATATACCACTCTCTCCTCGATGAATGTATCACGTGGTGGCCAAATACTTGTTGGAAGTCTGCAGGGGGATTTGATAGGTGTGAATGCTATGAGTGTAAGCAACCCAAGCCCATCCACCATATAGGGGAAAGAGATATGGTTAGCAGTTGTCCAGTTACGTAGGATCTGTTTTACAGCAATAGTTAATAGGAAATCATGCAGAGCATACTCAGCTCGGTTCAGTGTGAGGGAAGGCGCGGACGCTAATGTGCCCAATATAACTGTGGGAAAGTTTAGGGGATTAGGTTGGTCAAAAGTATTGGAAAGTCAATCTACAACTTTTTCCACAATACTCTTAATTGTCTGCAGCCAAAATAATAGCTGTTCAAATTCACCTGGTTCTTCTCTACAGTTTCAACATATGTTGGATTCACTTTAAGGTTAAGTTCAGTACGCTAAATGGAGCGTGAACATTTTCGACTGTGCGAAGGAGGGCACAATTTTGTGTTGATGGCTTTGGCAGCTTTACTGAGCAAGTTTTTTCATCAGGAGGTTCACTATTGAGGATTTTGAAGTGTTTTTCCCATTTAGATGGAAGAGGGGAGAGAGGTTTGTCAGTATGTAAATTTAATAGCTTGTAAATTTTTGAGGCAGTATGAGTAACTGCTAACCATTTCCTAAGAAGGGAGCCCATCTCAGGCTCCTTTAAAAGGGCAGATTTTGGACTTTTTCGCCTTTAATTTTAAAAAGGTGTAAAATCCTAGATTGAACAAATTGTTAGAGCTGAAGTTCAGCGAATGACAGGGGCCTGGATGCAGTGTAAAGATATAACTAGTGATGCCTCTTTCCGCCCATTTGAGCCCATCAACAGCCGGCAAGCCGATTTCAATTTTTTCCACTCAAGAGCTATAGAAGGTTGGAGTTTAACATATGTGTTGACATTCTTTTGATCCAAGATGAGAATTGCTTTGGTAGTGTCCATTACAATTGGTTTTGAATGCTGGGGTTCATAACAGGGAATCATTATAATCACAACGATGTGATAGTGAGAGTACTTTTCCGTTTTTAATAGACAAAGTACTGACTAGACAATTTGAGTGTTGTTGCTATGTACTAGCCAGACCACATCACCTATGTAGGCCTTGGACTGCTCTGCTTTGCTACCCTGAGAGAGTCAAGTGCTACAATGGGGTACTCGGTTCACAGCAAAAAGACGATTGCGGAATTATTACTTGGAAAGGACTCGCACCCTTCACAACAAAATAACACAGTTTCCTACAGAAAAGAAAAAACGAAAACAAAGACTAATAATACAAAGCAATAATTACATTGTTTTTTATTGGCTGCTTCATAAAAGATTCATATTCAAAAAGGGCAACAGTTTTACAAATGTAAATATATCTTCCACTACAATCAAAAGTTTAGCTTCAGCTGAATTTTTCTTTCAAATTCTTTCCAATTAGCGTTCTAAATTCCTGTAAGCATTTTTACTACGGCTGCCCAACATTTTGTTAGCAGTCTCCAACTCATAAAACAATTAATGACGGAAGTGCAGTGCAAATACACTACTTCAAAGTTTAAATGAAAACCTATGTTACCTATTACTTTCAAACAACAAGTTCAGATACTAGAAAATCATGCCATGCCCTAAGCAATAAGCTCTGTACCTAGAAATCTGAACACCTCCCAACAGGCTTAACATCTTTTGATCCTGCCACCCACTCCGTTAGACTTGGCTTTTTCAGCGTGTTTACCCTCAGACTTTTTGCTTTATGGCCTCCTGTTTTTGCTGGTCTAGTGTCTCTGCGCACTTTCTCACTGCTGTTCAGTGTTAAAGTGCAAGTGACCCTACTATAAAGTGTGTTATGAATGGTTTTCAATGACTGGCTTATTTGATTTACTAATAAGCCCCTAGTACACTGCACTGTGTGCGCCCAGGGCCTGTAAATCAAATGATGCTAGTGGGCCTGCAGCACCTATTGTGCCACCCCCACAAGCAGCCTTTCAAAGGGTTCTTAGACCTGCCACTGCGGTGTCTGTGTGCAGTTTTTACTGCCATGTCGACCTGGCAAGTACACCCACTTGCCAGGCCCTAACCTTCCCTTTTCTTACATGTAAGACACCGCTCAGGTAGGCCCAAGGTACCCCTGTGAGCAGGGTGCAGTGTGTGTGTGTGAAAGGTGGGACATGTACTGGTGTGTTGTACATGCCTTGATAGTGAAATACTGTGCATTTCATTTTCACTGAAGAAAGGCTATCTCTCCCATACGTTAACATAGTGGCTGTTTTATAATATTTTTACAAATGTAGCTGGCCACGGGGAGCCGATAGCAAAGAGGAGTTTAGTATGCCTGAACTCAGGATTTAAAAATACATCTTTTAGTTAAGATGATTTTTATATTGTGTGTTTGGAAATACCCCTTTTAGAAAGTGGGTATTTCCTGATCTAACCATGCATGTGCCTCTCCGTTTTGTGTATTAGCTGTATGGGCTTTTAACTGACAGGGCTGGGGATGTGCATTCACACTAGACAGACAAGCGGGGGGGTGAGGTGTGTCCTGTCTTTCCTGAGTGACTCATAGCCAGGCTGAATAGACCTGGCTGCATTTAGAGTAGTGGGAGGAGCTGTCGCTTGCACCTGAATGGACTGTGTCGGCCTCTCACAAAGCGGTCTCCACCTCCTGTGGTGAACCTGGCCTGAGCCAGGCTGAACTGGTTTATGTATGCCAGTGGAACTTTGTACCGACTTCAAAGGGAAATGTGGTATAAATATCGGGCTCAGAACTCTTTTGGATCAAGAAACCTGCCAAGAAGAAGAGCTGGAGAAGCTGTGAGGAGAGACTGCCACTTTGCTGTGTGCTTTGCTGTGTTGGCCTGCAGTGGCTGCTTCTGTCTTGGGCAGTGAAAGGACTGGACTGGACTTTCTGCGTCTGTTTTCCCTGAGTTTCTCTAAGGGCTTGAGGTAGAGCTTGCCTTGCCCCCTGTTCAAGAAGTCTCAGGAACAACAAAGACTTCAACTTTATCTGCTACCAGTACTGGGAACTGTGTTTTTGGTGCTGTAACAGAAGATAAAGCAACCCGACGTCATCAAGCAACCCGACGTCATCAACGACGCCACTGCCGGGTCCGTGACCCGAAGGTACTGTAGAGGGCACCGCCGCACTTCACACCGCAACCCTGGTCTCACCGATGACTCCGCCACCGAGCTGCTGCTTGCACCGTGACCTGTAGGCAACGCACTCTGCACTGCCTCGCTTCACACAGTCGCCCTGGTATCTCAGACGGTGTCGTCTCCGACGCCGCTGCCTGCACCATCACATGTGGACACCGCTCGTGGAGAACACGAAGCACCATCCCGCTTCGTACCACAGCCCTGGTCTTACAGACACTGCCGGTCCAAGCTGACCGACGCCGCTGCCTGCACCGTGGTTTGGGGGCACCGCTCGTAAGTTACACAACGCACCGCAACATCCCACACCCAAGCCTTGGCCCACCGACATCAGCGCCATCGATTCCAGTTCGTCAGCCGACAACAGCGCTTCAGCAACGACGCTGCTGACTGCACCGTGACCTGCTAGAACGCAACAAGCACCGCCCCACTTCGCACCGCAGCCCTGGTCTTAACGACGCCGCTGGATGGCGTCACTGAGCTGCTGCCTGCAGCGCAACCCGAGGGCACCACACGCCGCACCGCTGCACTTCGCACCACAGCCCCGACGCCCGCTGACTTCAACCGCACAGAGTTCGACCTGCAACGCGTGTCACTTCAAAGGCTCGCCGACTCCTGCACTGACCTCCGGGACCGACGCCGGCTCATCGGAAGGTCCCTAAAGCCCTGCATTTCTAAAGGTACTGTTTTGCGGGTCTTCCAGACACCATAGCTGGCCGGCGACACCGCGGTCAGCCAGATCTGTTGGATTTGTTTGTTCACGACGCCGCATTAGCCCCAGACGGAGCTATCAATTTCAAGGAACTGTTTTTAAAGTCTATTTTTGCTTTATAAGTATTTTAAGTAACTGTGTTGAATTTTTATCGTTTTGGTCTCGTTTTACACTGATAAATATTGGCTATTTTTCTAAAACTGGTGTGGTGTCCTTCTGTAGTGTTTTCACTGTATTACTGTTGGGTATGTGTAAATGCTTTACACAGTGCCTCTGAGATAAGCATGCCTGCTCCTGCCAAGCTACCAAGGGGGTGAGCAGGGGTTATTTTAGGAGTGTAACTCCCTTATTCTGACTAGGAAGAAGAGTCCCTACTTGGACAGGGTAACAACCTGCCAACAAGAGACCCCCATTTCTAACACACTCCAATTCATGAAACTGGTGATCCTGACCCCACCACCACAGATGTACAAAACTGTCGACCTGCCCTGACCCCGCCTGTTTATGTGGAAATGAGATTGAGACATTAGAACACTGTTCCGCTGCTCATTGAGGATAGTTGAGGCACTTCATGAAAAACAAATACGAATAAGAGCATTAAAGTCCTTGTGAAAGTAGAAACTGCCTGTATGTGTAATGCAAATAAGTAACTTGTTAGGATTTATGAAGACAAATGAGGAAAGGCATTATTTTATTGTCTGTAAGGTTTTTATTTAAACTGGCATTAAATCAATACAAAACATCCTCCTTGTACTACTACCGTTATCACAATTCCCACTGATAGTAGTGCTGCCACTAATGACAGCATTGGTACAAGCAGTGTGTGGAATTTCTAATAGCCCAACGCCCAGGACATAATATTTGGAGTCAAGGACAACAGGTTTATATGTTTATTTTGTCTTCGGGACAAGTAGGCCCAACCCCCTGTAGCATAAACCCTTTGGTTGCCAGTTTACAGTAACACTATGGATCAGGGAAGGTAATGGTCTGCTGCTAAGGAAATATTTGTGTCCCCATGTTAATGTTATTCGAACTTGTATTTATGGTTCATTAATACAAAGCCTTTATTAGGATGAGCGTTAGAGGAAATGTAAGCTCGAACTGCACTTCTGACAAAGGTTCCAGTATAAAACAGTGTTTGCAAAGTTTATCAATATGAAGTTACGTATAATGCTCCCAGAATGCTTTCTTATAAGATGCAAATATTTGCAGAAGCTTGAAAGCAAGAGTGGGGATTCTTTGCTTTCAAAATAAAATATTCTCAAACAAATGCAACTAGCATCAGTTAGTAAAATGTGTTGATACATGCTAGTATTTCCGAAAAAATATTCATAATGGAAAATCAGTGTAACCAGGGAAACATGAAAATAACAAGCGTTGGCAAAACCAATAGGTCTGACATTGGTGGTCAGCCTTTTGGTTTTGTCAGTGTGTCTTGTTTTGACATGGTGTTTTTAAATCTTTATTTTTGTAGGAGCTGGCGAGCCCTCGCCATTACAACAAACATTGGCAAAATACAAAAATATTTTTTGTTTTTAAAAAGCACACATTGCGACAGCAATTCCTGGCAACAAAACTTTGTGTGCTGATATGCTTCTTGTGAAAGAGCAGAATGCTGTCACAGTGAAGCCAGCCAATAGAGAAAGAGATACACTTTCAATAAAAACAAAAGATCTTGGTTAGCACCAGGCCTAATTCTTAATGAAAGTCACAAAGGTGCATCCATGGTATATGCCTTTGCATTAGTGCAGATTTACGGCTTTCATGAATTCACACAAATTTATGGAAATAGTCCTGGAAATCATACTCCTAGAAAATATTTGTGTACTCCATTTTAGCATAAGCAAATATGCATGTATAGATTTGCTCATGTGAAAATCTGTTGAACGTTTACAAGTTCATTTTCCCTCCAACCGCTCTTTTTTTCTTTTTCAACCCTGGAAGAAGTTTTACTTCTGCCCTGGTCAAGGAGTAAATATCCATCCTTTCTCAGTATGGGAAAAGATCAGAGAAGAGCTGGTGAAAACCTCTAAAACATGTAAGTTGGTAGGTTTACAAAGACTCAAAAGGGCATTCCAACCCTGAAACTATTGCTTACCGCTACCTCCAATCCCAGTACGCACATTGCATAAAGGTGGCAAAATAAGGGAAAAGCTAGTATTCAGACCTTACTATAGTATGAGCCCTGGCATAATCAGAGTGTCTATTATCAGAGCTCCTATATAATGAAATTGTCGCCACACTACATGGACCCACAGGGACAAGTGGATTTTGTTACAGGACAAGTAGATTTAAGAAGCAACCTGTCCCATGGACAAGTAGATAAATTATTAAATTCCACACCTCTGACAAGTAATACTACTAGTATTGCAGCTGGCTGTACTAGAATACACTTACTTTATCTACATCAATTACTCTTGCTAATGGTATTGTAGAGTTCAGTACACATATGCATTGCACTGACAATGTACTGGTTAAGCAACTCACACATTCCTTTCCTTTAGAGTGCCTTAGAAGCCAGTTAGTAGCATATTTGGGCAGCAATGAATGTTCACGGTTCTATCCTTATGCTGCCAGGTGTGTTTTAGTGGCCATAGTAATATTACAAATAACACTGCTTTTGCTAATATATACCACAAATAAAGGTTATTTCCATTACAAACAAAATTCAGGAGTGCACCAAATTTGTCAGACATGTTTATGATCTCTATTTCATTTGATTAGCAACAATAAGTTTTTTGTTCTACGAGTGTTCAAATATGAATTGATGCTAGCAGCAAACCGTTTATTAAATACTTCAGTCCAGCAAAGTTCTGAAATCATCTTTTTTATACTAATAACCAATTGTCATTTGAACAGTTCATATTCATTATCCGTGTTGGAACAAAGAAGTGCTTCATGTTAAAAACTTTATCTATGGTAGAAAACAAGGGAATGGACAATATTGTCATTTTCACATCTTGATGCAAAGTAATCACAACATTACATTCTCAAAATACGGAGGTAATCACGCCATGCCCTGGGACATCATTTGTTTTAGGGTGAGGCTAAAGGAGTAATTGGGAAATGACAAAGGACAAGCGCTACCATCCCCAGTCACTGGGGTAGAGAGAGAAGTGCTGGCCATCGAGCCAGAACACAGGGTAGAACAAGCATTTGCAATGCAATAGGTCTCGCATTATTAAAGTTTGAGCTATTGGTGTTGCATTATTTAGCAATGCCAATAGCTCAAACTTTAATAATGCGAGACCTATTGCATTGCAAATGCTTGTTGTATTGGGGTAGTAGGGCAAATACTGAAACCAAATACGACAAATAAGGGTTAGAAAGTTACATTAGAAATAAAGGTGGTCCCCATATAGAACAATTGTGTTTGATTTTCAATGTTGTAAACATTGTTTTGAAAATAGCACATGATATGAGCCTCTGGCATGTAACTCTATATAGAGGTCCCCTTTAATTTACACCTCCACCTTGTTTCTCCAATAGGCTTTGGCTATAGAAATGGTGAGGAAGGCTCAATAGAGGCTGTCTATTTTAAAATGCTGTCAATATAAGTCACTTCTAAGCTTATCAAATCTGGATGAAAGAAGTCAAACCATAACAAATCAAGAGGAAATAATGTGTGACCCTGAAGGATAACACTGCTCAATCCTTCAAGGCATCAGTCACCTCTTTTCATTTGCAGAAATGTCTTGCAATGCTTCAGGTTTTTCATCATATTTATCAATTTTTGGAAGGTCTGCTAATACTTCCATTAATGCCAAGATGCCCGTCACAGTTAAGCTATTTATTATCGCACTCAAACAATTCTGATGGTGAAAGTAAAGATAGCAATTCAAAAGATAGTGCCTCTATAAAAAGCCGCAGGCAAAACACCAATTCAGCATCTGACTCTACCCCATGCTTTCTTGGATATGGCTAGTACTCAAGGCTGAGGCATCACGGCCTACTGAGTACTGAGCTCAGAGAGTAAAGGGGCCACCTCACCTCACAGCGTTAGTTCACAAACTTATCAAGGTCCGTCAAATCAAGACCAGGTCTTCTATGCGGTCCTTCAGGGAAACCACAGAACCCTCCTTCCTTCTCCTGGGTCTTAGCCTAGAGCAGAGGTCTTCAAAATGGGGTTGGGGCTAGCAGTGGGCCTTAAATGATCCTAGGGGGACTCCAGACTCTAGTTAAAAGAAGCATCATGCTGATAGCGGTGCTTTGTTTTAAGCTGAAAAGAAATGCTTAGCAGTAATGTTATGGGCCATCGCTAACATCTTTTGTCATTCATATCTGGTTTGGAGTATGTGTCAACAGGGAAGGGACTCCAAACATTCTTAGATCCTCCCAGCCCCATTTCTAATAATCACACTGGATACTCTTACACGTTAGTACGGCCTAGCTGACTAGAATAGTATGTTTGGCAATCATGTATTTGATTGCGTTTTTAAAGGTTTAATATAACTAATGTTTAAATAAGTTTAGACATATTTAAAAAATGTAAATGTAATAGAATAACTCTGAAAAATTCTGCCTCCCTCCCCCCCCAATGATTTGTGTTTTCTTAATGCTGGGAAGGGGGGGGAAGGTGTAAGGGGGCACGGCATTAAAAAGTTTGAACACCACTGGCCTCCAGAAATGCCTGCAAGAACTTGCTCCATGGGCTGCCCTGCCTCTCTGGGCACCCATCAACTCCAAGGCTCCCTGCCTCACCAGGTACCTCACAGCAAGACTGCATACACCCTCTTTTACTCTGCCACCTGACCCGCCACGCCCACACTTGTCCTCTACACCCGAGCGCGTGCTCGGAGACTTTTGTAGTGCGCATAGATAAATAACTCACCGCATTGTGCAAGTATGTAGTGCAGAGGTGCGCCCACCACAAACAAACATGCATGGAATCCAACATGGTTCAGAATTTGTTTTTAAGGCGAGTGGAATGGGAATTATGCTGGAAACCTTTCACAGCAATGATGCTGTAAATTTGGAAATAAACCGACAACTTCAGGGACGCGAATCTCGGGTCCTGACAGGGTAGCCCTAGCGGTGCGGCGGCGCCATTAATTACAGCTTCTTTGTACCCAAAATTGTGAGGCTATGTGGATAAAAATAAAATGCAAATATATAGAGATGCAGTGAAGAGAGTTTTACTTAGGCTACGTTGAAAGTTGTTTCCTTCACAAGCTCTTGGATACTTCTCTGTTGCTTTTTAAAGCCGGAATTACATTGCCAGGGATACCGAGACGCCCCACATCAGGTGTGAGCTCACGCAGGTTGCATTCTGGGACTTGCAGTTTTAAGCATTAAAGTTCCAGTTCACCAGTAGCACAGGATGTCTAGTGCGTGGAGCTTCGGCGGCAGCGCGCGCCAAAGCAAGGCAGCGATGGATTAAGCTGCGGAACAGTGGAGTTGAAAAAACACTATTTTAAAAAATGATGGGGACTATACTTGGGCCATAGTTGTGGCGACAGAACCCCGTAAACGATCTCATTCAACAAATTATTAACATTAATTTCACTTTTAAGAAAGTTCCACTCACCTGCTGCCACTTGGGGATCCGAACAGACACAAAAAGATCATAATTTCAGCCGCAGCATGTTAACACGGGGCTCCAACCCGCCCTGCTGCTGCCGGTCCATCTACAGAAATATTTAACACCCGGGGTAGAATTTCGGCTTCGCCGGCCGCCGTCCACCCCTGTGCCTCCACCACGCCCACCGACAGGGCAGTTCGTGCGTTCACAGTATCCCGATCTGGTCACCTCTCCAAGCAACACGAGCCCTTTGACCCCAGGCTGCAAAAGGCACAGGGTTCCCCTCACCTGCTGCATGCACGGGCATAAAAGGGGGTGAAAAAGAACTGTGGGGTCGGGGGCAGCAGCCTCCCAAGTGCAGTGCACTCAGATCCAGTCCAGAGGAAGTGCAGGAAAATAAACACAGAGGAGCGGGGGCTAGGGAGCGCGGCAGCAAAGCGAACGCGCGCTGCTGCGCGTTCTGGCCACCGTCGGGAATGGGCGCGGCAAAGGCGGGACATGCACCCGCCTTTGCCCAATCGCGTGCCGTTTTTTCACAAACAAAGCACGCTACAGCCAATGAGGGCTTCTGAAAACAAAACCACACGCACGAGCGTGTAGGTCGTTTTCAGAAGCCCTTTCTAGAGGTCTCGCGCTGCGCGAGCAGTGCTGTGCACTGCAACGCTAGGCGCGAGACCTAAAAAATAACCGCATGTCACGTGATGTACCTGTCAGTGGAAGACTGCAGACCTTCCAACTCACACGGTGCCACCATGTGTCACACCATATTGGCTCCTATCACATGGCGAGGAGCGATATCACATGGTGGGCACACAATTAGATGAAAACTCCTGCAGAGAGCAGGTTTCCAGCTAATTTTTTGTAGGTTCTGCTCAGCCAATTTCCATTTCGAGGTGTGAGCCACAAGACATCGACAGCCACCTCAAAAGTTTAGTTTTTGGCTCTGGAGGGTGTCATGGGAGGGCAGGGGGCCTTCGAAGCAGTGAATTTAAAAAGTGTCTCGGGCTGTGCTCAGCACTAAGCCTGCCTCCTCCAAGGTCATGCCCCCCCTCCTCACACTGTAAATAAATTCACAAGTTGGCAGGTCTGAGACTGGAAGCCTCCCTCGGCACAACTGAGCAGAGGAGGCCTAAACTGCAGGTTCCTACCCATATTGTCATACCTGATGACAAAATGTAGCGGAGTCTGACCTCTGAAGAGGTGCCAGTGGGGTAGAAGTTTGCCATGTCGACGCAGCTGCAGAAGTGTGTAGTCAGTTGACAACAGCGATAAGACTGCCCTGGGCTTGTGGCCAAAGCAGTACCAGCAGGGCACTGAAGGAGGAAATGTTGCGGCGTATGAACCATAACAGTCCAGCGATTGGAATTGATTGTAAGCACATGCATCCCAATTAGCCCTCTAAGCTTCGAGACAGATGCCAGGAAGTGGTGAGAGCTATCACTAGCACTTCGAAATAAAAGTCCCTGTCCATGAAACTAACTGCAACAGTGAGGTCTCCAAAGAATGCACGCATCACAGGCACTTAATAAAGATAAAGATTCATCATGTGTAACTTGTGGTCTAGTGGAAGGCAAGGAAGGATGTTTGAAATTCCATGATACGGGACAATGACTTGGCTTTTGCGCGCTCAACACAGTGAAGCACTCACAGCAACCCTCAAGCATCACGACTGAACACTACATTTTTAACAGAGGTGAGCCCATGCACATTGGGTAATTATATCCTAATACTGTAGAGGCTCCCACCAAACATACACAGGGACACTACATCTGATTTGGGCATGCTAGAAATTCTGGAGGTGGAAGAGACATTCAATATCACCAAGAAACACAAGGACTTGCAAAACATTCCTCTGCATGTCGCTCACTGGAGAGGGCATACCCAGCGTTGACATTACTCAAGATTTCCTGCAGAAGTTGGCCAACACATTCACTCTCAGGGTGGCTCGATACTTGGGTTTCAAAGAATTGAAGGGGGACCTGGTGTCTCTCTGTGCTAGAGTGGACAACATTGAAAAACAAAGTTGATACACGAGCTAAAGAGTAACCCCAAATGAACATCCTTCCAAGAAACTGACATGATGGCCCTCGAATGAGCAAAGAAGGATAGAATACACCAAGGTAAAAAAAAACTCAGAATTTCCAGGATATAGCATACACTATATTGGCAAGAGGAACAGACTTGACAAGTCACATGGTTCCTTAAATCTAAGACTATTTGCCATCACTGTGGCCATGCTTTCTAAATTACCTTACAATGGAATGAGAAAAGAACTGTTCTTTGTGAGCTAAAAGACACAAAGAAACTTCTTGGACTGAATAACGGAAATGCGACAAAAATACAGTGAAGAGCAGATAGATCAGAATACAAGGTCGAAGAATCCGCTCTGGCAGAAAGTGCACAGTTGTCACGGTAGAAATAGCCCACATGAAGAGACATGGCAGAAGAAAAGGAAAGCACACTGGAGCATCTCCCTGCACTGGACACTAAAACAGAGGCAACCCAAAGAGCTAATCAGATAGCGTCGGATTCCTAGGGCAAATAAGAGAACACTTTAAAGTTCTCTCCTTGCTGGTACTATGTTCCTTAGCTTCCGGGTTTCAGGGTCTCACTGGGGCCAGCAGAGCAATCTTCTCGATGAAATGGTAAAGGATTACAAATCTACTATGAACCTTCTAACCCAGACTGGGTAAGGTTGCAGTGGTTCACACTGTATTGGTTAAAAGATGCTGTTACTCGTTTAAATTCTAATTAGGATGCATGAATATTACATTTCACCAACATGTGGAGATTAATACATATATCTGGGAAGTAAGCATTTTTGGAACACTCTGGAAAGAAACAACCCCTGTTGTGTGCTAATGAGTATCTTTGAAACATGGAATGTACAAAGGCGAAACGGATTCGTTTTAACACCTAGGAACTTAATTTTCTGGTAAAACGCTCAGTAGCTCTTAATATGCTCTGTTACAGGGGGGCTGATGTATGCTTGTGAAAACCCACATACTTGAGAGATTGGTTTTCGCTTAGGTCCGAATGTTTTCCGATGCAATACTTCTATACCGGTCCATCTAAAAAAGGAGGGTATTTGTACTTTAACTTATAACTTTACAGGAAGGTCCTGTAAATATAGCTTAACGCTGCAGGGAGATCACGGATAGTCTTATTAAAGTTAGGAGCATACACCTTTCTAGTGACTAGCATCTACAACACTGGCCAAGAAAAAAAATCTGAAACACACACTTATGGAGACATTGCACATAGTGAGGGTAGCTACCATTGTGAAGGGCGACACAGACCTATGCATGGATGGACTGCAAAATAGGTACTAACTGGGAAGAGGTCATACAGATTTGCTATCAACTAAAGGTAAAGACTGGCACAGGTCTGGAAAATTTCTGGCATGAGCAACACCCCTTAGAAAGAGACTACACATTGTATTCTGTGTCACACTGTACTTATCCTAGACTTTACTACTTCTTGACCTCTTCTGCCAAATTCCCTAAGGTCCCTACGACCAAGACAGGACATAGCATAGCATTATGAGAGCATGCTACTGTCGCACTGATGCTGCAGTGGAAACTCGGGACAGACAATGGTGGCTGAAAAACAGGTTACTGCACAACGAAGAGGAGGTTGAGATACACATCTGCACATGCCACATTTGGAAGGAAATGATCCAGGTGAGGTGGGACGCCCTTAAAGCTGTGGTAAGGTTGTATGATCTTGTCCTCTTCACAACTAAACAAAGAAAAGAGAAACAGGATCCCCCAAGGGCCCGGTCGCAAGAATTAGAAAGTATCCATAAGCACAATAGCTCCTTTGGAGTGTGGCATAAGCTCATAGCGATTACAGCACAGATCAGGATGCTACATACAGATAAAGCGTAGTAACCTTCACATAATATCAAAAAGTGGTATTATTATGGGAGCAACACAGCTGGCAAGCTTTTGCCATGCAAGCCAAGGGCTAATATAACCTCGAAAAGAGAACAACAGTCAGGAATCTGATTGGAACACGCTGCCAAGAAGAATCCGATATAGGCAAGGCTTTTTATGGAGGGACAGTATTTACTGCTGAGATGGCTCCCCACCGCTGAGGTAGACAACTATCTTGCAGGTACCCAAATATAGCCATTCACCAGTGCACAGACACAAGAGTTGGTGAGGCCTATTCAAATGAAGACTAATTGTTAGTATCACTTGGCTTAAAATATGCAGATCCCTGGGCAATGATGGCTTTACATCACTCTTTCATTAAACATTTTGCCATACCTTAGAGTTTTTACTGACTAGCTTATTTAACTCCACCTCAGATTCAAAGAGTACTACTGCCTGTAGGAAAGTGCCCCTTTTTGATATGGTCACCTCCACATTTTGCTCACTGGTACTGATGTTGATCGGTAGTGCACTGGGTCCTGGCTAACCAGGCCCCAGTGCTCTTTCCTTTAAAACAAAACAATTGTGGAATTGTAACACTATTGGTAAGGACTTTAGCATCCCTGTAATCCCTAGTAAATGGTACCCCTGGTATCCAGGGCATAAGTATTGAAGAGGGCCATTGCAGGATGTGTGAAATGGTGCAAGCCATTCCTAAAACATGACATGGCACACTCACTGTGTGCCATGCCCTTGTACACTGCACGTACTACATGTGAGGCAACCCTACAGCAGGCCTTAGAGCCCTAAGGCAGGGTGCATTATATTACATGAGAGGGCACATCTGCAAGAGGAGAAGTGCCCCTGTAATGCCTAATTCCATCGCTAGACATTGCAAGTGATCAGGAAGCCATATTAAGGACATGTACTGAGCACTGGTCATTACAAGTTACCCAGCTGAATGATGGCTTCATTGAAAGTAATGGTGTTTGGTATCAAACACCTTATCTTAATAAACCTATAATGATGCCAGTATCAGATTTATTATGACATGCAAACAGAGGGCACCTTAGAGGTGTCCCCTGAAACCCTACTAGTCACATAGTGTGCTGGCTGACTGGTATCTTCCAGACTGCTACCACAGATGAGTTTCTGACCCCCTTCAAGGGATCACCGGCGCTCTCAGAGGTCCGAAACAATGCCTGCTCTGGCGGAAGGTGTTCACACCTCCTCCAGCAGGATGGCTAGCAGATTAGCATCTCAAGGCCAGAGGCGTCAAAGCCTCTATGGCCTTTAAAAATGCAACCCCGCCTTCCCCCAGCTCCGGGGAACGCCATCCCCTGCCCTGAGGCCCATTTGGCACCAGAGCAGGTGGGAAAATAACCAGTCAGAAGGCGTGCCACACTTACAAGCTAGGCACACCCATCAGGTGGGCCACCTGATGTGGACAGTTGAAGAAGGGTTTCACCATCTTGGTTTTGGTAAAACTAGGAACTCTGGTTCAGGATTATGTCCACTCCTTGCAGGAAATGGTCATATAGTGGGTGCAGACACCCCAGGGGTAGGTAGCCAATTAGCTACCACCCTACACTCCCCTAAACACCCCTAAATTCAGTATTTAGGGACCCCGCCTCCCGACATCAGAGAGACTGATTCGTCTACCTGGGAAAAGACGAAGGACAAAGACGAGCTGTCACAACGAAGACAGAGGACCAACACAGAGAACTTGGCAACAAACCATGCCTGGCTGCTGGCAACGCAACAATTGCAAAGACCTGACTCGTCCAAAAGCTGTGCATTGTCCCAAGCCCTTGGAATACTGTCCAGCGCTTCAACAACCACTTAGCATCACCCTACAGGTGGAGGAGCCATCCCCTTGCATCCGCAGGCACCGACTGCACTTGGCCAGCAAAATGGTTAACCGGACATCGGGCCCACTGAGGGAGCATCACCCCAGTATGAGGTTTCCATGGTTCCAAGAGGTCAGCCCTGACTCACCACCGAGTTTCGAGATGCTAGACCCTCCAAGAGCCCCCCTACACCAATACCCTGGGTACCAGAGCACTTGCAGCGGCCAATGCTTGTTGAGTGTCCAGTCCGGACACCACTGCCGCCAAAGCTACCTGCACGACGAGGGAGTTCAGGACCGACGAGGTTTATACAGAGAGTGGCCCAGTCTTGTTTTCCTTCCCTCTATAGGTCAAACCGAGAACCGTGAGACCCTAAAAAGCAAGTGGCCAGCTGGCCAAACACCTCTGCACCCGAGCCCTACAGCCTGGGTTCACAACAACTAACTGCGCCTCCATGCTCCAAAGACCCTCACGAGCTGAGCCCCTTTTGGGTTCTGCCGGGTGTCTCCCAAAGTCCCCCCCTGCAGCCTTTTTCAGGTGCCCATTAACTTAAACGGTGTAGCGCTCGAGGCTGCCAACCCGTCCAGCACCTCTGACCCCGGACACGCCAGGGGTGGTACACAAACTGCTGGTGGTTCTTTAGACCTGTTCGACCACATTACCACAAATCGAGCATGTGGGATTATTAATAAATTAAGTCCTGTAAACCAATAAGGGTTGTCTGGACTGTCTGCATAGTGTGCCCTTACATTGGCTCACTACATAAAAGTCCAGCTTCCAACACTGCCTCAATGTCACAGGTCTGGATATCGGTCATCCCTAAGTTGGGAACGTATCATTCTCTTTGCAACTCCCACATACTAATTATGTTGGTGAATGTTGACATCAACTTCTTTACAAGCATTATTCTCTTGAGTTTGGTAGAGCCAAACCAGTCAGGTTTCATCTCTGGAAGGGGCTGCAGATATAATGCAAGGAAGATACTACACTTGATAGACAATGTCCATAGGGCCCTTAAAGAAGTACCTTTAATATCACTTTTGGCCAAGAAGCAAATGAGAGTTTTTGGCACTTTCAAAATAGAATCTTGGTAGCTTAAGGTAGAGGTCTTAGGTTTATAAACCAGATATTTAGTATCTGCAAAACCCTTCAGCCACGATTAGGATGAATAATTGTTCCTGTACACCGACAGTGGTGGGAGGGGGGCCATGCAGAACCGGCCCCTCTCTCCACTATTCTTGTCCTTAAAGTATGAACATTAAAGGGAAAAGTGGGTGGAATAGAGATCTACTTAGTATCAGGATACAGAGGGAAATATATACCTTAGCAATATACGCAGAAGACATTATGGCCTGGATAAATGAATACCTGCAGAAAGCTAAATACAAATAAAATATTGTGCAAACACATCCAACCTATTAGAGTAATATTTGTTTAGCTGATTTACAGCTTGATGTATACGAGGATCATAATTGCCGATTCACGTGCTTATTTGCCAATATGCCTTTACAGCAAAGCCCTGAATGACAGCATATTTTCCCAGCAACAGTCAGACTATTATTCCCACCCTAATTTCTAGTCTTCTATACTATGCATTAGCAGAGGTTCCAACTTTTTGTAAGCAGTGAGAAATATTTGCATGTCACTCGAAATGATGAGCAACATAAGACATACAAAAGTTGTTTTAGTAAAATGATTAAAACATGAATGAACACCAAACTCTACTGCAGCATGAACAACTACTGATTTTCACCGACAGATCTAGTAGTATGAGAAGAATGAACATAACCACCTATTCTGAGGTGATAAAGTAAGGCTCTTGAGAATAGGCAATCTCTGTTGAGTGGAGATCTAGAAACCAGACTGGAGGTGGTCAAGCAGATTGTGTGTAAAGAGAGTGCATAGTTTGGTTGAAGGCAAGAATTTGAAGAGTCTTGGACAAGGGAGATATTTGTGAGCCTGTGCAGTAACAGAAAGAGGACAAGGGTTTCACAGTATGGCAATTCATTGGTAGCAGAATGACAAATGTCATAGAATTTTAATTTTAAGGGGAGATGGGATGTTTATTTGGAGTTTTCATTAGGTGTATAAGGTTTCTGGAACAAGAGGGGACGCTTTTCCATTTCTTTATTCATTAGTTTAATTGGTCAGAAAACAATTCTTGTAGAAGCATACGGAAGCTACTGTGCTGTATCTCTCAGCACAAGGTAATTATGAAAGCTGATTACTATCTACTGTTCAGTTCAGACTGAACAAATCATTCTCCATTTATAAAGTAAGCAGCAGATATAGGTTGCAATTTAGCACATACAATTTCTGTAAGCCTGCACAAGAAATAAAACTAAGAAACTCATTAGCATAAGCCTGCACTAAGTTTAATACATTCATGTTTACAAATGTAGGCACTCATATCATTGCCTTTGTTAGAATGCATCAAGGCCTTTACACATGAAACATTATCAAACATATAGGAAAAGTGTGCTCATATACAACACAGGGAACTTCATACTCCACCTGGTGGGATTTTGGTCTCAGGGTACAACTCTCACTACACTCTGCGCCAGTGGGGTGTAATCGCGACGATTTCCAACACCCTGGTGGGACTCGAAGTCCCAGGGTGCAACGGGCCTCTCACCTACTGCCACTGCCGAGGGGGAGGCGTGTCTAACACGCTTATAGCGCTGCCCCCCCCGCTCCACCTGCAGCGTGGGATGCACGCGGGCAAAGCCCAGGCCAAGGGCGGCCCGTCACTGACCGGAAGAGGCCGGGCTGGGCCCACTCTCTTGGCCCAAACACAGCCAAAGGTACTGCACTCCCACTAATCGAACTGTTTGCCGGTTACCTAATAGCCTTAGTTGTACCATCATGAGAGGTTTTGCTTCTTATTCATGTGCCCAGGGGGCAAGTATTATTGTGGAACACATAGGTAGGATTTTAGTAAAGTCACCCTATCCACATTAGGCTTATTATTCTGGATATTTATCTGGGTCCACAGGCAATGGGGAAACGCAAAGCATTAGACCAAGCCCAGGAAACATCGAAGCCCAAAAACAAACCGGGCGACAAGGGGAATAGCACCTTGGAGGAAATGAATAATTTGATTGACGAAGTAGAAACACTGATTCGACCAGAGCACACCCAAACAAAGGGGCCTTTGAGGAATAAGTCACCAGGCTGTTACGTTTCGTATAGAGGCCCTAATATAGACAAGTTCATATATGCCCTATTATGGTCATACTCGTATATGCCCTATTATGGTCATAATTGTCTATGCCCCATTATAGTCATGATCTCCTATGCCCTAATATAGGCATGATCTTTCACCCACATTAGTTCCCTACAGTACACAACGAACTCTGAGGGATGAACGTTATCTAGTCTGGTTAGAACACTGCAAGGTATTTCCCAAACACAGGCCTACAATGTACTCATAAATTATGCATGAGCATTCACCAGCTACATCTCCCGCATAATATGCATGTACAAAGTTCACCCCCGACGTCTTCCTCATGTCTAACAAAGACCAATACAAACCATACTGAGGGACGAGACACTTTAGGGTATAAATAAACCACATCTTGCCACGGTAAGATAGAGGGAACGGAGACTTCCATGCTGACATACTGACCAGAGACGCTGAGGCCCCTGCTTGCAGTCGCTCCAGCTGACAGCGGTCTAACACAGCCCTTGCGGGGTGTCCAACTCG
This sequence comes from Calotriton arnoldi, assembly GCA_963921515.1. Taxonomy (NCBI): domain Eukaryota; kingdom Metazoa; phylum Chordata; class Amphibia; order Caudata; family Salamandridae; genus Calotriton; species Calotriton arnoldi. The sequence goes on along the minus strand of CAWUFW010009253.1, from coordinate 464,123 downwards.
AGACCAGGACGGGGTCCCACACTCTCTCTATTCAGGTAATGGGGTTCGACTAAATCCTAGAAGGATTCTTGGCTCTTAGGCTTTTAGACCTACACACATGCTAGGTACTCTTAGGTACATCTAGTTAGGCATCGTAGGAGTACGCGCACTTTTGGGTGACATTCTATTACGCATTTCATATTCATGTATGTATTCATGATTATTGCAATATGGTAGAACTGTACTATCCTTTCACTTTTATCATACTGCTGATAATATATCTCCGCTATTGTCTGCTGGTTGCTGCAGCACATATATTTTACACTAGAATAACTGTTCAATAAATACTTATTGAAAAGCCCAGACTGTTTATTCTGTGTAACTCTCTGAGACAAACCGAATAAGTAAGCAAGAGTGACAGAGCGAAAAGTAGTACATTGTTTCCACGATTCTGAGGGATTAGGGTTGTCATGATCCAAGGTTGCCAGAAACTAATCTCTCCCCGATAAGAGGAGATTCTAGTGGCACTGTGAGCTAGCTAATGCAAAACAGGCTAGCATACACGGTGGGGGTGCACAGAGTCAGTCTAACACCAAGCCCTTCGTTTATGTTATCCAAACGCGCAGGTCCTGCAGGGGTACTATAGGAACTACACGACATGGCGCCCAACGTTGGTTGGGTACTTATTTAACAGTAGAATCGGAGTAGTTCAGTCGTGCTATTCTCAGAGAACCTACTCACAAAACCCCAGAGACGTCTGGAGTGGGTGGGCACAAAATCCGCCGCAGCGGAGTAGTACTAAAATACTATTTATTGGCTGTTGGTTATTCAAGCTTGAAAGGATATAGGGTTCCTAAAATTGTGCCTAAAACCTTATCATAGTTTCTTTGAAACACTAGTCTGTGTTCTATACACAATGGATACCGCGGTCTTAGATCCAATACGAATGCCACTGCCCACGTCAGACGAAGATGATCCTGAGGATGCAATACAGATTGCACCAAAATTCAGAAGGACAGTTACCATAAGACTATTAGAAAATGGTTTACAAGCTAGGGGTGGCATGGTAGTTTTCGTGATTGAGGCACACAAATCAAATAAAACAGAGGTATTCTATTCATGGGTTACATTCCCAGCAGCAAATGCAATAACAGACATTTCACTACTATATAGAAGGAAATGCACCACGGGAATATTGTCCATTTGAGGACATAGAGATTCCACTCACTTACCAGGAACATCATTACTGGTTTAATGGCACCCTACCCCACGTACGAGAAAGAGTAAGGTTAGGCCCACTCGGAGGATATGGAGCCACATGGCCAATATTAGCGGCTTACACACCGCATCCTGACATTGGCACAATGCCACAGCCAGAATTACTCATACAACACAGAGATTTAATTAAAATCTACAGAAACCTTACACAATTTGTCATGAGGACTTTAACAATCCAACCTGCACCAGGTGCAGCAACTGGTACTCCAGCTCAGGGTATAGGAAATAAAATTACTCCTCAAACATTACATGCGGTAATGGGTAAAATGCCCGCAAAACGCGAACAAATACCATTCTGGATAGCTCAGAAAATAACTCAGCTTGAGGCAGTATTCCTGAATACTACCACCTGTGATAAACACAGAATACTAACAATCTGCTTGCCCATGGGGGTCACACCACAAATAGAGGACTGCACCTCTTGGGGTACAGTCTTTGCTGCCATCTATACCAGAACACATGGTATCCCGTCATTAGCAGTAGTACCGGACGTATTGAGACAGATACAAAATGAGTACGGAGCAGAGCCTGCCCTTAACTCAGGGATGAAGTTACTAGCTAACTACGAACAGGTATTAACCATAATACTAGCTAACATTAAGGGGGAAGCAGCTTCAGTGGCGATCCGCCAACGCCTAAGGGAGTTCAGTCCAGTAGATCAACAACACGAACTACCCAAAATAATTGAAACTGCATATGCAGAACTAGGCAGAGACAGTCTAGGTGGGAAAGCATTAAAACCACAACTGGTGGGCAGTCCTGAAAAGGACACTACAAAGCAGACACCTACTTCTTCTAAAAAGAAGTGGGAAAATAAAAAACAACAAAAGTCTAAAGACAGCAGATCTCAATCCAGAGGTAGGTCTCCTCAACAGGAGCCCTCTGAAAGGAGGTATAACTTCAGGAATAGGGATAATATTAAAAAACCTGACAGGTATCAGGACACTGATACACGTTCCTCTCATTCGTTTCAGGGTTCATCAAAAAAGTCCGAGAGAGAAGGATGGTCAGAACACAGACAAGAGGAGCGTACAAAGTCCAGAGACACGTAACGCGCTGTGGACTACGCACCTAAAAAACAAGATAAAAACAAAAACCTCACTTCAAAAAGAAGGTAGCAGGTCTTAAGATCAGACATGCCCAGAATTCTGAGGACACAGCTTCTGAACAGGGAATGGGCTCTGACGATGCTAGACAGCGCGGCAGAAGTAACAATAGCTCGCCAGAACCTGAAGGAATTTCTGGTGACAGCGGAGTTGAGTGAGTATATCACGGTGGAAACACCGGATACTCGGGTATGTGTCTCCCACATAAGTTACATGAGATAACACTCCGGATGGAGGGGGACAAGCCCAGGAAAGGTAAAGGTCTATTTTGGAAAAATCTGTCATCTGGATATGACATCCTATTAGCAGAGCAAGACTGGCCGCCAGCATTTGTCATTGAGTGCCCTAAGGGAGAAAAGGTAATTTTTCAAGCATTTTCCGACCTCGTTCCCATACATTTAAAACATGCATATGCGCAGGAGTGGGCGGTTGCCCTAGCTCCAGCATTGTACAAAAACCATGCTGGTTGGGATGAGGATTCAACCCACCACGTGATCCCGTTAAAAGTTTCACCAAATGCTCAAAAGGCAATACCCTATAAAACAGGAATCTAAAAAAGTCAGGGAGATCCTAGATCAACTAGAATACCAGGGTGTGATAGAAAATTGCACCTCACCAATGAACAATCCTTTGTTCCCCGTATCAAATTCGGACAATACATATCGTCTAGTTTTAGATTAGAGACATTTAAACACCTGCACAAAGACATTTGCAGTTCAAAATGCACACAGTGCCGCATTAATGAATAACATTGTGCGACAAAAATACAAAACTACATTTGATATCGCAAATGGATTTTTCTACCAAAATATAGCGCCTGAAAGCAGGTATTTGACCGCATTCTCATCGCTAGGGTCCCAGAGGCAATTTTGTCGACTCCCCAAGGGTATAAGAATAGCCCGGGGTTGTTTTCAGCAAGGGTAATAGTTACTCCAAAATTTGGATGAAGAAGCATTGTCCTATGTAGATGATATTTATCTGACGGACGATAACTTACCGAGGCACTTGACCAGGGTGAGCACCATTATTATGGGATTCGCCTCTGAGGGCTATAAATTTAATTTTTTTTAAATCAAAAATTGCCCATCTCAATGTCCTATTTTTAGGATATGAGCTGTCAAGTGAAGGAAAAAGCCTAGCAGCTAACTTTTTAGAAAAGTGTGCGCTGCTCCAACCTCCAAAAACGTTAAAGAATTTACAATCGATACTGGGATTCCTAAATTTTGGTCTACGCAGAAAGAGTAAAACCTTTCTACGACTTAATAAAACCTGATTTTTCAGTCAGACAATGGACACAGGAACATACAAATATCCTACGTTCACTACAAGAAGACATGATCGCTTCAAAACATTTACAGACACGAGTAAACGTACGCAACTTCGTGATCCGAGTAATAGCGGGTCAATGCGGGTACACTTATTTAACTTTCAATGAAAGCGAAACGGTACCAATCGCATACAAGTCACACCTGTACACAAACGCAGAGATGCGTTTCACTTCAACAGAAAAAATCCTGACAGCAGTGCAGACCGCTGTAGCAAGAGAAAAAGCTCTGGCTCAGGGAAGGCGCATAATAGTCGTGACCCCAGTACCAGCCTTAGAGTCTGTTACAAAGGCTAGCATTCCAAATGCGAAAGCTTTACATCCCAGATTGATACAATGGGCTAATTGTCTTACTGCAACGGATGTTGAAAACAGATTTGATCGAAGTTTAAAAACACAAGCATTTCTGCAATACAAACAAGAATATCCTCTACCAAATGAGATTTTGCCTCTAGATCAGTATGAATACATTGTTTACACTGACGGATCTGCTCAACCGGCCATAGCGAGTAAGCAAGCTTACAGCGCAGCGTGTGCAATCGTTAAAGGTCGCATGCGCGATGGAAAGTTCCACCCAAGTTGCACTAAAACGCAATCTCTAGGAGACTGCACGGCTCAGTTGGCAGAATTAAAAGCACCAATACTGGCACTCGTAAATATGGAACACGAATTCCCCTCACTAATTGTGTGTGATTCCTTTTACTGTGTACAGTCATACAATGAATATTTACATCATTGGGAACAAAACGGGTTCAAAGATGCAAAAGGTGGCACAATTAAGCATAAAATGCTATGGGAACAGGTAGTGGAGTTGAGAAACGAACTACCAAGGGCTCACGTGATACATACACCGAGTCATCAGCGTGATGGCGTTCACGTGGAAGGGAGTTCATTGGCTGATGAAGCCGCAAAGGGAGCTGTACGCACAGCGTCCGTAGCTGCAATCACTCGTTCAAACACGAGAATAGACGGCGCGATTTTTGGTAGCTGTCAATGCTTCACGCAAAGGCAGCACAGCAGTACCTAAAAGATTTCCACTCAACTACTCCTACAAGTTAGATGCACAAAACATTCCATATGCTCAGATTCCTGGAGTGGGGGATAGAGTAATACCAAATATGGATCGTAGGCAAGGCTTAATTCTAGCAGCACACGAGGGTTTGGGTTCTGCGCATACAGGCGTTACAGCGACTATTTCTTTACTGAAACACCGCTACTGGTGGCCAGGGTTAACAAAGCAGACCAAAGACTATGTCTTAAAGTGCGACATCTGCCAGCAGATGAAAGGCTCCACCGTAGCACGCCCAGCGCAGACACCATTGTTAAAATCAGACAAACCTCTTGCATGTGTGTATTTGGACCACTGTGGACCCCTACAATATGATGGGGCCAAGAAATATATCATGGTTGCAGTGGATTCCTGCTCTAGATTCCTATGAGCTTGGCCTCAGCGCTCGGCTGACGCTCAAACGGTTATAAAAGATTTGCGAGTCTTTATCAGCATATACGCAGTTGGCACGTTACATTCTGACTGTGGCCCGGCGTTTAGCTCTCGGGCTTACAAAGAGGCCATGGAAGGAAAGGGAGTAGCATTGCGGTACTCCTCTCCGTACCATCCTGAGGGAAATTCGGTCGTGGAGAAGAAAAACTGTGCCTTAAAGCAATCTTTAACAGCTAGGGTATTAGGCAAGGGCAGTAGTTGGGTCAGTCACCTTTATGGGGTCCAAAGAGCAATAAACAACCAGCCAAGAAGCTCTCTGGGGGGGGTCACTCCTTACGAGGTCCTATTCGGGACAAGAATGTGGGTACCTGATCTTGATTGTGAAGGCGCAGTGGCGGATGAAAAACCATTTGATATCCATGATCGTTTGGCTGTTTTACAGGATCTAAATGAATCCAGGACACAACAAAGCAACGTCCACTTAAAACAGACCGCCACTGAGGAAGTCAAGGCAGTAACGGCAAGACCGGTCTGGATCCCAAAAGTTGGGGATCTGGTCAGAGAGAAGGTTGCAGACAAGAAAGAATTTGGACCATCCTACAGAACAGCTGTACCGGTCCTAGCAATCCAAGGCACAAGAACTGTACTTCTGCCACCTCTTGCCGGGAAAAAGGAGAAAAGATTTGTCTCAATCGACTTAATCAAACCACACTATGTGGCCGATACTAAACAGTAGGCCTCGTGCACTCCACAGTACCCAACGCCCTCCTCTCGCTACAATCCAAGAAGTCCAAACAGAAAGACTCATCACGTTTGATGAGCCACCTGCACGGAATGAAGGACTAAGCAACAATGCTATGGAACTCGTTCCACTTCAACAAGAAGTTTAACTTCAAGAAGAAAATCAACTTAACAACCAAGTTGCAATCAGACCGAATACAGACGTCTACGTCAACATGCCTCGTCAAGAGCAAAATCCAATTTCAACAAATTCCGATGCAATTCCAACAATTGATCGAACTGCTTCTGGCTATTTCATGAACTTTGATACGTTTTCACTGGATCCAAGCGAGACGGAAACGACGCCAGCCAAAAAAAAAAAAAATCACACAAACAAACTCATTGACTTTTTGAACTTTTTAGAAAGACTTACCTGGTGTCACCTTGGATAGAACTATGGTATATCACTGGGATTCTATTTTTCCTTTTCTGGATAGGTTTAACAATAACTTTTAGTATGCTTATTAATGGACAATATCTCCAGCAGAGCTCTACAGCCCAAAGAGTCAATTTGATTTTAAAGCCACACCAATCTTCACATCGTGAACCCAGAGACGTGTCTTCAGTGAACATCACAGCAGTTCCTATACCGGACGGTATAGTATGGGACAAGATGGATTTTGATATATTTGGTCCGACTGAACTTTTAAAGCTTAAACATGTATTTACAATTTCTTTAAGTGATAACATTACCTCCAGTACATTTTCTGATGATTGGGACACTGAAACTGTACATAATATGATGTCTGATTTAGAAAAAACTGCAGCATTTCCGAACAATGAAATGTTAGAAGGTACTTCAGACTATGATACAATGTACTGTTACCAACACTATGGTCATCATTTCTTGCACAAATCCATAACACCTAGAAATGTATTTGAATACCACCAGTGGGAACACTGCCCAACACCTCCAAAAGGTAGTTTGCAAACTTTTGCACAGAAATTCACATACTTTTCAGGGTTTAATACATCTGACCCAAAGTCATTTTATTACAAAGTGGCAACAACATCAGCGCAGAAAATTATGTTGACTAGCACAAAACAGATTTACTCTGCTTCCTTTCTGGCCCAGTTGTCTACACAGGGTTTCGACCTATGGAAGGACACTATAGATTTAAAATCAATCTGGGGTTCTAGGGACTGGCAGGTCCAGGGAACAGAAGCGCTTTTTAGAGCATGCCTCATTCCAAGGCAGATGATATTTCTAAATGACACTGTGCAACAGACATCCTGTCTTGGACTGGCCAAGAACAAGGAAATGAACACAACTGGGTTTCCAGCACCATCACAGATGGGTGGGGGGCAGAATTCAACTAAACATGGGGTAGGATTAGATGACCTTCTCCAATACAACAGGCCAGATCCCAATTGGACAGAATGGCTGATTTGGCCCATTGACACAAACACATGTCAACAGAGATTCCTAGGTATAGCCGAGGGGTTTAGTATCAGTAGGCCAGATACACGCTATGTACAAAGACAACATCCAGGGGTAGTGACATCCTATAGTGTTGGGAAGTTGTGCCTTGATTGGCTAGAGACCTCAACACTCACAGAAGTAAAACATCACTTGACCTTACTCACACCTGATGTGGACCTTAGGGATTTCTGGTCAGGCCCAAGGAAAACACGTCAAACGTTTCATATATGCTGGCCTATTATAATGAAAACTGGAAAATATCCCAACAGGAGGCCGCAGAAAGAATACGGGAAAAAGACCGTATTAACTTAGAAAAAGCATTAGCTGTAGTGGATAATGGGTTAAAGACTTTGACCTCCAGGATTTATTCCTTAGGCAACATTGTGTCTTCGGCAATCGACATATTAGAACAAGATCTGGCCTTGTTACAATACGGGCAATCCCAATTACGTTCTATTATGATGTTAAGCTGGACGCTGCAATCTTTGCGTGCAGGCTATGTGCCCTGGCGTTTTATAAACACCACGTCTCTGTTTTCAGAATACAATCTAACTGATAAACAGACAGAAATCGCACAAAGTGGAGCCAAATATACAATGCTGCGTATTGAGAAACTGGAAAGGTTACCATTCACTGTAGCCGAATTACCATCAACTGAATGGCTAATTCATGGCCAAATCACTCTGCCGGTCACTACGTTTCAGTTTCAATATTGCCTTGAGCAGAAGCAGGCAGGCAAATATGAAAAAATGGGTAAGGGTTACATTAAGGAAACTTGGGAGTTACCATATAGATATCGATGCCGGAATGGGGATCGAGAAGTGTTTGAGTGGTACTAACTGCAAGAACTCTTTAAGCGGTTCTCTCATAGGTCAGGATATTTCTCTGCATGGAGCATGTAGTGGTTCAGTAGCGAACTTATCTTGTCACATGTCAGGGACCCCAGCGGCCATGATCACACCGGTTTTCCAGCTGCTCTCGAATGGGAGTTACTTGATGCTAAACGATCAAGGTTGCTGTGGGATGCTTCCGGGCGTCGCCTATCTGGTCACTGTTAACTCCAGGATTACTTGCTGTATGCAAGTCTGGTTTCCGCCACTGAACACAGTCAGGGAGGCGCAGTTATGGCCTTCGTTGAATGTTTCCTTTATACAATTTGATACTTTGAGCAGACTGAAAGCCATGCTTTTACAGCAACCCGTGCCCTTAACCTCCGCTCGAGAAACCTTTGAACTTCAAGTTGCAAGGACCTCGACTGAGATACAGGCGCTTATACGTACGAACTGCCCCTTTCATTTCGCAGAAATGGTATGTCGTATCTTTAACATGTCTGATACGAGCGGTATTGTACACCTATTTAAGACCATAAGGTCAGGACTATTAAGCACCTTTCAGACAGTCCTCGGAGTAATCCCTAATTTTATACACTCCGTATTGGGAAGCGTCTTTGGGGGTCTCCCGCTTATCCTGTTCCTAATTGCAGGAGTCCCGATTGTAATCTTACTGCTACGCAATGGACGGCCCAAGTTCCGATGAAATGGCGAACATACTCATGGAGCGGAAATGCCGTGAACGCATGGTGCAGCTTCTGGGTATACCTTGCCTAAGGGAACTGAACGCCTCTTGGTTTCTATCGTTTAGACCAGTCTGGGTGGACTGCATCTTACCTGTTCTTCGATGCCTATTTTGCGGAGAAGAATGCACGCTGGATCTCTGTCTAACGTTTCCATCAGATACGCCTCCGGACCTGAATGCTATGATGGACCCCCTAAAGGCCCATGCTCTGCGTTGTCCCCAGCGTCTTCCAATTCTGATGAACGCATTCCTTGAGAATCCACAGGTGCCGTTTGCTCCTGCTGGGTTAGGTGGCTCCTCCACAGGCACTCAGGTAACTGCCGCACAATCTGCCGCAGCACCAACTGTTGGCAGTGCTGAATTCCATCTATGTGCGATTGACGTTCTCTGTGAGGTGTCTGATTTGTCTGCAGTAGCTAACACCGATAATGCTGTATCTCCAAGCCAGGACACTCAATCTTGAATTGGCTCATCGCGACCTGGGAAAGAATTCGGCTTCTCCACTTCGTTTCATAAACAAACGAACTAAATTTGGAACTTTCCTTAAAATTGACACTCTCACTTGAGAAAGAATGGATTTCCTCCGCTTGTAGTAATGCAACTTTTATAAGTGAGACAGAATTGACTTTTCTAAGTGGCAACAAAAGAATAGCTGATTTTTTAAACATTTTTTAAAGCGTCTTTTTAAAACCATGTTTTTAGCTGTTTAAGAAAAAAATTTAATTCTCCAGATTTTAAGTATGGTCATTGTCATCCAATTCGAAAGTGGAGTGGGTGTTACGTTTCGTATAGAGGCCCTAATATAGACACGTTCATATATGCCCTATTATGGTCATAATTGTCTATGCCCTATTATAGTCATGATCTTTCACCCACATTAGTTCCCTACAGTACACAACGAACTCTGAGGGATGAATGTCATCTAGTCTGTGGTTAGAACACTGCAAGGTCTTTCCCGAACGCAGGCCTACAATGTACTCATAAATTATGCATGAGCATTCACCAGCTACATCTCCCGCATAATATGTATGTACAAAGTTCACCGCCGACGTCTTCCTCATGTCTAACAAAGACCAATACAAACCATACAGAGGGACGAGACACTTTAGGGTATAAATACACCACATCTTGCCACGGTAAGATAGAGGGAACCGAGACTTCCATGCTGACACACTGACCAGACGCTGAGGCTCCTGCCTGCAGTCGCTCCAGCTGACAGCGGTCTAACACAGCCCTTGCGGGGTGTCCAACTCGAAACCAGGACGGGATCCCACACTCTCTCTATTCAGGTAATGGGGTTCGACGAAATCCTAGAAGGATTCTTGGCTCTTAGGCTTTTAGACCTACACACATGCTAGGTACACTTGGGTACATCTAGTTAGGCATCGTAGGAGTACGCGCACTTTTGGGTGACATTCTATTACGCATTTCATATTCATGTATATATTCATGTATGTATTCATGATTATTGCAATATGGTAGAACTGTACTATCCTTTCACTTTCATCGTACTGCTGATAATATATCTCTACTATTGTCTGCTGGTTGCTGCAGCACACATATTTTACACTAGAATAACAACTGTTCAATAAATACTTATTGAAACGCCCAGACTGTTTATTCTGTGTAACTCTCTGAGACAAACCGAATAAGTAAGCACAAGTGACTGAGCGAAAAGTAGTACATTGTTTCCACGATTCTGAGGGATCAGGGTGGTCATGATCTATGGTTGCCAGAAACTAATCTCTCCCCGATAAGAGGAGATTCTAGTGGCACTGTGAGCTAGCTAATGCAAAACAGGCTAACATACGCAGTGGGGGTGCACAGAGTCAGTCTAACACCAAGCCCACAGTTTATGTTATCCAAACGCGCAGGTCCTGCAGGGGTACTATAGGAACTACAGGACAAGGCCTAGTTCAAACAGAGGGCAAAGGGTCAAAGGGGAAAACCACCAGGGGTGGGCCCATCTGGGAGTAAATCATCAGTGAGAAGAGGGCATTCTTCCATAAAAAGATTTCTAACTGCACTCTCACCGCTAGGGGATAGGTTAAGGGGTGACCCTAGTAATCCAAACCAGTCCAATACTACAGTACCTTCCATCCCGCATTGTAACAGCAATAATGGCGGACTGCCAGAACGGGCCGAGAGCCCAGATTTGACTCCCTCTAGGGTAGAAGCGTCAGTAGCCATGCCTAACCCTGCTATTATTATGACCAAGGTTACCGAAGATGTTTACATTGTTTTTTTTGTTGTTTTTTTATAAACTTTTTTTTTTTTTTTTTTTTAACCATTAGCCAGTACAGGAGCAGTTGAGTCATGCATATAATAAGTTCAAAATTATTACTCATAGGTACCACAATCAGAAATAGAGGTTGCATTACAATAGTTTTTCCACTGGCACCCCTCCTCCCACCTCTTCTGTGGGATAAACATGGTCCGCCCCCCATATATCTTCTTGGGAAACAAGACTGTCGACCGACAGGTTGTGTCTAGGGGCTTGTGTGATCAGGTTCAACCCCAGACATCTCTAGACCGTAGTATCTTAACCATGGCTGACAAATTTTCCTAAACTTTTTGGGGCATCCTCTGGCGGCATATGTAGTTTTCTCTGCCCCCATATATAAGTCCATGCAGGCACGCCATCCCGCCATTGTAGGCAACTCTGCTTTACCCCAATATCTGGCAATGTCACGCTTGGCTACTATGAGCCCCAAATTACTCAGTAAGAGTTTGTACCTGGGAATATCTATATCTGTGGGAATGCCCAGAAGGACATACTTTGGATCCATAGGGATCCGCAGTCCCAATAGATCACTTAACTCATTAAGTATTCGTGACCAGTATCTCTGTATTTGTTGGCAGTCCCAAATGGTATGCATATAGGTACCTTGGTCCCCTCCACAGTGCAGGCAGTTAGGTGTTTCTGCCCTGCCCATTGTGTGGAGTCGCGCTCTGTCATAGTACACTCTGTGCAGGATTTTGAACTGTATGAGCCGTAAACGGAGCTTAATTGCTACTTCCCTCGGGTGCATTAGCGCCTCCTCCCAGTCTATGTCCTCAAGTGTGCCTGTGGTTTCCTCCCACTTGTCCCTAAGGGCTAACAATCTATCAGGCATATTATTATGAGGGTTCTATATGTCCAAGAGACTGCCTTAGAGGTCAACTCTTCTTGTAGTAGTCTCCCTTCTAACGGTGCATATTCGGGAATGTTAGTTACATCCGGTTTTTGTGTAGTCCAAGCATGCTGTAGTTGTAGGTATTTATATTGTTGTTTCTTGGGCAATTGATATTCAGCTTGGAGGTCCGCAAAGGTAATTAAATCTCCCATTTTAACTATGTCCCCCAGCGACGTGATCCCAACTATATCCCAGTCCTTCGCCAGCTCTGGCAACCTCTTTCATTCCCACAAAGGTGTCGCTTTGGTTAGTTTCTTTCCCCAGCCCATCTGTCTCTCCGGCCCCTTCCATGCCTCGATCGCTCTTTGTGTGGCGGGTAGTAGACCTTGTGTCCCAGCACCTCCATATAATTAATGAAGATAGGAGACCGTCCGAAACTGGAGCCTGTCAAGAGCGTATGTGGAGTGGTCACCCGGGGCATGACACCATTCATTAATAACTATTAGATGTGCCGCTCAATAGTATGCCTGAATGTCGGGCAGGGCGATTCCCCCGTTATATTGGCTGCGTTGCAGTGTTTGAAGTGCTACTCTAGGATGACCCCCGTCCCAGAGGAGTGTGCGCAAGTCACTACTGATGGTGTTAAATATAACTTCCGGAATCCTGTGATATGTGCTTTGATGTATAGTAGTTTGGGAAGTGTTATCATCTTGTACATGGCTGCTCTTCCTAATAGTGTCAGGGGGTGTCGTCTCCATCTGGCCACATTATCTCTGAATTCCGCCAGGACTCGCTTAACGTTACGATTAAGGCATTCAGTCACGTTTGTTGAAATGAACAGTCCCAGGTATCTAAAACCCTCTTCAGTAATGTGTAGGTGTTCTGGCAATAAATATGTATCCCTAGGGCCTCCTACAGGATACAAGCTCGATTTCCCCCAGTTGATATTGTACCCGGAGTGCTTCCCATATTCCGGATTAGTTGGAGTAGCAGGGGAAGTGTTGTGTCAGGGTTAGTGATATAGAGTAAGATATCGTCGGTGTACAGAGATCCGCTCATCCACCAACTGCCCGCTAGCGTCTTGAAAACCACCGAGTCCTGGGTGCGTTCTAATCTGGCATGCCAACGGTTCCAGGACCAGCACGAAAAGTAGGGGAGAAAGGGGACAGCCCTGGCGGGTCCCTCTATGGATTGGGAAGTCGACAGATTTTACTCCATTGACTCGGACTCTAGCTCTGGGTTGGGTGTATAGTAAGTCTACCCAGGTCATGAATGCATGTCCAAAACCAAAGCTCGCAAGGACACCCCTCATGTAAGGCCAATGAACGGTGTCTAAGGCCTTTTCTGCGTCTAAGGACAGCAGCAGTTGTGGGGTGGTTTGGTCTTTCACTGTATCCAGCCAGTTGGCAAGTCGCCGGAGAATAAAGCGAGTCGCACGGCCAGGCATAAAGCCCGATTGGTCTCAGTGAACCAGAGACGTGATTACGGTCAAGAGCCTTGTCGCCAGTATAGAGGCCAGGATTTTCGTTTCAATATTTAGAAGTGAGATTGGGCGATAAGATCCACAGCGATCTGGGGGTTTGCCTGGCTTAGGTATAACTACAACTATGGCCTGGCGGAGATCTGGTGGTAGTATCCCCTCTTTCCTTGCTTCTTGGAACATCGCAAGAAGGTGGGGAGCCAGCAGCCCAGCGTTTTGTTGGAAAAATTCTGCCGGCAGTACATTTGGCCCTGGGTTTTCCCTGATTTTTGTCTATTTATGGCCTCCTGCACTTCAGTTAGAGTGATTTCTGTCTCTAGGGTTTCTTTATCGTCGTGGTCGAAAATGGGGATCGTAATGTTTTTAAGATATGACATTGTCTGTATATAATCTGCTAGGGGTCTAGCATCGTAGAGTTCCGTATAGTAGTGTGCAAAGGCGTCTGCTATAGCGTGGGCACTGGTGTGGTGTACTCCCTGTTCTTGCATTTGGGACACCCAATTCGCCTCTCTTTCTCTCCTGTCCAGCCAGGCCAGGAGCCTCCCTGCTCTGTCTCCTGCTTCATAAAGTCTATGGTGTGTGGCCTGAATTTGATTTTGCACCTCTCGTTCTGTCAGGTCTCCGAGTTCCCTACACGTAATTGCCAGTTGCCTTAGGTGGGCGGTTTCATTATCCGGAGTTATGGTGCTTTCCAATTCCAGGAGTCTATCTTCTAGGATTTCTATTTACTTAACTTCCTCCCTGCGTTTGCGCGCTATAGCATCTGGTATCTTACCCCGGAGCACTGCCTTATAAGCTTCCCAGAGAGTAACATGCGATGTCACCGAGCCTTGGTTTTCTTGGAAATATATCTTAGTCTCCATTTTAATTATTTCCCTAATGGACTTGTCCCGGATCTCCCACGAGTTTAGTCTCCAGTCAGGTCTTTGTCTGTTACCCTTGCCTCCCACAGTCAGGCAGAGAGGTGAGTGGTCTGATATGCCTCTCGCCAGGTATGTCACCGTATCTACAGCCCGTATTTCACCCGCTGGGGCAAAGAAGTAATCCAGTCTGGAAAAAACCTTATGAGCCCCGGAGAAGTAGGAGTAGGTGTGGTCCAGTGGGTGGTGGGGTCGCCAGAGGTCGAGAAGTCCCAGCGAGTCCGCAAAGTCTGCCCGCGGGGTAGGAATACGTGTCCCTGTGGCTGTGTGTTCGGTCTACATTTGGGTCAATCACATCGTTGAAGTCGCCTCCGACGAGGTGTGTGTGGGAGCGTCTGATTCTAGTAATATCTTAGCAATTGCCTCTAAAGTTTGAGTTTGCAGTCGTGGTGGGGCATACACACTAATTAGCGTGAGCTCGCGTCTGCCCCAGTACCCCTGGACGGCAGCAAATGTCCCGTTGGGATCTATCCATGTTTTAGCTGTGTGGAAGGGCGGGGTTTTTTTTTTTTTTTTTAAATGAGTATGGCGACACCACGTGCTCCTGGGGAGAATCCCGCGTGTGCGAGGGTTGTGTAGGTCCCCCTTCCAATGAAGGCGCACTGTGTGCCCCGAAGATGAGTTTCTTGCAAGAGGACGATGTCAGGCTTAAGACTCTTAAGATATCTGGTGACCAACCCCCATTTGATTTTACTGCCTAGCCCATTGACGTTCCATGTCAGTGCTGTGTACGGCCCGTCGTTGGTATGCATGATATCGTTTTGTCATAAAGTGTGTAAGTGGGTCTATCCTTTGGATGCCTGACCTCTGTTTCTGCCTGTCTTGGTACAACGCTTCTGGTTATGTTGGGAAAATAGTTAATAAACAACTTGTGAAACTCTTTCAACCTAACCCTATACCCCACCCCACTCTCTCCCACTCCCTACGCCTATTCCCAAAACTATCAACATGACAACTTTGGCGTACGATCCGTTTGAGAGGTCTGTCGTCCCATCCATTCCCCAATCCCACTACGTGCTAATCAACACAATAAAGGATATGAGACTTCAAGAGAGAGTTCAGCTGAAAAGCATGGAGCGCAGTAGTGTCTAGAGGGGGGGGGGGGGATTCGTGGCAGATCCACCCTCTGCCTGCCAGCGGCTCAGCCCTTGTCGCCGCCTTCTTCACCTGCTGTTGGCATGTGTCTGGTTTACTCTGTTCTCCGGTGTCCTGTTCTTCGAGATGAAGGTTTCTGAGGATTGGATGGTCACTGTCCGTGTTCATATGGGATTCCTTATCAGATTGATCTGTATGAGTACAGTCTCTCTGACTGGAATGGTTTTCCCCCCTGGCTTGATCTTGAGGCGAGTCTTCATTGGATTCCGACTGCATCTGCAGCCCGGCTCTGCGCTGGGATCCCCTCAGCGGGGTCTCAGTCCGTCTATTGTGCCGTCCCCTGAGCAGCCGCCGCTTCTTTACTCTCTGTGGCCTGGGTTCCCACTGTGTTAGCGCGCCTGGAGGTTGCGTCGCACTAGCTCTTACTTTTTTGCCTTATCATGGGGCATTCCTCTATCCAGGCCCATGCCTCTTCTGGGGTCTGGAAGAAGTGCAAGGTGTCTTGAAAAATAACCTTAAGCTTAGCAGGGAAGAGGAGCATATACTGGATCTGCATCGCTCTTAGTTTGACCTTCACTGAATCGAATGACCTCATCTTCTGCACTTCCCTGGAGTAGTCAGGAAAAATCATGATTTTGGCATTGGCGAGCTTAAGTTCTCCCAGACGTCGCGACTCTGAGGATTATATCACGGTCCTGATAGTTCAGGAATCTTGCAATTAAGGGTTGTGGGGGGGCACCAGGCGGTGGTCGCATATTCGGCATTCTGTGGGACCGTTCAATGATTAAGCAGGGCGAAAACATGGCCACGGCCAGGGAGTCGCGTAACCACGACGTCAAGAACGCCACCGGATCAGGACCCTCTGATCCCTTCGGGAACCCAATAAAGCATAGGTTGTCCTGCGTGCCCTGTTTTCCGCGTCGTCTACTCTCCATGCGACCTCTCTCATAGTTGCCTGCAAGTCTTTAACATCCGAGTGTAGTTTGTGCGTCGTACCTTCCACCTCTGAGATGCGAGTCTCAGCATGGGTTACCCTTTCCTCAATGTTGCGCATGTCTTGGCGCAGAAGGGAGACCTCAGATCTAATTTCTGTCATTTTGCCCTCTATGGCATCTCAAGAGGCGTGAATCGCCTGGAGGATCGCCGAGTTGTCTGGTAGTCCCGGGGGCTCTCCCACCGCTGCCATTGGTGGTGGGAGTACTTTTGCGTATTTATCTAGTTTGCACTGCTTCTGGGTTTTTGGTTCTTTGTCTCTTGCCATTGTGTAGGAAGCCAAGTTGAGTCCCTCAATACATTAAAGGCTGGTTCTCGTCAGGGGGCTCCCAGTTAGGCGTCTCAGCGTATCGTCTGTACTCTCAATAGTCTCACAGCGCCCCTATCTCAGTGTCTCGAGATTCTAAGGAGAAGGAGATCAGATAATGTTGTTGCCTTTCCCTTTTGACCCCAGTATTCAACGTTGCATGCCCCTGCTCTGGGAGTTTAATCGCCCGTTTATCGCTCAAGCTGCAGCGAGGAAGTGGTTCATCTGTTTATTCAGGAACTGCGCAAAATCTTGCGTGGCAATGCTGCACAGCACTCTGGGCTGCAGGTCTGGCCGTCGTCTGGACTCTTTAATCAATGAAGTAAGTCCCTCCTCCTAGCTAGGATCCACCTTGTTGGTGTTATAATGGCTGGGTGTCATCCATTGTTTAACAGAGGAGGGACCCAACCCTGCTCACTACAGTCTAAACAGTATACAGCTGTTCATGTTGTGCGCTGGCCAAGCCCACAGTCACAAACTCTCCACAGTGAAATCAGGCAGTGGTTTGCCCGGCCGCTGCGCTCATGCCGGTGATTTTCAGGTCGCGCACACCCCAGGGTTTGTAGTATTACTAATCAGACTTTTGCTCCCAAGCACAGCCCCTTTCACCTGCGCCTGGGGTGATCCCTGATTTTCCGGAGTGATTGGGTCCTGCGTCCCTTCCGATCCGTGCACAGGAGGTATTTATTGTAGCAAAGCCCAGGGTCGGGCCGATCGTGCCATCTCTTTCAGAAAGCCTCCAGCTTTGTCTGGCAGTGCGTCACCACTCTAGTGTGGGCGTAGGCTAGTCCCAGACTCCCGCTATTCACCCGGCTGGGCCGCCTCCTATGTCTGCCGCTGCCCAGTTCTCCCGTCGGGCCGCCACAAGGTGTCTCGCCCCCCGGTGGGTGGGGGGGGCTCCCGGCAGCCGTCTACCCCAAGGCCCCAGCACCGGCCCAGCCGGGGAGAGGCCACCGCTGCCCAACTTACTCTGCAGGCTTGGCCCGTCACTCCGGGGAGATGAAGCTCCGGTCGTGCGGGTCGCCCCCCACACCCGTCTTTCTTGCCGTGCTCGATCCGTGGGGCTGACACCAGTACGTCTTCTGGCAGGGTCTCGTAACTGCAATGCAATCCGCCGAGGCCGCCAGCTCGCGCAGTCGCGTCCCTCCGTGCCTGGTCGCGTCATAGGTTTCTTGTCATGGAGCAATCGGCAGCGATAGAATCACCATGGACACCTTCCTACCGTGCAGAGGGGTAAGGAGCACCGAAGACAAGCTGTATATACATGCGAAGAAGGTAGGATTTTATTGCAGGATAAGTGTTAGGCTGCCGGAGCTCCGGCACACGCAGCTAACCGGCCATGTTGCTGGCCCCGCCCCCTCAGATGTTTACATTGTTGACCAAAAATCACAGATTAGCAAATTAACGGAGGAGGTAATAGCATTCAAGGAAATAGTTGGTACTCTAACAGATTCCCTCAAATTGGTGGCACGTGATACCTCTAGTATGAAGGACCAACTGCTTAGGCTCCAGGAGATCAGGCCGAATGAACAGTTCACTGGCAGTATGGTTACAAAAAGTAGGGCCACATATAACACAGTAGATTCTCATCAAACAAGAGAGTACCGACTCCCGCCCCGAAACAGCACTACACACCAGCCAGTCCCCACTAATACAAACCAAGAGAGAACTAACGGACCAAGGCACCCACGCTTAGAATCTGCAAATGACCACTCATTCCATTCCAGAATCATGCAACCAAGGGGGGCAATGTTACAGGAAGCATGCCCCTCCCAAGAACAGCCTAAGGAGCTTATCCCGAATAGACATATTTTTAACTAATATTCCAAAACGAACACCCAGCCTAATTATAGAAGATGAAGACTCCCTCAAACAAATGCACACAGTGGTTTAGACATGTGAGGAAGTGTAGATCTCTCATCAGGGAAGACAATCTCAGCTAAAAGATTTTCCGAAGTAGGCTCTGATTTGGATTACGTACGCCTAATACTAGCTCGTGCTGACCTGGCGGACAACCTTGTGGCCTTTGATACACGAACTTCATACATGGATCCCACAAAAATTAGGATAAAGTATAATCCCCAGGAGTTAATAAACAATCTCAGAACCTGCAAATCTGTTCGAAATCACACCGAAGGATCCCCCTCACGTGAGGTGGATTGATGGCTGTGGAGTCCTCTCCAGCAGTCCCAATCGGTTCAAGTATTGGAGTCTGGTGGTGAGGTCTCTGGTCGTCGGGCATCTGCCCGCATTAGTAGCTTAGTCGTTCACACAGCCCCCCCCAATTGACTAGGAGAGCAAGGAGGGCAGTGTAGGTGTACCAAACGGGCTTATAGAGCCGTCATTTTCTGCCGAAGTAGCCAAGCTGGACACTGATAGCTTATGTGAACCAAACTAGCTCATAGATCCGGCACTCCCCCTCGGTAGAAGGCCAGATATCATATTTCATGAAATATTGCGGGTTTGCAGTCAAAGCTAGATTCCTTGGACTGGTCCGAAATAATCGAATCCCAGGACATCTGCATATTCCAGGAAACATGATCCACAAGCCCTATCCATCGCCCAGGCTATCTCAATTTCTACAAACCGGCAACCCAAGGACATAGGGGAAGACCAATAGGTGGCCTAACATTCTGGGTAAAGCAGAATACACATTTTAGGATCCAGGAAGTTTGCATTGATAGCCTGGATATCCTGGTCATCTGTTTACAGATGAGCTCCCCTGTCCAAATCATAGTCCTTAATGTATATGCAAGGGGTCTTATAGGTGGAAGACTGACCAACACAGTTTCCCATCTGGAGGACTTCTTGGAATGTAAGTCTGGATTTGCCAACTTTGTAATTGCACGGGATTTCAATACCACCTTTGAGCCCCTTGATCAAGATGATGTCAAACTCACCGAAGAGGAAGATGCACAATGGAGCATCCCCTCTCTAGAGTTACCCCCGATCAAGAGATGGACCGAGACCACAATACAACTTAAAGCATTGTGTATTTAAAGGGGTGTCAGGGTAGTAAATGGGAGAACACCATCAGATAGATTAGGGTTAAATACAATTAATAATGGCCAAAGTATGAGTCGTATTGACCACATCTTTATCAACTTGGAACAGTGGCCTTCCCTCATCGACATGGAGGTTCAAGAAAGAGTAGAAAGCGACCATAATCCCCTAGTATTAAAAATGAAGGCCCCAGTGCAAATCAGGGTCTAAACCCAGACAATGCAGTGTACGACTAAAATCACCCTGCTCTGTAATGATATGAGGTGGGTTAAATGGAACAAAATACTGGAAAACGAACAACTGCTCTCATCAATAAGGTCAGGTGTTAATAACACTCTGGCAGTGTTGGAATCGCCCCCACCTAGGTACAGTTAAATAATTCCATAACCAGAGCACACGAAGACCTATTTGGAAAAATAAAGACATTTTTTAAAACCTCTTAGAGACCCTAGTAAGTAGAAAGCGACAAGCCAACTGGTACAATAAGGCCTGCAGAGAGGCATACAAGTCATTAGCGGTAGCAATCAAATCAAAAGGTCTGGCTTGCATTAAACAAACACGTAAGAGGTATAAAGCAACGCAAATGAAAGCCAAAAAAGACTGGGATGAATAGAGATGGCAAGATGGCTACCTAGCCAGTACAGGAAAAAACTTCCCAAAATTCTGGCAAATGGTAAAATGGGGGAGGGGAGGGCAAGCACCGTCCCCGCATAATCATGTAGCCCCAGATATGTGGGTCTCACACTTATCACAATTTGCAGTAGATGAAAAGGGAGAAGCCGATGAGTCATTTCAAATCCCGCCACATGATCTAGCCTTGCATTTTAACATAGGTGAGGTGGAAGCAGCGCTGGGTGCAGTCACCGGAGGAAGAGCGCTGGGTCCCGACAGCATCCCAGCAGATTTATTTTTGCATGACAGAGGTATCTGGCAAAGGTATATATTGCTGCTTGCAAACGCAATAGCCAGTGGAGCTTCTATTCCCGAGACCTGGCGGGGCACAGAGATCTTACCAATCTATAAAAAAGGCGATTGATCCAGCAACTATAGGCCAATAAGCCTAATTGACTCAATACAAAAGATAATGGCAAGATTGGTGTTGATTCGAATACAGGAATGGATCACAGATTTTGACATACTAACATCGTTTCAGGCAGGATTTCGTGCTTATGTGAGCACTATTGATCAGGTTTTCGCTTTGTATTAATTTATTGGCGTGTTGTACTGATTGCAACATATATTGCAACATATATGTTGCATTTGTGGACCTTAAATCCGCGTTTGATTTGGTCCCACGAAAAAGTCTGGAGGGTCCTAAATGACCTAGGGATGCCACTAGATCTACGGTCTATAGTTATGAGGCACCACGAAGACAATTTCGCACAGGTGCGCTGGGGTACACAGGTCAACAATACAAATTGATTCCCCATATCCAAAGGGGTCCGCCAAGGGTGTGTTATGGCCCCAACACTATTTTCATTGTTTCTAAATGGGGTTGTCAACTTCTTTTCCTCCTACCCAACCGATGCACCATCACTTGCAGGCATTAGAATACCCATACTCATGTTCGTAGATGACACACTCGTCATCTCGAAAACACAGAGTGGCATGCAACGGGCACTAACGCGCTTTGAAGAATTTTGCAAGGCCCGGGGTCTTGGGATAAACACGAGCAAAACAAAATTCATGGTTCTCCACAAGCACCAGGCAATCAAGGGTAGTATTCACTTAAACAATGAGCACCTTGACCAGACTGATGTTTTTCATTACCTAGGAATTACCCTTGGAAAAAAAACTCAACTGGAAACCCCAGATAGAAACTATGGCCTTAAAGCACTGCCAATTGGCAGGTGTGCTACTAAGAGAACATAAGACCTCACATACCAAGCCCATAACCCCAGCCTTGAAGATTTACAACACTAAAGTTACAGCTTATGTACTATATGGAGCTGAGCTATGGGGCTTCAGTAACCTGGCACCATTAGTCTTAGCTCAAAACAAATTCATAAGAGGAATTACTGGGCTCCCACAAAACACCCCGCTCAAGCCCATATATTATGACATAGGATGCAACCGATTGGATGAGATAGCAAGATATCGCCCGATAGCATTCTGGCATAGGCTAAGGACCACCAGAGCTATCACACTATGCTAGTGCACTTAAAGATGTTTCGGAAGTCGACACCTCACACAAGATAATTTGGTTGCAAAAGGTGAAAAGCACACTGGTTAACATGGGTCTGAGACATTTATGGGAAGAACCAGTGGGCCAACGGTTCCCCTCGAAAAAAACAATGAAGGAGCTCTACTGGTCCATGATCGCAATGAATAGCACACAAACCATTGACAGTTCATCACGAACAGGCAAATTCCTAGAGTTCAAGTCCGGCTCCCAGTATGAATCATACTGGGACGTCATATCCAAGCCCAGAGACAGAGGACTATACTTCCAATTTTGGATGGGCTCACTAGCATTAAAATCATTCACCCACAAATGGCACATCACAAACGATAGCACATACCATGTATGTGTAGAACATGAGGAGACTTATTCACGGGGGTGTGGCTAGCCAGCCATCATGGTGGACGTGAAACCCTAACGCTCTGCAGAGTATCGCCAGTTTATCCTGATTCCATGCGGCAATCCCGCAGCATCGAGCGGAAAACGCAGCCGCATCAAGCCCGCAAGACCGGGCATTCACTTACCCGATGAATCGGAGCTGATAGCTGCAAGACAACAGGCGTGGCGAACTCCTGAGCTCCCGCTGACGCGTGGCCTCCCCGCTGTCGCGGGCGCAAGAAGCGCGGACGCGAGAGGAGGCTGGGCCGTAGCAAGGCCCTCACAGAATCGGACCTGGTGAGCTGCGACACGACGAGAGATGGGCCAGCGACATACCGCCTGAAGACCCTGCGGAGCGGCCACTATCTGTGCGGATCGGCGGGGGCCGTCCGGCATCGGAGCAGCGAGGGAGTTGACCGACTGGGCCCGGAGGCGGCGCGCTCCCGACGGCTGGGACGCATAGCCGTGACACGCTGCGGGCCTGCAGCTGCGCCAGCCGAGAGACTACTGCGAGGTGAGGGCCGCGGCCCCGGTGCTGGTTGGACTTGGCGGCTGTACGGGGGGGAAAGCAGTGCAATACTTACAGCCACAACAGCGGCACGACCAGGCACCGGTAGGAGGGCCCCTGAGGAACTGAGAGACCCGCGCGGCCTGCCGTTGCTCAGCGAGTGGCGGGCTGCCGAGACCGGCTTGGTGACAGAAGACGCCTCTGGCCTGCCCCGCAGACGCAGCCATTGGGGCCCTCACATTGCCGTGGGACACGGAGGCGGTCCAGGTGAGCCTGCAGCGGTGCTGCTCAACTGTGGTGGATGGGTCCGGGGGTCAGTCGGGCCTAGGGCCCCCCTCCCCTAAGGGACGGAGAAGTGGCGGGAAGCTGCACGGGCGCTGTAGCGTGTGGACCAGTGCGGGGGCCGGATCGGGCCTACGCTGGTCCTGACTTCCTCGTGGGGGCTGTTGCCTGAGCTGGTGAGGATCTGGTGGTGCTGGGGAGGCCCCGGGGGCCGCTAGGGCCTAGTCCCTCCCCTGCCTTGCGTTACTCCTGCCTGCACCAGGGAAGCTGTGGCCTGAGTCTGGGCGAGCCTAGTTGCGCTAGTGGGGTTCCGCGGGCCGATCAGGTCTGGCTCCTCCCGGGTGGGATCTCTCCCCCCCCCCCTATTTTGGTTTGGAGGGGAGGTGGCGGACCTACCAACCGCCTGGCGTGGTCCCTCGCTCACGCCCAGTTTGCCTTACAGACGCCTGCTTGACTAGTCTGGGTGGCCTCTATGGTGGGGCACAGTTCGAGACGAGCCGGTTCGGACCTGAGCTGCCCTTGTCTTCGGCGTGGGGGCTGACCCTTGGTGCTGGGGGAGACTGGTTGGGGTAGGGGAGGTCCCAGGGGCCGCACGGGCCTAGTTCCTCCCCCTTCAAGACCTTATCTGCTTCCGGCCGGGCAGCGGCACTGGATGCGACCGGCTCAAGGGGCGGCTTCTCCATCACGCCACTTGGTGCAACGCGTGCCAGCTTGACCCCTATAGGCACCCTCTGGGACGGGTTATACCCCAGCACTGTTTGGAGGTGTGGAAGGAAGGCTGCGCAGTCCCAGCCGTCGGGCATCGTTGCCCTGCTCCATATGCGGAGCGCCCAGCAGATCTTCTTGGGCCGCTTACGTTCCAATGTGCACCAGGACATCCCCGGGAGGGGCCAGCCTGAGGGACTGCTCGCGCCTTCGGGACCCGTGGCGGGGGTGAGCCCGCCGGACATTGCGGCCAAGCTAGATTCAGTCCTGGCAGCGGTTGAAAAGATCGGCAATACCCTGGAACTGACATGCACCTCTCTGGAGAGCAGGATGGCCACCATCACCTCAGACTTCACACTCCTCCGGGCAGACCAGCATAAGCTCTCGGACAGAGTTCGTGATGTGGAATCCACATTGGCTGACCTTCAACCCCGTTCTCGCAACTGTACTTTTACTCTTCAGGATCTGCTGGACCGCGTGTGTACCATCGAGGAGAAGGTGGACGACGCTGAGGGGAGGTCGCGTCGCAACAATATCCGGGTGGTTGGACTGCCGGAGGGAGCAGAGGGACGCACCCCGGAGGCCTTCATTGAAACCTGGATGAGAGATCTGCTGCCTCCTGGGTCGCTCTCCCCGCACTTCGTAGTGGAGAGGGCACATCGAGTGCCGGCCCGCAGGCCCCCGCCGGGGGCTCGCCCTTTCCTGTCCCGAGTAATGAACTTTAGGGACAGAGATGTCATATTGCGGGAAGTCGGCAAGCAGCCCGGCCCTAAGGTGCAAAACGTCACCGTCTCCCTCTTCCCGGACTATACCGCTCATGTTCAGAAGAGGCGAGCCACTTTTGGCGCAGTTAAGAAACAGCTTCGGGACCTGGACCTCCGCTACTCTCTGCTGTTTCCCGCCCGCCTCCGCGTAATCAGAGATGGAAACACCCGGTACTTCGATTCCCCTTCGGAAGCTTTGGACTGGCTCGAAGAGACTGGGCTGGCAACGGCGCCGAAACTGGCAGAGGGCTCTCGATCACACGAACGACCACGTCGCGGCAGGCGCAGAAGGAAAGGCAGAGACGCACGCGCACACTTGTCGCAGCCCCGGATGCAGATCAGATCAGATTGGAAAGACAGGAGGCGTTGCAGACAGTGGCAGCCCTTCAGTCCATCAGGTCGCCCTCACCCGCCAGTTCCATTGGATCCCTGCCAAAGTCCGGAGAAGCTAGCTCTACACCGGAGTGGCTAGCTGACATGGGCTCGCTCCCGCTACCGGACATCACCCCTCAGACTGCGGACGGCATTATTTGAATACTCGGCGCCAACCACCCCCAAGATGTTTAGTTTTCATACAGGGCAGAGATCATACGCCCAGCTTACGTTCTAGCTTTTACTGATACAGGAGATGCTCTTGAGATTTGTCATACTTAACTTCTCGGTCTGATGCTTTATCTTCTATCATGGAGGAGTAAACTAGGGGGATACATCTTACCCCCACTCTTCCTACCTCCCCCCGAAGTCAAACAACGACAATAGTTGGTGTGGCAGACTTGTTTGGGTAGATCTCCATGTTGGGAATCCGCTCTTATGCTGTTTTACGATGTTAAGACCCACAATATTATTTTTTCCCCCACGCGAGTCACTTCTTGTAGAGATCTGCTGCCTTTGCATATTCCCTTCCCGGGGCTGTCCCGCATACATGGGATGACACACCCTCTGGGCGGCGCCCGCTGGCTTAGATCGACCCAATGACCAATCTCAACATTGTAACTTGGAACGTCAGGGGCATTCACACACCCTCCAGGAGGTACGCTATATAAGCTTACCTGCAACGTAGAGCGACGAGTGTGGCGTTCTTGCAGGAGACACATCTGACGCGTCTGGAAGCTGCACGGCTGCGCAGTCGCTGGAGGGGCCACATATATAGCACAGACTACTCATCCATGGCTAGAGGGGCAGTAATATGGGTCAAAGCGGGGGTTCCCTGGGAAGAGGAGGACACACTGATAGACCCAATGGGACGGTACGTATTGGTGAGGGGTAAACTGAATGGTCAGCCGGTCTTGTTTGGATCCATATATGCCCCCAACGCCACGCAGGGCACCTTTCTAAACCATCTCTCAGAGGTTCTGCTCCGGTGGAAGGAGATCCCTTGGCTTCTAGGAGGAGATTTTAATGCTGTATTAGATGTTTCCCTTGATCGCTCCTTTCCCCCCCTGAATCGTACTACGGCCTCCTCCAACACGCAGATTTTAAGAACCTGGATGGGCCATTGGGCACTCTCAGACGTATGGCGTGAACGCCATCCACATACCCGTGTATACTCGTTTTATTCCCTGGTCCACGGCCTGCATGTGCGTCTCGATCACATTTTAACTTCTGCTACTCTACTTCCTCTGATACAGTCTACAGACTATCTAGGCCAGACACATTCCGACCATAATCCACAAATAATGCATCTGGCCTGGGACGCGCGTCCATCTCAGACTCCGGTCTGGCGTTTGCAGATAGCAGCCCTGGAAGACCCGGTGTCTCGGAGTTCGCTAGAGACTGCGGTGGCCGGCTATTTTGAGCTCAACGAGGCTTCTACAGACTCAACTTCAACTGAGTGGGAAGCTTTTAAAGTAGTGATTAGGGGTCACTGTTTGGGACAGCTAGACAACTCGTTATCAGCTATTGAGAGACAACTGCTCCAACTTGAATCGAGGACCGACAAGGTGACTGGACGATGCTCATGCCGAATGGAGGGCGTTGTTGGAGAGACTGCGGTGCCATAATTACTTGGCGCATTCAGCCCGCTCACACTCTATGGCAGACAAGGCCGGGAAGTTGCTGGCCTACCTGATACGGCAGGAGCATCCCCAGCGCCCCATACAGATGTTAATAGATGGCCTGGGACGTGAGCGAGTCCCTCAGAAGGATATCCACGCAGTAATGGCAGATCACTATGCTAGATGATATGGGACCAGACTGATAGGAAACGCCCTAAGTGTGGTGTCATTTCTGGACACGGTAGAGCTGCCCACTCTCACGGTTGATCAGTTCCTTACTTTGGACTCCCCACTGACGGAGGATGAAGTGAGGGACGCGCTGCGATCCCAACTTCCGGCAAGACTCCAGGCCCTGACGGGCTCCCGATGGAGTTCTATAAGACATATGCAGAAAGGTTGGCATCGCATTTACACTCGCTGTACGCAGAGGCAATCTCGGACGGGATTCTGCCCTCGACCATGCGCTCTGCCAATGTGGTCTCTCTGTTAAAGCCCGGCAAGGACCCCTCATCCCCCGGTTTCTACCAACCAATTGCGATATTGAATTCGGACTATAAAATTTTGGCTAAAATTTTAGCCAACAGACTGGCCCCGTTGGTTCCTGACCTGGTACATTCCGACCCGAATGGGTTTGTTCCCCAACGCAACACTAACCTGAACATAAGGCGATACGTTCGGGTGGCGGAGTACGCCCCTGTGTGGCCTCGCTCGGGTTGCATGGTATTGGACCTCGAGAGGGCCTTTAACTCCCTAGCTTGGAATTTCCCGTTTGCCGTCCTGGCGCGCTTTGGACTGGGCCCATACTTTACTAGTATGGTACAGTTGCTTTATCATAATCCGTTGGTCCGAGTCAAGACGGGACCCTATGTCTCGGATCCCATTCGGGTGCGACGGGGGACACGACAGGGATGTCCGTTGTCCCCCCTTTTATTCGCGCTGGCGGTGGAACCACTGGCGGCACACATCCGTGCCCACATTGACATGGGTATTACTCTGGGCGATGGCACGCACACCATCTCATTATATGCCGACGACCTGCTGTTATATGTCCGTGACATCCACAACATTCCACCCTCTCTTGATCAGGCCCTATGCCATTTTGCACAAGCCTCGGGCCTGCGGGTTAACGCAGCTAAATCAATTCTCTCCCCACCCCTGCAGGAGACTCCTGATCCGGGATATGTCCTGGGGGAACTCCAGTCACATGGTGCATAGACCCTTTCCGATATCTGGGGGTGTGAATTTACCGCACTAGAGCGGATTTGTTCGGCGGGAACATACTTGGGGCCACCACAGCCATTCAAACACAAATGAGTTTCTGGAAAACCCTTCCGCTGGCGAACTCCGGGAGGATTGCTCTTAAGATGGTGGCCCTTCCTCGCCTTCTATACTATTTCACCACTCTACCCCTTTTCATTTCCCCGCCCTTTTTCAGACAGTGGGAAAAGGTTGTGAGGGACTTTATATGGGGGATGTCGAGGCATAGGGTGTCCATGGGGAAATTATACTTGCCCGCTGAACTAAGGGGGGCTAGCGGTGCCTAACTGCGAGCATTATTATCTGGCTTCCCAGCTCCAATGGACTGCTCGGTGGCTTTCGTCCCGTTACTTAGAGGGCACAGCGTCATTGCAACCCCCAATAACGCTCAATAGCCTGCTACAGGTTTTCCACCCATGCGCAAAACCCAAACCCCCAGATACACTCCTACTCGCTGTGGCCTATAAATGTTTTCGTAGGAGCCTCTTTCTCACCAGAGCCACCACCCCGTATGCGCCTGCTATCCCACTGCTAGGAACTCCGCGAGGGGACACCTTAACCACAGCTGCCGAGCTACGGCACTGGGCTTCAAAGGGTATTCAAGACTTGGGGGATCTTTTTCAGGACGGCTCACTCATCCCATATCAGGAACTCATCGCGGAAGGGAACTTGCGTCCTGGACAGTTCCTATTGCATAGAACACTTATAGCCTCGTTATCTTCCAAGTGGGGCACACTTGCTCAGGAGCCACCCACACATCACACACTGCAATACCTTCACGTGATGGGGACCGGGAGGCACTTGACACGTTGGTTTGCATCCTCCATTCGTCAGCACAAGGAGGCAGATCTTACCCGCCTGAGGCATCACTGGGAAGGGGACCTAGGGATGGAGTTCACAGCCAGAGAATGGGTTACAGTCCGAGGCAGCCTGACCTACATCCCACGTAACCAACTGTTTAAGCAAATCCAATTCTTCGTGTTGTACCGAGCTTATCTCACCCCAGCTCAAATAAATAGAATATTTCTCCGGGCTGATGCGTCCTGTCCTCGTTGCCGGCAACTGGATGCCGACATACTTCATATGGTGTGGCGGTGCCCGGTTCTGGCCGAATACTGGAGCAATGTGACGAGCACACTAGCCACTTGCACGCATCGTCCCACCCCTTTGGGAGGTACACATATTACACTTATTTAATAGGAATAAAAAGCATAGGGCTACCACCCGGTTCCTAGATCTGGGCCTAATAACAGCTAAACGCCCGATTTCCAAGCGATGGAAATCCCCCCATTCACCTCACATATTAGCTTGGTACAGATCTTTCCTTAACTGGGCTAGGGCGGAGAGAGTGGCACTGCGCAGGGAAGACCTGCTTGGTATCCGTAAGTTCCCTTTGGCGACTCAGTGGGACACCATGGTGTCGAAGTTGCAGGAAATGGTTACTAGCGCTGGGGAACCCCGGGATGATATTCAAGACTAATGTACACAGCCCATCCCCCCCTCGGTAGAGGTGATGTGTAGCCCCGGCATCCACAGTGACATTGCCCTCTCCCCCTCTCAGCATTCTGCTGTCATTTGGTCCGGACAGCCCTGGCGTTCCCGCTTATACTAGGCATGGCAGCAGGTCTCTTGCGACTCCCTCATCCCTCCTTGCTTAAGTTGTCCTCCTTTTGTTGTATCCTATATCCACAGTTTGGCCTAAGACGCACCGCACCTGAAATCTCCACGAGCCATCCAAAGTTTAGATCTTTAGGTGCTGTCGCGCCGTTTATGCAGGCACCGGCAGGAGTCCACTTTCAGCCTTTATTACACAACCCATCTGTTCCCCTTTCTCTATGGCAGAATATTGGAGGATGTAACACTTGCAAATATTTAATCATGGTGTATAGGCATTGTTATGGTTGTACCCTGTAAAATGTGCAAAATGTGCAATAAAAAGATTTAAACAAAAAAAAAAAATGAGGAGACTTATTCACACATTTTATTTGTCTGCTTTTTAAAGTAGATGAATCTAGTCCAAAAGGCCCCCCGAGAAAAATGGTTAAAACCATTGTGTAGAAATATGGGCACCAGGTCCAGCACTACCGCTTTAAGAATATTGAGAAGACAAACACTGATGAACTGTGTGTTATTGCAACTGCCAAATTTTTAAGCTGATTGTGGAAAATCGGGGATAAAATGATTAAGTTGATTACAGCCACCCACAGCAGTGGCCAACTAGAAGGATAATGTTGGTGACCAACTGTTAGTCTACCGCTGTAATTGCCAGTGAAATGAAAATGATTATGTCCACAGACACCCAGCGTCGTATATGCTGCTGGGTACCCGATAGTGATTGTTAGTAAAGAAAACAATCTTGTAGCTCCCCATAAGTCTTAATGGGCTCAACACACTTTTTTTGTGGGGCGGGAGAATTCTTTTTATTAACATCAGCTCAGTGGTTAGTACAATCAGGAAACAATTATAAAGAATTATTGTATGTCTTGTCACAAGTACATGAACATATTTAACTTTACATAGGCAACGCCGATCCTGCCTACACTGTCCCTCTCCCCCCACCCTCATAGGCCTCTTTAAATCTGCCAGGCGTTCCATATCTTTTCCCACTTTTTCGGGCACCCCCTGCTCTTATATATAGTTTGTTCCGCCTGCCTGCACCAATCTAGGTCTGTTTTCCATTGTTTTATTGTTGGCATTTCTACTTCCCTCATTTCCTCGCTACGTTTCGTTTGGCCACCCCGAGTGCTAGCGTCACCCATAGTATTGTGTATTTAGTCCAGTCTTCCTCACCGGCAATTATGACAAGCACCCATTTGGGCGTCAGGTGGACCTCTACTGCCATGACCGCTGCTAGGACCTCCCCCACTTTGTTCCAAAACACTTGCAATCTAGGGCAATCTCAGATGAGGTGATAGAAAGTCTCCTCCATTCCACACCCCCTCTGGCATTTTGCGTCTTCGCTTCTTTTCATACTATACATTACTGTTCTAGGGTAGTATACTCGTTGGAGGACCTTCAACTGAATTAATCTAAATCGCGCCCTGATCGCCACCTCCCTCGGGCCTTGCAACGCTTCCATCCATTCTTTGTCTTTTAAAGGGCCAATATCCCCTTCCCAGGTTGCCCTCAGGGTATTCAGTATCTCCGGCGCGTTATTAATAATTTTTTTGTATATCAGGGAAATGGCTTTTTCCAGTAGAGGCTCGGTAAGTATTCTGTCCTCTAATGGCGCAATTCTACCAGTGTCTCCCCTTCTTTGATATGGGTGCATATAGCATGCCTCAGCTATAGGTATCGCAGCCATTCCCCTTTGCCCATTTCATATTCTGTTTGCAGGGTTGCAAATGTAATGTAAACTTGGCCCCTCCATACATCCCCAAGTGTTTCAATGCCCAGCAGCTCCCATTTCGTAAAATCCATCAATTTATTTACAGCTCTTAACCAGGATGACCCCACTGTGGGTGGGTGCAGGGCTAACTTACTTTTCCATCCAAGGAATTTCGTGGCCCCCCGCCAATGCTACTGTTCAGGTGTGGTGTGTCTCTCGCCAATCGTTTAGCATACAGTAGCGACCTTGGCCCCCCCAGAACCCATGGCTAGTCTATCCACTCTAAAGGCCGGTTCCGATTGTTCTCTGAACATCCATCCATTTACTGTCACTAATTGGGCCGCCCAGTGGTAGCTACGGACATCCGGAATAGCAAGTCCTCCATCATAGACCCCTCTTTGTAGTTTACGCAACGCTATCCGGGGTGCCCCTCCACCCCACAGCAGTGTTCTCAGTTTGGCTTCCACCCTTTGGAAGAATAGTGGGGCATCTCATATGGCATGTTCTGTAACGCGTATAACAGGCGAGGGAGGGTCATCATTTTAAACAATGCTGCTCACCCCATCAGGGTAAGGGGCAGGGTCAGCCAATGCTTGGCATCCATTATCAATCTGTCTAGTTGTGCACCTAGGTTACGGCGGTAAAAGTCCTGAGTGTTTCTTGTTACATAAATTCCTAGATACTTGAACCCTGCCATCTCCACCGGGACAATACATCTAGATGTTAATTCAGGGGCGCCCCCTGCCAGAGGGAAGAGCAGTGATTTATTCCAGTTGATTTGGTATCCTGAGTATTCCCCATATATTCTGAAAATCTGTATTATCCTGTCAATCGACTGACGTGGTCTCTTCACGTAAAGTAGGATATCGTCAGCGTATAGGGAAATGCGTTCCTCCCATTCCTCCCCAATCGGTATCCCCCATATCAGGGGGTCTTGGTGTATCCAAGCTGCCAAACAGAAGAGGGGACAGGGGGCACCCCTGTATCGCGCCCTTTTGCAGAGGGAACACCCTGGACACCGCGGCATTGACTCATACTCTGGCCAGTGGATCCTGGTAAAGCAATCTCACCCACCCTATGTACTTCAGTCCTAGACCCAATTTTCCTAACACTGCAAAGAGGTAGTTCCATTCCACACTATTGAAAGCCATTCTGGCATCCAGGGATAATAACGCTGTTTGCTCGCCCGATGTGGTCTCTATAAGATGGAGCACCCCAAATAGTCTACACAAATTAAGTCTGGTCCCTCTATGAGGCATAAACCCCGACTGATCTGGGTGCACCAAGGAAGTGATCACCCTGCTCAATCGCATGGAAAAGAGGTTTGCCAAAATCTTTACCTCGAAATTGAGCAGGGAGATAGGTCTATACAAACCGCACTCCGTAGGTAGTTTGCCCTCCTTTGTTATTACGACTATTACCGCCGCACTGTGGTCTGCGGGGAGTCGTCCTTCTATTTTGGCCTCTTCTAACATACCTAGTAAGTGGTCTGCCGTCCTCTCCAGCAGACATTTACACAGCTCGACTGGGAGTCCGTTAGGACCCGCTGCCTTGCTCGATTGCAACGAACTGGCAGCTGCCTTCACCTCCTCGACTGTTACATCCTCTTCCAACATTTTTCTCTACTCTTCTGACAGTCGTGGAAGCTTAATATCTTGCAGGACGTTACTACAGCCCTGCTCAGTTTTCACGGAGGAGGAGCCATATACCTGCTCATAGTACGTTGCAAATCACTCTGCTACATCTTTCCCCATGACAAGGCTATGTCCCTCTTGGTCCATCAAGTCAGGTAACCATCTACCCTCCGCTTGTCAAGCCAGGCCAATAGCTTGTTTGCTTTATCCCCAACGTCGTATAGGCTATGTTGCGTGGCTAATGCATGGGCTTTGGCGCTCTCTTCCAACAGGCCTCTTAGTTCTTTTTGGCGGAGCCTCAAGAGGTGTTGCCCCTCTGCCGAGTCCTGCCCTCCCCACGCCGTCTGGGATTCCAGTACTGTTATTTCGTCTTCTAGGGTTTGGCACTTAATAGCTTTCTCTTTCCTTTCGGCTCCTACTCTAGCCTGTATCCTCCCCCGGAGCACTGTTTTGAAGGCCTCCCATAATGTCACTTTGAAGTCTACGGAGCCTATATTTTAAGCGAAATATAAGTCTTCTGCACCTTTCTTAATGTCGTCTCGGAATTCTTCATCTTTGAATAGCCATGGGTCTATCCTTGGTGGCAGTGTGTAATCCCTCCTGGTGCCAATAAGACCCACTTCCACTGGGGAATGATCTGATACCCCTCGCACTCTATGCGCTGCCCCTGTGAATTCCCCCAGCCCCGTATGTTGCGTTATCATGTCACTTTTTGTTTTTTAAATACAATGATTCGTATATTTTTATGAAATAGTTATATTTAAAATTTTATAAAAATTTTAAAAAAAGAAAGTTTTATATATGTGAATATAATGGTCTTAAGGTGTCCTCTCACAATTAACTTAATTCATTTCATGGTCTAAACGGTATCATGCATCAACTTTGAACAGCTGTACATTTGCTATGCATTGTGGGTCAAACGGGTGCATATTTTTATAACAAAATGTTTTATATATTATTGTGAATGTCTTATGATCCTGGCGATCGAAATAAAGATTATGAACTGAACTTCATAGCATCCTCAAAGAATTCTGCAACCTGGAATGCACTATCACAAGGCAACCCAACTCTCAAGCTTTTAATGTCATGGCAGACCACCTCTTGCAAAAGTACAAGTACTGGAAGAACATCTTGGAGCAAGGCAACTGACATCTAGCTCACGATTAAGAGGATTATAAAAACCAGCAGACATCAGAACTCTGGCCTCCTTCAATCAACTCACTTTTCCAATTAAAGGAACACGTCAATGTAAATGACCCAGCAGCCTCACCATCAGACTCTAGTCCCACTCAAACCACCACGGACATTGCACTAAAGTGCCACCACCTCAGATACAAAGTTCCTCAAAAACGACCAACATCAGATAGGCTCTCACTGTAGGACGTCCCACATACTACGCAAAAAAAAAAAAAAACCTCAGTCAAGAAGATCTTGCCAGCTATTGACCAGTCCTCAATGGCCAATTGATTTACAGAGCTTCCTTGAATCATACCCCAGACTTACTGCAATTATAAATAAAAAAAATACTTTAACACAAACAGTTTCCACAAGGGGTGTGGAATTTTTATCACCCGACGCCCAGCATATATAAAGTGGTGTCAGGCATAACAAGTTTTAATATCTATTTTGTCTGGTTGGACAAGTAGATCTTTTCTTTGCCCTCTTGCTGTCACAGCCCTATAACACCATTAAGTTATTGCATATTGCAAGACAAAATAATTGCAGCTAGCTTTTTTTCAGAAAGTGCAGAAATTAAGGTAAGCAGGGAAACGGCTGTAGTAATTTCATGCTCACAGTTAATCATGACAGTGTTAATAGATCCCATAAACTGGGAAATATTTAAAGGACTCTAATCCGATGGCAGCCCATGACCAGATGCTACACTGAGACTGGCTGTGGAGTGAGGGGGTGTGGTAGGACAGGATCTCAGTTGTGTATTCAGTCCTGCCAAGTATCACGCATCGGGCGTGACTAACGCATTTCAGTGTGGTGTTCCGCATCACCGCACTGAAATGCATTGTCACGCATTTTGCCCACTGAGACTGCACTCTGCTGACAGCGTTGAAACTGGCTACCGTAGTTACGCCAGGGTGCTAGCGCGCGCGGAGCAGGACTCAGGAGACAGTTACTGTAATTGACATGATCGTGCTCTGGGTGAGACTGAGTGCAGTTTGCTTGCTACAATGTTACAACCTGCCAGGCAGGCTGCTGGCTCTGCTTGCATTGAAAATTCCCGCTCGCGGCACTGACCACACAGTGAGTCACTGACTCACCTCCTGCCCAATTACCGAGACCCGGGCGGGGCCTGCAGCCCTCAGAGTCGTGCATTACTGGCTGTGGCGCCAGCGCCAGTTATCGTCCTGTAACAGTTACAGGAAGCAGGAAGTGAGGTAGCGGTCTCGACTCAGAAGCAGCAGGGACTCGACCGACTGGAGTTGTGATGCTGCTGGTGTCGACGTCCTGTCGCTGACTGCCGCCCCAGGGCCAGACTGTGTGACAACAGTCTGAGAGAGTCTAAGCCAGGCGCTGCCTGCTGAGTGCGCAGCGCGGTATAATTACCCGGCCGGGCCGGCATTGCACCACCGGCGGCCGGGACCGGGGGACGGCACTGTCAGACGTGAGACTCAGTCTCACATTCATCATGGCAGCGCGGCATGAGAGGCCTGGCTGCAGCGGGCGCTGCTTGCGGGGAGACTCACACTGCTGCATGCAGTGCTGTGCAGCCGCCGACCCCCGTGCGGCTCTGGGCTCACCGCCGCGGCCGCGGACCGTCACCCGACCCCCGGCGCTCAGAGAGACAGGACAGTGCCTGCCACAGCCAGTGGAGTGCCAGCTGCAGGCTACAGTCACTGGACTCTACTGTCTGAGACTAGTAGTACAGAAGTTGAAGTTCACAGAAACAGTAAGTACTACTACGTCGTCTACTCTTTAATTCTTTGGTCACTGTGAGGCAGCCTGCTGCCACTGACTGTAGTGTGTTGTTATGGCCTAGTAACCTTGTGTCGTGTGTTGTCTTGTCACACAGCTGCACGCACTCAGACACCTTGATCTTCAGTGTAGTGCTGACTTACGGTGGTCATTGAAGTGCACAACGTCTGCATTTTACAGTGCTGTTTATTTCCTTGTGATTTCCAATCCGGAGCGCAACATATTTGCCAACCCTAATCTGTTACTGCGAACGTGTTTTTTAACAAGTGTCCCAATTAGGTATTCGCACCCGAGGCATGTTTTACAAAATGTATTTTAAAAGTATGCTGTTATTCTCATACACGAGCGCAGCAGATTTACCACTAATCCTTGATTTATATCATGTTTTATGACGAGGAGTGCCCCATTTGCGCACCTCTCAGAGTCCCACCAATTGGATAAATATATTTGAAAGAAATATATCTTTAAAAACAAGTATTTCCGGTCGCTTTACACTTCCCAGACTTTGGTCTGTTTTTTTTGTGTCCGATGTTAGTGCTTAGAAGCAGGCACTCTTGGTCGTGCATTATCCATGTTGCTCAGTCTTTCCACCAGGGAGGTCGAATGCTTCTTTCCCACTCAGCAAGCCCCTTGCCACCTATTTGCTTCCTTAGTTCCCTTCCATTTCTGGTGCTTTGTAGCAGTTTAAAAAATGTTCTTAAAGTTTCTCAATGCTCTAATTGGTTTAATTAATACGTTTCACTTGTCCTATTTGCTTGATTTTTCTCATGGGAAAGTGTCACTCTTAGTTGCTAAAATGTCACTCATAATTCAGTTTAAATTATGAAAATGTCACATATAGCAATCTGAAACCTTGGCAGCTATGTGCATTGACTGTGGGCTCAGTGACTGCTCATTATTTGACCTGTTGAATAGGTCTCTGGAAAAACAAGGGGGTGTTTGCTGGAGGAGGCAGTTGAGGGTAGGCAGTGATATGCACTAGCATGAAACCAGAATGGACATTGTCCTAAAGTAATACATTGTTATCTATTACAAAAGACCGCTTTGGGTGGGCTCAGGGGTGGACGCTGGGCTGCTCTTCCCTATGGAGGGCGATTGCAGTACCAGTAAACCACCAATGCTTTTCCCTGGGACAGTGGACAATAAAGTTCCACAACAGTGGGGCGTGGCCAAGATGGCGGCCGAAGCAGACCCGGCTTAAGGAGCTACGCAGACCGCCCTCCAGAATCCGGCATTTCTCCTGCCCATCCTGCTGTTCTGTGCCCACACTGCCATCCTCGGTTCGGGAAACAGGTGGGGGCAGAGCGGAGGAGGAATCTGCAGAGAACGGCACCGAATCCTCATCCCTTTGGTGCCGTGGCCGAGACAGGGCCCGACGCGTGCTGGCGGTGCCCAGCCCAGCCTGAACGGGTTGCCAGACATCGGCCTTAGACCTGCTTCTCCACTGCTGAGGCGCCGCTACTGGAATTGCCCCCTCCGCGCCGGTCATGCTTAGTGCCGCAGGGGGTGTGAAGGAAGTAGACTCGATCGGGGCCCAGTGTCAGGGGCTGGGCCCTTCCTGAAGTTTGGGCACAAAGTGATAGCCCGCTGGGGCCGGCCGTAGGGGAGGCGCCGGCCGCAGACAGGTTGAGCGCGCTGCGGTGGAGCCGTATCTGAAGCCCCTGAGCCTGCTGGGCTGCCATACGACTGGTCAAAGGCGTAGGGGTCGCAGCCTCAACTCTGCCGAACCAGCCTGAAGCTCGGCTGAACACAAGGTAGGGAGCAGACAGAGCACAGCACGAGGCAGATCTCGCTTGGGAGAAGCAGCTTTGGTCTCTCTGACCTTTCTCTGATGATGCAGTGACAGTCTACCAGCCAGCCTAATAGCATATATGAGGGTGCAATAAACCCTAGGAGGAGTGTCCTGGTGAATGCCTCACCATAGATTTGCTGTCTTGGTAGGATTAAGACTTCTGAGTCTGGTTCCCCTGAGTGATCGCCAGGATACTTCACCTACTCCTAGGTGGTGAACTTTGGTCACATACAGGACTTTGTCTGCTGCAGGTGGGGGCCATTGACTTTACACCAGGCGACTTATGTGACCCATATAGGGAGCAATGGTGCTGGGAGTCCCTTAGGCACATCACCGGGCTGCTGCCTCTGCCTCTTTTGGCCCCCGGCTGGTCCGTCCCCCCCCCTCCTATTTTTGCATCCTGGACACTTTTGGGCACTACTTTCTGCTCAACACTGCATTTCTCACACAAGGGAGCTACTTCTGGGGTCATGGCTGGACACTACCCAGTGGGTTCCCACAGCGGGCAGTGCTTGGTCATGGCTTACCCCCTGCAGTTGGCTCTTGGGACACCAGACCTACTTCTACATACAGGAACGACATGAGACTGCCACGGGTCCATACGTAGTACACTCATTGCACCAACGACTGCCCTACAACTCGGGTGCACCGTCATGGGCACAGACAGACCACAGAGGGGGGCACAGCAGACAAAGATGGATCAAAACATGGCGCAGGGTGCTTAGGGCAGATCCCCCACATGAGTCAATCAATCAATCAGTGGTTTATAAAGCG
Organism: Calotriton arnoldi; assembly: GCA_963921515.1. Taxonomy (NCBI): domain Eukaryota; kingdom Metazoa; phylum Chordata; class Amphibia; order Caudata; family Salamandridae; genus Calotriton; species Calotriton arnoldi. The sequence goes on along the minus strand of CAWUFW010009253.1, from coordinate 425,777 downwards.
CGCTACTCACCCGTGAGGGTCTCAAGACTTCCCCTCCAGGAAGTGAGAAAACGTACTTGGACCCCTCTGGAGCTCAAATACGTGCAGCAAAAGAAGCCTCAAGTGCAGCGGTGCAAGCCAAAATAGACACAGTGTCTCTAGATGTGGGACTCTTACGTGTTGACCTCTGCACAGTGGCAGAAAGGTCTCTTGCCACTGAACAAACTGTCAGAATTGCAGAGTGAGGTGGTTGGCCTGAAGGCGGGCCTTGCCTACTTGTCCGCTGAGCCAGTGGCTCTAGAGCAGAGGAAGCTGAGGGCCGCTACCAGAGATATAATTTACATTTTGTTGGATTCCCGGAAGGAGGGGAGGGCAAAGCTCCTGAACTCTTCCTTGAAAACTTGATCAAAACTGCGCTTCCTATGGCCAAACTGTCCTCTATCTTCGTGATTGAACGCGCACACTGAGCCCTTACGCAGCCACCCCGATGGGAGCCCCGCCAAGAACACTCATCTCAAAGATCCTAAACTACAGGGATAGAGACTGCATCCTCAGACTGCTCACCGAGATGGTGATCCCATTTTCGATAATCACACCATCCGAATCTTCCCTGATTACACGCGCATGGTGCAACATCAAAGATCGTCCTTTGGGAGAGAGAAACAGAAACTGAGAGCAATGAATCTGCAGTATATGTTCCTTTACCTCACTAAATTGAAGGTCATCCATGGCGATCGTGCTCACAAGGCCGCAAGGGACTGGTTGGAGGTGCGAGGTGAGGGCAGATCCCTAGCCCAGCGAGGTGTGGATGTGCAAAACTCTGGTATGAAGCAGACACAGAGGACTGGCAGGCGTGGTGGGCGGAGTAGATGTGCCTCCTGTTTCGACCCAGCAAGTAGTGGTGCGCCTTGATCGTTCCGTAGATCTGGAATAGCCGGACTCAGACAACGAGGCTGCAGGCTGCAGAAAGTGGATCTATTGTTGCTGCAAGCGGAGCGTGAGGCTGCGAGAGCCCTGGTGGAAGAGGTCACTGCTTCTAACTTGGACCGTAGTATGGGGGATGTAGTTGAGGAGACCCCTCAACCTGAGGATCCCTGAATGAATTCGGATACTGTTCACTGCCGGGGGGTGGGAGGGTCACGCACCTCACCCTGGTGGTGGAGTGACGTGGCGGTTGGCCCGAGTTGGATTGTTGATGGCCGGAATCCAGGGCCATGTATGGTGTGAATGAGATGGGCACTGATATGACACGGGCTGACGCCTATCTTCCCCTCTCTACTTCTTTCATTCTATCACTCCTCCCTTCTTGTTTTATTTTCTTATTCACCCTTTTCTTTCTTCTTTTCTATTAGTCATTCTGTGAATTGCGAATTTGTTGCCATACCATACCAAACTAGCTTTATTCGACATATTTAGTCATAAAAGCACATACAAAACGAAGATAAAAATTTCCATAAAACACCAACTTGAATGTGATACAAAGCCTGAATGGGAGGATAAATAAAATCACCTTAGAATTATAAAAAACATTTAGAACCGGTTAAAAGCTCATATAATAAAAACTTAGTTTAAAAAAATTCAATATGCAAATGACAGAGCATAGTCGATTAGGACAGGCACTTAATTCAACCCAATATCTACTACATTAGCTAGATTTGGTACAGTTATACACTGCCTCTTTTAACCTTGTACTGGACAGAGGGCACGTGATCTTATTGCCCATGACCATCCCAGATATTTTGCTAACGCTATGACAATCGGTGTTGTTGTGTCAGTTTGTAGAATTCTTTCTGCTTCGCTAGACCTTCTTGTTCCTAAAAGCTTGCAGATTGGTGTCAACCAGACACGGTGTGGAACAACGTATCCAACACAAACAAACAACAGGTGGGCCACCGATTCTTTACTAGACTTACATACCGGGCACAAAGTATCACTGGGTTTAGCCCATCTAGTAGTGAATACTCTTAGTGGCAGTGTGCCCACCCTAAACTGTAAATATAATTTCCGGTCATGCGGTTTTGTGATTAGATCCCAATATAATTCCAAACTGGGGATTCATTTGCTTTCCAGAAAAGCTCCAGTTAAAGAGGACGACTCGCTATTTCTAAGTATATTGTACTGTACCATTTCCCAGTATTTATCTTTCAAGATCTTTTTTGAGGGAAAAATGGAGCTTGTTGGATCCTCCCACAGTGATTTCATGCCAATGTTTGTTAGAGTATCTCTAACCTCCCGTAGCCATTTTATTTGGTGAAAAATATCTGACCTTATTATATCTTGGAACCCAGCCGCATATACTGCTAGTTCTGGGGTAGTCCAAAGTCTCTGCCAGTATAGAAGAGGACGCAATTTAGCTATATCTGCGATTGGTTTTCTCCCAAGGTCATACAACAGCGGGCACGTTTGGGTGCTCTGTGGTAAACTGGTAATTTTTCTCAAAAACCTATTTTCTGATAATGTAAGCTTGGATAAATTCTCACACCCCCAGAGCTTGATCCATAGAGGGCTGAGCTAATAGCTTTCATGTTATAAATCTCAAGTACCGGGCTAATTGGCTTTGAGAATGAGGTATTATATTCCGTGTGCAACACCCCCGACAATTGCTGGTGTTTTAAGGATGCCAAATCAATCTGGTGGTTCCATTTCAAGTCATCCTGGATGTTAACCCCTAAGTATGTAAACTCTTGAACTTGCTCTAGCAGCCGATCATTCATTTGGATACCCCCCTTAAAAGACCTATGCGAGTTAAAAGCCATAAGTTTCGTTTGACACATTGACCTCCAAGCCTCGTTTCAAGCAGAACTCCTCAAAGATTGTCAGGGCTCTCTGGAGACCACTTGGGGTCTTGGAGATGATCAATGTGTCGTCTGCGAACATTAGTATGGGGATTTTTTCGCCTGCTAGTGTTGGGGGATCCGTAGGGATAGATCTCATGCAATTCACTATTCCATTGATGTATAAAGAAAATTGCGTCGGTGCCATCACACAACCTTGGCGCACACCTCTCTCTACAGGGAAAGAGTTAGTGACATCGCCCTGCATGCCCCATCAAATTTTAGCATTATTAGTCTCGTGCAATCTGATGGGGAGTGTCAACAGTTCGGATGGCATCCCCATTTCTTGTAATATCGCCCATAGTTTGGCTCGAGGTACAAGATCAAACGCTGACTTAAGGTCAACGAAGGCTGCCCTTGCCCAAAGTCACCGTTTTCCAATAAAGCAAGATGAACCGAAACACCTGATCAACGGTACTTGTGAAAGCCCGGAACCCTGCTTGCAGTGGGGATAAGATACCAAGCTCATCAATCCATTCTTGAACTTTGTTGAGCACTAGTCTCCCCATTACCTTTTGCGAAGAGTCTATTAGGCTGATAGGCCTGTAGTTCCCTGGGTGGGATTTGTCCCCTTTCTTAAAAACCGGTATAATTTCGGCTCCTTTCCAGGAGTCGGGGACTGGCGCACCCTGGGCAATGGCATTAGTCAGCAATAGGATATACCGGCACCATCTTTCTTTATCATAGAGCAATACATCCCCAGGGATACCGTCTGGGCCAGGTGCTTTCCCAGCCATTATAGATCTAAGTGCCGCTTCTACCTCAACCCTACTAAAGGCCTCTTCCTGATAGAACAAACGAATGAGGTCACCCTCTTCATCATCTACACTTGAGGCATATTGGGGTTTGAAATAGTTAACCCAATCCATCTGTGATGCATGATTTTGGGGCTGTTGGGCCTGCCCTCCTCTGTCCCATTTAAATACGTTCCAAAACTGTTTGGAATTTCTCGTGGCGCATGCCTCCCTAAGTTCCTGCCATCTTTTATCATCCCATATTTTCTTTGCCTTTATCTGGGTACTCCTTTAGGTAGACCTAGCTGCTCGCACTACTAGTGGGTCACCTGCTTTGACAGCTAACCCTAGCGCTACACGTGCCTCTCTACAATCTTTGTTGAACCAGTGCCCTGCTTTCCGGTTTATGACCTTTTTATGCCTGCTCTGTTTGATAAAATAAGTACGCAGGTGAACAAAGAATTTGTTATGGATGCAAGTTGATTGCTCGAGGCCAATGAGTTTGCTACACTGTCCTCAAGCTCGCTTATGGCACAATCCATATCCTTTTTAATGCTATCTAGCAGTTCCGGCATCTCTATTATCTTCACCCATTTAAGGCGTCTCATATCGTTAGATGGAATAACATCACATGAGGAATATATTAATTTCCTAATTGGGCAAGTGTCTTATGCCTTGTTAATTCCAAAGTCACACACAAGGGATTATGATCACTTTCTAGCCTATCTCGAACGATCATATCTCTAAAGGCGTGCCATAATGTCAAACTAATTAGTACATAATCTATTCTACTAGCACTATACCAGTTATTAAAGGTGTTAACCCCAGATCTATCAGAAGGTGCACGACCATTTGCAGCCCGCAATCCCTTTTCCATACAAATGGAATTAATTTGGATAGCCACATCAGTCCACTTTTTTATAGGGTCAAGCTCCAGCTTTGGAATGCCCCACTTAGGGTCTTCCTCTTCTATAAAGTGACCCTCCTCATGTGTAAGGGGCTCAAACGTCGAGTTAAAGTCACCCGCGACTATGATATTCGAAACTTCCAGGTATAAGTCAAGAAGATCGCAGAGAGCCGCCAAAACCCAGACTTCTTCCCTCTGGTACCTCTCGCGTAGACATTATAAAATGTCTACGTTCCATTGTGAGCCCATGGCCAATCTAACTGCCTGGATATCGTGACTCTGGGTTGGAAGCACCTGTATATTTAGACCCAAGTCCTGCCGCACCCAAATTGTCAAGCCCCCTGATGGCCTCCCCTTTGCGCCTCTAATAGCTGGAATATAATAATTTAGGTAGCCTACACAGAAGAGAGGAACCTCTGCCCATGTTTCTTGGAAGAGACAGATGTCATGTCCCTCTATGAAAGCATGCCACTCGGGAGAACCCATCTTCGTGCTCAATCCTGCGATATTCCAAGACAACAAGGAATCCTTTATAGGGATTGTACATAGTGACAGTAGCCCGCTAGGTATAATAGGAGGTGAACTACCTGCCTCCGACACACCATCTATCTGTGTGAGTGAAACAGAAATAATCTTTGGAGATTGGGCTGGCCCTATAATAGAATGCTTAGGACTCGGGGAGCTACCCCTAGTGATGGGACTGGCTATTGGATATTCTTGTTGCTTTCGGAGCGATACTCTCCTCAGTCAATCATTAATTTCCAAAGTGGAACTTCCCTGCATACTGGTTAGCCTATGCCTTGGTAAATGGGCAATCCTGCTACTCGGAGGGGATCGTCTAAACTGGATAGATGACTGTCCTGGCGGAATGGTACGGAACTCCAAAGCAAAGAGGTTTTCTGCTAAATCTGCCCTGGTCAGGGTAAGCTCGATACAGTCATGTTGGTGAACTAGTGAGGTAAACCTCCTAGCTTTTACTATGTCTTCCCTTATCACTGATCGGCATCCCCTGACATGCCGTATCCAGTGAATAACTTTATTTGTCAGGGAATCCGCATTCTCTATACCTTTATTTGCACCGAGCTTGGGTACATTCACCATAAAGATTCTATGAGTACTAGGTAAGTTAGCTGTTCGATACCCGGGCTGAGAACCGCACTGTGGATGTTCGGCGTGAGAAAGTGTATTTCTACTGTACGATGTCTCATCCCTCACTAGTGCCGCCCTGTTGGGGTTGTTAGAGTTACTTGCTATGGAGTGTGGTAAGTGCTTAGGCATCGGTGGTGGTGTCTTTATTATATGTATCCTAGCCTTTCCAGGAGGAGGTGGTAAACTGCTGGGAGTGGGGTTATTGCCTATGGTAGAAGTAACTGATGCAGCCAATGAAGTTACAGGATTGGCACCCTGTGGACGCACTAGGTGGCTACTTTCCATTACAATTGCACTCCCTCTTCGAGATAGATCAGATGATATGAGCTTAACCATCGAGGTTAGATAGTCTATCAAACTTCTCATAGACCCTACTTCCTGTCTTAACTTGGTGACCAGTTGGATCATGTCCTGGCATTCTATATTATTTCCTAGCACTACATCTTTACTTTGTGTAATTGGTGTCTGTAGTGTCTGAACAATCTGGGGCCTTTCGCCCCCATCTTTATCGTCATTAGCTTGATCTAACAAGGGGAGGAATCGGTTAGTACAAATGATTATAGGATCTATATGCTCAATGTTAGACTTAGTCGGACTAGTAGTTGGGTGGGATGCTCCCGTTGTTTCACGTTCTCTATCATCGTTGATATTGGCCTGTCTTTTGTTATGTGTTTTACGAAACATTGCAGGGATAGCAGGATTAGAGGGTTGGATTGGCCTGGGCAGGGTTTGAACACAGATGGATTGTGCAGTAGGCGAAGACTCTAGTATACCCTCACACTCACTGATTAGGGTATCAATACGATCTATTACACAGCTACTACCTGCGTGTTTTTGAAGCTTCCTGGCCTTTTTTCCCCCCTATTGCCCCGACTTGTTCCATTCCCTCCAACCTCACCCCCTTCCCAGCTTCCTTCCGGTATCTCTCTTTTCCCCATATTCCTGGGTTATACAGCCAGACCCCTTGTGACTACTAGTCCGTCCAACGCTATGCCAAAACCTCACTTAGCCTCAAAGTGTAATGTGCTTAAAAGCACTAAACGGGATACAACAGTGAAAGGAAAGTAATAAAACGCTTACGATCAACAAGTCCAAAACGGCCAGTCCATCAATGTTTTAACAATCTCAATAGGGGTCAGTGGGTGTCAACAGTACCTTTTAGATTATTCCAATGGGCTCTGGACAGTCCCAGCATCGGTTCCACTATCAGGCCACAAACGAAAGAGGGGTGGCCCTGCCCTGTCTCTTCCTGTCAAGGACGGGCCCGCCCTTGGCCTGGGCACGGACCGCGCCGCGGTGAATCTAGGTGCTATTTGAGCGCGAACCCAGCGTCCCGCTCCTCCCTCCAGGGAGCAAAGGATTCTAGGCTCAGTAGTCCCCCTTCAGCGTGTCAGCAGGCAACAGGAGGCAGGTGATGTTAGGCGCGTCCCGCGCCGCGGTGAATCTAGGCGCTATTTGAGCGCGAAGGCAGCGTCCCGCTCATCCCTCCAGGGAGCAAAGGATTCTAGGTTCAGTAGTCCCCCTTCAGCGTGTCAGCAGGCAACAGGAGGCAGGTGATGTTAGGCGCGTCCCGCGGTGAATCTAGGCGCTATTTGAGCACGAAGGCAGCGTCCCGCTCCTCCCTCCAGGGAGCAAAGGATTCTAGGCTCAGTAGTCCCCCTTCGTGTCAGCAGGCAACAGGAGGCAGGTGATGTTAGGCGCATCCTGCCCCGCAGTGAATCTAGGCACTATATGAGCGCAAAGGCAGTGTCCCGCTCCTTCCTCCAGGGAGCAAAGGATTCTAGGCTCAGTAGTCCCCCTTCTGCGTGTCAGCAGGCAACAGGAGGCAGGTGATGTTAGGCGCGTCCCGCGCCGTGGTGAATCTAGGCGCTATTTGAGCGAGAAGGCAGCGTCCCGCTCCTCCCTCCAGGGAGCAAAGGATTCTAGGCTCATTAGTCCCCCTTCAGCGTGTCAGCAGGCAACAGCAGGCAGGTGTTGTTAGGCGCATCCCGCGCCGCGGTGAATCTAGGCGCTATTTGAGCGCGAAGGCAGTGTCCCGCTCCTCCCTCCAGGGAGCAAAGTATTCTAGGCTCAGTAGTCCCCCTTCAGCGTGTCAGCAGGCAACAGGAGGCAGGTGATGTTAGGCGCATCCCGCGCCGCGCTGAATCTGGGCGCTATTTGAGCGCGAAGGCAGTGTCCCGCTCCTCCCTCCAGGAAGCAAAGGATTCTAGGCTCAGTAGTCCCCCTTCAGCGTGTCAGCAGGCAACAGGAGGCAGGTGATGTTAGGCGCGTCCCGCGCCGCGGTGAATCTAGGCGCTATTTGAGCGCGAAGGCAGCGTCCCGCTCCTCCCTACAGGGAGCAAAGGATTCTAGGCTCAGTAGTCCCCCTTCAGCGTGTCAGCAGGCAACAGGAGGCAGGTGATGTTAGGCGCGTCCCACGCCGCGGTGAATCTAGGCGCTATTTGAGCGAGAAGGCAGCGTCCCGCTCCTCCCTCCAGGGAGCAAAGGATTCTAGGCTCATTAGTCCCCCTTCAGCGTGTCAGCAGGCAACAGGAGGCAGGTGATGTTAGGCGCCTCGAATTTGTTGCGTGAAAGGGCATGCCTGGTATATAATGGAGTGTGTGGGTGCGTGTGTAGTGGCTGAGGGTGCGACCGGGCGCACCATAGCGTAACTGCTGCCGGTGCAACCCCTCAGCCTGGCACTGCGTTATGTGTTAGAGTGTGTTACCAGTTGGAGCACATGGCCCACTGGTTGTCTGGGAAGTGGCTGGTATTGATTGCGGTCTGATTGGATTTTATTAATCCTTTTTTATTGCTGGATGTGCAGGAATAACTGTTGTAGACTAATTGGTGTTGGAGAAGGGCTGGGCTTTGTGGCAATCGATGATTGGGGTGGCACAAATTGTTCTGGTTGTGTTTACCCAGAGGGTGGGGGGTTAAATTTATCGTTATTGTGGTTTTTGGTGGCAGCGACAATGGCGGGGCAACAGGCAGACAGAGCCGAGATGGCTTGTGGTGCAGAGTGATGGGTCAATTCAAATTTTAATTTAATTGTAACGTGTAATGTGTGGGGACTCAACTCTTTTGTGAAGCCTTATAGGGTACAGACCTATATCCGTAGACATGGGGCGCAGGTGGCATTATTGCAAGAGACATCTATCAGACCCCGAAATTCAAAAGTTACACAAGAAATTGAGAGGGCAGATATTCTCAGATATTTATTCCACGTATGCCTGGGGAGTGGCGATTTGGGTGGCTCACAAAAATCCTGTTTCGAGTGTATTGTTACACGGCGGATGTAGAGGGAAGGTATGTAGTGGTGCATGGAGCACTAGACGGGATGGAAATATGCTTGCTGAATGTTTATGCCCTGAATGTGGATGATGGTGGGTTTTATCTGGCATTGGAGCAGTTACTTCTTTCGTATGTGGGAGTTCCACTAATATGGGCAGGAGACTTTAACTGTGTGCTTGATGGGAACTTAGATAGACACCCTCCGAAGCTACATACTAAGCCCAACATGACGACTGCTTTGCGGGAGGTGATGGACTATCTGAACTGCATTGAAATTGGCGCAAGATGCACCCTGGAGTGCAGGGATACACATGCTATACGCCTGCGCAAGATGTCTCTAGTAGACTCGATGTCTTCTTGCTTTCAAGTGAGGCAGCTGTGGTGCAAACGTGCGCATTGGGACGTTTTTTGTCGGACCATACTCCGGTACTGCTCGAGTGGGCGGTGAGTAGAGGTAGGCAGAGAATCCCCTTGTGGCATCTACATCCCGAGGCGCTTAGAGACTACATTCCGGGAGGAGCTTCGGGAGACAGTTGTCGGTTATTTTGACGCAAATTGGTTATCGACCATTGGTAGGATTTTAAAGTCGGATGCGCTAAAGGTGGTGACGCGAGGGGAATGCCTGTCTAGAGTTGGGGGCACAAGGAGATCGTTGGAAAGAGAGCTTATTGAGGCTGAGGATGTGTTGGCCGGGCTGCAGAACGGAGGGCTTGCGACAGACGCAAGGCAAGGCATAGATTGTAAATCCGTATTTGTAAAGCGCGAACTACTCACCCTTACGGGTCTCAAGGTGCTGGGGCCGTCGTGGAAATTAAGTGAGCTATTGCCCAGAGTCACATGGTGCTGAGCTGCCGCCGGAGCCGGGGATCGAACCGTGAGCCCTGTGCTCCGAAGTCAGCTGCCCTGGCCACTGCACCACACCTCTGCCACATTAGACACGAATATCGCCAGCTGTTACACAGGGAGGGCGATAAGTCGGGTAGACTGCTGGCATGGTTACTGAAGCAGGAGCATCCACCTTCGCTCATACTGATGCTCAGGCGCCCTGATGGGACAGAAGCCATCATACAGGCTGGTGTGAACTCGTTATTGCGGGATCACTTAGCCACAATATACAGGGAGGGCTCAGGCTTCGACTCGACTGAGATTGAACGGTTTCTAGATAACATTCCACTCCCCATCTTACTGTGTCACAGACTAGCTAACTCAGCGGTGCGCATAGACTTGAGGAGCTATGGGAAGCAACACAGAATATGGCATGATGTAAGATTCCGGGGCCGGACGGTCTCCCAGTGGAGGTCTTCCGGAAGTTTGCTGATCTTCTCACCCGCTTACTGGAACACCTTACAGGAGGCCAATAAACTGGGGGTTTCACTGTCATCCATGAGAGAGGCGCAGCTAGTTATGCTCCCTAAGCGAGGTAGGGATGTACGCGATCCTGGCTCCTATAGGCCTTTATCTGGGGGTGGATGCCAAACTGTTGGCCATGGTGCTAGCGACACGTCTAGTTTGTCCACGAGGACCAGTGTGGGTCCATGCAGGGTAGGGGATACACAAGAATATACTAAGACTCTCACATGTGCTGCATTCAGTGGCGGATGCTGGGGTTCGAATGGCAGAGGTCACCCTAGACATTGAAAAAGCGCTTGACACCCTGCGATGGGACTATTTGTGGGAGGTCCTGAGAAGGAAGTGTCTGGCCCAAGAGTTTATATCTTAGGTTCGCCTTCTGTATTGCCAACCGATGGCACGAGTCCACAATGGCGGCCTGATATCTGAAGGTTTCCATATCTCGAGAGGCATGAGACAAGGCTGCCTGCTGTCTCCACTCGTTTTCGCCCTGGCAATGGAGCCACTGGCGATCAGGTTGTTGCGAGATATGGCCCAATGGGGTATCGTCGTCGATGGCTGTACACATGTAGTCTCCTTATATGCGGACACATGGACGTACATTTGTCAGCCGGAGGGAGCAGTGCCTGTACTCCTGGATTTGCTAACCCCGTTTGGAGCGGCCTCGGGGCTCCAGATGAATCACCAAAAGTCAGTTATATTCCTACTGGCAGCCCTGGCACGAGGGGATGCTGCAGACCTTCCCAACGTGGGGCTTCGATGGGAGCGTGCCCATTTTTGCTACTTAGGTGTACAGATGGCTCACACACCAGACACCCACTATGCCCTTAATATGGGAGCAGTCATCAAAGGCCTGGAGGTGTCCATCTGGTTCTGGAACAGCCTGCCCTTTTCGATCATGGGGCGAGTAGCCTTGGCGAGGAGGAGTATGCTTTCCTGTTGCCTCTATGCCCTCCAAAACTCCTTTTGTTGTATCTCGAAATCTGCCTTTGATACCTTAAATAGTCAATCAACACAGAAACCAAATCAAAAACATTACATAAATAAACCCACGATGTGACAAACACAGGACATGCACAAAACAGACCATTTAAACAAATCCTAATTAAGAAGCGAGTCCCCACCCTGGACCATCTGGGTCCCCGAGTGGTGCTTTTAGAGTGGACCAGTCGTTATCACCTTTTTAAGGTGACGACTGGTCCACTCTGAATGGTCATATCGGGACCAGCATGCACAAATTTACAGACAGTGAGAGAGACAAGAAAAACAACATCAACAGAATATGGTACATGGTTACATAACCAGAACCAGATAAGAACAAACTAAGAACACACAAATATAAAGATTAAAAATCGAAATACGTAGTGGAAAACTAAAAAAACACACGTAATATCCAGATGTACATGCAAAGAATTACACAGTAGGACATACGAACATATAGTCTTATCCAATTGGTGGCCCCTCGTGTAAAAGCCAAAGGTATGACACACATGCAGAAAGGATATAGTACCATCCATAATTTAAATTGTAATCATGTGTGCAAACTGATTGGGTGACTCGAGGCTTATGGTCACACCGCCAGTTGCTCATAATGACAATCCCGTATCTGGGATAATCAATTTTCAAAACAAATTTGAATTTTACAACCACGATAGTCGAGTATTGCCCCTGAGGCACTGTCTGGAAGGGAACTACATTGCAGGCGATATGTCGTATGCAAATTATATTGCTTTCCCTACGTGAGCCTTCCACTGCATTGAAATGTATATGATTACTAATATTCGACTGATATTTGCCTCCCAAGAGAAGTATGGATGGAGTTAAGAATAGCAAATATATACTATCCTTGCAAAAAAATAGTGGGAGAGCTATGCAGTAGTTCCCACATTATTGCCGGTCTATTATTTTCCTGTCCTAAGAATATAGTCTCATACAACCAGGTACACTGCGCACATCGAAAAGTAGCCAGACGTCTCCGGTCTATATTTCAGCACTGGATCACAGAAGTAATATTTATGCATCCCAGATGCTTCAGAATAATGGGCAACACAAGCAGGAATGTGCACATCCCAATCTTCAGAGTTAATCGATCCTAAATGTTAATTTCTCCAAGTTTACAGAATGCCTAGTGGAGAGTGTTAACGAGTAACCGCTATCTTTGGGAAAGCATATTATTCCTCTAAATAATGGTTATGATTTCTTAAAGCTTCCCCAATAAAAGTAGGTACAGCAGCAGGAGAGGGTGAGGACCAAACTTTGCTGACCACAGAAAATGATTTTGCTGCTCAAATAAAAGTCGTAGGTTAAGGAGAAGAGCCGCCTCCATTCTAGTGGTTGGTAATGGGCAGCACCTTTAGGGTGGCGTCAACTTCTACTCACACAGAACCAAACATGTGAGTTTGGCCCATACCCACAGAATCCTCAGCAGCACACATTCTTCTACGGGATTTCATAATTTTACATTATTGTCTGGGTATCAAGTAAGAGAGGCATTTTCAGTGTTATAACCGAGTGTTGGTGCAAGCTCATTTTCCGAACAGCACTACAGCGCATGTGCCATCAAGGATCAGAGTATCTGTTCCTAGAGCCACATCAATTTCCCATGCCACAGAGGACACGCAACGTTCATCCAGTGCCCAAAATCTGCGGACTTTTTAAAATACAACTATTATAAGTCTGTCTGCATAGGTGCAGATATAAAGCAGCTGCGGGAAGTATCTGCAAAGGAGTCTTGGCAGTCTTCCTGGATCGGGGTGGCTACTCTGGATCTCACACTGCGGAAGCAAAGTTGGCTTCACAGCTAATAAAAACAAGCATTGGCAAAGCCAATAGGTCTCGCCTTTGGAACCTTATAAGTGTTTAGCCAGAGCTATTGGCAATGTTTTAAAGGTATGTTGTAGAGCTGTGTGGCTGCTGTGCTCAATACTGTAAACTTTGTGTGCAAGTTGTGCTTAGTGTAGTGACTTGGGGGCAGAGGCATGGCGTGTAATGTTGTGGTGCGTTGTTATATGATGTGTGTTGGTGGGATGCATGTGTGTAGTGCGTTTTGCTGGTGTGTATGTTGTATATGCATCTTTTGGTGAAAGAAACGATTTGCAGCTTTTGCGTGACTAAGAGATAATGAGCAAGCATTTACTGACAGCGCCCCAGCCCCTCCTGACTTTAGGACACATTCAGCTAGCATCTATTTATTTTGGAAAAACAACCTCTGTCAATGTAAATACGTATTATGTATAACCATTTATTTAAAAAAGAAATACCACGTTACTGGTTTTGAAAGGCTGGAAGGGCTGGGATAGTGTCAGTAAAACTAAAGGTGTGCGTACATAACGTGGGCAAGTGTTTGGTCAGCTTGTTTTTGTGCATTTCTACCAAAATAGCATAATTTGGTGAAAGTAACGATTTGCAGCTTTTGCGTGGCTAAGAGATAATGAGCAAGCATTTACTGACAGCGCCCCAGCCCCTCCAGACTTTAAGGTACAGACAGCTAGTATCTACTATGTTATTTAATAATTGTAAAAGTATCTGTGAGAATGTAGATATATGTAAAATATATGTCCATTTATTAAAGTTAAGAAATACCATGTTACTGGTTTTGAAAGGCTGGAAGGGCTGAGATAGTGTTAGTAAAACCAAAGGTGTGCTTACATAATATGGGCAAGTGTTCGCCTAGTGTTGATTTTGTCCATCCCTACAAAAATAGTGTAAATTGGTGAAAGAAACCATTATTAGCTTTTGCGTGGCTATGGGATAATAAGCAAGCATTTACTGACAGCGCCCCAGCCCCTCTAGCCTTTAAGACACAGATAGCATCTACTTATTTTGTGAAAAGAACCTCCGTTAATGTAAATAAGTATAATGTATAACCATTTATTAAAATAAAGAAAAACCACTTTACTGGTTTTAAAAGGCTGGAAGGGATGCGATAGTGTCAGTAAAACCAAAGGTGTGATTTAAATTTTACGTACATAAGGCGTTCAAGTGTTCGCCCCATTGGTTTTGTCCATCCCTGCTAAAATAGCATAAATTGGTTAAAGAAACCATTTGCATGTTTTGCGTGGCTAGGAGAAAACAAGCAAGTATTTACTGACAGCGCCCCAGCCTCTGCAGTCATTAAGACAAATACAGCTAGCATCTAGTTATTTTGCTAAAACAACCTCTAACAATATATAAATATGTATAATTTATAACAATTTATTAAAAGGAAGAGATACTATGTTATTGTTGTTGAAAGGCTTGAAGGGCTGAGATAGTGTCAGTTAACCCGAAGTTCTGCTTTAAAATTTGGTTCCATGAGGTGGGCAACCATACACCTAGAGTTGTTTTCCCTGAACTTTGCATTTAGGCCAGGCCCGGGAGGCCCCTAGAATGAAAGTAAATTAACAAGAGGGAGGCAGTGGAGGGGCGGTGAGGCGTGCCCACGCTGTCCCTTGCTTGACTCTGCCAGCCCAGCCCACAATGAAATCATCCTTGGAGCCAGGTGCAGCCTGACATGTCTTCAGCTCAGGAAGTTTCCATATAGAGCAGTGCATGAGCATTAATCTCCAATCTGCTGCTGCTACTTGAAAGGCTTGCTGCACCAGCACCACCAGTGTCCAGACTCCAGGGGCCAACAGCTACAGGCAGTGAGGCATTTCCTCGGTGGGGAGTGGGGACTCCGAGGTGGAATCAGCAGCCAGACTTGTGTCTGCTGCTTGCTAATCAAGTAAGTAAATGAATAAAAGGAGAAAGGTAATTATTGAAGAGTCAAACTGCTCTGCTTTGATTTCTCCCTGATAGTTTTCTACAGGCCTGGTTTTCCACACAAAAGGAATGGCTAACAGGCGGATTCTGGGCAAGCTGAGCTGTGGTGATCTTTCTTGCAACTATATTGTGTTCTGGGGGGCCGTGTTTGTATTTTGCAAGTGTTTTTTATGTTCTTAAAAGCACCTGCTGCCCCGTCCTTTCCTCCTGCAATTCTCAAGCAACTACAAAATGTAAAGATAAGGTTAACTCCTGTGATTAATGTTCTTGCTGAGTTGGCACAGGTTACCCAGTAGTTTGCACAGGTTAGCATGGAGTCTGCACAGGTTATCCAGGACTTTGCACAGGTCAGCCTGGCGTTTGCACAGGTCAGCCTGGCGTTTGCACAGGTCAGCCTGGCGTTTGCACAGGTCAGCCTGGCGTTTGCACAGGTCAGCCTGGCGTTTGCACAGGTTATCGAGGAGTTTGCACAGGTTATCCAGGAGCTTGCACAGGTTATCCAGGAGCTTGCACAGGTTATCCTGCAGTTTGCACAGGTTATCCTGCAGTTTGCACAGGTTAGCCTGAAGCTTGTGTAGGAGAGTAGGATCTGCTTCACATGGGTACCCCCACTTTTTGCTGATGCTTCACTGTTTTTCGACTTTAGTCTGGCTGGGGCCCTGCTAATCAGAACCCCAGCCTAGCTGCTTCCTCTCTAAAATGGTTTCCATGTACCTTAGGTACAGCTTTGATTGGAATCTGGAGTGCCCTTATAAATCCCTAGTATATGGTATACTATGTACCCAGGGCATAGGTACCCCAGAGGCCTGCCAGGGGCTGAAGCATGTATTATGCCACCCCTGGAAGGCCAGCCAAAATGACACCACAGGTCTGCTACTGCAGCCTGGGTAAGGTGGTGCATGCACCCCTTACTGTGATATAGGCTACCTATATCACTACCATTGCACACACAAACCTATAAGTCACTCCTATGGCAGGCCTTAACAATCCTGAAGGCAGAGTGCTTGGTTTTTATGTGAGAGGGTGCCCCTGCATGAGCAGAGCCCCTCTGCAGCGTTCGGAGTCCCTCCTCTGATGCTGTTTGTGGTACAGCCTGACCATATACTCTTAAGTGCATTAAGTGCATTAATCTGCAATACCCGACAACATACTGTCTAACAATACTGTCTAACAATACTCAAATTGCTGTCAAGTCATCACTACTTCCAACGATGGAACCCCCGAGATCAAATGATGGAATTCAACATGGTCCGGATACGGCAACAACTTCCTCCCTCAAACTCTTGCTGCCTTCCCCGATTGAGACAACCTTGAGTCTAATCCTGAGCGAGCTACGAGAGATCAAGATCTCGCAGGAGAAGGCTCATAAGGAAACCAATGAACAACTTCAACTAATAGACGAGAACATTCAGCAGTTAGCCTCTTGAATGACTCGGGTTGAATTGAAAGTCTTTTCTCTAGAAGATTCCCACAAGATAAGGCATTTCAAAAATTGCAGATCGAACTCGAGGACCTCCAGTTCAAGATCGATGATGTGGAAAACAGAGCCCAGCGTGCCAATTTACGATTTGTGGGGGTTCCAGAAGATCACGTAGCTGGCTCATCCGCTATAAATCTAATTTAATCCATAAATATGACTTGCCGCAAAAAACAACTGAAGGGACCGACCTTACTGTAGTTCAAGCCCATCGTGTACCATCAATTCGGCCTACAAATGCCAAATACCCCGAACAATTGTGGTCAATTTTGGTGACGTGCGGATAAAAGAACAGATCCTATCACAAGCAATAGCAAAAAAATCTTTTTCCACAGCAGAGAACTTCTCATTTCGAATTTTTTCAGATATGTCGATCCTAGCGGCACGAAGGCGCCAAGAATTTGTGGGTTTGATCAATGAATTTAAACATTACGGGGGCACAAGCTGGAATTATGCATCAATCCAAACAGAGTTTTATTTAAAGGACGATCATATGTATTTCTGTCAGTTGACCGAGCCAAAGAGTTTCTGTGCACAGTAAAAGAGGGAAAGGGGAAATAGTGCCTTTAAATCCATCGTGAGATCCTTATGAAGGGAATGGTAGGGGGCAGGATGATGAAAATGTTCTCTCTCTTTAGGTAACCGCCTTTTTAATAATTTTAAGCCATCCAGCTGCTCCTTATGGAATTGAGCCCACGAGTACCATTCCAGGGTACTCACTTAAGGGGAAAGGTCGTTTTGGGGGCCCTCGACAGGCAGGGTCCGCAAACGGTGGTGTTGGGAGGTAAGGGGGGCACGGGGGTGGAAAAGAGAAAAGGTGCAGTTAGTAAAAATTTCATGTTGTTTATTGAAGGTAGCAAGGGGGGGATTTTTATTTTTATATAGTTCTATCATTTCGGCTCAATAGTGAACCAGAATGGCACCACAACAAATAATTAGACTAGCCTCAGGTAATATCAATGGGGTCAATAACCAGACCAAATTTAAATCTACACTTCAGTGGCTGGTATCAGCACAAATCCAGATTATTTTACTTCAGGAGATACATTTAAAAAGAAACTCGTCCCCTTGAAAGTTACCAAGTTACATCTCTCAAGCTTTTTTTGCTTCAGCAGGGGCTGCAGTAAGGGGGGTAGCAATTTTGTTTACGCGCCATTGTCAAGGAGAAGCATTAAGATTATCAAGGATCCTAGCGCTAGATGGATTATCGTGAGCTGGAAGATGGGCAACCAGATCTTCCAGATAGTTCGTGTTTAAGGGTCCAATATCTGATGATACAGCCGGCCTCGAGGGTCTTAAAGACGCTCTTTCCCAACTTTCAGGCTATATTATCATAGGGGGAGATTTTATTCTAATTCAGAACTTACAACTCGAGGTGTGGCCACCTTAATACATGATCCTTGGCGAATCCAGCATCCTCAGGCACGTGAATATACTTGTTTTTCCACAAGATTTAACTCCGCTTCGAGAATCAACTTTTTTTTAATCTCGCATCACTAGGAACAGGGCAAGACTCACATTCTTTCAAATCCATTTTCGGACCATTCGGTCCCGGTGATAGAGATTAAGGCCAATCCTGCTAGGCAAGAATATACTCTGTGGACTTTGGACAAGACCTTATTAACCGAGGAAGATTGGGTTGTGAATATGCGGGTTAAAATCAAGGATTTTTTTTAGAAATAATTAAGGGGTCTGCCTCTTGTATGTCAATCTGGAAAGCTTGTAAAGTTTACATCATAGGGAAGATAATATCCTACAAAGCTAACGTATCCAAACTAAGAAGGACTACAGCTTTGGCCCTACAGTGTGATCTAGATAAAGCAATCCAGAGATACATATCCAACTTTTCTCAAAGTACGAAAAATAATTTGGAAAAAGCTAGATTCGAGTTAAAAGCCTTATACGTCTCCAATACTATTTCGAATCAAAATACATGCTTTCAAAAACTCTATGAAGAAAGCGAACGTGCTGGCAAATTTCTGGCGTGGTCTTTAAAAAAGAGAACTAATAATGCTACGATCAAAGTAATTTTCAATGAAAGTAGAAATCAAGTAGTTGATCAAATGGCCGATATCGGGGCTGTTTTTCTTTCACATTACAAGAAAATATATTCGTCACAATTTTCGACTTCTTCTGCTTCCATAGATGAATTTCTTAATCCCATAGAGGTACCTAAGCTCAGCGATTCCAGGCAAGCCCATATAGTAGCTCCCATTACAGTCTAAGAGGTCCAGGAGGCCATCAAGGAGTCTCCTAATGGGAAAGCATGCAGCTGTGATGGCTTTCCAGCTGAATTTTATAAGGTATTTATGTCTCAGTTGACAGAAATCTTAGGTGAGTTATTTAATGCAATACTAGGAGGAAGCCATGTCCCCAAGTCTTTTTCCGAGGCAGTTATAATAAGCTTCGTTAAAAGAGGCAAACCTCCTGACAATCCGGGATCATATCGGCCAATCAGCTTACATAACTGAATACAAATTGTTCACAAAAATCATGGCAGCAAGAATAACCATCTCTGCCCAAATAGTGGTTCATAGAGACCAGTCAGGTTTTTGCCAGGCAGAATGATGGCAAGTAATACCAACTTTTTAATCCAGGCAATTGATTATTATACGACCAAAAAGATAGAAGCTTCAATAATTATGATAGATGCTGAAAAAGCTTTTGATTTAGTTGCATGAGATATTCTGTTTGCAATTCTTTTTACATTTAATTTCACCTTACAAGTAGTCAATTTATTGAAGCATCTTTATAGTAATGCTGAAGCAAAGATCATAATAAATTCCCAAACCGTAGGATCATTACAAATTAAACGAGGAACTCAGTAAGGGTGCCCAATGTCACCAGTGCTCTTTTCTTTATTCATAACCCCTCTCGTTTCTTTGCTACGACAGGATCCACAAATTAGAGCACCCCTGCCGGGAGCCCCTGAGCTATAACTCTTTGCAGACAACATAATATTATACTCGGCTGCTGAGAAGCAAAATATCTTGAATGTTTTAAAATAAATTAAATCCAATCCTTCTCAGATCTGGGGGGGGGGTATAAAATTAATCATGCTAAATCTGAGATTTTGCTTTTTAATTGTTCAGAATATATCCTTCCATTAGATATGTGTAATCAAGTCCGTACGACCGTGTCAATTAGATACTTAGGGATTTATGTGTCACATGATCCTTCGCAGTTATATCAACTTAACTATGAAACTATGCTTGTCAAGGCTAGAAATCTCTTAAAACAGTGGCAGGTCTTACCACTCTCTTTGATAGGAAGAATTGCTGTTATAAAAATGATGATTCTGACTCTTATTCTTTTTATTTTTTCAAAAATATTAAAGTCCCTTCCAAATTTTTTTAACGAGCTAGATCAAATGTTACGTTATTTTGTTTGGTCCGACAAGAAATTGCGCACAAAGTTAGAGATCTTACAGCTACCTATCCAAGAGGGTGGTCTTGCAATACCTCACTTTAAAAAGTATTATCAGGCAGCATTCTTAGATTGGTGTACAAGATCAATTACTAGACGTGATCTGGGTAGCAATTTCTATCTGAAGCAAATGCTCCTTGAATCCGGTACTCCTCTTGTTCCATTCATCAAAATTCTTGGGTTCCCAAAACGTAGCAGATATAAGACACCTCAAATCATTTCTGATAGATTCTTCCAATTGAAGGAGGAATATCAGTTTATCGCCTTCCACTCAGAAATGTTAATTTCACATAGAGCAGTGGGATAGGTCTCCACATAAGTCAAAAAAGTATAAAAACTTGGGAAAAGGTGGGGATATATTATTTCAAGGACTACCTTGTAGAAGGTACAATGAAATCCTGAAATCAAATTAAACTGACCAATCCAGGACTTCCTTCTTCATTACTTTTTTCCTTTTTTCAATTCCAGAATTTCTGGAGTAATTTACAGGTCCCCCCAGATGCTCTAGCAAATTTGATTAGTCTCAGCTATTATGTGAAAGAGACCGGAGGGGTAGGGAATTGGTACCAAATTTTACTTGATCATCTACAGGTTAAAGTTGTGCCACAAGCACTACATAAGGTTCAAAGCTCTATAGGTTGTAGGTTAGATATGCAAACATGGAGAGCTTACAACATCTGGGCACATAAAGCCATAAGGGGGGCTAGTTTCAAACGCATGGCTTTTTTTGGCAAGTGGCAACTTTATTATACTCCATCTCGCCTCCACAAAATGTACCCCTCTATTTCGGGAGCATGTTTTAGATGTAATTGCTATAATGGGGACTGGCTTCATATTTGCTTTTCATGTCCAGTTTTAATTAACTTTTCGAAACAAATATTTCATTGGCTTAGAAGCTTCAAATAAACTTAGCTCCTGAACCGTGTACTGTTCTTTTAGGAATTAATACTCACAGCCTACCTATTCGACAACAACAGTATATTTGTATTGTATTACTTGTTGCTAAATCTCTGATCCTGCGAAATTGGAAAGAGACTGAGCCCCCAACCTTCTCACAGTGGCTACTTAAGATCTCTCGAATTGAGGCAAAGGAAAAATTATATTTGCAAAGAGTAGGAGCATTAAGAAACATTTTTAAAATCTGGGGAAGGATGTAGGCTCACGTTTATTTATACTTGCGAAAAGGGAGCTTGATATAGTTAATACAGTGTTTTTTATTTATCTAAAATTGACAGGTATTTATCATGTATATTAATGATAATTGCATTTTGATGAATTGTTTGTTTTTTACTAACCGCACCAAAAAAAAATTTTTTTTAAAAGGATGTGGACCTATGGATAAAATATGACTTAGCAGAAGGTGCTTGGCAAAAGTTGCTTTTTTACCAGAAGGGTGGGTTACTTGGGAGAGTCTGAATGATATGCTACAGCAGTGGTTCCCAAACTTTTTTGACGCGCGGCTCCCTTGACCCATTGGTCATTGCTCATGGCTCCCCACTGTTACTTTTTATGGAGGGGGGGGATGTAAGCCCGGCCTCGGGAGTGCCTGCATTTTTCTCCCTGAAAATAATTGGGATGAAGCTGATGAAGGTTTTATAATCGTATACGCAGGGTGTTTCATTTTACTAAGGCGGCGCCTCTAATAAAATATTCCTAGTCACACTTCTTTGCCCATGCCTGTTTTAGAGTACCCTCTCAAACTTTTTCATCCCACTTACAGTGCTAGATAGCATCCCTATGCATGTAGGCCCCATTGCTAAAGTGTTTCTGCGCTTTAAGAATATTTGCATGCACTTCCATTTCTACCCATGTCATACGTGCCAACACACCTGTCTCAGCAGGGTGACTCACGATTTTTTAAACCATATACAGCTTTATTTTTGCTGTCTCCTCCCTAAAATTGCCTTCAAATCAATGCAAGTAAAATAAATCCCTCTGATTTTTTTTTTTTAAACGTCCCTCTTTCTTGCTTCCAAATGTTGGCCTTATGCCGTATATGGTGTTTTACTTCCCTAAGCACAAGGAGAGAGCGGGCCTGTCTGGAAATGTGTGTATACGGAAAGAAATGTGTACTGGAAGTACCTATGGTTCAAGTACAAATGTCAATACTTAATAATACTTAGTGTGTTTAATAGACAGGACAACTGTACTTTTCTGATAATTTGCACTGGTGTAAAATGCATTTGGAAAAAAATAAAACTATTAACGAGTCTACCAGAATTAATCAGACATCTTCCGCTTACTTTGGGAGTGTTGGAAGTGGGGATCCAGTGAAATATGGAGGTTATCCCCCTCGACATGCCATCAATTAAGCACTATGTTTACAGCTTTAGTCATGTCACTTACAAATCATCGACATCAGGCGTTTAAGTCTAATTAATTTTAACTGAAGCCAACAGACCCTTCAACATTAAATGCATTAAAGTGCTAGGTGCGTGGCTCCCCTGGCTAGGTTTGATGGCTCCCCAGGGAGCCACGGCGCACAGTTTGGGAACCACTATGCTATAGTGATGGTAAATGTCTTTTCCAGGTCGTTGGAGGTGGAGTATGAGAGGAATATCACTGCCAAACCAGCCATCAAGGTGCCGGGGAAGATTTTCAGGAGGGAAGGTGCTGGACATTTTGCTTTTTGGCCTCCTGTTTTTGACTTTGTTTCTGCTTGGTTAGTGTCTCTGCACACTTTTTCACTGCAATCAGTGATGATGAATTTAAAAACGCAACAAATACCCTAGGGTGTCTAGGTACTGGCCTTAGAAAGTACGAATCTAGCTGGAGTAGGTTTAAGAATTATGCCTAGAAAAGCCATGTTTTAAGCCCTTTCTAAATTTTAGCAGGTTAGACTCTTTTTTAAGTGAGGTTGGCAGAGAGTTCCACAGTTTAGCTGTTATGGTAGCGAAGCTCCTGCCACCCCACCTAGCCCTACTTACTCTAGGGACAGCAAGGTTTCCAAGCTCGGCTGACCTGAGGGACCTAGCTGGAATATATGGCTTAAGGTAGTTTGCCAGCTGCGTTGGCCCCAAATTGTTCAGTGATTTAAAGGCAATGCAAAGTGATTTAAACTGGATCCGTTTAGCTACCGGCAACCAGTGCAGATGGGATAGAGCTGTGGAAGCAGAATCGAATTTGGAGATTCCTAGAGTACTCTTGCTGCTGCGTTTTGAGCAGTCTGCAGCTTTAGGATACTGCGTTTAGAGGCGCTAGTAAAAAGAGCACTGCAGTAATCCAATCTAGATATCAGTAAAGATACCACTGTTTTCCTTAAATCCACAGGTATTGAGGGAAGTATCTTCCTCAAAATTTTAAGGATAAAAAAGCAAGCAGAGGTGATGACGTTGTTTTGAGCTTCAAAGGACAGCTTAGTGTCGAAGATGACTCCTACGTTTTTAGCTTTCGGCACTGGTGTAGGTAAAGGACCAAGTTGGACAGGCCACCAGCTATCTGTCCAAAATGAGGGATTGTTGCCAAATACCAGAACCTCAGTCTTGGATGAGTTTAACTTCAGACAATTGTCTGTCATCCAATTGGCTATATGGCTCATACAGTCATGAAAACTGGTGGCTGTGGGGCTGGATGAGCTGCTCACCGAGACAATCTGAGTATCGCCTGCATACGATACGTGGGCAAAGCAAAAGCTTTTTATCAATTTGATAAAGTGCAAGTGCTCCTACTGTAAATTGTGTTACGATTGGTTATCCCGGATTGCCATAGTTGATTTACTAGTAAGTTCCCAGTATAGTGCATAGGTATGCCCAGGGCCTGTAAATCAAATGCTACTAGTGGGCCTGCAGCACTGGTTGTGCCACCCACACAAGTAGCCTTTCAAATGTGTCTCAGACCTGCCACTGCAGTGTCTGCGTGCAGTTTTGACTGCCATGCCACTTGCCAGACCCTAACCTTCCCTTTTTTTTTTACATGCAAGTCACCCCTAAGGTAGGCCAAAGGTAGCCCCATGGACAGGGTACAGTGTATGTAAAAGGTAGGACATGTAGCAGTGTGTTTTACATGTCCTGATATTGAAATACTGTGCATGTTGTTTTTCACTATTGAAAGGCTGTCTGTCTAATAGGTTAACATGGGAGCTGCATCGGCACTAGACACTACAATACTACCAGTTACGAGCTGCATGCCGGACAAGATGCAGTACATTCCCCCCACTGCCCCATCACCATTGCCGGCGCTGGAACACATACTCTCAGTAACCTCAGCCCGCAAGCTGGTGACTCGTGTATATATACTATTACACAACGTGAATCCCCAATCATCGTCCCCCAATCAAGCACCGCCTGGGAGGCAGATGTCAGAGAAGAAATCACAGACGAACAATGGGTCTTTTGCTGCAGTCAATTGGAGCAGCTCTCTCCTAATTACCGCCTTAGGCTAATTCATTTTAAATATATACTCCGCATCTACAGCACCCAGACGCAATTACACCGCATGGGATTAAGGCCTGATATGAATTGCTGGTGGTGCAGGACCCCCCCAGGCAACTTTCCTAGATCTGGCTTGGGAGTGTCGACCCATAGCCACTTTCTGGGGGGAGATACTTACCCACATAGAGAACATAACTGGCCAGACCGCGCCGAGGACTCCACTGGTGGCACTGTTGGGATACATACACAACACCCCGACTTCCGCGAGACATCTCACGGCACTAATGTTACTACAAGCCAAAAGACAAGTGGCCACGCACTGGGGGAAGTATCACCCCCAACCATAAAGGCTTGGGTGAAAGGCATCACACATTGCAGGGATCAACTGTCATGCTATTGGGAGCTCTTACCAGCTCGCTCCTGCCCTAAAGACATCTGGCCCCCATTCACCAGTTGGCTTAGCGCAGCTGACAGTGACATTTTAGAAATACCTGGTACAGCACAGCGTGTCCTGGATCATGCAAATTAGAATCATGTGTACGTATAGATAGATTGAAAAGTCTTGTAAAGTCCCATGACTCACAGTTTGCAATGAGGTTTGTGGTGAGTGCACTTTGTACTGTATGTAACACTATCAAAGGAGGACAATGTTTGAAATAATGAGGCTGGTAAAACCATCATATTGACAGCAATACTGGGTAAATTGCGGTAAAGTTTTATTTTCTCATATTGTTATATGTTTGCTGATGCAAAAACTTTAATTTATAAAAAAAAAAACATGGGAGCTGCATTGTAACATCTTACAAGTGTAACCGTTTAGTAACAATATCCGAGACGAGACGCACGCGTGAGGAGCTCATGAGTGGCGTAATAAGAAACTGACAATTGACTTGATCAAATAGAGAGCCGCATCCTAAGGATTCTATAATTAGAAGGTCGTTGTACAAGAGGATTAGACCAATTCATTTTGTGTAAATCACAAGGAGTGCAAGGATCACTTGCGTTTCAAGAATAATGTACAAATGTCTAGCGTGGGTAACAGTTCTGAGTCCAGAGGAGAACCCTGAAACAAGTATTGGGTTTGAAACCCGTTGACTGTCATCTGCGCATCCAACTTGTATATTAGTGGCACTTTAGACCAGGGCAAAAACACAATACATAGTGAGGGTACATTCATCCTGGCTACAGTAACCTTACAGAGGTTAGGATGAATTGCCCATTGACAAGGAGCAAATCAATTAATTATATTGATATGTGAAAATAATAGTTTTTGCTCCAATTTAGGAAAATGAAAATTCAGAACGGATTAATTTGTGTACGACTCGTGTGTTTGTTTTTTAATGTTTGTAATACATTGCAGCTGTGTTCAATCATTGTTTGTATCCACTGTTGTCTGTACATTTATGTGGAATGGGATTTATTTTGTGTTATTCATCATAGGTTCATATTGTACTTCCATGTATGATTTAAGAGTATTGAACTAACAGAATTTTTTATTTAAAAAAATAAATGGTGATCACTTGTATTAAGTATGGTGGTCACGAATGAAATTAAGTGTGGGAATAAGATAAGTCAGTATTGCCATAGTTAGTTTTTGTGACTTTTAGAAAGTGGTCATTTTCTTACTTAACCATCCTGTGTGCCTCTGCCAGTTTGTGTATTCACCGTCTGGTTTTGGAGTGACAGGAGCTGGGGAGGTGCATTCACACTAGACAGTCACAAGAGGGGTTGAGGTGTGTCCTGCCTTTCCTGGGTGACTCATACCCAGGCTAAATAGACATTTTCTGCATATAGAGTGGTTGGGGAATTTTCACTAGTACCTGAATAGGCTACATCTGCTCTGCACAATGCTGTCTCGACTTCCTGCAGCAAAGCTGGACTAGAGAGGACAGAACGGGTTCCTACTGAACTCAAAGACTTTCTGCCTAAAACTTCAAAGGGAAAAGTGGTTTAAATATTGGGGCCCTGACCCCAGCACTTTAGAACTCTTTTGGATTAAGGAACCTGCCAAGAAGAGCTGGAGAATTGGGAGGTGGAACTACCACTTTGCTGCATGCTTTGCTGTGTTGGCCTAAAGTGGCTGCTTCTGTCTTGGGTAGTTTAAGGACTGGACTGGACTTTCTGCAACTTATTTTCCTGAGTTTCTACGACGGCTTGAGGTAAAGCTTGCCCCCTGTTCAAGAATTTTCAGGAACAGCAAAGACCAAGTTCATCTGCTACCAGCACTGGGAACTGTGTGTTTTGTGATGCAACAGAATGAAAAGCAACCAGAAGCCGTTAACGATACCGCTGCCGGCTCCGTGATCTGTTGGCACGGCAGAGAGCATCGCCCCGATTCACACCGCAACCCTGGTCTCACTGACGACGCTACCAAGCCGCTGCTTGCACTGTGACCTGAGGGTACCGCACTTCGCACTGCCACCCTGGTATCTCCGACGATGACGCTCCCCACCGTCATAGACGCCGCTGCCTGCACCATGGCATGAGGGCACCGCTCATACGCTTCAGCAACGAAGACGTCACTGCTTGCACTGTGACCTGCTAGCACCGCAACAAGCACCACCCTGCTTCGCACCGCAGTCTTAGTCTCACCAACGCAGTCACCAAGCTGCTACCTGCACCGCGACCTGAGGGCACAGCACAGCTCCACTTCACACCGCAGCCCCAATACCTGCCGGCACTCCAACATCACTGAGTTCGATCTGCAACGCGTGTGACTTCAAGGGCCCAACAACTCCGCAACCGACACTGATGACGCCGCTTCTTTGGAGCTCATCGCAAGATCAATGACGCCCTGCATTTGCAAAGTACAACATGCGGGTCTACCCGACATTGTAGCTGGCCCGCAACGCCGCGGTCGTCCTGAACTGTTGGATTAGTTTGTTCATGATGCCGTGATAGCATCAGACGGAGTTATCGACTTCAAGGAACTGTATTTTAAAGTTTATTCTTGAGAGGCGTGGCTTAGCGAGCCAAGATGGTGGACGCACCTTGAGAGTGCTCCCGGACCCCTGCGCCATCCGCTCGCAACCCGCCCGTCCTGTCGGCCATCCAGCCCTGAAAATTGTCGCCGCTCCAGTGCTGCATCTCTGGCTGTGTCCCTGGTTGCGAAGAGCCCCGTGTACCAACGCTACGCCGCCCCACCTAAAATGGCGGCCTCTCCGCCCTGAGCAGCAACGTCTGCCGCCTCCGGACTGAGCCGCCTGGTTTTCCGTCCGGGTGCCTGGGGGGGGGGGGGTGGTGGAGCCCCCCCTAGGGTCGGAGCGTCCAGTGGTGAGCCACCGAATCTTGGGTGCCGCCTGTGTATTTCTCCCTCCCTCACACTGCTGTGATCCTGTGTGGGCGGCCGCGGGTGCCTGGTCCTGCCCGCCGGTGCCGAGGAAGGTGCGCCTGACGCGGGGCTGCCCTTCTGCCCGCGCTTGTGAGAGACACCTATAGCCGCGCCCCAGCTCCCCGGCGGCGCTGCCGCAGTATCGGCTGCCATTTCGGGCGGCGGGGGCTGGAGATTGATGGCGGTCGGATCCTGACTGCCGCGGTGCGGCCTGCGTGACCGGGGGCCCGGAGATCGACGGACCTGAGGTCTGGTGAGTCCCGGCGGCGGAGGGGGGGTCCTGGGTCAGCTGAGGGGGGGAGGGGAGGGGCCCGCACGGGCGGCCTGCTGGAGTGTGAGGCCGGGCCCCGGGTGGCGCTGCTTGTCGTCTGGCCCTGCTGTCTCTCCTCGCCTCCTGTGTCCCGTAGCCTTTGATCCGGCTTTCTGAGCCCTGGCACTGTTTCAGGGTATCGCGCTAGGGCTGACTCTAGACTCCTGGCTGGGGGAGGCCTGGAGGGGTGGTGCCGGCCGCGTCCATCGAGCGGCGAGAGGCTCGCGGTGAAGACCCTCCGCCACCCCCTGCCCCCCCCCCCAGCCTGCCCTTGCCTTGCCCGGAGCGGTCTCTGGGCCTACTGGTGTGGCGGTCCCTGGCCCTGAAAATCCAAATACGACCGCTCCACCTCCAGAGGCGGCGGTGCCGAGGACAGGGGTATTCGGCCGCATCCATCGAGCGGCGTGAGGAACTGCGTGATGGCCTCCCACACCGCCCCCCTGGCCTGTGTTTGCGGTGCCTGCTAGTGGTCGTGGGCCCTTTCATACGGAGGCCGGGCTACGGACCTCGGATCGGCCTCCCACCACGTTGCTCTGGTTGGAGATAGGGCCCCGGGGAGGTGGAAATCGGCCGCAAACACCGAGCGGCGTGAGGCCTAGAGGGGCGCTTCCTCCACCGGCCCCCTGCTTCTGCCCTGCTCAAGTGGCACCCGGTGTGGTTTGTGGGCCCCGAGCACAGGGGCCTTGCTGCTGCCTTGGGACCGGATCTTTGTGCTATTGCCATCGGGGTGCAGTCTTGCCCGGGGTGGGGGGTGGAGCCGGCCGCATATACCAAGCGGCGGATGGTCTTGGGAAGGCCTCATCCTCCTCCGCCCGATTGCCTTTTTGCTCTTGTGCCTTCCAGGGTTGATCGCCGGCCCCCTGCTGCGAAGACCTGAGAAGAACCTCGGGCCCGCTGCCCTGTTGGGTGGCACCATGGGCCGAGACAAACCAGCCAAGACCCCGGCCACCCAGACCAAAATGGACCGTTTCACCACTACAGACACTGGGGCGACCGGGGAACTGCGGACAGAGAGGCCCCACCGGCCACGCACCTGTCTACCATCCTTCAGCCTATCCATGCCTCGCAGTCCTCCGTGGAGGGCAAGATCGCGGAAGTCAGGGTAGACATGACCCTCATCCGGCAAGACCTCCGAAACGCCACGGCCCGGATCAAAGGGACCGAATCCCGAATTTCCACCGTGGAAGACGACGCCCAACAACTTAAGGGGCAAGTCGCTCGTCTCCAATCACACACCCAGGAATTGCACCGGCGGGCGGAGGACACAGAAAACATATCCCGCCGCAACAACCTTCGCCTGGTCGGCTTTCCGGAGGGGGTGGAACAGGGCCGTACTGCGGACTTCATGGAGAGGTGGCTGCGATCATGGATCCCTGAAGGCTCCCTCTCCCCATGGTTCGCGATCGAGCGGGCTCACCGTTCCCTTGCTCCTAAACCACCAACGGGAGCGGCACCCAGACCGGTCAGAATGCGGATTCTTAACTTTAAGGACCGTGACTCTATCCTGGCCGCAGCCCGCAAACAACAGCGTCTCAGATATGACAATCACACAATCATGATCTTCCCAGATTACACTTGTGAGGTCCAGGGTCAGCGCCGCTCATTTGGCGAAGTCAAGCAAAAACTACGTGCCCTTAACATACAATATAGGCTCCTCTTCCTGGCACGCCTGCGAGTGGTGATCTCCAACAAGACCCTATTCTTTGACACTCCTGAAGAGGCTTGGACTTGGGCTACGGAGGAGCGCCCCCTACGGACCAACGACCAGAATCCATCGCCTGGTGGTGCGGAGGGTGGGTGCCCCCGCCTAGAAACTCCGGCCCCCCGGCCTCAGCGCAACTGCTCACGTAGGCGTAGGCGCCGTGGCCAGAGGCGAGCCCGCTCAGACTCCCCGTTGGGCCCCTCTCGGCTGCCAGCGCCGCTCCCTGGAGAACCCCTGGTTGTGAGACGGTCTGGCTTCTCCGGTCGCTTCGGCCCTGGGGGTGCCTCACCTCGGCCTTCACTGCTGGACCTCCCGGACACAGATCTTTCACGTAGCCCGATGCTTCTCAGGGACCTGCTTGAACTCGTCTCTGCCTGCCGGGCCTGGCTCCGCAGCCGGAGGCGGCGCATCGGCTCATCATTGCTTTCACTTCCGACGGACTTGTTTATGTACATCCTGTCATGAGGAGGGGTCCTCCACACTTCCCTATTCCCAAGCGTTCTAGTTTGGTCTTTTGTTAATTTTCCACTGTTAGGGCGACAGATGCTTCTGTTCCTGAAGTATAGGGTGGGGGTTGGTTTAGGGTGGGGGGGGACCGTTGTCCCGAGTTCTACGCTTTGTTTTTTGTTGCTCCTTTGTTTTGTTGCACCAGCACTCACATGGCGCCCTGCTCCACTCCCTGTGGGACACAATGATTCTTATCTGGGCACCCAGCCAAGCCTCCTGGCAACCCAGTTCATGGCCGAACTACCCTGTGGGACTTTGCCCCGCCACTGAGACCGTCTGGCACCATGTCTGATACGCCTCCTGCGCGTAATGTCCTGGAATGTCAACGGCCTCCTGGACCGCTTCAAGCGCATGGCTGTACTGCGATATGCACAACACCTGGAGGTCCTACTGCTACAAGAGACGCACTTGATGGGTAATCACTGCCCCTTTTTAGCGCGATACGGGTATGACAGGGTTTGGCATTCGGGCTTCACCCGGGGCTCCCGTGGGGTGGCGATCCTGGTGAAACGTTCCCTTCCTTTTGTGGCTGCGCGGGTCATCCACGGTGCCCAGGGCACCTTCGTGACCCTTTGCGACACACTGAACGGTGACTCCCTCAACCTTACATCACTCTACTCTCCTCCATCGATGTGAACGACGACCCTAACCAACTCCGCCGACCTCCTGACTTATTTGCCCTTGGGCTTCACTTTCCTCGGGGGCGACTTTAATGCGGTTTCCTCCCCTGACTTGGACACGACAGGCCCCCCGTCTCCTAGTAGACTCGCGCAGGCGAGACAGTTGACGAATTGGTCTGAATCACTGGGTCTCTGCGCCGTGTGGCGTATCTGGCACCCCCGCTCCAAGCAGTTTACACATACATCAGCAGCTCATCACATGCAGGAGCGTATCGACGCGATTTTCGTTCCCTCAACTGATTGCCTCATGATCCAAGATGTGTCCATCCTCCCTCGAGGTATATCTGACCATTCCCCGGTGATACTTAGTACGGGCTCCCCTCCCGCCTCAATGCGTGAGACGTGGAGGTTAAACGCTTGGTTCCTTCAGGACAAGGAGTTCCGGAAGGTGGTGGGACAGGAACTCAAGCACTATTTTCTGACTAATGAGGGATCGGTATCTTCACCGGGCACCCTATGGGAGGCTAGCAAGGCCACAATTAGGGGGGGGGGGGGTGTCGCCAAGGGCCAGCTCAAGCTCCAAGGGCAGGCGCAGTTGGAGCAAATTACCTCGTGAGAGGCGCAGGCACTACGCCTTGAACGATCCTCCGCTCAGAATCCAGACGCCTCCGAGGTGAGACTTCTTGCTCATAGTCGTACGGAGCTTAGGCAGCTTTCACTGGATGCGGCTAAGCTCCTCTGGCGTTCATCCGTTGCCAGGGTGTATGGCTGGGGCGACAAAAACGGCTCAATTCTCCACAGACTAGCCACCTACCCCAGGGCGAACCGCATAATCCACGAAATCCTAGCTCAGGATGGATCGGTGTGCCGCTCCCCAGCGGAGATGGCCCGCGCCTTTGCCTCATATTATCACCAACTATATGCAGCTAAAACTCCAACTCTCTCTGGCTTGTTGGGGGTCGGGAACGGCTGCCTTCCTTGTCTGGACTCCACTGTTCAGGAAGATCTAGACCGCCCCATCACCCAAGAAGAAATTGGGGAGGCGATCACCCTTGCCTCCTCCGGCAAGACACCGGGCCCAGATGGCCTCCCTCAAGAATATTATGCTTTATATCGCGAAACCCTCGTTCCTTACCTTGCAAGTCTGTTCCGGGAGGCGGCTGAAAAGGGTTCCTTCCCTCCTGAGACTGATATGGCCACCATAGTAGTTCTTCCCAAGTCCCAGCCACCCTCGCCGAGGTGTACGGACTACCGTCCCATCTCCCTTATCAACACGGAACTGAAACTGTTTGCCACGGTCCTCGTCCAGCGGCTCAAACCCCACTTATCCGCGTTGGTTCACCCTGACCAATGTGGGTTCATGCCCTCGCGTGGGACCCCGCACTGTCTCCGGAGGCTGCAATCGGCCCTGGCCCACCGTCACTTGCTTACCCCCTATCTAGGGATCCTCCTCGTAGACTTCGAGAAAGCCTTCGATTCGGTGGACTGGGGGTTTCTGGAGGATGTCCTTGCCACAATGGGCTTTGGTCCCCGCTTTCGGGGTCTGGTCCGTGTTCTATACGCCCGTCTGAGGGCGCGTGTCCTGGTGAATGGGGTCCTGTCGGAGCCCTTCTCGGTCTGCAGGGGAACGAGGCAGGGGTGTCCTCTTTCCCCCCCTGCTCTTCGCTCTGGTGATGGAGCCCTTGGCGGCCCTGATACGATCGAACGGGAACGTGCAGGGTTGGGATTGGCCCAACACAGAGACTGACAAGATCGCCCTTTATGCGGACGATGTCCTCATTTACTTAGCAGATCCCGCCCGGTCAGGTCCCCATTGTCTCTGTATCCTCCATTCCTTCGAACGGGCCTCTGGCTAAACCCCGATAAGTCGGTCCTGGTCCCTCACCACATGTCTAGAGAATGCTTTGATTGGCAGTCCAACATACCGCTCCGCCGCCAATCGTTCAAATACCTGGGGATATGGGTGACTCTACTCCCCGAGCTCAGCTGGGCCCTCAATGTTACTCCCTTAGTGAACAAGGCCAAGGCAGACCTCCAGAAGTGGCAAACGCTGCCCCTGAACCCAAAGGGGAGAGTCGCCCTCTTTAAAATGATGATTCTCCCCAGGTTCCTTTACGTTCTTCAAAACACCCCCCTCTGCTTCCAGAGGGCCTGGTTTCGAGAACTGGATAGCATGGCCTCCAAGTTCCTCTGGGGAAAAGGAAGGGCCCGCCTGGCTCTGAACGTCTGTAGGATTCCTTCATTCGATGGGGGCCTGGGGATGACCCACTTATACCTGTACTATCTTGCCACGCGCCTGCTATCCATACACGACTGGTTCAATGGGGGCTGGTCTGATCCGGCAGACAGGCTTGAGTTAAGTGAATTGGGTCTGACCAGGGTCCAGTCTATGCTGTATGGGGGTCCTATTCCGTCCCGATTGCCAGAGGTGATTTGTTCCGCGCTGCTGGCCTGGTGAGCCGCACTGCGACACACTAAGTGGACACATAAACTGACCCAGTGCACGCCCCTGTGGCAGGGTACCTGGCTCAAGGAAGTTAATGGGCTGCAGGGTTTCCGATCCTGGGACCTTATAGGAATTTCACAATTGGGAGATGTGTTGGTAGGCGACCATATGCGTTCCTTCAAGGATCTTCAGACCAGACACTCCCTGCATCAGTCACAATTTTACAGATACCTACAGTTGCGCCATGCTCTTCATGCACACCTCATGACAGGCACAGGGCTTCCTGACCATAGTCCGCCTGAGGCGCAGATTATGCTGGGGGACCTGGGGAAGGGTGGCATCTCTCGCATCTACCGAACATTGATCAATAACACCCCAACATCTCTAGATCGACTACGTACCCAATGGGATGAATGGGTGGGCACTCTGGAGGAGGAAGACTGGCGTGATGCCCTTATGGCCCCCAGGACGGTCACCGCCTCTGCCAAGCTGCGTATGGTTCAGCTATACTATTTACATGCAGCCTACCTGACCCCTGTGTGCCTTCATCGAGCAGGACTTAGCCCGACCCCCGCTTGCACTAGGTGCGGCCATGAACCAGCTGATTTCTTCCATATGATATGGGTCTGTCCACGCTTGACACGGTTCTGGGGGGACATTGAGGAGGAACTCACTGAAATACTGGGGTGGGAAGTCCCACATGATCCAAAACACACGATTCTGGACATCACTGACGGGCTGGACGGGTCTAGAAACGAGAAATTGTTTTTTACTACGGCAATGGTGGTGGCTAAAAGGGACATAGCGGCCTCTTGATAGTGCCCTGACCCCCCAAGCTTTGGACGCTGGCGGGCTAGGGTCGACTGGTGTGCCACGCAAGAAAAAACCATGTATGAGGCGCGCGGTTGTCTAAGAAATATCGAAGGGTCTGGGGTAAGTGGTTGGGGGGATGGTTTAGTCTCACAGGGAATGTTCAAATGTATATTGCTTTGTATCCATCCGTCTCTGTAAAAAGGGTCGATCAGAACGTTGATTATACTCCTGTATTCTCATGGTGTCGTGATGAATGGCTGGTGTCTTGTCAAATCAATAAAAATTTGTTTATCAAAAAAAAAAAAGTTTATTCTTTCAAAATTCATATTGTGAGTACTCTATGTCGTTTTGGTCTTGTTTTACACAGATAAATATTGGCTATTTTTCTAAAACTGGTGTGGTGTCCTTTTAGAGTGTTTTTCACTGTATTACTGTGTTATGTGCAAATGCTTTACAGGCTACCTCTGAAATAAGACAGACTGCTCGTGCCAAGGGGGTGAGCAGGGGTTATTTTAAAAGTGTAATCCCCTTACTGTGACTAGAAGGAAGGTCTTTACTTGGACAAGGTGCATACCTCTGCCAACTATAGACCCCCATTTCTAACAGAAGGCTACTCCACATTTTTGGTTACAGATAACGGGACACACCTCATACTGGATGCAGAATTTCTTGACTGAGCACACTGTTAAGCACATAAGCATCAGTGTACAACCCACACGTCAGTGGCACTGCACGTGATAACTTGATCCAAGATCCCATTTAAATGGCAGTGAGCTGTAGAAAGAACATGATGAATGCTAACAAGGAAATTAGTCGGGTGTTTTGTAGCATACAAAATGGAGCATTGGGAAAATCGCATCTCACATGTTCAGAGCTAGGGAACCAAGAACAAAATTGTTGACGCAGTGGATGGTCGAAGATAAGAAGTGCTAGAGGGTAGGAAGTTAATGGTTACAGCAAGGAAAGTGGATGAAGGGCAAGTTGGGTTGAAGAAGAGATGGGACCAATATTCTCTGAACCAATTGAAGTGGGGACTATGGAAAAAGTGCATGAATGGCATGCAGTGCTGAAAATGGTCAGAGATGGAATACGGGGTAATGGCCCTTTACCGCAGTGAGAGAGAAAGGAGAGAGGGCAACAGTTGAAGTGGGATTTAACAGAAAGGGAACTAGTAGTGTCATAATGATGAAGAGTTAGAGGGTGAGCAGGGAAGCAGAAAGTGAGAGAGAGTGAGAAGAGGTACAGCACCAGTGCAAAGGATGTAGGCCATAGTATGTAGTTGCAGCGGCTGCCAGCTAGGTTTGCAAAATGTTGTCTTAACCTGAAACTCCGATATTAGGATGAATACTTCTGTACACATACTGATGCCTTGTTATATTGTGCTCTTATCTCTTGAAAACTGTGTGGTGTAGATTTTGTTAGAGAAGGGAGATGTGTTACATTTCTGCCAATGCTGTAGCCGGTTAGCTGCTCCCTTATCTAGCTAGCCATTGTTGGATGTTCTAGAATGAACATGACATGAACAAGCTGTGATTTCACTGTGTTCCAGGAGCCTTTTCTCAATGGCTCCTGGGAAGGCAGGGGTATCTATTGAGGTGTTAGGAGCTTAATAAAAGATGTATAAGCTTCCACATTTCGTGAGGAATCGTTACTTCACAAACCTACCCAAGTTTACTGCCCCCCTCAACCCCAAACACCAGATGAAAAACAATGGGTGCAACTATATATATAAAAAAAATACATAGGATTCTACAATCACTGTATAAAAATTTCTTTATTATCGGCAATTTGTGGTGCACCAAGTCACCGATTATAAAGAAAAGATGTAAGAACTCAACTGTAATAAGTTGTTATAGTCATGTTCCGACGTCACAAAGCCTGCTGCCAGAGCCAGAAATCCACGTAAAAGGCAGGTCAGGTCTCAGAGCACCTGTGTAAAACAACGAAAATGTAACTTTGCTTTTCTTTCTTCTGCTCTATTTTTCTAGCTTACAGTGAATAGCAGAAAGAATGTGTTTGTTTTTTTTGCATTCCTTGGATAATCATAGAAAAATTTGTATCTTTCTGAATCTTTCCACACATTCCGAACTACTGGAGCTTTAAATAAAAAAAAAAAAAAAACTTGTTTCGAACCATAACTAATATCGTTTTTCAACAAATGACTAGCAGGTATTTTATGTATTTAATTTTGCACAAGAGGTTCTATTTCTTTTTTTCTTAGTGTTTGCAAACATGCTCTCTCTTACAAAAGAAAGAGCTGCTCACCACGGATTTAAGTGGTTTGTGGAAAAGATTATGGTGTATTATATGGGATAAAGTCCCCCCTGCCGTATATGAGAAGGATATTACAAGTCACTTGGCCATGCTCCTCTATATAGTTATGGAACTCCTCTGTACCTTGCAAAATCCTTCTAATGTACAACCTGGGTACTTTATCCCGTGTCTATATATATCTATTTTGGCAAGGTAAGGGTTGCACAGAAACTTCCAAGTAATTTGTCATGATAATAAAATAAGAAATTTGTGCGGACTGGCATTCGTATCCTGGCGAAGAAAACATAGGGGTCCAACATGTTAAGGTGTGCATGTACCCTGCGATTCAGACAGAGTTGTAATTTTTTTTAAGCGGTTTTCAACCATGAACTGTATGGACTTAACTACCTTAATTATGGCAACTACAACCATTTACCAGTGGTGTCTCAAAACGTGTTTATCTACAGTTACGAAGAACTTCAGACCTACCCCACGTTTGTTCCGACGCCTTGGCTGCTGTGTACAGCTGCGCGGCCTCATATAGTCGCCACGGAGGAGCCTTCGAATTGCCTATAGTCCCGGCAGCCCTGAAAACTTCTAGATACACGGGGCGACTGAAAGGTTAAACTAATAACCACCGTTTGTTACTGATCTTTAACCGGAAACAATTTTGTCCGTAATTTCAGCACTTCCGACTCGCAGAAGAACCTATCTCAATTGAGAGACAATGATAAATTTGTAAAGTGACGCCGGATTGGAGCATTGGTGATCACTAAGCCAATCCGCACATACTTGAGTCACTGACCAAGGTACGACGAGCTATCTGGGCCCAGGCAAGGGAACTGCTGCTGTCGGTCGGATCATTCTGGATCAGAAGAGAAGGGGAGGCCGGGGGAAGTGAAGGGGGAGGGGCAGCGTCAGCGCGGAGTAGGGCTGATCTCGGGTGCTGTGAGTGATTGATGGTCATACGTTAACTGATATTTATGTGGTAACCCTACTCGTTCACCCACCCCCAGATTAGGGGTGGCTCTGCATAATAATTACGCCGTTGTGTGTCGGGTATTAAAATGGTATCGTTTGCGGTGACGTAATTGCGCTGAGTTAAAGGGCTCGGGTTCGTGAGGTGGTGCAGTCCGAAGTTCGTACTGCGCAGAGACATTTTAAGGATTTTGGGGGCCCTAGGCCAAAAACATTCCGGGAGCCCCTATTTGGAACAGATTTGAAATTATGATCCAGTTTCAGCTCTTTCATGCCCTGTTTGATCCTCATTACATTGAAAATTTAAAAAAATGCCTTGGAGGTTGGGGAAGCTCTTTCCCACCACCCTGGCAACAAGCATTTGCAATGCAATAGGTCTCGCATTTACGCGAGTTTGAGCTATTGCCATTGTAAATGACAATGCCTTTTAATTTTGTTTTCGTTTTTAAAACATAAATAAAAGGCATTGTCATTTGCAATGTCAATAGCTCAAACTAGCATAAATGCGAGACCTATTGCATTGCAAATGCTTGTTCTCTCTCTTGCTGAGGGTCAAACTCTAAGGATGAGGAAAATATGCGCCGGGGCCCCAAAGTGCCACTGGTGCCAGAGAGGGGTCGGGGCAGAGAGCAGGGAGGAAAGGAAGCAGAAACCTAGGGCAGCGTGAAGGTGAATGTGACAGGAAGTGCAGGAGGCAGAGAGCACGTGAAGGGACAGTGCACAGTGAACCCCGAGGGTATAAAGGGTAGAGACAGAGAGCAGCGGGGCAGAGAGGAGAGGTGGAAGAGACCCCAAGGGTAGAACAGGCACAGAGTACAGGGGGAGGGCAGACAGGATAGGGGCAGAGGCAGAGAGCACGTGAAGGACAGTGCACAATGAACACCGAGGGTATAAAGGGTAGAGGCAGAGAGGAGAGGTGGAAGAGACCCCAAGGGTAGAACAGGCACGGAGGACAGGGGGAGGGCAGACCGGACAGTGAGCAGAGGCAGAGAGCACGTGAAGGGACAGTGCACAGTGAACCCCGAGGGTATAAAGGGTGGAGGCTGAGAGCCACGGGGCAGAGAGGAGAGGTGGAACAGACCCCCAAGGGTAGAACAGGCACGGAGGACAGGGGGAGGGCAGACTGGACAGGGACAGTGAGCAGAGGCAGAGCGCACATGAAGGGACAGTGCACAGTGAACCCTGAGGGTATAAAGGGTGGAGTCAGAGAGGAGAGGTGGAAGAGACCCCAAGGGTAGAACAGGCACGGAGGACAGGGGGAGGGCAGACAGGACAGTGACAGTGAGCAGAGAGAGAAGATGCGAGAGAGTCAGAGGGCAGAATAAACAAGGAGAACAGGGAGGAGCGGGCAGAGAGAGAAGGGGCAGCAGAGATTGAAGGAGA
This sequence comes from Calotriton arnoldi, assembly GCA_963921515.1. Taxonomy (NCBI): domain Eukaryota; kingdom Metazoa; phylum Chordata; class Amphibia; order Caudata; family Salamandridae; genus Calotriton; species Calotriton arnoldi. The sequence continues at coordinate 387,192 of CAWUFW010009253.1, read as the reverse complement.
CAGATGGCGTGAGGGTGAATGTGACAGTAGGCAAGGAGCAGAGGGCGGACAAAGGATAAAGGGCAGGTAGCAGAAAGGCAGAGAGCACGAGAGTACTGTTAGAAGTCAGGATAGGGCAGAAAGCACGAGAGTACTGCAAGAAGTCAGGATAGGGGAGAGAGCACGAGAGTACAGTCAGAAGTCAGGTTAGGGCAGAGAGCACGCGAGTACAGTCAGAAGTCAGGATAGGGCAGAGAGCACAAGAGTACAGTCAGAAGTCAGGATAGGGCAGAGAGCACGCGAGTACTGTCAGAAGTCAGGATAGGGCAGAGAGCACGAGAGTACTGCAAGAAGTCAGGATAGGGCAGAGAGCACGAGAGTACAGTGAGAAGTCAGGATAGGGCAGAGAGCACGAGAGTACTGTCAGAAGTCAGGATAGGGCAGAGAGCACAGAAAAGTGAGAGGTAGAAGTGAATGTGGGTGGAGAGGGAGAGCACAAAGGACAGAAGACTGGGTAGACAGGGCGGAAGCACTATCGGAGCACAGGATGGACAGAGACGAGTGGGGGCAGAGGTGACAACAGTAGGGGGCACAATAATTGGGGCAGAGAGCCCTTCACTGCTCACCCGCTCCTGCCCGGGGTATCTACAGCCCCTCACTGCTCACCAGCTCCTGCCCTGGGGTATGTACAGCGCCTCGCTGTTCACCAGCTCCTGTCCCTGGGTATCTACAGCGCCTCGCTGCTCACCAGCTCCTGCCTCCTGGGCTTCGCGGCGTTTGATGGCTGAAGGGGAAACCCAAGGCGGGCAGAGCCGGGGAGGGAGGAGAGACGCGCCTTCTCTTTCAGTTTCATTTTCCTGTCAGCGCTGGGTCTGGAGCCAGGGGGAGTCTGGGGAGGAGAGGGGGGGTGGGGGGCAGAAGAGACAAAGAGGGGTAGGAGAGAGCGAGAGTAAAAGGGGCCACAGGGTCGGATTGGGATTAAAAATCTGCTTTAAGTAAGCGCAGCATCTTGAAAGTAATTAGAAGCCTGTAGTGCATAAAGGCGGCGCAAGTAGCTGTGTCTCTGCAGATCTCCATCTGCTCGGGGAGAGAGACAGAGGGAAGGGAAAACAAAAAGTGCTTACCCAGTAATTAAAGGAGACAGGCTAACGCCGCCAGTACAAGATCGAGTCCGGCTGGGCGGGGCCTAAAGGAGACAGGGCGGTCACCAAAAAGCCTCACTTTCAATCGGAGGCCAGCGTTTACCATAAAGGATGACGCCGGCCAATAGAAATGATGGGCGGAGCTTCCATTCCACTTCCGAAATCTCGATTACAAGAGGTCTCGCAGAGCGATCAGCGCATGTGCTGCAACGCTAGGCGAGACCTAAAAAAGGAAATCCCTCTGCTGTTTACAGCAGAGGGATTTCCTGCTAGTGTGCACATGACGGAATGGTTCCGTCGTGAGCACACGAGCACTGGTGCTTGATGGGGCCGGGTTCCCTTTTGTCAATGTACTCTGGAACCCTCTGATCAATGGACCGTTTGCACCTGCTTAGAAGTGTAGAGAGGAGAAATTTTCTTGTCACATCAGGCTCGCAAACACAATAGCTCATGACTCCGAAGAATCACAGACTCCAGGTCCTAGGTTGTTTGGTTTATTACAAAGCCAAAAATAACTGGTCATACAAGCACCTCAAAATGAGGTTGTAAAAATACATCAGAACTAATACAAGCCCGACCTACGGGCGAAATTCAATTTCTGGAGCATGAAAAGAATGACGAATTCCAAAATCAGAACGCAGGCAATGAGTGCCCCCAAGTCAAGATTAGTCTTCATTGGGGGTTCGTAAGTAAAAGCATTAGTCTGTCCCTACACTACTGCTAATGTGACATCCCTACTTAACATTCCCTGGGCAAGTTCAGGAAAAGGTGTCAGCGCGTGAAGACTTCCTACAAAGTGCACTCACGTTGTATGGGTCAAGTAGCCTAAAGCTACAGAGCTCGTTCTAAGATGCTCCTTCTCTCCATCGATCTCCTCTCCTCTCCCAACTCAACCCCCAGGGCACTGTCCCTAATTCCAACACCAAAATCATAAGACACGCCCATTACACATCATGCGTTTGCCTCATCCAGCTCGACACCTCCTCGTAGGTGATTTTCCATTTAGTTTCGATACTCCCAGCCTCTGGCTTGATGACCTTGATTCCCAGGCCCTCTCCAGTGAGAAAGATCACCATCTCACATTATCAGCACTCCTTGTACAAATATATCCTCTCCTGCCTGAGCCTAACTATTAAAACAAAAACGTTATTCTAACTAACAAAGATGAATTTTTCCACCCGCAACAGAAACGTGAGAAAGAAAAAGATTCAACATACACATGAACATTACGAACGAACTCCTTCTATGAGAGCCAGGGAAATACACGAGGCCTACTGAAAATCGCTAACATAAGAATCACCATGGAAATTCATTAAGCACGCATATATGCAAACATCAGTATGGTGCACATTTAAATCAATGCATTACATTTCAGTAAATGAACTACATTGGTCAGTTATAAACGAATGCTAAGATTTTCATAATTAAAATGCAATTACCACATTAATTCCTTCACATTTCACCAAATATCTCTTATCACTTTTACACGTTATTACATTTCACAATCTAGAAACCAAATATTAACACAACAAAAAAATAAATGCAGGTGCAAACTACTGGTGATTATGATGCACCCCTACAAATAGAAGAGCACAATCGCGCTCTATCAGTCCCCCCCCTCTGATGACAAGTGTCATCACAACCAATCACAATTCCCTGTAGAAAGAACCGACCTAAACAGAAGTCGTAGCCAGTCTTCCCTGATAGAATTTTTCTAGACTTTTGAGATTCTCATAGTGACTGTCCTGCAGTCTCTCCATTTTCCTCTCCCGCTCTCTAAGAGATCTCTCAGCCTGTCCTGACTTGTGCCATTTGTAAGCCCTCACCACTCCAATCAAGAGAATCACACAGACCACTACTATGATGATGGGCTTCAGAATGTAACCAAGAATTCCCTTACAAAGGTTGGCAAACCAACTCCCAATCTTTCCAAATCCTTTCCCAACCTTGTCCCAAACTCCTTCGGTTGCCAAGTCATGTACTTCATGATGAATCTCAGTAATGTTACTTATGTAATTCCTCAGATTCTTGCTATGGTCTGGGATATAAGTATAGCACTGTTGAACCCTCAGCATTTTACAGACTCCACCCTCTTTTGCTAATAACACATCTAATGCAAGGCAGTTCTGCATCACAATGGCTCTTATCGACACCATCTCTCCACCCACAAGCAAAAAAGACTGAGCTGTTTTATCATGTCCTTTAGGATAGTCCCATCGATGTATACCCCCATCTTTACATACATTGTCCCAACCACACGACAATAATGATTCTAAACAGGTGACCTTTTACCTAGGAGCTTGCTCCTGTCTCCTCAACACCAGGCTCTACGTATTCCATCTTAATCCCTGTACCTGGCGTACATAAACATGTCCCCAGGCACAGCAGATTTATTCTGTATAAGGGTCACCACTTTTTTTCATCCTTGGCCAACAGCCAGCTGTGCATGATCACACTTGTTTAGAAAAGCATCGGTGTTTGTTTTCCAAACATTTATGATTGTTTTCAAAACATCCATGGTTGTTTTAAAAACATATTGATTCTAGAATAAACCCTGGAGTGACCACTTTAGTATAAAAGACCCTCACTCCCCCCTACAAATTAGAGGAGAATTCCTTCCAAGCTGAGACGGGGGTCCTGCGGGTTGTCATCCTCGACGCGGAGACTGGGTCCTTCGTTCTAAACCATCAGGTGAGCAGGCTGGTTCATCCCTAGGGGTTTCTTGGCTACTGATACAGATAGCAATACGCATACACACCTACACATCCAGGTTAGGCTAGGTACATGTTAGCAAATTACTTAGAGCGCGCATTTTAGGACTATGTAAGTGCTGCTGTTTTTATCTGGACTGTTTCTGTTCATCTTATTAGCACCATGGTAGAAATGTATCTACTATTCACTATATTCGTACTAGCAATCTCTTTCGTATGCTTCTGTCTCCTAATTGAAGCAGCACATATGTTTAACACCGGGCTGTCGCTGGGCCAATATTCTTATTGAAACGTTCCAATCGCCATCCTGTGTATTTTCGGAGAGAAAGCAAGCACGAGTGTCTGAGCGAAAAGTACTGTACTGTTTTACACAATCCCTGAGGAATCAGGGTTGTCATGTTCAGTGGTTGCCAGAAACTACCTACACCACTGTAGAATACAGGGAGGTGGTAGAGAGCTAGCTGGTCTAACGGCTGACATATCATGTGGGGGTGTCCAGAAGCGGTTGGGACACCAAGCCCTCAGTTTAGGTCATCCAAAACACGCAGGTCCTGGGGGACTCCTAGGAACTATACGACATGGCGCCGCCAACGTTGGTTTGGTTCTTATATTAACAGTAAAAATCGGAGTAGTTCAGTCATGTTTTCTCAGAAAGCCCTACTCACACCTTTCAGAGACGTCTGAAGTGGGAAGGGAAATCCGCCTCAGCTGAGCAGATATACTCTGTGTATTGGCTGAAGGTTTTAGCAAGCTTGTAAGGATAAAAGGTTCCCCACATTGTACAAAACCCTACATTTTTAAAAACATTTATTCTTCTCTATTTGAGAATGACTGAGTCCACGGGTAGTGGTTCAGGGAATGGGGAGGAAGAGTTGGCAAATTCTCTTAACTTCACAGAAAACTGCAGAGATGTGGTTACATTGAAATTGTTGAAACACGGCTTACCAGCAACTGGTGGCTGTGTTACTTTCGTGATTGAGGCACACAAGGTGTTCGGATCAGAGGTATTCTATTTCTGGGTTCAGTTCCCACCTGCAGATCCAGTGACTAATTTGTTCCACACATACATTGTTGTTGAACCACCAGAAGAATACATTCCATACGAAGACATTGAAGTCTTACCAGCAGGATAAAAGCTGGTTTAAAGGCGTCCTCCCAGATATAGCATCTGTTGTGAGACTCGGTCCGCTCCACATAGAAGGAACGACCTGGCCGGTCTTAGCGGCATACACTCCACATCCCGATATAGATACACTATCAGTGGACGAAGTACGTAAAAAATACAAAGACATAGTCAGGCTATACAGACACATTGTCCAATTCGTCATGCGAACATTAACAGTCCAACCTGCAAGAAATGCTCCAGCTGGTCCACATCAGACCACACCTACAATTAACCCATAGGCACTGAAATCAGTAATGGGGACAATTCCTCCCAAACGGGAGCAAATTCCGTTCTGGATAGCACAAAACATTGCACAGTTGGAAGCAGTATTTCCCCATACAGGTCTGCAGGAAAAACATAGAATGCTAACCATTTGGTTGCCAATGGGGATGGTTCCCTCGATCGAGGATTGTACCACTTGGAGAACAATCTTTGCTGCCGTTTATGTCAGAGTACATGGTACCCCTTACTTAGCAGTTGTTCCTGATGTATTGAAACAGATACAGAACGAGTACGGGCAGGACCTGCCCTGGACTTGGGAATGAAACTGATGGGTAATTTTGCCCAAGTCTCTGCAATCATGCTGAGCAAAATAAAAGGGGAGGCAGAAGCAGTGGCCATACACAGCTGCCTAAGGGAGATAGCACCTAGAAATAGGGAGCGAGAACTGCCAAAAATTATTGAAGAAACCTATGCTGCATTAGGTAGAGATAATTTGGGGACCAAAGCAGGGAAGCATCAAATGGCAGGTAGTCCCGACAAGGACAACTCGAAGCAAGCACCCACTTCTTCTAAAAAGAAATGGGAAAATAAAAATTCTAAGAATAATAATTCAGAAAAAAATTCACGATCTAGGGGTCGCCCCAATGGGGGTCCTCTGAAAAGAGGTACAACCTTAGGAATCAAGATAAATTGAAAAAAACCTGACAGGTCTCAGGACACTGATACACGTTCCTTTCGTTCCTTCCAGGGTTCATCAAAAAACTCAGAGAGGGACGGACGATCAGAACAAAAGAAAGAAGATTGACCACAGACAAAAAGGGAAACACATCGCACTTCAGATTACATTATCAAATAGGAAGAGCAACATAAAGCAAAACCTCAATTCAAAAAGAAGAAAGTAGCTAGATTGAGCTGGGGTAGCGTGTGGGAATTGTTGGGGATCGATTTGAACTGCTTTTAAATGTTTTAAATTGCACCCATAATTGCTGCTAAACTTGCACCCTTTTTAAAGCTTCATAAGATTACCTGCATTCAAAGCTGCTCGGTATTTTTCTGTGTTTTGTGGCCACTTCCTGACTTTGGTAGTGCGCTCGCGCTGATTGGTCGGCTTTTAGCCAATCAGTGCGCAGCCCGGGTGGAGCCTGTTGAGCCCCCGTGGCATTTAATGAATGCCGCTGCGAGGTCGCACGGCTAGATTGAGCTGGGGTAGCGTGTGGGAATTGTTGGGGATCCATTTGAACTGCTTTTAAATGTTTTAAATTGCACCCAGAATTGCTGCTAAACTTGCACCCTTTTTAAATCTTCATAAGATTACCTGCATTTAAAGCTGCTCGGTATTTTTCTGTGTTTTGTGGCCACTTCCTGACTTCGGTAGTGCGCTCGCGCTGATTGGTCGGCTTTTAGCCAATCAGTGCGCAGCCCGGGTGGAGCCTGTTGAGCCCCCGTGGCATTTAATGAACGCCGCTGCGAGGTCGCACGGCTAGATTGAGCTGGGGTAGCGTGTGGGAATTGTTGGGGATCGATTTGAACTGCTTTTAAATGTTTTAAATTGCACCCAGAATTGCTGCTAAACTTGCACCCTTTTTAAAGCTTCATAAGATTACCTGCATTCAAAGCTGCTCGGTATTTTTCTGTGTTTTGTGGCCACTTCCTGACTTCGGTAGTGCGCTCGCGCTGATTGGTCGGCTTTTAGCCAATCAGTGCGCAGCCCGGGTGGAGCCTGTTGAGCCCCCGTGGCATTTAAGTGAACGCCGCTGCGAGGTCGCACGGCTAGATTGAGCTGGGGTAGCGTGTGGGAATTGTTGGGGATCGATTTGAACTGCTTTTAAATGTTTTAAATTGCACCCATAATTGCTGCTAAACTTGCACCCTTTTTAAAGCTTCATAAGATTACCTGCATTCAAAGCTGCTCGGTATTTTTCTGTGTTTTGTGGCCACTTCCTGACTTCGGTAGTGCGCTCGCGCTGATTGGTCGGCTCTTAGCCAATCAGTGCGCAGCCCGGGTGGAGCCTGTTGAGCCCCCGTGGCATTTAAGTGAACGCCGCTGCGAGGTCGCACGGCTAGATTGAGCTGGGGTAGCGTGTGGGAATTGTTGGGGATCGATTTGATCTGCTTTTAAATGTTTTAAATTGCACCCATAATTGCTGCTAAACTTGCACCCTTTTTAAAGCTTCATAAGATTACCTGCATTCAAAGCTGCTCTGTATTTTTCTGTGTTTTGTGGCCACTTCCTGACTTCGGTAGTGCGCTCGCGCTGATTGGTCGGCTCTTAGCCAATCAGTGCGCAGCCCGGGTGGAGCCTGTTGAGCCCCCGTGGCATTTAATGAACGCCGCTGCGAGGACGCGCAGCGGACGCGCTCATCGGGCGCGCCGCTGGCGCGCCAAAGGCGCGCCTAAGGCAAGCCCGTCTGCGCCCGTCCGCGCCTGGACGTCGCCAGGAGTCAGGGACGCTGCCTCTCCAAATCCACAAAGTTTAGCCTACTCCCGTGAGGCACTATTTGCCTTACATGGAGTGGGTGCCTGTGGGACTCATAGCTGGGCCCCGGATGACTGCCTGACCTCCTGTAGACATTGTACCTTTAGGCTGAACCCTTTTGGGCACCCCAGACCCTCAGGTCCTAGGACCGTGAAACACACTATTCTGAGTATCAATTGCCGATCCCTGTCTAAACATCACGCTGAGGTATTCGACCTCCTTCTGGATCAATCACCTGAGGTCCTCTTCTTAACGGAAACCTGGCTTTCCGAGGCCTCTGTGGCTATACCGGCACTTGCCCTCCCTTCAGGCTATGCCATATGCAGTCTAAATAGGTCAGGGGGGAAAGGAGGTGGCATTGCGATCATCTATAAATCAGTTCACTCCTGTAGCCTGATCCCCCAAGACCTACCGGATTGTGAAAGTGCGCTCTTCAAAATTGCATTTAGTGCAAACTTCACCTTCTCGGGCCTCCTCATCTATCGCCCACCTGGCCCATCTAAAATCTTTCGAGAAGCCCTTGTGAATACAATTACAGTACTAGCTCTCCAGACTGCCAATTTTAATATTATTGGTGACCTGAACCTGCACTTAGAGTTGCTAGAATCACCGGACATTCTCAGTTTCTTAGGGGACTTGGCAGCCTGCCAACTGACTCAACTGGTCTCCGGCGCTACGCACAACGCCGGACATCTTCTTGATCCTATTTTTTCTAACCTTGAGTCATTGGAAGTCCTAGCTCCTCTTCCCATGATCTGGACAGATCACTTCCTCATTTCTATGCTGATTACGTTACCCGGCACAAAGTCCCAGCCAAACCAGCACCCGTCAATGAAACGGCCTTGGCATAAACTTGACCAGGAGTCCTTCCTTACAGCCTTGAGTATAAAGCCACTAGATGGAGCCATCAATATGGAAGAGGCTGATGTGCTCTATCATAGGTGGGTAACTCAAGCTCTGGACACTTGCATTCCTTTCAAACTCACTCACTCTAAAGGTGCTCGGGCTAATGCCTGGTTCAACGAGGACCTGACTCTAGCCAGGAAGAACTGCAAGGTCCTGGAAAGAACATGGAGGCGATCATATGCCCCTCAGGCTAAATTACAGTACAGATCAGCCATTAAATCCTACCACAGATTAGTGCGCAAAACTAGGGCAGCCCACTTCTCCAGCCTGATCACCACAAGTACTAACCGCAGTAAAACTATATTCTCTCTTTTAAAGGACTTGGTCACTTCTCCTTCGGCATCAGGCAGTATCATATCTTCTAACCAACAATGTGAAGAGCTGGCGAACTTCTTCCTGGAGAAGGTCGAAGGCATTTACCATAATTTCGACCATAGCGCAATTCCCAGTATCATTAAGAGGAACACGCACATGGGTCCCGAGATCGTCCCTCTTACATCACTACCCACTATCCTTCTTAAAGACTTAGAGGGATTAGTGGCCACAATTAAATCAGGATCACCAGACGATCCCTTAAGACCAGACGCCTTTAGGAAAGTACAACAAGGCCTCCTACCTGAGTGTCTGGAGTTGCTTAATCTATCTCTTGCTTCGGCGGTGGTCCCAAAATCTTGGAAGCATGCAAAAGTAGTTCCTCTACTTAAAAAACATACACTGGACTCCTCTAAGTCAGAAAATTATCGTCCAATTTCACTGCTTCCATTTCTATCTAAAATCCTGGAAGCTTATGTCAATTCTACGTTAACTCATTATTTGGAAACCAACCACTTACTTGATAGCTCCCAGAATGGTTTTCGACCACGACACAGTACTGAGTCTGCACTGTTGACTGTTGTTGAGCAATTAAGATCTGCCTTGGATGCCGGCAGAACCTCTGTTCTGGTTCTGCTGGATCTGAGTGCGGCGTTTGATACGGTCTCCCACGAAATTCTGCTCCATCGTTTGGAGGAGATAGGGATCGGCAATGAAGCCTTGTCATGGTTCTCTTCCTTTTTGGCTGACCGGTCTTTCCAAGTGATAGCTCCACCTTTTGCTTCCCGTGTTCACCCACTGCGCTGTGGGGTTCCCCAGGGCTCGGCACTGAGCCCCACGCTTTTCAATGTATACATGTGCCCATTGGCACGGCTGGCTAAAGCGCAAGGAATCTCCCTAGTGTCGTACGCAGATGACACCCAACTGGTGATCACCCTGTCTAACAATTCCAGCCAGGACAGAGCGAAATTTAAAGAAAATATAGTGGCCATCGCAGAGTGGATGACAGCTAACTTCTTGCAGCTGAACTCTGCTAAATCTGAGATTCTTCTGATTGGCAAAGACTCCCATCTCTGGAACAATGACTGGTGGCCTTCGGCCCTTGGAGCCCCCCAGCTCCTAAACCTGCAGTGAAAAATCTGGGTTTTATGCTTGATAAGGATCTCGGCTTTGAGACGCATGCTAAATCAGTGGCCGGAAAATGTTTTGGGCTACTGCGTGGCCTTAAACCGATACTTGGTCTATTTGACGCCCAAACGCGTCAGCTGATCATTCAGGCCTCTATACTGGCCCGATTGGATTATTGTAACGTGCTCCTCCTGGGCTCTAATAAGTCCGTACTGAACCGACTACAGCGGGTCCAGAATGCTGCAGCACGTGCCATTTTTGCCCTCCCCAAGTACAGCCATGCTTCCAATCTCCTCCATCGTCTGCACTGGCTGCCCCTTGAACATCGAGTGCGTTTTAAGGCGCTCTGTACCATGCACAAGATTCTGACGGGCATCGGCCCAGATATTCTGAGCGACCTGTGCGCCCTCTATTCTCCATCGCGAGTGCTGCGCTCGGCAAACCAGATGCTCGCACGAATCCCACGTATACGAAGGACCAGATCTGGTGGGCGCTCTTTCAGGCGTCTGGCCCCCGCCTTATGGAATTCTCTCCCTCTACACATTCGTAGCAATTCTGATCACCAGGCCTTCAGACGGCTTGTGAAGACTTGGCTTTTCTCTCAACTGTAACTCCACGTTGCTTCCCACTCCGTCTTGCTTCAGCGCTGGGACGCCTCATTGCCGAGGCAGCCATGCGCTTTACAAATATTCTAATCTAATCTAATCTAATCTAGCTGGCTTAAAAATTAAAAATGCCCAGGTTACTGAGGACTCAGCTTCTGAATGGGGAATGGGCTCTGACGATGCTAGACAGCGCGGCAGAAGTAACAATTGCTCGCCAGAACCTGAAGGATTTTCTGGTGACAGCAATATTGAATGAGCACATCACGGTGGAAACACCTGATACCAGAGTTAGTGTCCCGCATAGACTGTACGAAATTACACTTCAAATAGAAGGGGACATCTCTAGAAAGATTAAAGGTCTCTTTTGGGAGAACTTAACATATGGATATGACATACTGCTAGCAGAAAAAGATTGGCCGCCTGAATTTGTGATGGATTGCCCAAAGGAGGAAAGCGTCATTTTGCCTGCTTTCTCCGACCTCGTTCCAGAATCTCTAAGACATTCATACGCACAGGAGTGGGCGCTAGCGCTTGCTCCGACATTACACCGCAACCATGTAGTGTGGGATGTGGAATCTACCCACCACAAAATCCCATTAAAATCTACACCAAATCCACAGAGACAGTACCCTATAAAGAACGATGCAAAAAGACAGGTCAAAGAAATCTTAGACCAACTCAAATATCAAGGTGTGATTGAGACTTGCACCTCCCTGATGAATAATCCTTTGTTTCCAGTAATGAAACCTGACAACACATATCGTCTAGTTTTAGATTACCGACATTTAAACACATGCACACGAATATTTGCAGTACAAAATGCACATAGTGCCGCATTGATAAATACATTGTGCGGAAGAAATACAAAACGACATTAGATATCTCGAATGGATTCTTCTGCCAAAATATAGCTCCAGAAAGCAGATATGACAACATTTTTTGCGCTCGGCACTCAGCAAACTTTTTGTCGTTTGCCTCAAGGGTATAAGAACAGCCGAGGGCTATTCACGGCAAGAGTGTCAGAACTATTACAAACATGTGACGAGGAGGCTGTGTCCTATGTAGATGATATGTGTAGGAAAGTAGGATCTGCTTCTTATGGTTACCCCTACTTTTTGCTTCATGTGATACTGTTTTTGACTAGTCTGACTGGGATCCTGCTAACCAGGACCCCAGTCTATCTGCTTTCTCCCTAAACTGTTATGCCATGTACTTAGGTACACTCCAGATTGGATACTGGGGTACCCTTGTCAGGCCCTAGTATATGGTACCCATGTACCTAGGGCATAGGTACCCCAGAGGCCTCCCATGGGCTGAAGCATGTATTATGCCACCCATGAGAGGCCATGCAAAATGGAACTACAGGCCTGCCATTGCAGCCTGTGTAAGATGGTGCCTGCACCTCTTACTATAGATATAGGTTTACTATATCTAAGGATCACTACACTTAAAACATATAAGTCACCCCTAAAGCAGGCCTTAGCAATCCTGAAGGCAGGGTGCTTGGTTCTAAGTGAGAGGGTGCCACTGCATGAGCAGGACACCCCTGCAGCCTACGGAGTCCATTCTCCCGGGTTGTTAGTGCTGCAGCCATTTACGACATATAGAGTGGCATGCGACCGCGTGATGACCAACTCTAAAATGGCTGAAAGTAACCCTATCGTGTTTGGTGTCAAACATTGTGGAATCATACCCCCACACTGGTAACCGGTGTGGGAGGTATGATACCACCCCTCAGAAACGAGCTTTGTGAGGTCCCTGGTGTTCCCGGTACCAGCTTTCTAGTCCCGGGCAGCCCAAAAGGGTTGCTGCCGACCAGAGACACATTTCTCCCCTCCTGCTGCTGAGCCAAGCTCGAGCAGGGGAAGGCAGAACAATAGGCATCCTTTCACAGGGAGGTGTGACCACCTCCCAGACAGGATTTAGTGTATTAGGCCTAGGTGGGTGCGCTTGCCAGCGACCGAAAGTCTGCATGAGGGGCACATTTGGTGTCCCTGTGCATAGTCCAGTTCAAACCAGGCCTGGGAGCCGTTGGCACCTACTCTGGCGCGAAACTGGACAAAGGACATGGGAGTAACCTCCCCACTGTCCATACCCTTCCCTGAGAGGGTCCCCTGAATCTGTCCAACCCTCTCCCGTGGGTACAAAAGGGCTTACCTGGCTGTAGGACCCTAGATTCGACGTGGACAAGATTCTGATCAAGAAACCACTGACCGTCTGGACACTCTGGACTTCGTTTGGGCCCCATTTCCTCTCCCTTTCCGTCCAAAGCATCATCTGTGCCCGTGCACCATTCAGGCTCCATGTAGGATCTGTGGAGCATCAAGGACAACTGAAGATATCTCCCTTGGAGTGAAGGTGTCACTCCCCTGCAACCGCAGGCACCACATCACGATTGACCTGTCTACTGCTCCTGAGCTCCTATGTACTCCAAAGGCTCCAGCAACACAGCAGGTGGGTTACCAAGTCCCTCGAAGTCCGATCTGCCCTCTCACCAAGTTTGAGGTCAGAATCCCTCGTGGGGGCTGCAATGCCCGTACCCCTGTGCACCGTGTACTTTTGCAAGTGCATATGCTTGTTGGCGTTTCCAAAACAAGTGCACTGGGCTCTGAGTAGCCCCAACCTCTGGCACCATTTCCTACAAAGAACTCCTGCCTCCTCACACCAAGTGCTCCGTGGGCTGCTGCTTTGTGAAACTGCTCAAGGTCCCCTCGCGACTTCTGTGCCTCCGGACTGTGGGTCCTCTTGATGGTCAAGACTGCTTTTCTTGAGCTCCCCTGGTTGCTCCAGGCTTGCCCTGACTCCCCTGTGTTTGGTGAGTCTCCTGGACCTTGCTGGTCCGAACTGTAACCTTCCTTGACCTTCTGCGTTGGTTGTCGCTGCCAAGGCTTGTTGGTTCTCCAGCCGGACACTGACCCCTCAGCACTCGACATCCTTCGTGGGACAGCTCGCACCCGGCTCCTGGTCGTCCTCAACGTCTCCTGGTCCCTGTGGCTGCAGAGTCAAGAACCCCCTCAACGCACCTGAAGCATCCGACATTGGTGGGCATTCGTCTACCAAGCCCCTGATCACTCCTGAGTGACCCAGACTCTGTCCCCTCTGCTTTTAGGTACTCTCCATCCCGAATCCACCTTTGGATTCCAACAGACACTTTTCTTCTTCCCAGCAGTGGCTCTTCTTCGAAGTCCTCCATTGAGTTCGGCGGTTTCTGACTCCACTTCAGCCCTATTCACCCGGCTTCCCTGGGATAGGTAACTCTGGTACTACGGTATCCATGGGTGGGGTGGCTCTCCAACCTCCTAAGTTCCACAGGGTTTCTTCGAAGTCCACTCAGAAGGGTCATTAAACTTTAAAACTGCAACCGCGACTCTCCCATAGAATTGTACAAAGCACGCAGTCGTGTTCCCACAATGCACCCGTCCTCCATGGGGTCCCTACTTACTCACCATGGGTGGTTCCTTGGGGTCCCAGCGATTCTACATACTCTATACACTGTCTTGACTCGAGTCGTGGTTCTTATACCACTATTTTAGTATATGGTTTGGTCTCCCCCTGGAGCCCACGGTGTATTAGTGCTACTTATGATTGTTTCTGTGCTACAGTGTTGTGTGCTTTATGTGTATCTGCGTGTAGCAGATACGATGATGTATTTAGAGGGTGTTATATTAATAACTACAAATTTTTATAACTACTGTGTGGTTCTCCTTTCATTTAACCAATACAATAAGGTTGCATTTTGGTAAAACAAGCTGCTTAACATTCCTTCAAGACTAAGCCTGAACGCTGCTCTCCACAGCTACCACTTGGATAGCTTTCTAAGGTTATCTTTGACCTCTTAAATCACCATAAGGGTTGTTTGGACTGGTACAAGGTGCCAACTTTAATTAGTGGACAGCATATACCAGGCCAACTTCTCACAATATCTATCTGATGGACGATGAATTACTTGAACACTTGAGCAGGATGAACAACATAATTGTGGGATTCGCCAATTTGGGCTACAAATTAAATTTTAATAAATCTAAAATTGCCCATCTCAATGTCCTATTTTTGGGATGTGAACTGTCAAATGAAGGCAAGAGCCTGGCAGCCAACTTTTTAGAAAAGTGTGCGGTGTTCCAACCTCCTAGACTCTCAAAGGTTTGCAATCCATCCTAGGATTTCTAAATTTTGGTAGAACATACATTCTAGATTATGCAGAAAGAGTAAAACCTTTCTTCGACTTAATCAGACCTGATTTCACACCACATCAATGGACACAGCAACACACAGATACTCTCCGTTCAGTTTAGGTTGACATGATAGCATCTAAACATTTGCACATGTGTAAATACCACTAACTTGGTGAGCTGGGTCGTCCCCGGATTATCAGGATATACTTATCTCACATTCAATGAAGGTGAGACAGTTCCAATTGCATACAAATCACATTTATACACAAATGCTGAAATGCGATCTGCGGCAACTAGAAAAATATTGACCGCAGTACAGACTGCTGTGGTGAGAGAAAGAGCACTAGCACAGGGGAAACGCATAATTGTTGTAACCCCAGTACCAACTTTAGAAGCTGTTACCAAAGCGAGCATTCCAAATGCGAAAGCACTACATCCGCGATGGATACAATGAGCTAATTCTCTCACTGCAACAGATGTAGATTACAGATATGATTCTACATTGAAAACACAAGCGTTCCTACAATACGAACAAGAATACCCTCTCCCGAATGAAATCTTGCCTCTAGAAAAATATGAGAACATCATTTACACTGATGGATCTGCTCAGCCTGCCATAGGAAGTAAACAGCAATATAGCGCTTCATGTGCTACAGTGAAGGGACGTATGCAGGACGGTAAGTTCCATCCCAGCAATACGACTACGCAATCTCTAGGTGATTGGCAGAACTGAAAGCCCTGATATTGGCACTACAGTACACGGATCGGGAATTCCCCACACTGGTAGTGTGTGACTAGTATTACTGTGTGCAGTCTTACAATGAATATCTTCATTACTGGGGCCAGAATGGGTTTAGAGATTCCAAGGGTTGCACAATTAAACATAAATTGTTATGGGAACAAGTGGCAAAGCTGAAAGCATGCCTGCCACGGGCTCAAGTTATTCACACATTGAGTCACCAGCGTGTTGGCATACATGTTGAAGGGAATTCACTGGCTGATGAAGCCGCCAAGGCGACAGTGCAAACTGCTGCCGTTGCTGCAATCACTCGTTCTAGCACGAGGATAGACGGAGACATACTGATAGCTGTCAACGCCTCAAAGAACGGCTCTGCCGTTCCGCAGGGCTTTCCACTCAAATATTCCTATAAATTAGATGACACCGTATGCTCAATTTCCAGAAGTGGGGGATGGAGTTATACCAAACACTGATCGCAGATTAGGTTTAATACTAGCTGCACATGAGGGTCTGGGCTCTGCATACGCAGGAGTCACTGCTACAGTCTCGTTACTGAAGCGGCGATTCTGGTGGCCAAGGTTGTCCAAGCAAACAAAGGCTTATGTCTTAAAGTGCGACATCTGTCAACAGATGAAAGGTTCCACCGTAGCACGGCCACCACAAACACCATTGCTAATTTCAGACAGACCTCTCGCATGTGTCTACTTGGATCACTGCGGCCCCTTAAATTCAGACAGGGTTTAGGAGTACATCTTGGTGGCAGTGGATTCATGTTCTAGATTTCTATGGGTTTGGCCTCAGCGCTCGGCTGACGCTCAAACTGTTATAATGGATTTGTGAATCTTCATCGGGACATAAGCAATTGGCACGTTACATTCCGACCGTGGCCCTGCGCTTAGCTCTCGGGCTTACAAGGAAGCCATGGAAAGTATGGGCGTGGCATTGTGGTACTCCTCCCCCTACCATCCTGAGGGAAATTCGGTGGTGGAGAGGAAAAACCGGGACCTACAGCAATCCTTAACAGCAAGGGTATTAGGTGCGGGCGGTAGTTGGGTCAATCACCTATATGGGGTCCAGAGGGCACTCAATAATATGCCAAGAAAGTCCTTGGGGGGGATGTACCCCCTACGAGATCCTGTTTGGGCCAAGAATGCGGGTACCTGACCTCGATTGTGCCAACACAGTGGCGGATGTAAAACCATTTGATTTGAATGATTGTTTGGCTGTTTTACAGGAACTCAATGAATTCCGGGCATTACAAAGCAAAGTCCAAGTAAAACGCACCGCCACTGAGGAAGTGAAACCAGTTCCGGCAAGACCTGTCTGGGTCCCAAAGGTTGGGGACCTGGTCAGAGAATAGAGTGTGGACAAGAAGGAGTTTGGGCCATCCTACAAAACACCTGTACCTGTCCTGTCAAGGAACAAGAACAGTACTTCTCCCGCCTTTTGCCGGCCGAAAAGAAAAATGATTCGTCTGCATTGATCTCATCAAACCACACTATGTGGCCGATTCTCAACAGCAGGCCGCGTGGAATCCTGAGTAGCCGCGGATCTCCTCTTGCCACTATACAGGAAGTTCAGATGGAAAGACTACTAACGTTCCAAGACTCCTCTACGCAAGATGCCGGAGTAACCAATAATGGAGTACAAATTACACCTGTTGAAATTGAACAACATCCAAATGAAATTGCAATTCGGCCCAATAATGAACTTTATGTCAACGTGCCTTCGCAAGAAGCATCTGCCAGTTCTACAAACACTGCTGAGCTCCCAAGGATAGATTGAACTGCGTCTGGCTACTTTATCAACTTTGATGACTTTTCTTCAGATCTAAATGAACCTGAGCAAACGCCACCCAGATCTAAAAAATTACAATTTTGACAATTCTATCTCTGGCTGAAAAAGACTTACCTTGTGTCCCTTTGGTTGCATCTTTGGTTTGCATTAGGGATCCTGTTCCTGTTACTTTGGATTGGCATAGTAACTGTCTTTTTCCTACTATTGAATGGACATTACCTCACACATCGCTCAGCAGTCCAACCTGTGAACTTGGTCTTGAAACCACATACATCATTACACCGTGAACAAAGAGACTTGTCCCTAGTGAACATTTCAGCAGTTCCAGTACCAGATGGTATAGTTTGGGATAGGGTTTCCTATGAAGTATTTGGTCCTATTGAAAATTTGAAAATTCCACAGGTATTCAAAATTTCAATGAATGATTTCATTACCCCGAGTACACTCTCTGATGATTATGACATTGAGACTGTGAACACTATGCTTTCAGATCTAGAACAATCTGCTGCATTTTCTTACAGGGAATTGTATGAAGATACATCTGACTACGATAGTATGTTTTGTTACCAGCACTATG
This sequence comes from Calotriton arnoldi, assembly GCA_963921515.1. Classification (NCBI taxonomy): domain Eukaryota; kingdom Metazoa; phylum Chordata; class Amphibia; order Caudata; family Salamandridae; genus Calotriton; species Calotriton arnoldi. Next base: position 369,261 of record CAWUFW010009253.1, on the reverse strand, counting down.
GTCATCACTTTTTGCATAGAGCAGGTGTTCCACGCACTGTAAACACTTACCATCAATGGGAACATTGCCAGACACTACCTAAAGGTGGTTCTGCCACATTCACACAGAAATGTGCATACTTTTCAGGATTCAATACATCAGACCCAATGTCATACTATTATAAGTTAGTACAGACAAATACAACTGCGAAGAAAATGTTGCTGACAAACACCAAGCTCATTTATTCAGCACCTTTCATCTCCCAACTGTCTATACAAGGTTTCAACTATTGGAGGGACACAATAGACACAAAATCCATCTGGGGGACGAAAGATAGGCAAGTTCAGGGAACAGAGGCTTTATTTAGAGCTTGCCTCATACCGTTACAGATAATATTCCCGAACAGAACAATGCAACAAACTACCTGCTACGGGTTTGCAAAAATTAAAGACCTGAAAACACCGCACATCCCCTTACCCACACCTATTGCAGGTATATCGAATGACACACTGATAAGTGAGGAAATGCTGAGTGCAATGATACAGAATGGTACATACAATTCTTCAGGTCCCAATTGGAAGGGATGGTTGGTTTGGCCTGTCAACACAAATAGGTATCAATCAAGATTTAAGGGTACCACCGGAGGGTTTAGTATCCATAGGCCTGACCCACGCTATGTAAACACAGACGACCCAGGGGTAGTGACTTCTTATAGTATTGGGAAGTTGTGCCTAGAATGGCTAAAAACCTCAACACTACAACAGGTGAAACAACACTTGTCTCTTCTAGCAGACAACATGGATCTTTGGGATTTCTTGTTAGGTCCCAAGAAACCGCGTAAGAAACGCTTCTTGTATGCCATCTACAATGAACAGTGGAAAATCTCCCAACAGGATGCTGCTGAGAGATTACGTGAGATTGATAGGGTTAACATAGAAAAGGCCTTGGCTGTGCTAGGCAATGGTATGACCACAATATCTTCGCGTACTTATTCACTGAGCAACAATGTGTCCTCGGCAATTGACATAATGGAACAGGATTTGTCTATTCTACAGCATGGGCTATCTCTATTGCGCTCCATTAAGCTTTTAAGCTGGTCGCTCCAATCACTGCTTTCAGGCCATGTGCCATGGCGATACATTAACAGCACAAACCTGTTCTCTGCTTACGATCTGACCATCAGAGAGTTGACTATGGCATGCAGAGATGCAACATACACTATGCTGCTCATTAAAAAATTAGAGAAGTTACCTTTTACAGTAGCTGAGTCACCGTCTACTGAATGGGTAATTCATGGGTATATCAAACTGCCAAACAGAACATTTCAGTTCCAGTACTGCCTTAGATACATCCAAGCAGGCAGGTATGAAGCGTTGGGTCAAGGGTTCATACAGGAAACCTGGAAGTTACTGTATAGATATAGGTGCAAGAGTAAGGACACTGAAGTTTTCTTAAGTGGTACTGACTGTGGGAAGGCTTTAAGTGGGTCTTTAGTGTGCAAGGAAGTGTCGCTTTACGGAACATGTAATGCGTTGAAAGCGAACTTATCATGCTACTTGAAAGGCTCCCCAGCTGCCGTGATCCATCCGGTTTTTTAATTACTTTTGAATGGGAGTTATTTAGTGCTAAATGATCAAGGCTGTTGTGGAATGACACCAGGCATCGCATATCTAGTCACAGTGAACTTCAGGGTGGTTTGCTGTAAGCAAATATTGTTTCCCCCGGCTAGCACAGTTAGGGAGGCACCACTGTGGCCTTCATTGAATGTTTCCAGTATAAGGTTTGATTCGCTGAGCAGACAAAGCCATGATGTTTCAACAAAATGTGGCCTTAACTTCAGCCCGAGAGACTTTTGATCTCCAGGTTGCAAGGTCTTTAGCAGAAATACAGGCTCTGGTCCGTACGAACTTCCCTATCCATTTCGGAGAAATGGTTCATCGTATCTTTAACATGTCTGATACGAGTGGGATCGTACACTTATTTAAGCGTCTTGGACCATCTTCGGAGTAATTCCAGCCTTCATACACTCCGTACTTGGAAGCGTTTTTGGAGGACTTCCTTTGGTCCTGCTTTTGGTAGAGGGCATCCTGATTTGAATACTCTTGCTTCGCAATGGACGTCGCAATCCCTCACGAAATGGAGAGAACCCTGCTGGAACAACGTTGTTGTGATCGCATGGTGTTCTACCTGACTACACCTCGGCTGCGAGAGCTGTGTGAGCATTGGTTCCTGTCTTTCAGACCGGTCTGGCTAGACTGTATCCTGCCTGTGTTCCGTTGCCTCTTCTGCGGATTCGGCTGCATGTTGGACCTGTGTCTGACACTTCCATCAGTTGCGCTGCTGGACATAGAAGCGCTACTGGCGCCTTTGCAGGCCCACACTTTCAGTTGTCCAGAGCGTATTCCCATGTTGATGACGGCATTTCTAGAGCCGCCAAGGGATATTGGCTCTATTTCAGAAATTCAGGCATCGGTATCAGGCGTGTTGGCATCTAATTCTTCCCCGGCGGCTGCCATGGGAACCAGAGATGATCACCTTTGCTCATTGGATATGATACTGGAAGTTCTTGAGGGACTGCCATCTGCGGATACGATGTTCAGCAATGTTGAGACTCTTAAAACAATCTGGCTGCTCCTGTGCTGGGAACCGTTTGGCAACTTTTTAAACATTTACCAAATTGAAGGTCGAACACTGACTTTGTTTTATTTTTCCTTTTCTGCTCTAACTGAGCTTCATGGCTTTCAAGGTGCTCAGTGCAATAATAACAATACGGAGAAGTGTAAGGGGACCTTTTGAACGCTTTTTTAGGGAAAAAATGACTTTTCTATTATGGACATTTTTTCAGGCTTTTTAAAATGCTTTTTTAGTATGTTTTATTATGAATGATTTTATGCCTTTTTATAGCGTTAGCTTTATCATTACCTAGCTGACCTTGTTGACCTTTTGATGAGGAGTGGGTGTCATGTCTTTTAGGATAGTCCCATCGATGTATACCCCATCTTTCCATACATTGTCCCATCCACACGACAATAACGATTCTAAACAGGTGACCTTTTACCTAGTAGCTTGCTCCTGTCTCCTCGACACCAGGCTCTACGTATTCTATCATAATACCTGTACCTGACGTACATAAACATGTCTCCAGGCACGGCAGATTTATTCTGTATAAGGGTCAACACTTTTTTCATCCTTGGCCAACAGCCAGCTGTGCATGATCGCACTTGTTTAGAAAAGCATCAGTGATTGTTTTCAAAACATTTATGATTGTTTTCAAAACATCCATGGTTGTTTTAAAAACTTATCGATTCTAGAAGAAACCCTGAAGTGACCACTTTAGTATAAAAGACCCTCACTCCCCCCTACAAATTAGAAGAGAATTCCTTCCAAGCTGAGATAGGGGTTCTGCATGCCGAAACTTTGACACACAGCGGTCTGACATCCCTTACGGGTTGTTATCCTTGACGCAGGGACAGGGTCCTTCGTTCTAAACCATCAGGTGAGGGGGCTGGTTCATCCTTAGGGGTTTCTTGGCTACTGATACACATAGCGATATGCATACACACCTACACATCCAGGTTAGGCTAGGTACATTTTAGCAAATTACTTAGGCCGCGCTTTTTAGGAATATGCCAGTGCTACTGTTTTTATCTGAACTGTTTCGTTTATCTTATTAGCACTATGGTAGAAATGTATCTACTATTCACTATATTGGTACTAGCAAACTCTTTCGTATGCTTCTGTCTCCTAATTGTCGCAGCACATATGTTTTACACCAGGCTGTTGTTGGACCAATAAATTCTTATTGAAACGTCCCAATTCCCATCCTGTGTATTTTCTGAGAGAAAGCAAGCACGAGTGTCTGAGCAAAAAGTACTGTACTGTTTTCCACGATCCCTGAGGAATCAGGGTTGTCATGTTCAGTGGTTGCCAGAAACTACCCACACCACTGTAGAATACAGGGGGTGGTAGTGGCACTGTAGAGCTAGCTGGTCTAATGGCTGATATATCCTGTGGGGGTGTCCAGAAGCGGTTGGGACACCAAGCCCTCAGTTTAGGTCAAACAAAATGCGCAGGTCCTGGGGGACTCCTAGGAACTACACAACAGTATCTGCTGACAACTTAGCCACAATAATTGACAACCTTCTATTCTTTATATCGTTCAGAACCACTCCTAAACTTGGTATCATTGCTCCAAATACATCTCCGACAATTTCTCCTGCACTAGCACCTCGTTTCTCTCTGTAGTGTAATCCACCTTCCAATGGTCCCAAATCTTCAACATGTTAAATCTTAGGAAACACAACAGCCACATAACATGTGCCATACCAATTCAGTGGCAATCGCACATATGCATTTTTCCCACACACAAAATACACATTTGGTACCACTTCCACCGCTTCTTGCAAAAACTTCTTTGCAGTGGCTTCAATTGTAAAAATGTGATCACATATGCTCTGTCCAACAAAGATCTTATCGTAATAAGTCTGTACCTGTCTAATGCAAAGTTTCCCTTACTGTTCAAAATCTAAAGCTATTGGACCATAGCTCCCTTTCGCCTTATGTGCTAACTCCTCCTTGGTCCACGCAGATCTCCTGTCTCTACTATTAAGTTTAACTGCTAATTGCCTATGTCTATCTTCTATTTGATCTATGAACTTCTTTTCTATGTCAGTCAGCATACATGTCAGGTTATGACGATGAGCATAAGCTGTATCTAATGTAACTGTAGGTATGAAATACTTCCCTATTCTCTCCTCCTGCTTGTAATAATTATACTTATTCAGTTGCTTATAAGCTGGAACTTCTGAAAGCAGCACATTGTAGTTGGAGAAGTAATACTCGTGGTGACCCTTACCATAAAACATACTAAGCAATAAACTACACGTAATACCATACATCAATGGGAGGTGGTGATAACGAATACCCTCCCCCACCGATGCAGGCAACTGCATACACACATAACAATCTCTCACATCCATTGTGTTCACATACTCGTACAATAACTTTGCAAAGGCATTCAACGTATAATCACCCTTAGACAAATCTACATGCAACATGCGCCTAGTTTGCTCTAGCATGGCCTTATCTGCTCCTACTGCACCCTCTTTTGTGCTAGAAGTGGTAGGTGTGGATGTCCCTTGTGTCTCCACCCCATCAACTTCGGCTTCATGTGAAATTTTTACAGATACAATAATAACTACTGCTATCACTACTATCACTCCTACTATGAGTGTACCTATTACACACTTTGCTCAACGGTTCGGATTTCCAGACTCCATTTTTAATTGAGTTCGGTTCAACATAGCAAGAGGATCAACGTAAAGTCTCTTTCTCCGCCTCTGATTGCTGTTCAACAAAATTCACGCACAACTCGTCGGAGTCCTGGAAATCAAATTCACAAGTTTGTTTCACTCTTATTTACACAGTTCTAAAGACTTCCTTAGTCCTCTTTCTTCTTCAACAATAAGTCCCTAAATGTATTCTTCTTGCACTCGGGCCTAGGTTATCTTCTTTAAGGCAAACGTTTTATATACAGTTCACAGTTCAATCAGCAGTCTCTTACACGTTCTGAGCCAATTTCATCAATGACATGCTGTAGAATCTCAAGATGAACTGATGCGATCTCCTGAGCCGGTGGCTGATAACCAAACGTTGGCAAGGACAAATCTTGCAGAATCAAAATCCGCACACCACTCAATATCAGAGGTCTTGGTACAGTCACTGCCAGCACTCAATTGGCTTCTATTCCAGGGACTAACAGTTCAATTTCAATGATCAGTTCTGGAACTCTGCTGGCCACTCGCAAAGACCATAGTCTCCCTGTCCCCACTGTTCACGGCATCTGTAATCAGATAAGTCCACTCTGGGGCAGCGTACCTCTAACAGGGCACCCTTGCTCTTCTCAATCTCCTTAAGCACTCTTGTGCTTGCTCTGTGTCACTTAGCTCTGATTCAGACGTTTCAGACACAGTGGCAAGATCGCTTTCAGATGCCAGTCTCGCGTTTTGCCTCTTCTATCTCACAGGCCACGATTCCCTTGTGAATTCTGCTCCCCTTCTCTGCACCCGATCACCTTGCACACCAGTTCCTCCAGCTGAGTCTGACTCTGTACCACTCGCAATGTTACTGTCTTCCTCAGAATCAATACCTGGGCCTTGTGTAGCGTGATCCCCCTCAGCTTGCTCTGGTGGGCAACCAACCTCGTCAGTAACCCCCACAGCTTGACTTGTCCTCTCCAGTGGCCTTGCAGCCACTGCTGCATTTCCTTCTAGGAGAGGCGCTGTTTCTTCTGAGGGTCCTGAAACTCTGCGAGTGTGGGAGGCGTGAATCCAGTTCGGCAAGCCTCCACACTTCACAGCCGTATTCGTCACCAAAATCACTTGGTATGGACCTCTCCAGCGAGCATCAAGACAGTTCTTCCTCACATGCTTCCGAACAAGTATCCGATCGCCTGGACACAGATCATGGCAGAGGTCCTTCGAGGTCGGGGCAGTCGCAGCTTCAACCTGGTGAGACACATAACGGACCAGGTTAGCCAGTCCCTTCCAATAATCAAGGATCAACTCATCAGTGATGTTTATCAACGCTGTAGACGGCACTGCTGGCAAACGCATCACCCTCCCCATTGGGATTTCATGGGGCGAAAGTCCTGTCCTCCTATCAGGGATGCTACGCACACTCATCAACACCAAAGGTAATGCATCCGTTCATTTCAGAGACGTGGACTAACAGACCTTTGCCATTCACATCTTAAGAGTCCCATTAATCTGCTCCACAAGGCCTGATGCATCTGGTCTGTAGCTACAATGCAATCTCTGATCAACTTGTAAGGCAGTGCAAAGCAGCTTCATAATCTCGCTGTGAAAGTGCGTTCCTCTATCCGACTCCAATGAGGTTGGAAATCCCAAACACGGTATCAACTCTCTAAGTAACAGCTTTGCCACTGTGAGACTATCGCACCTTCTCGTTGGTTATGCTTCCACCCACCGTGAGAAAACACACACTGTCGTGTAGTTCCTATAAACCTATATAGAATCTGCTCGTTTAGACAACATATACTATAGGATTGGAGTCAGACTGATTCTAGACACCCCTACCGCCTATGTTAGCCTGTATACCAGCTAGCTCACAGTGCCACTAGAAACCCCTCTTACCAAGGAGAGAATAATTCTTGGCAAGTATCGAACATGACAACCCTGTCCCATCAGGGATCGTGGAAACTGTGCCACTTTTCGCTCAGTCACTCGTGCTCACTTGGTCTCAGAGAGCTACACATAATAAACGGTGGGGACATTTCTCAATAAGCTTTTATTGAACCAGCGTCATTCTAGTGTAAAATAGGTGTGCTGAAACAACCATTAGACAGTAACAGATATAAATGATTGTAAGCACTAACAAAGTAAAAGGATGGTAGATTTATACCATTGTGCTAAAACAATGAATACAGGCAAGTATATAAAATACATGACAGTAAAATGCTGGGGATGTACTAGTGTCATCAGAGGCCTGAGGGCACTGCAGAACATGGGCCGTTATCGGGTCCAGTAAAGAATCAACGTCCGATGGCGCAATTGTTGGAAGTGTCAGACAGAGGTCCAACACGCATTCTTGTCCGCAGAACAGGCATCGGAGGATAGGCAGAATACAGTCGATCCAGACTGGTCTAAATGACAAGAACCAAGACTCGCTCAGTTCTCGAAGACGAGGTGTGCCCAGATGGATTACCATGCAATCACGGTATCGGCGCTCCAAGAGCATGCGTTCCATCTCCTTGGTGACTGGGACGTCCATTGCATAGCAGAAAAAGGACAATCAGGATACCTGCTATTAGAAACAGGATCAGCGGAAACCCTCCAAAAATGCTTCCGAATATGGAGTGTATAAAGTTGGGAACAACTCCGAGGATTGTCTGAAAGGTGCTTAACAGTCCTGAACATATGGTCTTAAATAGGTGGACAATACCCGTTGTATCAGACATGTTAAAGATGCGTTGTACCATTTCTGTGAAATGGAAAGGGCAGTTTGTTTGTATCAGTGCCTGTATCTTAGCCGAGGACCTTGCAACCTGACGATCATAAGGTTCTCGGGCGGAGGTTAAGGGCACGGTTTGCTGTAAAAGCATGGCTTTCATTCGGCTCAAAGTATCAAACCGTATAAAGGAAACATTCAACGAAGGTCATAACGACGCCTCCCTGATTGTGTGGGTCGGTGGAAACAATACTTGCAAACAGAAAGTAACCCTGGAGCTTACAGTGACAAGATATGCGATGCCTTGGAGCATCCCACAACTACCTTGATCATTCAGCATCAAGTAACTCCCATTTGAAAGTAATTTGAACAGCAGATTAATCACAGCAGCTGGGGAACCTTTCAAGTGGCAGGATAAGTTAGCTACTGAACCATTACAGGCTCCGTGATCATGATAACCTGGCATATGAGAGATCCACTTAACGAATTCTCGCAGTTGGTACCGCTAAGAAACACTTCCGTGTCCCCATTCCTACATCGAAATCTGTACTGCAATTCCCAAGATTCCTTGATGAATTCCCTACCCATCACTTCATATCTGCCTGCCTATTGATGTTCTAGGCAATATTGAAACTGGAAAGTAGTGACCGGTAATGTTATGTGGCCATGTATTAACCATTCTGTGGATGGTGACTCTGCCAAGGTAAAAGGTAATTTGTCAAGTTTTTCAATACACAGCATTGTATATTTTGCTCCCCTTTGTGCCATTGTAATCTGTTTTTCAGTCAAGTTGTATGCTGAAAATAGAGACGTACTGTTGATAAATCGCCGAGGCACATAACCAGCGTGCAATGAATGCAGCGTCTAGCTTAATAACATAATAGAACGTAGTTGAGATTGTCTGTGTTCTAGTATGGACGAGTCTTGTTCTAGTATATCAATAGCAGAAGATACAATGTTGCCCAGTGAATAAATCCTGGATGTTAATGTAGTCAGACCATTGTCAACTACAGATAACGCCTTTTCTAGGTTAATCTTATCTATTTCATGAAGTTTCTCCGCAGCTTCTTGTTGAGAGATTTTCCAGATTTAATTATAGACAGCGTAACAGAAACGTTTCTGACGTGGCTTTCGGGGACCTAGTAAAAAATCCCTTAACTCCACCTCATCTGAGAGTAAGGATAAGTGCTGTTTCACCTGGGACAGTGCCGAGGTTTTTAGCCAATCAAGGCACAACTTCCCAACACTGTAGGATGTTACTACCCCCGGATGTTCTCTTTGTACATATCGTGGGTCTGGCCTATGGATACTAAACCCTTCGGTTGTACCCCTGAATCTTGATTGACATCTATTTGTGTCTGTGGGCCAAATTAACCATCCCTTCCAATTGGGGTCTGAAGTATTGTACTGCATGATGTCATCTATTGTATCCCCTCCACGTGATGTAAAATTGATGTGTGAAGGTGTGGGAATCCGTGGTGTGTTCAAATCCTTGTTCTTGGCTAGTCCAAGACAGGAAGTCTGTTGCACAGTTTCATTCAGAAAAATAATTTGTTGCGGAATGAGGCACGCTCTAAACAGTGCTTCTGTTCCCTGAACTTGCCAATCCTTAGAACCCCAGACTGATTTTGTTTCTATTGTTTCTTTCCATAAGTCGAAACCCTGTTCAGACAGTTTGGTAATAAAGGATGCAGAATAAATCTGTTTGTTGTTAGTCAGCATATTTTTCTGTGCTGGTGTAGGTGCAACCTTATAGTAAAATGAGGTCGGGTCAGAAGTTTAAAACCCTGAAAAATATGAACATTTCTGTGCAAAAGTTTTAGAACTAACATTTGGCAGTGTTGGGCAATGTTCCCATTGGTGGTATGTGAAAACATTACGAGGGATACTCGATTTGTGTAAAAAGTGATGACCATAAATGATGGTAACAGTACATAGTATCAAAATCAGATGTGTCTTCTAACATTTCATTGCTTGAAAATGCAGCAGATTTTTTCAAATCAGACAACATATTATTGCCAGTTTCAAAATCCCAATCGTCAGAAAATGTAGTGGAGGTAATATCATTTAGAGAAATTTTAAATAAATGTGGAATCTTTAAAAGTTCAGTGGGGCCAAATACATCATAATCAATTTTGTCTCAAACTATACCATCAGAAATTGGAACGGCTGTAATGTTCACGGAAAACAAGCCTCTTTGTTCACGATGAGATGATGTATGAGGTTTCAAGACCAAGTTCACATTGGACACTGCAGAGCATTCTGGGAGATTCACAAGTAAGCAAAAAACAGTCACTAGGCCAATCCAGAACAGAAAAAACAATATTCTAGATATTATCCAGAGCTGGAGCCAAGGTGATACTAAGTAAGTCTTTTTCAGAAAAGTGTACAATTCACAAATTTGTTGCTTACGGGAAACTGGGGCTGGCGTTGTCTCAGGTTCACTGGGATCAAGAGAGAAGGTATCAAAATCGATGAAGTAACCAGATGCAGTTCGATCAATCTTTGGTAGCTCAGCATGTTGTGTTGAACTGGTAGGTGTCTATTGTTGAGGCATATTGATGTAGACATCGGTGTTTGGCCGAATTGATATTTGTCTTTCATCTGTGTGATGATGTTCTGTTTCCAGAGGAACAAGTTCCATTTCATTGTTAGAAATTCCATTACTTCGAATTGGTGACTCTTCAAATGTTATGAGTCTTTCTGTCTGTACTTACTTAATGTTAGCGAGAGGAGAGCGTCGGCTACCAAGGAGCCCACGAGGCCTACTATTCAGTATCAGCCACACAGTGTGGTTTGATCAGATCAATGGAGATGAATCTCTTTTCTTTTTTGCTGGCAAGAAGCGGAAGAAGTACTGTTCTTGTTCCTTCGACAGCCAGGACAGGTACAGGCTTTCTGTAGGATGGCCCACATTTTATTTGTCCTAGATCTTTTCTCTGACCAGATCCCCGACTTTTGGGATCCAGGCAGGTCTTGCCGTGACTGATTTGACTTCCCCAGTGGCAGTCTGTTTGACCTGCATGTTGCTTAGTAGTGCTTTGGATTTAGTCAGATCCTGTAAAACAGCCAAATTTATATTGATGTCAAATGGTTTTTCATCCGCCACTGTGCCTTCACAATCGAGATCAGGTACCCACATTCTCGTCCCAAATAGGACTTCATAAGGAGTGACACCCTGTTAGAACTGGGGGTCTCTAGTTGGCAATGGTATACACCTTTGACCAAATAGGGACCCGTGCTTCTAGTCAGGGTAAGGGGGATACACTACCTGTATCCCCTTCCAGAATTTCCAGGGCACCTGTGGCAGGTGTCCTGCACAATTCGCCCACCAGTTCAGGGGTTCTATCCTGCAACTGGGCGTCCAGGTAAGGGTGGACACCCCGAACCTGGCCCTCCAACCTATGGTCTAGACCCTCCAGTTGAACCGGGGTCAGAGGCGAGGACTCCCTCCCTCTGCACCCCCTTCCAGAGTGCTGTACCCTCCAGGGGTGTGGAATTTTTAAAATAATCTACTTGGCCAAGGGACAAAATGCCACTGAGATCTACATGTCCTGTAAAATCCACTTGTCCCACCTACTCCCATCCCTACAACAATTATAAGGGCTGACAGAGAAACATTTAATATATTTTTGTTTTATTAAAATCAGTAAACAATGAAATGCTTTGTAGTAATGCTAAAGAAAAACTTGACAAGCCAGCGATATTATCCCTTTTATCCAAACATATAGAAATTGAATAGAAATACAACAATAAATGATCTTGCATGGCAGGCTGCTTTAAGACTCATATTGACAATACTTCAATAGCTATGATAGATGTGGCCTTTTATGCCCGCACACATGCTTTGTGCCTCCTGTTGTAAGCCAGAGATCAATAGCTCTGCTGGGGTCATAATCCTCAAAGTTGGGTCCTTCTATCTTAAGAAGCATTAGGTCTTGGAGAACATCTTGATTTAACCGTGTTCTTAGTGGGTTCTTAATGATATTCATTGCAGAAAACACACGTTCAGCTTCTGCTGTAGATACGCTGAATGTGAACATCATCTCCACAAGCTTTAATATATTAGTCAATGTGGAAGGGTTTGTTGCTAGCAGGGTGGAGTATGCAGGCAATACAGGAATACCTTTGGTCTGAAAGCTTTTCATGTGTGTTTTAAGTCCACAAAACTCCTCTACAATTGCCAACCTCTCGTCTGTAGTGAAAAGTACCTCAAAATGTTGTACAATTGCCTCAATATCAGAGAGCCCATATTTATAGAGTTCCTCTCTACTTTCTGGCCACAGTGTATAATCAAATGCCTGAAAACCTTGAACCGGCATGCTATTAAAATTTTCAAACCTCTTATCAATGTACTTAACCACGCTGTCAATGAGCTCACTGTCACTTTGGATTGTTGCTGCTGGTGGGCAGTGTCCTGATAACTTTATTTCCCAGCCATCAGTAGAAATGTTTCCAAACTTCTTTTCTTCAGGGTGGTACAGTTTTTTAAACTGCTGCATATATTCAGCCAACTCACTCTTTAGGCCTACTAGGGTCAACGCACACCTCTCTACAGCAGGTGGAACATGTAATAAAAGCAGTTCATTAGACTGAAAGAATTCTGAAAGCTGAGACACTGGCTTCAGTACATCTCTCAGACTGTAAAGGTTTTTTATAAATGTAAAGCTAGTTACAATTGAGAGTTACTTTTTTGCCTTAGCAGCAGAATCATCACTACCAGCTGCAACCTGTCCCAAGTGTAGAACCACTGTCTGTAGGTTTTGTTGCATGGCTGCCAAAGCCCTGGTTTTGCTGGATACCCATCTAACCTGTTTAATATCAGTGAAATGTGCAAAGTTTTCATCAATTATTCTTGAAATTTCTTTGGCATCTCTTCGCCTCTTAGGACTATACCAATAAAATTTGAAAATCCATTTCAATGTTTGCTCAAACTGACAAACAGAGGAATTGGATTTTACAGCATTTAGAATCCCAAGCTGAAGCTTGTGGGCTACACAGTGGAACGCCAGAAGAAAAGGAATGTCTTTCTTTAAGAGTGCTGCAACCCCTCCCTTAGATCCCATCATAAGTGCAGCACCATCAAAATTGACAGCTATTAGTGATGGACCTGGATGTTCTGTAGACCTCATATCTACTAAATCCAAAGATAACCTTTTGATTCCTTTAACTATACCATCCAGAACACCTTGAGCATGTGCATGTTCGAGTGGAACAAGATCAGCAAACAGGGTGTAGGGTTTCCCCCCATTGACTACTCTCACCAGCACAGTTTCCTGTTGAATGATGGCACTATCAGTGCTTCCATCAGCAATAATGCAGATGAAGCGAGAATTTGAAACTATATTTTTGATGTCCTGTCGAAGTATATCTGCCTCACATCTTATGAACTCTGAGGCTTTTTCACGGTTTGCATAATTTTCTCCTATATCCACACCTGCTTTCTTCATAGCCCTACATAGGGTGTCCATGTCTGAGAGTGGCTTACCTTGTTTTGCAATTAGGTAAGCATTGTTAAACAAGATGGTCAGTTTCTTTCTTTCTGTCTCCTTCAGTTTTTGCAGTGCTTGCATGATGAGGGGCTGCTCTGTAGGGACACTGGAATTTGAGGTACTCGCTGTAGGAGTCTGACATTGCAAAGCGGTTTCTTTCATTTCCTGGCGGTGCCATGAAACACATGTCATATGTGCCTTACTAGTTTCATGAGCTCTGATTGGTTCAATGCGCAACTGGTCACATCCACTTAAGAATGCATTTCTACCTGAACCCGGATAGCTTACTGCTATAGTAGGATATTTTTGGCAAATAGTGCAGTACATTTTTGGTCCTTCTCCCTCCGGACTTTCCTTCAGGGCTAGCCAAGGCCAGGATTCCACCCAGTGTGACTGAAAAACTCGTTTTCTTTTTTCAGCTTCATACTTTTTGTTCTTAGTTATGTTAGGATTCTGTGCAGTGGTACAAGGCCCAACCTCAGTTGTTTTTTTTTGGTTTCCTTCTCCTGGGCTCTCTTTATCTCTGTCTTTACTTTTTTTTAATCCAAAGCTGAATAGACTTTGTTGGGACATATTTGCCTGTCAACTGGACAAAGTGCTCAAGTATGAGACTATACTTAATTCAGTTTTAAACTCAATGTCCAGACTTTTCACAGATAGGAAATTACACTAAATCTTGAATGATACAGGTTTCCTCCTACACTTTTCCAAACTCTTCGAGAATCAAGGGTTGCGGCTGCCTGCTGCAATGAACCTCTATGCTGCCTCTACGGTTCGTAGTGATTCTGTTTCATGCCAAGTTGTGAACGCACAGCTGGTGCTACACTGGCTGCACTCTAGACCTAGAAGCCAAGAAAGGATTTACACTAAGAACAAGGATTTGAGCTTTGGAAAAGTACAAGCTTACATAAAAGTAATTCAAATCTACCATCCATGTTACCATTAAAAAAATAAATGAAAAACATTAGAAATCATGTGTAACTGACTGCTTGAGAAAGAAGATTGATGGATAAAATAAAGGAAAGAATGAACGGAAAGAAAAAAAGAAAGGTAAGAGAAAATAAGGTGAAAGGTAAGAAAAATAAAGAATGAAGGAAGGTAATAAAGAAAGGAAAGGAAAAAGGGCTGATAAACAGGAAAGGCAGAAAAGAAAGAAGGAAAAAAGAAGGAAGGCAAAAAGGAAAGAAAGAAAATGGAAGGAAAGAGGGTACTTAGTATAAAGAAATATTGGATACTAAAAACCAAGTTACACACCCCACCTATATTTCAATAAAACTGCAGCAAATTAAACACCATAAAATGTGTTTTTTCCCTGGGCAAAGTTGATCAAATAACCACTTGTGAAAGAGAGTCCAGGAATGCCATGAAATAGCAGCAGTCCACTTCAAACAGAATTTACAACAGCGTTGGAAGGAGATAGGAACTGATAAAGCTGAAATATGCCATGGGCTCACTTCAAATGTGTCCTACGATCACATCTGGCAACACTGGTACTAAAGGGAACTCCTTGAGTGTGGATGTGCACCTTGTGAAAGAGAAAAATGCAATGCAGCTACTCAAAGTGACTTTAGCCAGAGGATTAAGTAATTATGCTGACCCACTTCCGCTGTGCTGTATGCTGTAGTGGGTGGAAGCACAATGGGAATGACACAACAACAGACCAATGGGTGAATAGAGGTGGCGGAAAGCCCCATTAAGTAATATTATACATATTATTTTAGTAAAATCAAAAGGTCATGGCTAAAGCCAGACCTAAAAGTGATGATGCAATCACGTCACACCACTTACACATGCATGCTTGATGATCATGTACATTTAGCAGAAAGCTGCATGAGCAGAATGACTCCAGTGCCATTTTTTTTTTATTTACTGCCTGTTCAGAGAAGGATCTTGCTTTTCTGACCTATTGGTTTTGCCAGTGCTTTTTGCCCATGCTGTGCGTCATTAGCAAAAAGCTTTTGGCTGATGCTGTGCAGCATTGTGAATATAAGAGGAAAAACAAATAGCCATGATGATGACTGGACCATTTCCTAGGCTCACAGATGTATGAGGATGTGTGCAAGTGCAGGCATCATCATAAATGCATGCGCCTATGGAATAAAGGGGCACATGTTTTGAAAATATTTATTTACTGATCAAAAATGGACCCCCTTTGGCTTGCCTACAGACATAGAAGCCTGTTTCATGCCCTGCCACGGAGCTAGAATCTCACTGAAGTATGTGTCTGTCAGAGATGTATAAGTAGAAAACGGAACCCTCATGCTCGATTTGCCCGTGCCATCAGTCTTGACATTCTATGATGTACCACACTGAATGCGTGCCATTAGTGAACCAAGAGGCAAGGCAGTTCATGTGAACACTGTATGTGGCCAGAATATTATAGAACATTGTAGTCTATTAATTAAAAAACAACAGGTTTTTGTACGGCTGGTATTCTGAACGCATGCATTTGAAAGTGCTTCCATTCTTGATTATGAAGATAAAGTTTTGATGAAATAAATATTTGCCTAAGATCACACATATTAAGCATGGAAGCCATTTTTATCCAGCCAGGTTCTCTTTCACAAAGAGTACTTAAATAGTTCCGGACCGTCATGAAGAATTCTGCAACATCACAAATAGCAGAATTTGATATTATTAGTACATTGAGGCGGCTACTGTGCTCTATGGAAAACAACATTCACTTTTCCAAATAAATATATTTTTCACCCACATACATTCAGATCTGGGTCTGAAGTCCTGCCATGGCATTTTGGGTCTGAACAAACAATGAGAATGGTGCAATTTACGCGTCGTGCCTCTGTTCCAGACTGACCGGACCCTCCTCAAGACATAATCATCATAGTGAGTCCCGCAAATGCAATGCCACCTGTGCGCCTCCCTCTAATGATGTGATACTCTGGAGGGTACCTCCTTACCCATTATCCAGTAATGCCAGTGTCCTTTTACAATTTTTAGCAAGCCTGGCAGCTCAAAAATGATAAATTGCAGTGCTGACGCTGAGGCGCCGCCGCAGCTTAAAAAAATGCGCACAACGGGCCAAATTAAGCTCGAAAAATAGAAGGCACTGGCCAATTGAGTATTTTCTCGCACAAATGGGAAAAATATCACCCATTTGTGAGGGAAATTGCCCAATCTGGCATCTCTGTCGCACGTCTAGTGTGAAAGGGAGTTTGAATCTGCTCTGCCCATCAATGGAAAGGTGCGCAGTCCGTCGGCACTGCTCAAATAGCAGCGATGAGGTCGATGGGAGCCTGCGCTTCCTGCAGCCACAAGGGTACCTCATTACACACGGTCCGTCACAGCAGGCGCAGCAGTTCTATTGTATTCAGAGCGATTTGCTCGAAAAAATAACCTTTTTGAACACTCTAGCAATGCTTTTTAAAAAAAAATATTTTAATCACTGTATTAAGTAGATTACTTACAAAAGGCGAGATTTACAGAGACACTGTCCACGATTCTCAGAAGCTCCTTTAACAGACGCAAAGGCCCTTACATCTGAAAATGGATATTACCAGAGATGAAAAGATTTTAAAAAATGAAAGCATTCCAACCCCCTAAAAAGTCCATGCAAAGGATGGGAAAGTTAAAACCTCTCCCCTTCCAGTAACATCTGATAGCGACTTTGACAATTCACAAATAAGTGCTTTCCCACCTCATTGAGAACACCCCTCAGCTGCATCCAGTCAGGAGAAATGGTATCCCTGTCATACCTTTGGGGTCAAAGGGCTTCAGCCATTACCCCCAGCCCCCTCCCCCACGTCGTGTGTGTCAGCCAGGGCTCAGACAGCTTCCCGGGCTGGCGACCGTCTTATTGCAGCCACACCCAAGTACTTCACAGGTCTTTAAAAGACCATTCACTTGTTAACGAGGCTTTTATTGTTTTCACCCCTTCTAAGAGCCCCTGCATCGCCACTCTGCCTGGAAGAATTAGCCCCTCCCCCCCCCCCCCGAAATTTGGCTCTAGTTGCGCCTCTGCTGTATGGCTTATTGCGTTTAACAAACATTAATCCACTATGTAGATGTTCAAGTACCTAACCCTCGGTGCACAGTGAAGTCATGATACCCCGCTGTATATCGGTGAAAAACAACAGCTTGCCAAAATGCAACCCCGAGTTTCACACACACTGAGACTAACTTTGGTCAGGCCCAGTAGATAAAAACTTAACATGAAACCCGTTTTAATACAAGAGTGCTTAAGCATGTTACTATTGAATATTTCTGTATAACTCTTGCTTTTTACAGTTTTTCTTCAGGCCATATAGCACCCTCTCCTGCCAGATATGGGCTGTAAACAAACACCAACTTTCCGGTTCGATTGTCTTGTCCGCTTTGTGGCTATGCAGACAGTATCCGCTCCAGTACTTCCTTTGAGGAAGGAGGAATTCAGTCTGGGAACTTCACTTCAGACTCGAGGATGAGGTCGCCCCGCTGCTCTGGGGCTTTGGGTGGTATGAGGCCTACGCCTGGGATTCTCCGTTTCAATTACGTCTTCCTTGAAGACGGTCGGATGGTCCTGCTGTCCAGGGTCGGGGGCATTAACGGTACATCCAAAGAACGCCTCTCTCAGGGTGATTTTTGCTCTGTAGATAATGTCCGAGCCTTCCCTCTAAAGACTAGTGGGTGTTTCATCTCCTTCATTAGGGAAGGTAATCTACGTGCCCTTTCTTGATTTCTATGGTTACGATCTCGTCCTTCGGAGCGTGCAGTTCTGCCGTCTGGATTCAGGCGCTTATCAGAAATCTTCATTTTACTGCTGCAGCCGGTGTAGCTCTCATCAAGATACGCTCATGCACTACTGGAGGGTCTTGCTTTTTGCTGACGTGATCACGTCCTCGCCGAGCCCGCGGAAAACTCACGTTACTGAATCCACCGACCCCCCCCCAGCCTAAAGCTGGCAAATGGGTCACCAACGTCCATGTACTCGTTGCGTTCTGTGCACTGAAGAACATATCAAAACGATTGCGGCCTCTGAAGAACTCCGAAAACATAGCATGAGGATCGCAGTGGAAAGTGTAACTGAATGACGGGCCATTGGGTCCGCCGAGCCCGCCACCCACGCCCTTCATATCTTCACCGTACTTGTCGAAGAACTCTCGTTTTTTGGGGTCACTAACCACGTCTGAAGCCTCTGCAATCACCATGAAGCGGTCCTCAGAGCCTGGATCCTTGTTTTTGTCAGGGTGGTAGCGCAGCGCGCCTGCTTGCGATTCGCTTTGACGGCCTAATCTGAGGCGCCACGGCGGGCCAGGCCTAGGCTTTTGTACTAATGAATCTTTTTACCCATGGTTGCTAAAAAAAATAAATCGCACCTGTCACAATATCACGCGATCAAGTACAGTATAGTTTTATGCGAGCATTCAACCTCACACTTCCAAATACTAGCAATGCTGTAGCGGGCAAAACTGCTTATTTTACCTGAATGCGAGCCTCGCAGCGGCCACAGACTACTGCTTGCAGAGGCTGAGTGACGTTTCACTCCCCCAGCCAATCACTGGCTAGAGCCCAGTCATGGGCTGCTAGCCAATCAGATGCCTCCAAAGGCTCTCTGCAAGCTTCTGATTGGCTGTGAGCCCCAGAGTGCCCACAGCCTGTTGTATTAACGTGATTTAATGTCTACTTGTCCGTTGGACATAATAGACATTAAATCTTCTTGCCCATCAATAAAAACAACATGGTTCGGGCGTCGGGCGATATGATTCCCCCACCCCTGACCCTCCCACCTGGAGTGGTACCCCTAGAAGACCAACCGGGCAGGACACTGTTTACAGTTGTCCCTCCCTCCAGGTCAGACAACACCTGAACCTGGCTTTCCAACCCAGGGACCAACCCCTGCGGTTGAACACTTGCCCGGCGCACCAGGACTTCATTGGGAGCACATATGCCCCCCCCGAGGGTGACACACAACTCATGTGTCGTGTGACAGTCTGCCTGGCACAGATCTTCCGACCCCTGTCCATCTGACAGTGCGTGAAGATCCCCCAGGACAGAAGTGGTGTCACCATGGTCATTCACTGGTGACTCAGCCCTTCTGGCTGGCCCCTGACCCACTGGTTTTTCCACTGGGGACTCTTTCCCCCTCTCACCCCTCAATCTGGACTTCTGCACCCTCCACTTAGGAGTGGCACTGCCAGACACCAGAACTGATGGAGGCCTGCTTACAGACACTCCCAGTTCACCAGACACTAGGGGATCCCCCTCAACGGGCGGCCCATCAGGACAGACTAGGCTCCCCACCTGGTGTTCCCTTAAAGAACCATCCAGGCTCTGAGACTGGGTTTCGGGCACCTGTGGACACGCAGCCCCATACTCACTCCGTCTCCTCTGAGACAGGACGTGAGCCCCTACACCCCTCCCACTACACCAGGACCTAGCTGGGCTACTCTGAACCATTTCCACCACTCTGGGTTGGAAGATACCTGAGCCACTCCCCTTAGGGTCATTCCCCAATGCCTCTTCAGACCCTCTGGAATCCACCAAATGGTCTGCCTCCCTGGTGAGCTCCCTGGGGTCAGAGAACACACTCTCCAACAGGTGTTGGCATAGCTCTGGAAAACAGGGACTTACAATATGCTCTCCCACAATTGGATCACACAGCCTCCTACAAGGGTTAACCAAACTATCCTTCACCTCACCATCCAGTGCCTCGCACACGTACTCCACACCACTCTCCTGAGATTGGCAAGAAAGTATCTGACTGTCTCTGTCACTCAACCCACACTCTTCTGGGCGGTCTCCACATTCACACACCAGGACTTCAACCATGAGGGAACCTCCCTCCCTGCTCCTCTCAGCTAGAGTCAGTGGAGTGTCCCTCCCAATACTAGGACCATGAACCCCTGCGCCAGTGCCCCAATCTACTTCCAGGACACTGCGCACCACTGGAGCTAGCTCAGATCCTTGAACCTCCTGGTGTATGTTAACCCCCTCCAAGTCAGGCGCCACATCTCTGGGTGTGTACTACCCCCTCAGCACTAGATAACTCAATATTGCTGCCACCATCTGAGCTGGATTCCACCTCCAACTCAGCAAAGCTCACTTCCTGAGCTACACAATTTTCTTGTTGCTGGGCTGAGACCCTCATGGCCTCAAGCCTCTCGAGCTCCAAATCAAGCTCTCTCATTCTCAACTCATGTTCCAATCTCATTCTCTCACTCTCCAAGGCTAACTTGTTATTTTCAAACTCCAGCTTCTTATTCTCTAGGTCCTTTTGACCCTCCATTTTGAGCCTGGCCAGCTCCATTTTATGCCTTCTATTTCTCTCCCTATCCTCCAGCTCTCCTGGGGACAGGTCTTTGGAAGAAACACTGCTGCCTGGCGGGGTAGGTACTTTCTCCCCCCCTGGACCCAGGGGCCCATCTAGCTGCCCTTCTGCCTACTCCACAGGGTGCTCCACATTTTCAGATGCATTTCTTGCTTCCACCCAGGCCCTCAGCGCCTTGTGGAACTCATCCTTTTTAGTGAGGCCTGGAATAGCAACTTTACATTTTCTACAGAAGGCTTTCAGCTGTTTGGCATTATAGGTATCCAACCTCTCTTCCTCAAACTCTGGATCCATAGAGGCAATAGATGCTGGTGGACTCATGGCAATAAGAATTGGCAGTTCTCAGAAAAATAACAGTCCAAGGAGAAAAAAAATTCTACCAAAAGGTATGTGGTTGCGTTTGGTCTGCACTCACTAGTAGTGTACACCAATCACTGTATATGAGTCACAAATGCAAGTCCAGAATCCTCACCGCTGACCACCAATATTAGAACTGGGGGTCTCTAGTTGGCAATGGTATACACCTTTGACCAAATAGGGACCCTTGCTTCTAGTCAGGGTAAGGGGGATACACTACTAAAATAACCCCTGCTCACCCGCTTGGTAGCTTGGCACGAGCAGACAGGCTTATCTCAGAGGCAGTGTGTTAAGCATTTGTGAACACATACAGTAATACAATGAAAACACTACAGATGGACACCACACAGGTTTTATAAAAATAAGTATGCTTTATATAGACTTATCACAAGACCACAAACGACAAAAATCCACAATACTGTAATCAATAATAATTCTTCAAGATGGTAAAAATAGTTTAAAAATAGGTTCTTCACTTAAAAGCAGTCTTTAGCAACAGATAACCCCAACTGGAGTTATCACGACGTCGAGGTCAAAGAAATCCAAAAGTACGGCGCCGACCGCGAGGTGCGCGGCGTCGGGCCCGGAGTCAAAACAGACCTACAAAGAACAGTGCCTTGGAAAAGCGAAAACACAGACAGCTCACGGCGTCGGGGAGGTGCGGCGTCGTTGGCGCATTGCGGCGTCGGTTCCTTGCTTCGGGGGAGATGATGCGTCAGGACCTGGATGCTTGCGCAGGCAGGGGAGGCGTCAGTTCCTGACCGGAGAGGAGGTGACGTCACGATGGTGCCGAAACCATGGTTCCGTACGATGTCACGATGTCACGATGTGGATTCTTGACCACCCACGTCGACGATCGGCTCCGCGATGATGTCGGCTTCGGAGTTGATGCGGCACAGCAGCAGGCGTCGGGCCGGCGTCGTAAGTTGGAGTAGCGCTCACGGCTATGGCAGGCTTACGATGTTGCTCGCTGGCGTCGATGTGGCACGGCGGTCAGCGTCGGGTCTACGTTGCAAGTCGGAGCAGCGCTCACGGCTTCGATGCAGGAGACGGCGCCGCTCGCCGGCGTCGGTGTTGCAAATTCCTTCTGTAGCACCAGAACAGCAAGTTCCAGATGCAGGCAAATAGAAAGAGTGAAGTCTGGTATCCCTGAGACTTCGGTCAGGAGGCAAGCTCAAATCAAGCCCTTGGAGTAATATTCTGCAAGATGATGAAAGTTCTTTAAAAGTTCCTTCTCCTCTCCTTGGCACTGAAGACACCACTGTAGGCCAACCCAGCAACACAGCACACTGGCAGGGGGGCAGTCCAACTCCGACAGCTTCCTTTGGTTCTTCTCCTTGGCAGAGGTTCGTCTTGTTCCAGAAGTGATCTAAAGTTCTGGGGTCAGGGCCCCAATATTTATACCCCTACATCCTTTGTCCTCTGAGGGCAGAGGGGCCTTTACCTGGTCCAAACCAGTTCTGTGCAGTCCTGGAGCACTTTGTTTACAGGACTCCTTCTTTCCTTTGACAGTGTGGGCCAGGGACATCAGACGCACCACAGGAGGTGGAGCCAGCATTGTGGAAGGCAGGCACAGCCCTATTCCGACCCAGGTGCAACTCCTCCCACCACTCTACATGCAGATAGGTCTATTCAACCCTGTGCTGACTCACCCTGTCTCCTGGAATCCCCCAGCCCCTGTCACTCACAAAGCCAGACACACAATATACAACCTAGCAGAGGCAGGCTTGGACAGTTAGGCAAGAAAATACCTACTTTCTAAAAGTGGTATTTTCAAACACAGAATGTTAAAACCAACTTCACTAAAATATGTATTTTATCATTCTGAGTTCAGGCATACTAAATTCGTTTTTCTACCATGTTCCCTGGGTCAGTTAGGATTAGAAGATGTTATAATCAAACTGCCCATTCTGGCCTATGGGGACAGGTAGCCTTGCAATAATGAAAAACGAAAATGGCTGTAATTCACTATTAGGACATGCCACCCACACCAGGGCATGTCTTACCTTATACTTACAATGCACCCTGCCCTTGGGCCTACCTTAGGGGTGTCTGATATGAAGATAAGGGAAGGTTTAGGGACTGGCAAGTGGGTGCACTTGCCAAGTCGACATGGCAGTACAGACTGCACACAGGCTCTGCAATGGCAGGCCTGAGACACACTTTACAAGCTGCTTCTGTGGGTGGCA
The DNA here is from genome assembly GCA_963921515.1 of Calotriton arnoldi. Lineage (NCBI taxonomy): Eukaryota > Metazoa > Chordata > Amphibia > Caudata > Salamandridae > Calotriton > Calotriton arnoldi. Next base: position 346,012 of record CAWUFW010009253.1, on the reverse strand, counting down.
CAACCAGTGCTGCAAGCCCACCAGCAGCATTTGATTTACAGGCCCTGGGCATACCTGGTGCACTATACTAGGGTCTGACAAGTAAATCAATACATCAATTTACAATAGGGAGAGCATATGGACTTTAGCACTGATCAGCAGTGGTAAAGTGCCCAGAGTCATAAAACCAACAAAAACAGGTCCGAGAAAATACAGGAGGAAGGCAAAAAGTTCAGGGATGACCCTGCAAAAAAAAGGCCAAGTCCAACACACCCCCTAGAGAACTTCTTGGCATGTTGTTGAGGGCACGCTGTACCTCATATAGGTGATTGACCCAACTACCACCCGAACCTAATTCTCTTGCTGTTAAAGACTGCTTTAAGTCCCGGTTTTTCCTCTCCACAACCGAATTTCACTCTGGATGGTACGGAGAGGAGTACCGCAGTGCTACACCCAAACCTTCCATGGCTTCCTTGTAAGGTCTAGAGCTAAATGCAGGGCCACGGTCAGAATGTAATGTGACAAATGCGTATGTCGGTATAAAGACTCCCACATCTTTTATAACAGTTCGAGTGACGGCCGAGCGCTGAGGCCATACCCATAGGAACCTCAAGCATGAATCCACTGCCACCAAGATATACTTGTAATCCCCATCCGAATGTAACGGGCCGCAGTGGTCCAGATAGACACACACTAGTAGTCTATCAGATATTAGTAAAGGTGTCTGCGCTGGACGTGCCACGGTGGAACCCTTCATCTGCTGACAGATGTCACATTTGAAGACAAAATTCTTCGTCTGTTTTGTTAAACCAGGCCACCAATAGCACTGTTTCAATAATGAAACTGTCGTGGTTATCCCTGTGTGTGCAGAACCTAGACCCTCGTGTGCAGCTAGTATTAAACCTAATCTGTGATCCATGTTTGGAATTACTCTATCCCCCCACTCCAGGAATCTGAGCATGCAGAATGTTGTTTGCATCTAACTTGTAGGAGTATTTGAGTGGAAAACCTTTCGGTAAGGCTTTGCTGTTTTTGCGTGAAGCAATGACAGCTACCATAATCTGTCCTATTCTTGTTTTTGAACGAGTGATTGCAGCTACGGCAGCAGTACGTCCTGCCTCCTATGCAGCTTCATCAGCCAATGAATTCCCTTCAACGTGAACGCCATCACGTTGAGGACTCAGCGTGTGTATCATGTGAGCTCTTGGTAGTTCGTTTTTAAACTCAGCTACCTGTTCCCATAGCATTATATGCTTAATTGTGCCATCTTTTGAGTCTTTAAACCCATTTTGACCCCAGTAGTGAAGATATTCATTATATGACTGGACACAGTAAAATGAATCACATACTATAAGTGTGGGTAATTCTCGATCCGTATTTATTAGTGCCAGTAATAGGGCTTTTAATTCTACCAGCTGAGCCGTACAGTCTCCTAGAGACTGTGTATTCGTATCGCTGGGATGGAACTTTCCTTCCCGCAACAACCTTTTACAATCGCACAAGCGGCGCTGTATTGCTGTTTACTTCCTATGGCTGGCTGAGCAGATCCGTCAGTGTAAATAATATATTCATACTGATCTAGAGCCATTATTTCATTTGGGAGAGGATATTCTTGTTCATATTGCAGAAATGCTTGTGTTTTTCGACTTGGATCATATCTGTATTCTACATCTGTTGCAGTGAGAGAATTAGCCCATTGTATCCATCTTGGATGTAAGGCTTTAGCATTAGGAACGCTTGCCTTTGTAGCAGCCTCTAAGGCTGGTACCGGAGTTACCACTATTATTCATTTCCCCTGAGCCAGTGCTCTTTCTCTCATTACAGATGTCTGTACTGCTGTCAGTATTTTTTCTGTGGAAGCAAAGCGCATGTCAGCTTTTGTGTACAAATGTGATTTGTATGCTATTGGTACTGTTTCGCCTTCATTGAAGGTTAGGTAAGTGTACCCAGATTGACCTGCTACAATGCGGATCACCAGATTGCGTACGTTTACGCGTGTCTGCAAGTGTTTTGAAGCTATCATGTCAGCTTGTAGGGAACAAAGGATATCTGTGTGTTCCCGTGTCCAATGCCTAACCGAGAAATCAGGTCTTATTAAGTCGTAGAAAGGTTTTACTCTCTCTGCGTAATCTAAAATGTATGTTCTGTCAAAATTTAGAAATCCTAATATGGATTGTAAATTTTTTAAAGATTTGGGAGGTTGGAGCAGCGCACACTTTTCTAAAAAGTTAGCTGCCAGGCTTTTTCCTTCACTTGATAAATCGTATCCTAAAAATAGGACATTAAGGTGGGCTATTTTCGATATTTTAAAGTTGAATTTGTAGCCCTTAGAGGCGAACCCCAAAATTATGGTGCTCACCCTGGTCAAGTGATCCTGTAAATCATCATCCGTCAGATAGATATCATCTACATAGGACAATGCCTCTTCATCCAAATTCTGAAGTAATTATGTTACCTTAGCGCTGAACAGCCCGGGGCTATTCTCATACCCTTGGGGGAGTCGACAAAATTGACCCTGGGAACCTAGCGCGGAAAATGCTGTTAGATACCTGCTTTCAGGCGCTATATTTTGGCAGAAGAATCCATTTGAGATATCTAGTGTTGTTTTGTATTTTTTCCACACAATGTTATTCATTAATGGGGCACTATGTGCATTCTGTACTGCAAATATTTTTGTGCATGTTGAACAAGGGGTGGCCCAGCACTCAACTAGTATATCATGTGAGTGGAGCTTGTTTATAATCCACAAATTTTAAAAACTCAACATCAAGAAAACAATGTATTAAGATCTTCCCAAAAAGTAAAAGACACACTGATGAATTTTGATTGTAGTTATGAAAATCTTTATTCTTTTCTCAATTTCTTAAAATTCATAATCGCCAATTGCCAACGCGTTTCGTCCTCATATGGACTTCTTCAGGGCTCCGATGTATTTTAAGATCTTTATTTGGCTTAAGGGATTCTTATATGAGATCCAATTGAGTTTTAAAAAGCAAGGCAGTATGCTACGAAAACACGAATAAGTGTATTCGTGTTGCTCCTCTTGATCCTAGGGGATTTAGTTTCTATTCAGGTTTTTAGATTTAAGTCATTTGGGATATGTTTCTCCCCTCCAGCGAAACTAACGTCCGGTTCAGCATCGAGATTATCAAATTTTTGTGCATGTGTTCAGATGTCGATAGTCTAAAACTAGACGGTATGAATTACCGGGTTTCATTACGGGAAACAAAGGATTATTCATTGGAGAGGTGCATGTTTTTATTACACCCTGATATTCAAGTTGATCTAAGATCTCCCTGACCTGTTTTTTCGCTTCCTGTTTTATTGGTTGTTGTCTCTGTGGAGTTGCACTAGTTTTTACTGGGAATACATGGTGTGGTGACTCAGCATCACACCCAACATGGTTGTGATAAAGTGCTGGAGCAAGGGCTACCGCCCACTCCCGTGCATATGTATGTTTTAAGTAAAGTGGAACGTGGTCGGAAAAAGCTGGTAAAATTACTGTTTCTCCCTTCGGACAATCCATAACAATTTCAGGCGGCCAATCTTTTTCAGCTAAAAGTATGTCATAGCCATAAGTCAAGTTCTCCCAAAAGAGACCTCTAACTTTTCTGGGTTTGTCCCCCTCCATTTGGAGTGTTATTTCTTGTAACCTATGTGGGACCCCTCGTATCAGGTGTTTCCACCGTGATGTGCTCATTCAACTCCGCTGTCACCAGGAATTCCATAGGTTCTGGCGAACTATTGTTACTTTTGCTGCGCTGTCTAGAATCGTCCGAGCCCATTCCCTGTTCGGTAGTTGAGTCCTCAGAATTCTGGGCATGTCTAACTTTGAGACCTGCTACTTTCTTCTTTTTAAATTGAGGTTTAGATTGTGGCTTGTCTTCTTTTTTAGAAGGATAGCTTGAAGCGCGTTGTGTGTCTCTGGACTTCATACGCTCTTCTTGTCTGTGTTCTGACCCTCCTTTTCTCTCGGAGTTTCTTGGTGAACCCTGAAAGGGACGAGAGGAACATGTATCAGTATCCTGATACCTGTCAGGTTTTTTAATGTTATCTCTATTCCTGAGATTGTATCTCCTTTCGGAGTTCTCCTGCTGAGGAGACCCACTCCTAGATAGAGATCTATTTTCTTTATTTTTTTTGTTTTTATTGTTATTATCCCATTTCTTCTTGGAAGAATCGGGTGCTTGCTTGGTGTTATCCTTCTCAGGACCACCCATCAGTTGAGGTTTTGTTGCTCTAGCTCCCAAACTATCTCTGCCTAATTCAGCATAGGTGTCTGTGATAAGTTTAGGTAATTCACGTTCCTTTTGTAAAGGAGTGAAAACCCTTAGACGTTGACGTATTGCCACAGCTGCTGCACCCCCTTTGATATTTGCTAATATTATAGCTGATACCTGGGCAAAATTTCCTAGTAATTTCATCCTTAAATTCAGAGCAGGTTCTGCTCCATCCTCAGTTTGTATTTGTTTTAATACGTCTGGTATTACTGCTAATGACGGGATACCATGAGTTTTGGTATATATGGCAGCAAAAACTGTACCCCAAGTGGTGCAATCCTCTATCTGGGGAGCTATCCCCATTGGCAAGCAGATTGTTAGCATTTTGTGTTTTTCTTGAGGGCTTGTGTGTGGAAATACTGCCTCTAGCTGTGTTATTTTCTGAGGTATCCAGAACGGCATTTGTTCACATTTAGTGGGCATTTTACCCATAACTGCGTAGTTTGTGGAGTAATTTTAGTTGTTGAACTCTGAACTTGATTTGTTTGTGTAGCTCTTGTTGGCTGAAGTTTTAGTGTTCTCATCACAAACTGTGTCATGTTCCTGTAGAGTTTTATTTTTTCTTTGTGAAGTGTACGTAAGTCTGCTACTGGCATTGTGTCAATGTCTGGATGCAGTGTGTAAGCCGCAAGGAGAGGCCAAGTGGCCCTGTCTATTTCGAGCGGACCTAGTCTTGCTTAATTTCTTGTATGGGGAAAGGCACCTTTAAACCAGTTTATGTGGTAGGTGAGCGGAATTTCAGTGTCCTTTTACGGACTGTATTCCTCTGGTGTTTCTTCTTCAGTGTAAGAATGAAATGTATTTGATTGTGCATCTGCTTGTGGGAATTTAACCCATGAATAAAATACCTGTGTTCTATATGACTCGTGAGCCTCAATCACGAAAGTCACTATCCCACCCCTAGCTGAGACCCCATAGTCTGCTTGTCTTAAGGTAAGGGCAGTTCTAACATTCTCTGAAATGTTAATTTCCCTTTCTAGTTCTTCCTCAATTACCGCATGTTGTACTCGCACAGCGGCATTTTCTTCGGTCATTGTTGAAAAATTATTTCAAGGAAGAGTTTCAAGGAAACTGAGATAAGGTGTTATGCACAATAGGAACAATTTGTCCTTCAAGCTTGATAAACGTACAGCCAATAAATAGTATTTTTTCCTTCCCACGCCGGAAGTCTCTGGGAAAATGTGAGTAGGGATCTCTGAGAATAGCACGACTGAACTACTCAGATTTGACTGTTAAATAAGTACCAAACCAACGTTGGGCGCCATGTCGCGAAGTTCCTATAAACCTATATAGAATCTGCACGTTTAGACAACATATACTGTAGGATTGGAGTCAGACTGATTCTAGACACCCCTACCGAATATGTTAGCCTGTATACCAGCTAGCTCAAAGTGCCACTTGAAACCCCTCTTACCAAGGAGACAATAGTTCTTGGCAACTATCGAACATGACAACCCTGTCCCATCAGGGATCTTGGAAACAGTGCCACTTTTCGGTCAGTTACTCCTGCTCACTTGGTCTCAGAGAGATACACAGAATAAACAGTGGGGACGTTTCTCAATAAGCATTTATTGAACCAGCGTCATTCTAGTGTAAAATAGGTGTGCTGAAACAACCATTAGACTGTAACAGATATAAATGATTATAAGCACTAACAAAGTAAAAGGATGGGAGATTTCTACCATCCTGCTAAAACAATGAATAGAGGCAAGTATATAAAATACATGACAGTAAAACGCGTACTCCTACGATGCGTCCCTAACTAGATGTTCCTGAATGTACCTAGCATGTATGTGAGTGTAAAACCAAGAATCCCACTAGGATAAAGTCAACCCCATTACCTGAAGTGAGAGACTGTAGGAACCCATTTTGGTCTCGAGGTGGCCACCCCGCAAGGGATGTCAGACCACTGCGAGCTGGAGTGTCTGCGTACAGGAGCGTCAGCATCTTGCGTCAGTGTGTCGGCATGGAAGTCCTTTGCTCCTCTGACTATCTCAGAAAGAGATGATATAAATATACCCAAAGTGGTACCCCCTGGGGATATACCTTGCTGTGTCATGTCGGACTGGGATGACAGAAGGAATGACCCTTGTACATAGTTATTATGCAGGAGATAGTAGGCCTGATGTCCTGCTGTAATTCCAAGAATCCTCATGCATAATGAATGAGGCTTAAGCTTTTCAGGGAAAAACCCCATGTCATCTTTGGACATTACTGTAACTAGGTAAAAGGTCAGTACTAAGAACCGTTATGTAGTGTAATGGTAGGGAGAATATAGGTGAAGGGTTAGGTGATTACCTGAGCCTATATTAGGGTACCTATATGGAACATAACAACACCACTACCAGAATGTACCTCAATCCATTGCACCTAAGCATCTCAATAAAATCGAGTTGGATCCTATTGAAGGGACCCCCAGCTCTTCCAATGTAACTCAATGCAACCACAGTTTTCTTTCCAGCATTCATTTGTTAACATGTAACACACCTGTGACATACTGCTTCAGCAAACGCACGAAACCGTGAGTTAAACCACGTCTGTCTGAACACTCGCACCATGGCATCTCTTCCAATGTGAACTGCTCCATGAATCTGCCTTGCCATAGGGCTCAGTAAACCATCCGGCAACACTGCTCGACCATCAGTTGAAACCCAATGGCATCATCTCTTTTCTCACAACCAGCTTTAATCCATCCAGCTTCTTCCTGGTCTGACACTGGTCTTGACCTCATCCAAAGTGTCCGCTATGGCTAGCATCATGCTGAGCTTGGTTCTTTCTGTGCTCTTTCCAGTATATTCCCCATTGAAAATGTACCAGCGCAGAAACGTGCAACTTCCTCAGCATACCTGTTGCCCAATGTCATAAAGTCCTCCCCTTTCCCGTGGGCAATGCATTTCACCACAGCTATCTCTTTTGGTCATTGTAAGGCTTCCAACAATTGTCTCACGTATTCCCCATTTCTGATGGGAGATCCTGATGATGTTAGGAACCCCCTCTGTGACCATAGCTGTCCGAAGTCATGAACCACACTGAACCCATATTGGCTATTGGTGTAGATAGTGACTCGGATTTGATCAGAAACCAGGCATGCACGTGTCAAAGCAATGATCTCAGCTACCTGTGCGGAGTGTACTCCCTGTAAACAAGCAGCTTCCACAACTCCAGAGATAGTACAGGCAGCAAACGCTGCTCTCAGATGACCCGCATTGTCTCTTAAGCATGAACATCTACAAAAAGGATTTAATCTGATTCTGGCAGAGGTTCATCAACAATGTCAGGTCTCAGTTTGGTACAAAGTTCAGTCGCATCGAGACAGTCATGGTCCTCACAATCTTCATCGTTTGGAATAGGCATCAAAGTAGCAGGATTCAATACAGAACATCTTTTCAGAGTCACATTCTCTGATGCAAGAATAACTTGCTCATAGGGTGTGAGTCTGTTATTCGTCAAATGCTGTGTCTTGGTTCTCATCATCAGCAGTGCAACTGAATGTGGAACATATACAGTAAGAGGATTACCCATCACAATACTCTCACACCTTTCAATGCTGACACCTGTTGCAGCATCAGATTTGAGACATCCGGGCACCGCTGAAGCTACAGGATCTAATGTAGCTGAAAACTAGGCAACTGGCCTACGGACAACTCCATGAGTCTGTGTGAGTACTAACAGTGCGCAACCCTCACACTCGCAAAAAAATAACGAGAATGATTTATTGTAATCAGGCATTCCTAGAGCCGGAGCGGGACACAGGCTTTCTCTCAGCTCCAGAAAGGCAACCAAACAGTTGTTATCCCATGGTACCGGATCACTCACATCCTTGTGTGTCAACCTCTGCAGAGGTTTTGCCTTCAATGAGAAGTTGGGAGTCCACTGACGACAGTACCCAACCATTCCCAGAAACATCCTAACTTCCTTTTGTGTGGTGGGCGCAATCATTTTCTTGATTGCCTCAATGCGGTCTGGTGACACATTCCTCTTGCCTTTCTCAATTCGTTGACCCAAATACTGAACTTCAGGCAAACAGTACGGGAGTTTGCTTGGGGACACCTTGTGTCCATTCTCTGCCAGGTGATTTAACAGTGCAACAATATCAATCCTACAAGCCTCTTCAGTTTCAGAAGCAATCAAGAGGTCATCAATATACTGCACGAATACTGAACTCTGCTGCAGTACCAGACTCTCAAGATTCTTTTTCAAAATCTGATTAAAAATTGATGGACTCTCAGTATACCCTTGTGGGATACGACACCATGTTAAGACACTATTTTCCAGTCGGAAAGCGAACAAAAATTGGCTTTCCTCGTGTAAGGGTATCGAGAAGAACGCCTGACATAGATCAATCACTGTAAACCATTCAGCCTCACAAGGAATTTGAAACAAGATCACAGATGGATTCGGTACCACAGAACAACATGGAACTACAATCATGTTGATCTGTCGAAGATCTTGCACGATTCTGAACTTCCCACTCAGCTTCTGTAGTCCCATTATAGAGGAATTGCATGGGTTCCCCATTATTTCCTTTAGCATGCCCTGTCCGATCATAGACTCAATCACAGGCTTGATTCCTGCCACTGTTTCCGGCATCAGGTTGTACTGGGGCATTCTTGGAAACTCAACATTCGGCTTATATCTGTATCTTAACTGGCTCTACCCCTCGAATCAGTCCTATCTCTTCTCTCGTGAAATCCCACACCTCCGGAGAGACTGAGTCCCTCAGGTCGTATGGCAGATCTTCAGTTGTCAACACAGGAAACATCTCTATGCAGAGATTTTGATTTGCCAATTTGAATGCAATGCCATCATCATTAGTCTGCAACTCCACTCCCTTGGGTGTGCAACAGATGGTACAATTTAATTTACACAAAAGGTCACGACCCAATGAGCAGACTGGACTCGAATCGCATATCACAAATTGGTGACGATCCTAAAAGGTTCCTATTCTCACAGGTATCTCATCAGTCAACGGATTGGTCATTCTCTTGTTAGCAACTCCTACAACTTGGATCGATTTTCCCGAGAGGGGTAGGTTTGGGACTACTGCGGACCTCACAGTAGAACGGGTAGCACCAGTATCAATCAAGAATATGATGGGAAGACCGTCCACATTTGCCTCCACATACGGTCCTCTCTGGTCTACCTCTAAGACTGCTCCAAAGGTACAGTCTTCCTCCCCCCTCAGGCACCGTCATTGCAACGGGTCTAAATCAAATTCATCTAAAGCTTCGATAAAGGGCATCTGCTGGTACACTCGATTTCCCTGCGGAATTCTCGGAGGTTGGGGAACTTGCACTTGTGGACTCAGACCCCCTCTGTGTACAGACCTGGGCCTCGTCACAGTACTTATGACCTCAGGTACCTGTACTATTTCCTCATCTAGGATCTGATTTGCTGGATTTAATTGACCGATTTTGTGACAAAAATGAATGCAGTGGTTCTCTTTAGTGTACCAACCTCAATCCCCGTTTTTGGATCTATGGGTTTCCCTCTTCCCTGACCTGCATGAACCAACGCGTTCCGGGCTCTTATATGGTTACTTCCCTGGCTCCTACCAAATGTTCTCCACTCGACTGTACTTGGTCTACCCTATCTGCATTCCTCATCTGGACCAACATCAGCTTATCCTTTAGTTTCCTATGCTTCGAGTCTACCTCATCACTACAATATCGGGCGTACCGTAAAATCTCGTCCACGGATTTGTTTTGCCTACAGATCCGATGCTGCTGGATCATAAAGCTAATTTCTGGCCTCAATCCTAGGACGAACTTGGAAACAAACTGTCCCATGTCTTTTGAATCCAAAGTGTCCAATCCACTATACTGCTTAAAGGCTTGTAAGAGCTTCTCATAGTAAGCATGTACTGATTCCTTGGGGCTCTTGGGTAGTCTGATCTATTTTAACCCAGTCAATATCTTGTGGTGATATCTTGGACTGTAACCATGTGATTACTGGCTCAAACTTTTTCATGACCACCAGTGAAGGACCATACATTATGGGGTCTCAGTCGGGTTCAGCAGATGGCCATTCAACTGCAATTTAACAAGCAGACCACAAATCACTCGGTACCACACTGTCAAACAGTGTTTTCAAATCAATCCACAATACTTTTGAAATCTTGACAAAGCGATCAACTTGCTTGTACCATTCAACAGGTTTCTCCCTCAGCCGAGGAACATCGTTTGTAAACGCTGCCAAATCACCCCTGCTCCAAGGCACATGCACATACCATCCGCTTGGTACCTCTCGCAATGGGTAAGCCTTTACTCCTGCTGTCCCCCCTCCCGGAGGCGGCGTATCTCCTATCCCTTTCTTGACATTCTTTTTCTTTGACCACCTTTCCTCCCACTTGTCAAGCATGCTCCATGCGCGTATCCCTACAATCAATTCTCGAAAATGGGTCTTCAATCCTATGATTCTTTTCCCCTCCAATTCTTGATCACTGTAATTTAACCTATGACCTCCATGTAACATTTTGGTTTTGGACAAATCCACATCATATTTTTGTGCCACTTCTGTCAGCTTCTCATGTGCTCTCCTTGCCTTACAGGTAACATCCTTTGCCACAAAAAACAACTCATCTTGCTCATAAAGTTCTATCCTTTCCAGGGGCAAATTTCCGCTTATTATCTCATCCTCTTCTACCTTTAATTTTACTGTGTCTAGCACCTTAGCCTTTACTGCAGCCTTAATCGTTCCCTGACTTGATGCACTACTCAGCTCCTCGTTTTCACTGCTCTGATTCCTGCGGGGATTTCCTTCTGCTATATTCTGTGGAACATACTGACTCCCAGAAGCTCCCTGATCAACTCCTCCTCCAGCTATCCTCCCCGTGGGTCCTCTGACTGGAACTTCCCACATTCTCAAGTCTGAATGTGAGTCTGCCAATGACGCTGATCTTACTGCACTAGACCCAACACGCACCCTAGTAGAGTCTGCAGTGGTTTGCAACCGAGTATTGGCTTCTATAGGCAAGAAAAATGGACCATTCCTGCTCACAGTACCATTTCCTCTGGAAGATATCCTTTCTCCTACTCCTGACTGTGACTGATTACTGTTTTCCCCCTGGCCTGGGTCATATACTGACACTATAGGGCCAATGGTGATCGGCACCATAATGGCTTCCAGTAACCGTGTAGCAGCATTAATTCCATTGATCTCTGTACCTCTCGATGCTGGCATCCCTGTTCCTTCCATTCCTGTTGAAATCTTTCCCACTACTCTTGCACTAGAACTCGTCTGTGGTTCTCCCATTTTTTCCATGAGTGCTCGCTTTCCCTCGTCTGAGTCCGATTGTATGGAGGAGGACGCTCTGCTAGCAACCTATCTAACAAGCTGTCATCAGTGTCACTATCATCCTCTTCCTTCCTCTTCCGAGCATCTCCTGTTTTCACTAATAGTGGAAATAGCCTCTCTCCTCGATGGTGTCTACCGTCTACTTTTGCAACTGTGCGTCCCATCGCGCATCCTGATACGCCTTCATCGCCCTTTTCATCCTTCCTTGACTTCGCTTCCTACTGTTTGCCTGTGCTGCTCTCATCCATGCATCTAATGCCTCAAAGTGTGTTAGCCTAGGTGGAGGTCACAATGAAGCCATCACTCCCCTCAACTGGTACATCACCTCTAATCTAAATAAACCATAACGTGGAAAAGCCAAATCTCCCTCTTTTTCGGTAATCTTATGCCAATTTTGAAGCCAAAGTATGGAATGAAGTCCTACATTTGTGGCCATGTAATGTGCTGGGATATCCTCGGTGGTGCTTCCTCACCCACTCAAGTAACTACTCCTCTATCTCCCCTACAAAGGTCTCGTAACACTCTAAAGCATCGCATGATTGAACCAAATTCTTTTACCCACAAGGTGTTTCCATTTCAACTTCCTGATGACAATCCAACAATCCCAGCGCAGCCTTACACCAACCGACCTATCATAGCGCGGCACACCTCAACGTCACTCTTCCTCCTCGCACAGTGGTTCGCCCTCCTTCCTAATCTCACCTTACGCATTCACACACTTCACTCATAGAATCTAGTAACTGTCTGTCCGCGAAACAACCAGACAGTTACACATCCGACTGTCTGTCCACTAAACGACCGGGCAGTCTTGAGTAATTGTCTGCCTCTCTTCAAGCAACTGTCTGTCCACGAAACGACCAGACAGTCACATAAATAAAATCGATAGGATCCAATCTCTCAAAACCATTCACACACCGTGACCCACGACCGACGCTGGCCACTCGAATCGCTATGGTCCACCCTTGTGCACTAAGCTTCCCACATGATTCTAACAAACTCTCTCACACACGTTCCCTATCTCCAACGGGTCGTCAATAGCGCTTCATGACTCCCCACAATCACTGGTCAGACAATTACATCAACTCGGTGTCTTCTACACCTCAAATCTATCCGGGATCTTAGGCTACTCATCAAGCCTGACATCAAATCATATCTCATGGACCGTGCGCGTTCGGCATGAAACCACATTCACTCGACTCTCATTCCAACTCCGCAAGACATCACACAATCAAAACATCACCGCAATCTAACACACACATCCCTATTCATACTCACACCACCATGAACCGCTGTTCTCGCTGCACCGTCACTCTCCGTCGGTCTCCGCCAAAGTCCGTCGTTCTCCGCTCTCGATCCTTTGGGCTCTCATAATTTGGGCTCTTTGGGGCTCTATGGGCTAAACTTTCCCTAACTTTTCTAGATTCTCCCTTCACTCCAAGAGGTAACCATCCGACAGTGCTACCAACTGATACATCGGAACTAATACAAAGCCGAACCTACATGCGAAATTCAATCTCTGGTGCATGAAAAGAATGACGAATTCCAAAATCAGAACGCAGGCAATGAGTGCCCTCACATCAAGATTAGTCTTCATTGGGGGTTCTTAAGTAAAAGCATTAGTCTGTCCCTACACTACTACTGTGACATCCCTACTTAACATTCCCCAGTCAAGTTCAGGAAAAGGTGTCAGCACGTGAAGACTTCCTAGGAAGTGCACTCACGTTGTATGGGTCAAGTAGTCTAAAGTTACAGAGCTCGTTCTAAGATGCTCCTGCTCTCTCCATCGATCTCCTCTCCTCTCCTCTCCCAACTCAACCCCCAGGGCACTGTCCCTAATTCCAACACCAAAATCATAAGACACGCCCATTACACATCATGCGAGTGCCTCATTGAGCTAGACACCTCGTAGGTGATTTTCCATTTAGTTTCGATACTCCCAGCCTCTAGCTCGATGACCTTGATTCCCAGGCCTTCTCCAGTGAGAAAGAACACCATCTCACATTATCAGCACTCCTTGTACAAATGTATCCTCTCTTCCCTGAGCCTAACTCCTAAAACAAAAGCGTTATTCTAACTAACAAAGATGACGTTTTCCACCTGCAACAGAAACGTGAGAAAGAAAAAGATTCAACATACACATGAACATTACGAACGAACTCCTTCTATGAGAGCCAGGGAAATACACATGAGGCCTACTGAAAATCGGCTAACATAAGAATCACCATGGAACTTCATTAAGCACGCATTTACGCAAACATCAATATGGTACACATTTAAATCAATGCATTACATTTCAGTAAATGAACTACATTAGTCAGTCATAAACGAATAATAAGAATTTCATCATTAAAATGCAATTACCACATTAATTCCTTACATTTCACAAAATATCTCTATCACTTCACTTTTACGTTATTACATTTCACATTCTAGTAACCAAATGTTAACACGACAAAAAAATAAATGCAGGTGCAAACTACTCGTGATTATGATGCACCCCTACAAATAGAAGAGCACAATCGCGCTCTATCATGCTCATTACGGAACCATTCATCATGAGCACCGAATGGGTTAAGGATTTTGGGGGTCTTGGGCCAAACACATTCCGGGGGACCCTATTTGGAACAGCTTTGAATTTATGATCCAGTTTCATCTCTTTCATGCCCTCTTTGGCCAGGTCTATGACAGTGCACAAGCGCACTAGCTCAAATTCTAAATGTATTTATATCTATTACTCAGGGATAACGATGTGTGTTTTTAATATTGTAACAAAGACGCATCTCACTATTATTACTGCAAATAATTTCTGTGACACCCTTCCATTTCTGATATGTGAGGTCCTGTTTTTATCTAAAAGTAACTGTTTGTTTTATGGATGTTGCATGAAACATAAACACTACATTTGTCTGAAAAATTTCTGAAATAGTCTTAAACGCATCACCCACATTAAAAGTAAATTAGATGAGAACGTAATTTAAAACAATCTGTTTAAGAATTATACACAGTCATCAGGGCAAGAGTCTCTCCAGAACAGAGCTGACTCTTATCAGCCCCCCTGAAAGGCAGGGGCCCTGGGCCAGAGCCCACTTTGCCCTTGCCTTAAAACGTCCCTGGTACTGTGCTGTGTATGTGTTGTTTCATTACTAGCGTAGGGGAGTACTCATCAAACGGTGACAGGACGGGCGCACTAAGTCTGCGATGGGTTTTATCTGGTATTGTTTCTTTAATGGTTTGTGTTCTAAACAGTGTTCCATGCCACTGGAATCAAGCTATCCTGGCTGATGAGGGCTGAAAGCCCGAAACCGGTCCTAGGATGCTTGTTTCCAGTCCAGGGAGGACCTGGCTTGGCAGTTCGGGCTGGACTGTTCCCATGTGGCACAGGGTCAAGACTGATTTGCATATGGCTGGGTTCAAACTGGAATGGCATGGTGAGCAAAAAAATGATGGATTTAGGCCCAGATCTCTGTACTGGGGTGAATGTATGACATTGTTCTGCATTCTGTCCATCAATTGTTGTTTTTGCATTTGTCACCCCGAGTGGGACGGGTATGCTCAGACGTGAGTCCCGTGCTCTCCATGCCACTGGAATCAAGCTATCCTGGCTGATGAGGGCTGAAAGCCCGAAACCGGTCCTAGGATGCTTGTTTCCAGTCCAGGGAGGACCTGGCTTGGCAGTTCGGGCTGGACTGTTCCCATGTGGCACAGGGTCAAGACTGATTTGCATATGGCTGGGTTCAAACTGGAATGGCATGGTGAGCAAAAAACGATGGATTTAGGCCCAGATCTCTGTACTGGGGTGAATGTATGACATTGTTCTGCATTCTGTCCATCAATTGTTGTTTTTGCACTAAACAGAACACTGGCATCACTTGGTGTGACTTCCAGATTCTTGAGTGAGTTGACGACGGGGGCTGGGATGAGCACTGGGAGATGTTGTGTGCTATTGTGATGGTGAATACATAATTTTAAACCTTTCACAGCTTTTGCTTTCTTTAGGGGGACAACATGATTTTGGCAACGAGGATCTCCTATTGCCAGTAACTCAACAGCACTCCTACCGACATTGATTGTGGGCAGGAGCAAGACACCCTTATTCTTGGATGTTTTTCAGTTTATTTCTGTGGACTATTCAGGTAGCCTTTCGCTCTTAATAAGGGTTCCTTGCCCTACGCTTCAGTGCAGTATCTCAGACCCGAGATAAGAGCACCGGTGGGGAAGCTTGGGCCTGTTCTGCCTCACAATGTTGCACGTATTCACACATCGAGCACGTGCCGCCTTACAGCAGCTAAGCACATTGGAGTATTCTGCCGCATTGACTTAGCACGGACTGCTTTTCGGTTTCTGCAAGCGCTCCAGTTATCTTCTGAGTGCGGACGCTACCAGCTGTTAACCCCTTGCTGCCAGGCCTTTTCCCCCACCTGTGCCATGCCCTTTTTTAAAGCTATTTGGAGTAGTTTGCGCTTAGGCCTCCATACCTTTTTGTCCACATAAGGTATCCATGCCAAATTCGCGTCCTTTTCTTCCAACATCTTGAGGAATCTAAAGGTACCCAGAGTTTGTGGATTCCCCTGGAGGGGACCGAGAAATTAGGCAAAATACAGCTACATTTTGGTTTTTTGGGGGGGAAGAAGTGCTGCAGAAGATTGTGTCTGTTTTTTTCCCTGCAAATGGTATCAATGAAGGGGTTGTGGTGCTAAAATCACCATCTTACCAGCTTTCAGGAACAGGCAGACTTTTGTCAGAAAACCAACTTTTTCTACACAGTTTTGGCATTTTACTGGATAGGACATAGCCTATTTTTCCTATATTTGTGCTTTCAACCTCCTTCCAGTTGGTGGTAGAAATAGGTGTGAAACCAATAACGGTTCCCGGAAAGCTATACATTTCTGAAAAGAAGACAACATTCTGAATTCAGCAAGGGGCTATTTGTGCAGATCCTTCAAGGTTTTCCTATAGAAAGTAACAGCTGAAATAAAAAAAATAGTGAAATTGAGTTGAAAAACACAGCCATTTGTGCCTACATTTTCACCTGTAACTTCTTCTAACTATGCTAGATTTTTTAAAGCAATATACCATTACGTCCACTTGACCCTTCTGGTTGCGGGGATATATCGAGCTTTTAGGTTCACCAAAAACCCAAGGTACCCAGAGCCAATAACTGAGCTGTACCTTGAAATAGTTTTTCATTGTGTAACGAGTATTAGGCAATTCATCTGATAAAATATAAAGAGTGAAAAATAGGTATCAAGGAAACCTATGTATTTCCGAAATGGGAACAAGATATGGAGCTTAGAAGCATTGGATATTTCACAGCTCTGAATTTGTGGGTAGCCATACTAGCATGTGGATTAGGGGGCATTTTTCAAAATGTCTTTTTGTTTACACACTACTTACATTTGGAAGGCAGAAATGCATAGAAAGACAACTGGTAATAACACTTGTTATTGCGTTCCCCTAAGTCTCCCGATAAAAACGGTACCTCACTTGTGTGGGTAGGCCTAGTGCCCATGACAGGAAATGAGTCAAAACGCAACATTGACCCAGCACCTTTTTCCTCTGAAAACTAAGCCTTTTTTGCAATGTGCCATAAATAAGTTTCAAAATAAGGGCAAGTTGTATACTATCAAAGAAATCTTGATGTGCAAGACATCAGATGTGGTATAAGTGTTAGGGCCTCCCTGCAAGCTACAATATATAGGCAGCACCATTTGTCCACTAAATAAAAGAAAAGGAAAGAACAATATTTAACATTTATTGTTACATTATTTTTAAATTCAAAATAGGCTAATAAATATTTTATTATTAAATAATAAACATACACTATTATACATTTGTTAATATTAATTTATATTTATTTATATTGTAACTATTTTAAATAATTTAATGTAATTTTTATTTATTTCCTATGGGGTTTTATTTTAAGTCATTACCATTATTTTCTATGGGAGAGTGTTCCAGTGCCAGTGGTTGGCCAAGTGTAGTGTGAGACTCATAACAAAAGTGTAAATTACTACAAAAGTGTAAGTTACTTCAAAAGTGAAGTTTGTGAATAGGCCCAAAATCATCCTGGACTTGTAAATTACATCACGAATACTGAACTAATTACCTATTTGCAAAATTAAGCAGCTGACAGAGGGATCATTAATGAAATAGTAACATAAACATTCTTGGGGCAATTACATTGATTTCTAACAGTAAACTTCATTGACACTACATTTCCCACTATTTATCAGGAAGGCTTTTTGAATTTTTGCACAGACTGTTTGATTTATGGAGAGTAAAATGAGCGATGTACTATGTTTGTGCATATGACCTACAAAAACGAATATGACACTTTACAATGCACGGGTTACAACGCGTGTCATAACAACAAATTTTTTACATCGCAAAATCCATTCCTACGCATGTCGTTACACCGCATGTCGTTACAACGCATAATCCACTACAACGCAATTTCTATTCTAACTCCGCCGGGGCGTTACTTTGGGGAATGCGTTGTAATGGATTATGCGATGTAATGACATGCGTTGTAATGGATTTCGCATTGTAAAACATTTGTTGTAATGACACGCGTTGTAACACGTCCGTTGTAAACGATGTTTCCCTACGAAAACAATATACAAAATGAGCATTCAATTGATCAGTACGTTTAAAATGGAATAGGTAATGTAGATACATATTCCTTTGTTCAAGACACTCAGTTGGGGACTACAAACCCCATAACTCTTAACGTAAATACACATGTGTGTCTTAGTAGGAAGAAAACTACATCCAAAAAAAACCCTGTAAGTTTGGTTATAATGCTGCCCAATAAAATATTATCTTTCATTCGAAGCACAGTTTTCTGATGAATACAGGCATGCAAAATATATTTTTCTAACCTTTGGAATGCGAACTTCGACGCAAATACCTTTAAAAAACTGCAACATTTGTACCTTCAGTGTTTAGTTTGCCATTTTCACATGCTGCCCTGATATTTTCAGTCCTTTGCTGGTAAGGTACGAAAAGGATTCCCAAGTAATGATATTTTAAGACCAGTTCTGTAGTCATTCTAGCCATACTTTATTCCCTAATTTTCATATTTCTATGTCCAAAACTCAAATTGGTAGCTATATGCCGATTGAACGATAGAAATACACATTTGGTACCCAAACGTGCTTTGAAACTTTTTCAACAGTTTTACCCAGTAGTACCGTATCATCAGAATATTACATCATTGGTAACACACTTCCATTAATCTTAAATGGATCAATGTTTTCTTTCAGGGTTTTGTTCTTCAAATATATCTGATATGAGAAGAGAACAGAAAAGATAGTTGGCATGCCACTCTTACCTCCTCTTTAGAACTAAAGTCTTCACTAATCTCTCTTGCCCTTCCCTATCCAACAATCATTGTTTCCTTGTATAGTTTCTGGATATGGATTTGGTGAAATGTATATGACTGTTGTGAGTAATCTTATTGTATTGTTGACTTCACACTAAAGGAGCTTTCTCTGACATATACCTAGATTTTTCACAATCATGTATGTAATAAATCTACGAACAAGCATCTTACTATTTTTACCTTCTAGCATAAACGCAGCAAGTTTTCCCAGCAACAATAAGTCGCTATTATCTGCCCAAATGTATATCTTTGAAGAGATACCAGTTAACCTTCTGCTACATGGAACTAACACACTGTAACACACACTTCTGCAACAGTTGCTCGTATGACAACCATTAGCCTAATCAGACTTGACTGAGAATTTAGGATTACACAGGGCCTCATTACGATGTCGGTCGGATCACAACCGACAGGCCGTCAGTTGCGGTCCGACCGACATCTGGTGCCACGGTCCAACCACCGCATTATGATCTGCAGCAGGCGGAGGCAGCGGGCAGAGAGACCGACCGAGGCTTCAGACGGGCTCAAGGAGCCCGTCTGACCGTCGGTCGGAGCGTAATACCCTACAATGGGGGAGTGCCTGCTCAGGCACCTCCGTATAGATTACGATGTCCCTTTCAGACAGCCTTCCTATGGCGGTCCGACTGCCAAAGAAAGGCTGTCAGAAATGGACTTTGGGGGCCCCCGCCCCCGTGGCCTCCGCTATGAGGCCTGGGTGGCACTTGTGGTGCCCTCCCAACATCCATACCCCATGTGCCAGGCATCACATGGTGCCTGGCACACGATGCATGGAAACATCAATTTTTCCAATGCGGCTTGTGCTGCGGCCCTTTTCCGGCCACAGCACAAGACGCAATGGAAAAAGGGGTGTTTCCAACTGCCTTATGGGCGGTCTCATCCAAATTTGTCTGATGGAACCGCCGACTACTAGTCGGGCGGTTTCCATTTCCGAAACGATGCCAGTCAGTCGCGCCTTCAGCTGGCATCGTAATAAGGCCTATAGTGTTTGCTACGTGAACCCTTAACTTGGGGTCAAAGTGTGGCAAAGGAAAGGGGGTGGAGTCACAGGAGTCGGAGTCATGGAAAGAGCAGTCTGACAGTTAACTTATACATTTATTTTTGCAACAAGAGCAAATTCGATAGTAATTTTGTTCTGCCCCAATTAATTGGTCACAGGGAGGCTGCATTTTAAAATACCATATGTGTTAAGTCAAGGAATCTGCTGCAGAAATCCTTGTGTGCCCAGCAAATTTCGGGGATAATCATAATAATAAGATAACTCGAGTGGTTAATGCACTCGCTGGGGCGATCTGTTATTTGTCTAGTCACAGTTTTGACTCATAAGTAGCACAGAGGGATAATGTTCCTGGTACAATGCAAATCCATCCTTTTGTTACCTCCAGTTCATAAAGTCCCATCTTTCTAATATAGCACAGTAAGCTATGAACCGGCATCAAGGGGCTCTATGCATATTACAAGTCATGGGTTTTAATGCTTATTGTTTTTATCTCATTATGCTGTTATTCTAAGTTTGCAAAGAAGGGTTCCTTTTGGTAGTAATAACATTTTGTTAGGATAGACAACCCCAATCACTGCGATATGTGTTAAATCCAGATTTTGTGTTTTTTTCTGAACATGCACTCTTAACTATAAAGTCTGTAACCGTGGATGATATGGAACTCCTAACCTTATAATCCTTGTTGTCTTAGTTAACATTTCCTGTGCATTAATTTACACACTTGTATGATTTATTGTCTCTCTGTGTATAATGTAAAGTGCTCTGATACCTTACATTGGCTTGAGTAGTGCTATAAAAGAATTAAATAAACAATAAATTAGTAAGTGTAATTAAATCGTTATTTTTGTAATTACTCATACACACAGATACATCTGGCATTCTTACAGTGCGTGCACATCTCTTACGTGGGGGGAGTTGAACAAAGGCAAAACCATCTCCAAATAATAGTTTCTGGAAATACTTGTGAAATAGTAAGCTATGCACCTTTGTTTCCTTCCATTACATTGGTGTTTATGTGTTAGGCTCGATATTGTTCCGAGCCAGGATGAAACTTGAACAAAAGGAAGGCTGATAACCCTTTAAAATAGGTGTGTTTTTTGGGCCCAGCCGGAAGTGAAAATGAGAATGCCCTCTCACCCCCTGCAGGTTACTGCTTCAAACAGAAAGTAGGCAACATGCAGGTGCTGCAGAATTGTGCCCTAATGTCATAAAATTATACAAGGACAAATTCAGCATATTTCAGTGGGTCGACCAGATCCCAGATTCGGCTCAGAAATTGCTGCCTGAAACTGGATCCAGCAAGATCCCCCTCATTTCCTGCAATGAGGTTATGGCTTTAGTTTAAGTGTTGCAATATGCAAAGAGGACACACTTCTCTATAATTGTTACCTTGTAAAGTGCATTAGTACAGCAAAATAAATATATATTATCTTTTGGGATGGATGGATAGCAGCAGTTTCAAAAGGCACAAAACACCCACTCCTCAAACTAAGGGTCGATATATAAAAGCTATCTTAAGAGCCAGCAGGCCATGATGAAATCCAAGCTAAAAAAGTTCTAAAACCACTTTTAAACTCATCTAAAAGCAAGCTTCCCTTTAAAAATATTCATAAAAATCCATTAAGTCATTATGCTGTTTGACACCCTAAGCCCTCAGAAGGCCATGGTGCCTAGAATAAAAGCAGACAAAATATTGTTTTTGATGCAGTTTGTTTAAAAAAATAGGCCAAATAGTTCCTACCAAACGGAAAAGCCATTTGTTTATGTGTTCCAATTGGTAGTTGAAACGTTGCTGTCGCTCGCAACCGCAGACGACGTTCTCAGAGGCGTACCTCGAAGCAGGTTTATGGAGCAAAGGTGATTCCAACCAGTTCCCACAGCAGTTGCTGAGGGACGGACTGCATCCTGTAAGTGTTCTGCAGAGCCGATATTTGTTTCACTAGGAGCCAAAGCATCTCAGGGTGGCTCGAAGAATGCATTCATCAGCAATGGAATACGATGGGGACAACAATACCCATGGGCCTTTAAGGGGTCCATCAGTACTTCAACAGATTGTGATCCGAGGCATAGATCCAATATGCATTCATGGCTGCAAAGCAGGCAGAGGAATACAGGTTGTACGCAGTGAAGCCAAACAGGCCTGAACGACAAGAAACAGTGCTTATTCAATTCTCGAAGCCGAGGTGTGCCAAAGCAGTGTATCATGCGCTCACGGCATTGCAGCACAGCCAATGATGTCTCCATTCTGGGTTGAACTGGGATGTCCATTGCGGAGCAGAAAAAATAAAATCCGAATTCCCGCCTCAAGTAGCAGGACAAGCGGGAGACCGCCAAAACGCTTCCCAACACGGAGTGTATGAAAGATGGTAAAATTCCAAAAATCGTCTGAAAGGTGGTAGCCAGTCGAGAGCCAATACATTTAAAAAAGTGCGCTATTCCCTTCGTATCAGACATATTAAAGATAAGGTAGACCAGCTCCCCAAAATTTAGTGGGAAGTTAGTAAGAAGTAGGATCTGTATCTCGGACAAGGACCTTGCAACCTGGAAATCAAACGTCTCTCTGGCTGATGTAAAGGCCACATCTTTTTGAAAAAGCATGGCTTTCAGTTTGCTCAGAGAATCAAAGCGTATGTTGGAAACATTCATCGAAGGCCATAGAGGTGCCTCTCTAACTGTGTGGGCAGGTGGAAACAGTACTTGTGTGCAACAAGTAACTATGGAATGAACCATCACCAGATAAGTGATGCCTTGTTCCATCCTGCAGCAGCCTTGATCGTTCAGCATCAAGTAACTCCCATTATAGAGCAGCCTGAAAACCGGTCAGATCACAACAGCCGGAGAACACTTCAGATAACAGGACAAGTTCGCTACTGAAGCTTTACAAGCTCCATGAACTGAAATGTCCTTGCATACTAAGGACCGGCTCAAAGCATTCTCACAGTCTGAACCGCTAAGAAACACTTCCATATCCTCATTCCTGCATTTAAACCTGAATGGTAATTCCCAGTTTTCATGCACATAACCTTCTCCTAGCACTTCATATCTGCCTACTTGGTGGTATTGTAGACAATATTGGAATTGGAAAGTCGTGACCGGTAGGGTAATGTAATCATGGATTATCCAGTCTGTGGATGGTGTCTCAGCCACGGTGAAAGGTAATTGATCTAATTTTTCAATGTGCAACATGGTATACTTTGCGTCTCTTCGTGCCATTAATCTGTCTTTCAGTTAGATCATATGCAGAAAACAGACTGGTGCTGTTGATATAATTCCACGGCACGTGGCTAGAACATAATATTTGACGTGTACAGCTTATTGATACAATGGACCATAGTTGGGATTGTCCATGCTGTAAAATAGACATATCCTGTTGTATTATATAAATTGCAGAAGATACTATGTTGCCCAGTGAATATATATCCTGGAGGATAATTGGGTCATACCATTGTCAACCACAGCCAAAGCCTTTTCAAAACGAACCCTATCAATCTTGCGCAGTCTCTCAGCAGCTTCCTGTTGAGGAAGCTTCCACAGCTCGTCATTGCATACAAGAAGCGCTTTTGGGGACCTAACAAGAAATCTCTGAGATCCATGTCACCAGAAAGAAGGGACCAGTGTTGCTTCAGCTGAGAAAGTGTTGAGATTTTTAGCGAATCAAGGCACAACTTACCAACACTATATGATGTCACCACCCCGGAGTGTTCTGGTCAGGCCTATTTAGTTTAAACCCTTCAGCATTGCCCAGGAATCTAGGCTGACACACATTAGTGTCCAAAGGCCAAACCAACCATCCCTTCCAATTGGAGTCTGATGAATTGTAAGAGCCATTGCGTATCATAGCATCTAGTGCATCCTCACTGTGTTGTGTGAAATGCTGCCAGTTCTCAAAGCGTGAGAAAGTGGGAGTACGAGGTGTGTTCAAATCCTTCATCTTGGCTATTCCAAGCCAGGAAGTTTATTGCACTGTTTTATTCAGGAAAATGATTTGATGTGGTGTTAGGCATGCTCTAAACATGGCCTCAGTTCCCTGTACCTGCCAATCTTTTGTCCCCCGAACAGATTTTTTTTTGCATTTATTGTGCCTTTCCAAAAGTTGAAACCCTGTACAGACAGCTGGGAAAGAAAGGTAGCAGAGTATATCAGCAGGTGTTTGCTAGCATATTTTTCTTTGCAGGTGTAGGTGCAAGCTGATAATAATAAGAGGCCGGGTCTGAAGTGTCCAAACCAGAAAAATAGGCAAACTTCTGTACAAATGTTTTTGAACTACCTATTGGCGATGTTGGGCAGTGTTCTCATTGTGTGAAATTATAAACAGCACATGGGATACTTGCTTTGTGTAAAATATGGTGACCATAATGTTGATAACAGAACATATCACCGTAATTAGATGTACCATCATACAATTCATCAGAAGAAAACATGTTATGTACTGTATCAATGTCCTAATCATCTGAGAAAGTATTAGAGGTGCTGATACAATTTAAGGAAATTTTAAACAAATATGGTATTTGTAAATGTTCAGTAGAACCATACACATCATACGATACCCTGTCCCACGCTATTCCTTCCCCAACTGGAACTGCTGTAATGTTCACCAGGGAAAGGTCCCTTTGTTCACGGTGCAATGATGCATGTGGTTTCAGTACCAAGCTCACGAGTTGTACTGCAGAGTGTTCTGGGAGGTAATGTCTGTTCAGAAGCAGGAAAACGACAGTCACCAAACCAATCCAAAGGACCAGGAAAAGTAATCCAATTGTAGTCCAGAGGTGTAACCAAGGAGTAACAAAGTATCTCTTTTTTGGCCAAAGTTAGAGAGCAAGCACTTGTAGCTTGAAAGGAAGAGGCGGCGGCGATGGCATCTCAGGTTCAGTTGCATCCGATGAGAAGTCGTCATAGTTCATGAAGTAGCCAGACGCCGTTTGGTCTATTTTTGGCAGCTCAGCAGGTTTTGAAGAACTGGGAGATGACTCACTCTGTGGCATATTCACGTAGATGTCATCAATTTTTCGAATTGAAATTTGTGTTCTATACTCATTGACTGTACAGTTGTAGGTCTTTCAACAGGAAGGAGAAATACTTGTTGTTTACTGTTTCTCGTTGGAGAAGGGAATCTTCTTTAGTTATTAAAGCTTCTATCTGAACATCCTGAACGGTAGCGAGAGGAGTGCAGTAGCTACCCAGGAGCCCACGTGGCCTACTGTTGAGAATCAGCCACATAGTGTGATTTGATCAGATCAATTGAGAAAAACCATTTGTCTCGTTGACCGGCAAGGAGCGGAAAGTACAGTTCTGGTACCTTCGACAGCCAGGAAAGGTACAGGTGCTCCGTAGGATGGCCCAAATTCTTTCTTGTCCACAATTTTCTCCCTGACCAGATCCCCAATCTCTTGGGACC
Organism: Calotriton arnoldi; assembly: GCA_963921515.1. Taxonomy (NCBI): domain Eukaryota; kingdom Metazoa; phylum Chordata; class Amphibia; order Caudata; family Salamandridae; genus Calotriton; species Calotriton arnoldi. Next base: position 320,660 of record CAWUFW010009253.1, on the reverse strand, counting down.
CAGCTGGGTCTTGCCAGTACAACCTTCACTTCTCCAGTGGCAGTGCATTTTACTTGGACGTTGATTTGTGTGTCCAATTCATTTAGTTCCTGTAAAACAGCCAAATGTTCATTGGTGTCAAACGGGGTGTCTGCCGCCACTGTGCTGACATTATCGAGGTCTGGGACCCACATTCTCACTCCAAACAGGATTTCATATGGAGTACAACCACCCAAGGACGTTCTTGGCATGTTATTGAGTGCCATCTGGACCCCATATAGGTGGTGGACCCAACTGTAACCTGAACCTAGTAGCCTTGCTGTTAAGGATTGCTTTAAGTCCCGGTTTTTCCTCTCAACTACCAAATTTCCCTCAGGATGATAGGGGGAGGAGAACCGCAAGGTCACCCCCAAACTTTCCATGGCTTCTTTGTAAGCCCGAGAGCTAAACGCTGGACCCTGGTTGGAATGTAGTGTGCCAATTACGTATGTCCCAATAAAGACTCGCTAATCCTTGAAAACAGTTCGGGCGTCAGCTGACCACTGTGGCCAAACCCACAGGAATCTAGAGCATGAATCTACTGCCACCAAGATGTATGTGTAAACCCCATCAGATTATAAGGGCCACAGTGATTCAAATATACACAAGCCAAAGGCTTGTTTGGGACCAATAGAGGTGTCTGTGGTGGACGTGTTATGGTAGAACACTTCATCTGCTGGCAGATGTCACATTTGAGTGCAAAGTTCTTGGTTTGTTTTGTAAGACCAGGCCACCAATAGTGCTGCTTCAGTAATGAAACTGTAACAATAATCCCTGTAGGTGCTGAACCCAGACCCTCATGTGCAGCTAGTATTAACCCCAATCTGCGATCAGTGTTAGGTATGACTCTGTCCCCCACTCCTGGAATCTGAGCATGCAGAATGCTTTGTGCATCTAACTTGTAGGAGAACTTGAGTGGAAAGCCTTTCGGCAGGTGTGTGTCGTTGCGAGCAGCATTGACAGCCACCATGATGTCTCTGTCTAATCTTGTACTAGAACGAGTGTTTGCAGCAATGGCAGCAGTGCGAACTGTTGCCTTATCATCTTCATCAGCCATGAAATTCCCTGCAACGTGAACGCCAACACGTTGATGACTCAATGTGTGGGTAACATAAGCCCGTGGCAAGCATTCTTTCAGCTTTGCCACCTTTCCCAAAGCATCTTGGTCTTTATTGTGCAACCCTTGGAATCTCGAAATCCATTCTGGCCCCAATAGTGAAGGTATTTATTATAGGACTGCAAACAGTAATGCGAATCACACACTATAAGTGTGGGGAATCCATGATCCGTATTTTGTAGTGCCAGTATCAGGGCTTTGAGTTCTGCCAGCTGTGCTGTACAGTCCCCTAGGGACTGCGAGTGTGTTTTTTCAGGATGGAACTTTCCATCATGCATGCACCCTTTTACTATTGTGCATGCCATGGAATATGAGTGTCTTGTCCCTACAGCAGGCTGAGCAGACCCATCAGTGTAGATGATATAATCATATTGATCTAGAGGCATTATTTCATTCGGCAGAGGATATTCTTGTTCATATTGCAAAAATGCTTGTATGTGTAACGTAGAATCAAATCTGTAATCTACATCTGTTTCAGTGAGAGAGTCAGCCCATTGAATCCCACATGGATGTAAAGATTTGGCATTTGGAACACTCGCTTTGGTAACGGTACCGGGGTAACCACAATTATGTGTTTCCCTGTGCTAGTGCTCTCTCTCTCACACTGCTGTGAGAGTTTTCTCGGTGGGTGCAAAATGCATTTCAGTGTTTGTGTGCAAATGTGATTTGTATGCAACAGGTACTGTATCACCGTAGTTGAATGTGATGTATGTGTACCCGGTTGGTCCAGCAACTACGCAGATCACCAGGTTGGTTGTGTTTACACATGTGTTTAAATGTTTGGAAGCTATCATGTCAGCTTGTATGGAACGTAAAATGTTTGTATGTTCCTGTGTCCAATGTATGATTGAAAAATCAGGTCTAATTAAATCATAGAACAGTTTTACCCATTCTGCGTAATCTAAAATGTATGTTCTGCCAAAATTTAAAAATCCCAAAATGGATTGTAGTCTTTTCAGAGTCGTCAGAGGTTGGAACAATGAAAATTTCTCTAAAAAAAGGGCCGCCTGGCTTTTGCCTTCACTCGACAACTCATACTCTAAAACATAGGACATTAAGATATGCATTTTTTGATTTTTTGAAATTAAAATTGTAGCCCTGGTGAGCAAACTCCAGAATTATGCGGTCTACTCTGTCAAAGTGTTCCATTAATTCATTGTACGTCATATAGATATCATCTACTTAGGACAACGCCTCCTCATCAAACTTTTGAAGTAACTCTGCCACTCTGGCTGAAAACAGCCCAGGGCTATTCTTATACTCTTGAGGTAAACAGCAAAATTGCCCCTGTGAACCTAGCGCTGAAAATGCTGTCAAATATCTGCTTTCAGGCACTATACTCTGGCAGAAGAATCCATTTGAGATGTCTAATGTTGTTTTGTATGTTTTCCGCGTAATATTATTCATTAGTGCGGCGCTATGTGCATTCTGTACTGCGAATGTGCGAGTAGATGTATTTAAATGCCGGTAGAGTAAAACTAGACGGTATAAATTGTCCGGTTTCATTACAGGAAACAAGGGGTTATTCATAGATGAGGTGCAATTTTCCATTACTCCTTGGTATGCAAGTTGTTCTAGTATTTCCCTAACTTGCTTTTTAGCTTCATGTTTTATTGGGTATTGTCTCTGGGGTTGAGGAATTGATTTGAATGGGATTTCATGATGAGGTGAATTATCATCATCCCACCCAACATGATTGTGGTTTAGTGCAGGAGCTAGCACTCACTCCTTGGCATAAGAATGTTTAATTGATTCTGGAACGAGGTCAGAGAAAGCTGGTAATTTTACCATTTCCCAGTTTGGACACTCCATTATGAACTCAGGTGGCCAGTCTTTTTCAGCCAAAAGAATATCGCAACCATATGTCAGGTTCTCCCAAAAGAGAGCCTTGATGTTCCCGGGTATGTCCTCTCCAATTCGAATGTAACTTAGTATAAATGATGGGGAACACTTACCCTAGTATTAGGTGTTTCCACCATGATATGCTCACTCAGCACTACTGCTGCCAGATAATCAATCAGGTTCCGGCGAGCTACTGTGACTTCTGTCTCGTTGTCCAGAATAGTCACTGGCCATTCCCCGTTTAGAAGCAGAGTCCTCAGCAGCCTGGGCATGTCTTATTTTTAATCCCAGCTACTTTATTCTTTTTTAATTGAGGTTTAGCATTCTTTTGTTTGTCTTCTTTTTTAATGATTGTAGGAAAGTAGGATCTGCTTTTATGGTTACCCCCACTTTTTGCCTGGTGCTATGCTGTTTCTGACAAATCTGACTGGGAAACATCCATTACAACGCAGTCATTACAACGACCTACCTTTACAACGCAACTGTCTTCACATCGCATGCCATTACAACGCATGTCACTACAAGGCATGCCATTACAACCCATACCATTACAACGCATGCCATTACAACGCATTATAAGGTAAGTAATGGAGATTTTTTTAGTATTAGGGTGGGTATGGGTTTTGGGGTACATGGGAATAGTAATTTTTACCCCTACACTATCCAACACTTTCCCTACTGTTGCACCCACTGGAGTGGGAATAGTAATTTTTACCCCTACACTATCCAACACTTAGTCATTTTTACCCCTACACTATTCAACACTTATCCTACTGTTGCACTCACTGGAGAGGGAATACTAATTTTTACCCCTACACTATCCAACACTTACCTTACTGTTGCCCTAAAAGTATTATGCGTTGTAATGGGATGCGTTGTAATGGTATGCGTTGTAATTGTAGTTTTTAAAAATGCGTTGTGATGGCATGCATTGTAAAATCATGCAATGTAATGGTAGTTGCGATGTAAAGACTGCATTGTAAAAGCATGCAAGGTCATTGCATGCGTTGTAATGTCATATATTCATCTGACTGGGATCCTGCTAATGAGGACCCCAGTCTCTGTGCTTTCTCCCCTAAATTGGTATGGTAAGTATTTAGGTAAATCCCAGATTGGATACTGGTGTACCGTTATTAGTAAAACAAAAAGAGGGGGGACGGGGAGCGAAAGGATAGAGAGGTCCAGACCCCGAGCTCCCAAGACTAACGTTATGATCACTGGAGGGTGACTGTTCCTGAAGAAAGAAAAGCTGTACCCTTATCAGTCCCTAGTATATGGTACTGAGGTACCCAGGGCATAGGTACATCAGGGGTCCCCAATGGGCTGAACCATGTATTATGCCACCCATGGGGGATCACTCAAACTGTAACTACAGGCCTGCCATTGCAGCCTGTGTAAGCTGGTGCTAGCACCACATACGATAGATATAGGTTTCCCTATATCTGAGGTCACTGCACTTAAAACCTATAAGTCAGCCCTAAAGCAGGCCTTTCAATCCTGAAGGCAGAGTGCTCGGTTCTAAGTGTTAGGGTGCCCCTGTGTGAGCAGGACACCCCTACAACCTTCGGAGTCCATTTTCCCGGGTTGTAAGTGCATCAGATATAACGATGCATAAAGTGGCCATGCGTCATTACGCGATGACCATCTCTAACCTGGCTGTAACAAACCCTGTCATGTTTGGTATCAAACATGTTGGAATCCTACCCAAACGGTGTGGGAGGTATGATTCCATGCACTGTAAAGCTCCTCCGGTACCAGTCTTCTAGACCCGGACAGCACAACATGGCTGCTGCCCACCAGAGACACGATTCTGCCCTCCTGCTGCTGAGCCAAGCTCGAGCAGGGGAAAGCAGAACAATAGGTATCCTGTCACAGGGAGGTGTGACCACCTCCCAGACAGGGTTTAGTGTATTGGGGCTGGGTGGGAGCAATGCCAGCACCACTCAGTCTGCTTGAGGGGCAGATTTGCTGCCATTCTTGCATAGTCCAGTTCAAACCAGCTCAGGGAGCCGTTGGCTCCCGCTCTGGTCCAAAACTGGACAAAGGACAGGGGAGTATCCTCCCCACTGTCCGACCCCTCCCCTGGGAGGGAACCCTGAATCGTCCCAACCCTTTCCTTAGGGTACTTAAGGGCTTACTTGTAGGTGGGTCCCTAGATTCGTTGTGGGACAAAATTAATTTTAAGACACCACTTCTTCGACCGTCTGGGCACTCTGGACTTCGCTGGACTTCACTCTGGGCCTCAAGACTGCAACTAGGAAGACTCCTGCTGCTCCTGGTCTCGTCACCCTGCTTGTCTGCTACAACGTCTGTGCCTGTGCTCCTTACAGGAACCTCCCAAGGCCTGTGGACATCCAAGACACCTGAAGGAATCTCCCTTGAAGTGAAGGAGACACTACCCTGCATCTGCAGGCAACGCAACAAAGCTGACCGGTCTGCAGATCCTGGGTTCCCACGGACTCCGAAAGGCTCAGCAACACAGATGGTGGTTCTTCACATCCCTCGGGCCAGCCCTGTCCTCTCACTGAGTTTGAGGGCAGTATCCCTCGTCGGAGCCGCAGGAACCGAACCCCTGTGCACCGCTTCGACTTGCCGTTGCAAAGGCTTGTTGGCCACCTTCCTCCAAGATCTGCGGGGTCCAAGTAGCCCCAACCTCAAGCAACTCCTGTGACCAAGATCTTTGTCCTCACCCATCACTTGCACCGTGAACCTACATCTTTGGTGAGCTGCTTGAGGTCATCCTGTGACTCCAGTGCCTCTGGCCTTTGGGTCCTCTTGAGGGTCTTCTTTGATTTCTTTGGCTCCCCTGCTTGCTCGGGGCCTGCCCTGACTCCCTTGTTTATGGCGAGTCTCCTGGACCTTGCTGGTCCTGAGTCAGCACCATCTTCGCTTTCCACATTGTTTGCAGTTGCCCAGGCTTGTTTGTGCTCCCGACGGACACCGACCCCATAACTCTCGACATCCGACGTGGAACAGCTCGTGAATCACTCCTGGTCTTCCACAGCATTGCCTGGTCCTCACAGCTGCAGCTCCAAGGGCACCATCATCTCTCATAACCCGACATCGGTGGGCATTCGTCTCCCGTGACTCCTGGTCACTCCTGAGTGGCATAGACTCTGTCCCCTCTGCTTGCAGGTACTTCTCACCTTGATTCCACCTTTGGGTTCCACCTGACACTTTCACCTTCTCCAGCAGCGGCATCTTATAAGTCTCCCATTGAGTTCGACTGCGGTTTCCTACGCCATTTCGCACCTATGCACCCGGCTTCCCTGGTGTAGGTATCCTGGTTCCTAGGGTATCCACGGGTAGGGTGGCTCCCCAATCTTCTGTCCTCCACTGGCTTTTTCCAGGGTCCACTGGGAAGGGTCCTTCTTCTGTAAAATTGCAACCGCGACTTACCCTTTGACTTGTATTGAGCACGTGGTCGTGTTAGCACTCTGCACAAAGCCTCCATGGGGTTCTTGGTTACTTACCTTGGGTGGTTCCTTGGGTCCCCGGCACTTCTACGTCTTCTGGGTATAGTCTTGACTCGAGTCGTGGTTCGCATACCACTATTTTATTATATGGTTTGGTCTCCCCCTGGCGACCACTGTATATGCATGCTACTTACCTGTTTTCATTGCAAAGTATTGTGTGCATTGTGTATATCTCCTGGTAGGCGATATCTGTATGTGTTAGTGAGTGTCTTATAATAAATACATATTTTTATAAATACACTGTGTGGTTCTTTTTCACTTAATCTATATCAATAAGATTTTGTTCTGGTAAAACAAGCTGCTTTACACTCTTTCTGGACTAAGCCTGAAGGCTGCTCTCCACATCTACCACTTTGAGAGCTTTCTAAGGTTGTCTAAAACCACTAAATATCACCATAAGGGTTGTCTGGATTAGTGCAGGGTGCCCACTTACATAAGTGTGCACCATATACTAAGCCAGCTCCTCACAATGATGTAGCCTGATGAGCACTGTGATTCCTTCTTTGGTTTCATTTGCTCTTCTGATCTGCGCTCTGACCGTCTACCTCTCTCCGAACGTGTATCAAATAACTCCTGAAAGGAGCGAGATACATATATCACTATCCTGATACCTGTCAGGCTTTCTAATGTTATCACGGTTTCTATAATTGTTTTTCTTTTCAGTGTTCTCCTGTTGAGGAGACCCACCCCGTGATAGTGTTTTGTTTTTATTTTTGGGATAATTGTCCCATTTGTTCTTTGAAGAATCGGGTGCTTGATCAGAGATATCCTTTTCAGAATTACTCTTTACTTGTGATTTCTCAGGCATGGCTCCCAAATTAGCTCTACCTAGCGTAGCATAGGTTTCTTCGATAATTTTAGGCAATTACCAATCCTGCTGAGAAAGAATGAACTTCCTCAGGCGTTGGTGTATAGCTAATGCTGTTGCCTCCCCCTTTTTGTTATTCAACATATTGGCTGATACTGTGGCAAAATTGACCATCAGTTTCATTCCCAGGTCCAGGGCAGGTGCTACCCCGTACTCATTCTGTACCTGTTTCAGTAAACCAGATAAGACAGCCAGTGTAGGCGTACCATTTGTTCTGGTCTAAACTGCTGCGAAGACCGTACCCCAAGTTGCGCAGTCTTCCACCGGGGGAGCCATCCCCATTGTCAAGCAAATAGTTAGTATTCTGTTTATTTTCTGCAGGCCTGTATGGGGAAATACTGCTTCAAGCTGCCTTGCTTTTTGTGCTATCCAGAACGGAATTTACTCCCGACTGGTGGGAATCTTTCCCATAACAGCATTCAGTGTTTGTGGGCTGATGCCCGTGGTAGCCAATTGTAGTTGTGCGGCTTGAGCAGCCCGCACAGGGTTAATTGTTAATGTTCGCATTATGAACTGAGTAAGATTTCTGTAAATGTTTACTAAATCTCTGTAAAGTGTACGCATTTCTGCTGCAGTTCAGTTAGTAGTGTTAAAATGCGGTGTTTATGCAGCTAAGACCAGTAAGGTAACTCCTTTACTCAGCGGACCGAGTCTCATGTTTTCTGTAGTGTGGGGAGGGTGCCTTTAAACCAATTTATATGTTCTTGGTAAGATCGAGGAATTTCTATGTCTACGTATGGAATGTATTCCTCTGGTGTTTCATCTTCAATGTATGTATGAAACATTTGTGTACGGGCATTTGCAGCTGGGAATTTAACCCAGGAATAGAATACCTTTGTTCTGAATGTTTTGTCTGCCTCAACCACGAAGGTAACGTCTCCACCCATTGCCGGGAGACCATACTGTAATAATTTTAGAGTAACCGCATGTCTGAAATTTTCTGCTTTATTTAGTGACACTTCTTCCTCAATGCTTTGTCCGTTTTCGGACATTGTTTTTAAAGAAGAAGGAAATTAGTAGTGAATTTATGGAGATAGGGTAAGCGCAATGTGGGAAGTTTTATCCTACAAGCATGAATAACCTACAGCCAATTAATAGGGTACACATAGTCAGCCGAGGCAGATTTCCCTACCACCACGGATATCTCTTGTTTAGAGGTGAGTAAGAGTCTCTGAGAAAGCACAACTGAACTACTCAGGTAGACCGTTAAATAAGAACCCAACCACCGTTGGCAGTGCTATGTAGTGTAGTTCCTACTAATCTGTAGGATCTGCACGTTTGTCGGACAACATAAAGTTTGGGTGAGGTGCCTAGACTGATTTCAAGCACCCCGCAGGATATGTTGGCCTACAGAGCAGCTAGCTCACAGTGCCACCACAAGCCCCCCTAACCCAACCAGGGAGCGAATGGTTCTCATGCTTACTTGTTCTCAGAGAAATATACACAGAATACACACTGGGACGTTTTCAATATATTTATTGAACCAACGTTATTCTTGTATAGAATACATGTGCTGCGGTAACCAGTAGACAGAAGCAGATGAAAGTGATTACAAGCACCAAAAGATTAAATAGCAGATACAGTTCCACCATGGTGCTAAGGCATTGTATATATGCAGGCATATAATACAAGGTAGTAATCAGGTGTACTCCTACTATGCAAACCCTACACTTGTGTGTCTCTAGAGCGTATGTAGGTGTAAAGCCAAGAAGCCCCCCAATGGATGATCCAACCCCATTACCTGGCAGGAGAGAAAGTGGGACCCCATCTTCATCATGAACTGGACACCCCTCACAGAGATATTTGCTAACAGAACCAGAACCGTTGAGGTATACAATACTGCACCCTATATAGTTCCAAAAGTCACTTGTGTGCTCACTCCCTGGGCCAACCATCCTAAAAAGACCCAAGCCATCATGAAAGAGAAAAACTACTGGTGGGAGAAGCTCTCCTAAACATTCATATAATAAGAGATAAGGCCCGATTCAGTTATGGCATTCTTAATACTAAATAAAGAAAACACAAGTTCTCTCAACAAAACTAGTCTCAGTATTTTAGCATATGACACAAACTTGTTGCTTTGCATGATTTGCGGAATCAGAAAATAAAGAATGATTTTCATATGCAAGAGCAAGCAGTTTGTGATATTTTGTTCTATATGCTAAAATGCTGAAGCTAGTTTTGTTGAGACAACTTGTGTTTTCTTTATTTGGTATTAAGAATGCCATAACTGAATTCGTCTTTATCTCTTACTGAATGATTGTTTAGGAGTGTTTCTCCCACCAGTATCTTTACCCCTCACGGAGATGTCAGACCGCTTCCTGGTGAAGTCTCAGCATGCAGGGACCCTCGGTGTCAGCTGAATTGCCTCCTCTACTAATCCTCTGAGATGCTTATTATTTATAATAAAAAGCATCCTTGTAATGTATGTATAGATTTGAAATGTTATGGATATGTAGATGGAACGACATTTGTACCTTGTGCGTAGAGGCCTTGTACTTGGTGTTCGATGCAATGTGATAATGTTATGCAAAGCCAGATGTGTAAACTAATCCTACATTCTCACGCATGCGAAAATGTGCCAAAGGTCACAGCAGTAATGGTATTGTGCAAAAAGAGGACAATGTAAGAAAATGTGCAGCTTCGCTACATGGACCTAACCAGGGCACATAACAAAACGCTGGTTGAGCCCATTTCTTTCCCAGATGTTGCAGAGGCCCATTCAATGGGAACACTGTGGAAAGTCAAGGAACAGCTTTGGCATTTTGTTGATGCCTCATCAGTAAGGAGAGGGCAGGGGACTTTGCACGCTGGTACTCTCTTCTGTGCTGCGGGGCAGGCTGCATTTCGTACACTGCCCCAGGGCCTGAGGAGGCAGTCCTTTACACAAGCTACACCTGCTGGTATGGGAATAGCGCTACAAAATGCGGCTTTGTCTACCGTTGTGTGGGACATTGGAACCCTCTTCTGTGCTGCGGGTTGGACTGCATTTCCTACACTACCCCAGGGCCTAAGGAGGTGGCCCATTACACAAGCTGCACCTGCTGATGTGGGAAAGGCACTACAAAGCATTGCTGTGTAAGACCGGGCCAAAAACGGACCGTCTGCGCCTGTCCACGACTGGACGAGGCGGGGCTGGGCCTGCTCTTTTACGTCGCTGTCTGAGCCTATTGGGGTTTATGAACAGTACAGCATCTTGCAAGGTTTCCTGTTATTGAAGTAAGTGGCTACTTTGTTATAAGCATGCAGAGCTGGAACTCATCTTTTTCATCTTTATGACACTGGTTTATTTTGCTGTTTTATCAGATATTTTAAACTGTCACTAGTTTTTAAGATAGTTTTTTTTTAATCAATTCTGAGATCTTGAGACTAATAGAGGTTTTCTGGATATAATGGGCAAGAGAAACGATGTGAGTGCCAAGCCGTCAACGAATGCTAAACATACTACTATCGATCCACTTCTTGCAATAGCAGTTGGAGTAATTTCAAAAGAAATAGATTTGGCAGAACGTCGCTTGTCTTTGGGCCATACCGGATCAACTGGGCTCCCTGAAAACATCGCTGGGGATGTTAATAACTCAGTTGTGCATCTATCTGAGGGGCTGGGAGAGTTGGAGAGCACTAGTTTTATTGAGGCTACAGGTAAGCCCTCTCATAGGCTCTCTCCTTGTGTGTCAGTTGCAGCACCCCCTCCGATGACCCCTCTGTCAGTAGGCAGTTCGCTGGCTGTAATACGTCAATGGAAGAGCCGGAAGGCAGCAGAAGTCATCTCAAGTTGGACTGACCCACCTGGCCTGAATGGCTCCACTGCTAGTACCAGTATTGCTTTAGCTGATTTTAATTTTTGGACTCTTATTTTGGGAAAATTAGGGGAGTCTTTTAAGGTATTTTGGTGCCATTACGGGAGAAATTGGATAAGGTGGAAGGGAAAATTGGGGAAATAGTCTCTCTTTGACAGGGCCTGCAGACCTCTACTACAGCAAAATCTTCATCTTTCACCTCAGGATTTAATAAGCCCCATTTAAATTCAGATTTTGTGTCTTTGCCTTCTGGGGTCTGTTCAGCCCAAGGGTCGGCTACAGTGGGTCCTGGAATTGCTGGGGCTGCACCAACCCCAGATTCGACAAAATCAAAGAATAATATGTCTGTGTTTAATGGACTTATTGCCCAGGAGCCTTATCCATCTTGTACATTATCTTCACTGCCAATTATGGATTCGCCTCCGAATTGTTGTCTCTATACCATGGTCTTAGCAGGGGTACATCCGCTGGCTGAGCATACCCTGGAGACGTTCGACCAGCTCCGTAATAAGGTGCACCATTGGCTAGCCAGCCAATCCATATTTGATCTTCGGGATCACAAGAATATTTTGATGGTGCGCCGAGTGGCATGGATTGGCTCTTCCACTAAGACAATTCAAGAGGACTGCATTATTGTCACTCTTAGATACCCTGTTTTAGGTAAAATAATTTTTACCTTGGGGCTTCAGGTCATATTGTGGCTGGGAATATTAGCATCTTACCACTTGGCTTTTTTTATAGACCATCGTTTTTGACCCTCAATTTTTCCCAAAGGCAGGATTTGGTGGGAAACAGTATACAGGAACACCAGCGCTTTCCATATTCAAACAGGTTTGCACTTCTGTCAGATTTAAACGAGTTGGACTGACTTGTCAGAATATATGGAGTCCATGTGAGAATTTTGATTTGGGTCATTGTGGGTCTATTGCAAGTGGTAAGACTACTATTTCGCCCCAAGTTAGTTTTTCGGCTATAACGTTAGTTAGGCAGGGTTCCTTATTAGCTGGAACGTGGGGGGAGGGGGGGTTTAAAGATAAAGCCACTAATCCTGATTGGGTCACTTTTATTGATAAATTTGATGTAGTTGTTATGCAGGAGACTTGGGCTACCTCCCCTATTATGTGCAGGAGTTATGCATGTTATTCGACTCCAGCAGTGACTTTCTCCCATGGGAGGGCTCAAGGAGGTCTGGCTATTTGTATTAAGCTGAATCTTAGGATGGAGGTTTCAAAAGTGGATACAACCAGTCGGGCGTTTCAAGCTTTGTATATAGAATATAAGCATAGTGCTTTTTGTTTTATTTGATTCATTTTTAAAATAACGTTTTCACAAGCTCCTCTTGCAGTTTATTTGTCGACCTTTGTGATTTTGATTTTATTATGGGTTTAGAAACATAGAGGGCAAGTATCTAAGATGCAGCTCCTGTTATGTGGGGATTTTAATGCCAAATTAGGGGATGGATGAGGGGAACTTGGATGTGTGAGCTCAGCTGCCTGTGCCCCATCGGATGCTAGAGGGCAGGAGTTGAAGAGATCAATTGCTGTGTTGGATCTGGTGTATGTTTTAGAGCATTTTCAGGGCACAGGGCCCTGCAAGCCTACATTTAGGAGTGGTGGACGGAGTCTGTTATAGATTATGTTATTGGCCCTAGACATTTGCTGCAACGGTGTCTTGATCGGGAGGTTGTTGAAACAGAATCGGGCGATCATAATGCCCTTTCAATAGCGATGGCTTTCCCCAGGTGCAAGGATAACCCTCCAATAGAGTGTGATCACATTAATAAGCATTCCAGGGATGGGCTAAGAGTAATATGGTTTCTTAAGAATCCAGAGGCTACTTTGCGTGCCTTACTCCAAACGTTTCTACCGGTCTTTCGGGACTGTTTAAGCAGTGTTTCAGGGGATACTCTTGCTGATTGTTTTCATCTTTTATGTGATGCTATTAGGGGTCATCTATTGAAACCTGCTACTCCAGTGCCTGAGCACCCCGATGGCTTGATTCTAGTTGTTCTGTGGCTAATCGCCATTTAAGGAAGGTGCTTTCTAGCAATCCCGAAGATGTAGAGGATGTAAGAGAGGCGAGGAAAGTGTATAAGTTGGTTCTGAAAGAGCAGAAGCATGCCTTGTTTGTAAAAGATTGGGACTCTCTAGAGCATGAGGCTGTTTGCAATTGCAGTAAGGTGTTCTGGGATATAGTGAATAGGTTCCATCAGTGGGATGCCCCTCCAAACCAACTTTTGATGGGTAATATCTCTAGGCGAGACTGGCTAAAGCACTTTACTGAAATGTATTACTTGCCTGAGGATACAGCATGCAGGCAGAGGTTACAAGAACTCTTAGTAGATTCTCCGACTTTTCAGGTTAGTCTCCCGGAAGTTTAGGTTGCCATTAAATCCAGTTTAAATGGCAAGGTCCCAGGTCCTGACGGGATTCCTTTAGATTTATTTAAAAGTAATGTTGATTTATGGGCTCCCTTGCTGGTAGATGTTTTCAATAATTCTTTGTGTACCCGGATTTGGGAGTCCTGGACCGTTTCTACCATTTTTAAGAAAGGAGACAGAGGAGCCCGTAATGTTATAGGCCTATATTACTTATTGATAGCTCCGTGAAGATTCTGGGGAGGGTTATTTTTAACTGGCTTAAGGAGTGGGCCAATGATAATAACATTTTGTCGACCCATCAGTATGGCTTCGTTGCTGGGCTAGGTGCGGTGGAGCAGTGTCTGGCTTTACATCTGACAATTAGTAAGTACACTGTTGCAAGGGGCTGTCCACTGTACCTGGCCCTCATGGATTTGTCATTAGCCTTTGATCGGGTGAACAGAAGCCAATTATGGCTGATGCTTCTTAATCTTGGGGTTGATGTATCCCTTGATAATTTTCTGCATCTTTTGCATGAAACTTAGAGCGCTAGGCTGCAGTATGGGCAGTCTGGAGAGCTATCAAATGTTTTTCCTTTAGCCAGTGGGGTGCGTCAGACATGCGTTTTAGCACCCCTGTTATGCATTATTTATATTAATGATCTTTCTACTCAGTTGACTGTTTCAACCAAGGATGTCCCTAGGATTGCTAATTGTCCTGTTCTGGCTTTACTACATGCTGATGACACGGTATTAATGGCCAGGACGCCTGTGCTTTGCACTCTTCTCTTTGGTTGACTTATTTGTTACTTTTATGAGCAACCTAGCTATGAAAACAAAGTTTGGGAAATCCCATATAATGGCCTTGACCCCGGGTGGAAAAGTTGGTCTTCTCAGGTGGTGCACAACCAATGCTTGGCCTCAGTGCGTAATGTTTGTTATTTAGGGATTATATTTGATGCTGGTAATTCCTGACAAACGCAGGTGAATACCACATGAGTAAAACTAGGTAGGGCAGCAGGTTCCTTATCGAATCTTGTTTGGAAAGGGGCAAGGAGTACTATATTACCTTAGCTTAAGATCTACAGTTTGCAATGTGCCCCCACAGCTACCTTTGGAGCAGGGGTGTGGGGTTATCATAATTCCGCCACCATACAGACGGAGGAAAATAGCATCTGTAGTCAGCTTATGAATTTACCACCCTCCAGTTCCAATTATATCCTGCATTCTGAATTCCATTTGGAATACATTTCTGATCTTATTAAGATGGCCCCTCTATTGTTGTGGGTGAGTGTATGGACAAATCAAAACGCTGCTTTAATATAGAGAGGTTATACTTGATTGTCTTGGTCAGAATAAGCAATAGGTCAGAAACTCTTTATAGTTCTAAAGGCAATCAGCATGCAGAAAACAATTCAGCATATAGTAGTTAATACAGAATGCACCTAATAAAGGAATATAGACGCCCACTGTTATAACACAAAACATATCTATTTATTTCATAGTATCAAACACACAGAGTAGACAGGCAGTAATAAGGAGGTTGCTCCAAGAAAAGAAAAAGAGGGGTGCTCATGTGTGTAATAGATTTAGAAAGGACAAAAGATGAAAGTAATTCAATAGGGAGGGGTTATAGTGGTTCAGTATATGCAACTGATTACAACGTTCACACCAGTTGTATTAGGGCCTGTCCAAGCAAACAGCATTCTAACATTGCTTCAAAAGCATATTCAGTATAATGTTGCAGAGAAATAGATCATCTGTTCAAGGGACGGGGTGGTGGTATGATAGGTACAGGCCCTCATGGGGGGGTAGAAGTCGACGTTTCGACCCGGATAGGGCGTGAGGGTGCTTTAGGACCTCCGCGTGCGGGTCTTCCTCAGGACAGGGAGGGGATGGGGCAACCTACAAAGGTAAGTGTCAACGTTTTAGAAAATGTACAAAGTAGGATGTATAGAAAAAGAAACACAGTGGGATCTAGAAAAAGTCTCTGGGTAACTGACCTAGACAAGGTGCCTGGTGGGTGGTGGCCCTGCTGTCAGCTTCCCTGGGCATACAATCTGTAAGGATAAGGTGCATATTATAAGAAGGCCCCAAATAAATACGGGTCGTAGACTGTGGTGAAATGAGTATCACCAGGGCACTTACCTGCATCAAAGTCGCGGAAGGGGTAGTAATGGATACATAAAAACGATCCTCTTTTAAAATTGAGGTTCCTCATAAAGGGAAACCAAGTCCCGGTGATTAGGTGAAAAGATCCCCAAAGTAATCCTGCAATGCAAATGAGGCATGTTTCAGAAAACGGAGGGTGAAATCCGCCCGACTCACTGATAATAAGAGCCATGCCAGGGAGTGTATCATTATCTTTGGTTTGAGCGCAAGGATGTTCAGGCAGCCGTCCTGAGCGGGAGCAGCAGGGAAATGACCTGAGCTGAGTTGCTGTATTTTATAGGCAAGCTATTAACGCGGTTACGTTACGGGCACTGTAAACGTAAACCACAAGGGAAAGAAAGAAAAGACTCACCTGGGGAACCATGACTCGACTAAAGTACATGAGTGGAGTGACTGAACACATGCCATTTGTTGAATAAACACAGGCAACGGGCGATTCACGCTGAATAGTACAGATTAATTAAATGATATTCCATATTCATGTCTCACCAGTTACAGACAACAAAGCTGGGTTGTAAAAGAAATACCATAATGTAGCCAAAACAATCGGCGATATTCACGGAGTGGTACAGATTAGATAAATTGATATTTATCAATACTAGACGACATTTCTATATTCATGTTTTATCCTTTGCAAAAATTAAATTATATAGCTAGGTTACTCATGGCAGTGGCGCAGAATGGATGAGCTTGTATGGTGAGTACAAAGAAAGTTAAATCAATTATATACGGCAATACAGTCATTAATGGCCAATGTAGTCCAGGAACGTATAAGGGTTTGCAAATGCCTCACTTCCATCAAGAAGCATATTTATTCAAAACAAATGCGGCGAATACAGAGACAAACACAAAAACATTTACATGTAAATACACAGAAGGCTTTTCATGGGATGGAATGTAAACAGTCGTGAGGTGTATGATATGTCAGGCCCGGTATACATACGGGTTCCTTTATTAGGTGCATTCTGTATTAACTACTATATGCTGAATTGTTTTCTGCATGCTGATTGCCTTTAGAACTATAAAGAGTTTCTGACTTATTGCGTAAAAAAGAGTCCTAGGACCAATTGTTGTTCTATATCATACGATACCCAGGTCCACGGACATTGATTGGGTTACCCCATTAGTTTATAATGGTTATTTCTGAGCAGGTGCTTCCTGCGATTGTTCTTTATGTTGTTCAGTGAGTCCACTGTGCGGTACATGTTAACTATTGTGTGTTATATACATATTCATATTAAAACTACACTGTATACTGTACACTACAATACTCGGTAGCCTATTGGTTATCACTCGAACGGATGCTATGTCTGAGAGAGAAACTCTATCATATAGCGAGGACTACATCGATAGATTATTGCAGGCTCAGGCCGGGACCAGTTTCTTAGGGCCAGCCACACCAAGCATAAATCTAACTTTGAATGAAAAAATAAATAAATTGGAAAGACTAGAGAAGAAGCTGATTAGAACTAGACTACATGGCCATGTTTTGACCAAATATCTCCAGGCGAATGTCATCCCGGTAGGTTTTCAGGTGAGAAATGAACCTGTAATCTTTATTGACAACCCAAAGTTTAAGGAAAATTTCAGTTTTATCTCCAACAACTGAAAGGCAAGAATGTAAGAGATTACGTGGTCAAATCACTTCTCCCTACTAGACCAAGGGATAGTCAAATGTCACTTTGGAACATACCTCCCACGAAGGGCCATTTCAAATGTGGGCAGTGCAAGGCCTGCCCAATGACTAAAGAAACCAAACACTTTACACACAATGGTTACACCAGGGGTCTCCAACCTTTTGTGTAGTGAGAACTACTTCTGGTCAGTGAAAATCATGTGAGCTACTAAACCGCAAGCAACTAGTGCATTTTTCCGAGAGACCCCCCACGCCCAGTTTCATAGACTTTAAGCCTAATTTCTTCAGAGCCCATACTGTGGTTTGAACAAAATACTTAAGACAGGCCTGATTTAAGAGTTCGAAACACTGAAAGGAATGACTTTGGATTTGTGTTGTCCAGACGTTCAATTAATAGCTTCAAAATCAAGAAGACCTTTCAATAATAGCTGTCACTGAAATAATCATTGTAATGCAGCTCAATTAACAAACATAAAAGAAAAGCAATCTTACCTTCAATGTGGAACTGTATGATGTCCTCTAATACTGTGTAATCTGGTAGCCTGGCGGGGGGCAGTTCCGAAGAAGTCATTATAGAAGTGAAGTAGTCACAGTGTGTGGCAGTCAGCCGGTGCAAAGCTTTGCTGAATTACAATTGCAGATGGATTCTTCTACTGTACTGTAGCTTTGACAAGATCGCTGTGTTTTTCAATTGCCAGATAAGCTGAACTTCAGCTTTGTTTGGGAAAGTACCGATTTTGTCCTCCACTCTGAATTCTTCTGAAGGTTCATTCTGAATTCTTCTGAAGGTTACGTCTTGACTTCAAAGTTTTTATGGCACAAGTCTTGTTCACAGTTGTATTCTCATTGCTCCCTTTACTTTTTAGGAGTGTCAGTAAACCAGGACTGCAGTACACGTTGCTTTGTTCTTGTTCAACTAAAAAGAACTTTGAAAGATGCTGAAGATTCTTCTTATAGCTATCTTTTTTCCTTGATCTCAATAAACCAGGCCACCAGCAAACACTGCTTTGTTCTTGTGCAGCAAAGAAACATTTGGAAAGGTGCTGAAGATTCTTCTCTCCAGCTACTTTTTCTTGTGTTTGTAAAACAGGCCTGCAGTACACATTGCTTTGTTCTTGTTCAACTAAAAAGAACTTTGAAAGATGCTGAAGATTCTTCTCTCTAGCTATCTTTTTTCCTTGATCTCAATAAACCAGGCCTCCAGCAAACACTGCTTTGTTCTTGTGCAGCAAAGAAACATTTGTAAAGGTGCTGAAGATTCTTCTCTCCAGCTACTTTTTCTTGTGTTTGTAAAACAGGCCTGCAGTACACATTGCTTTGTTTTTGTTCAAGTAATAAAAAAACTTTGTAGGGGGCTGAAGATTCTTCTCTGCAGCGACTTTAATCTTGGTGTTAGAAATGAAACAGATACCTAGATTTGGGATTTCACCAGGAACTGTGACCGAACAAGTATTGATTACGAATGCATACAAATAATTTCAGTGGCGAGACTTGACACTGCATGGTGTCCACTAATCCCTTGTAATGTGGGGTGTAGCGTGAGAGGGCAACTCTTATGGAGTCATTTAAATGTTCGTCAGTCAGACGAGTGCGAAACTTAGATTTTTGAAGTTCATATCGGAAAATGCTGATTCACAAAGATAGGTAGAGCCAAACAGGGGAAAAAGTTTCAATGCAGCTGTGTGGATGTTTTTAAACTTTTAGGCATCCACAAGACTCCAGAAAATGTCATTTTGAAGTGTCACAATCTCTATTTCCATGGTGGCAGAGTCAAGGTTCAGAAGCACACTAATTTTCTCTGAAATGTCACTAACATCCACTTCCATGAAAGGGTTTGAAGTGAACATCACACAGGGCTCCAGTTGCTCAAAATCACTAAATCTGTCACTGAACTCTTGATTAAGCCTCATGAGGAGGCTACTGTATTTTTCTATGTCCAGGATCTCAGCCTCAGCTTTATTTTCTGAAAGGATTTGGAGCAAAGAGGGAAAGTGCTGCATCTTTCTTTTCTGTACATGCTGTATGAAAAGGTTAAGTTTTGATTTGAATGTTTTCACAGAACTAATCATGTTGGATATTGTCTTGTTTTTGCCTTGCAACTCGTAGTTCAATACATTAGGGGGGATATTCTCAAGAACGTGTGATAATCATCGCAAAATTAGCTTAACGCAACTTTGCACATCGCAGCCCATCGCGGGAAAATAACACTGTGTTAACGCCGTATTCTCAACCCGGCGGCACCATGCGATAGTGTCACGATAACGCGCCAAATGACCGAGTCAAAATTAACGCGACGCCGAAAAAATGCGAAACACAAACGCGAAAAAAGTTGCGATTCCCCAAATCGCAATACAAAAATCAGCGATAACCAGCGACTGGCCTGCAATTCCCACGAATCATGCGGGAAAATGCACTATAAAAGCAGAAAAAAAAAGATACAAAAATAATTAAACTGCGTAGTACCATCGATGCACCCGGACGGACTGCAGAGGACAACACGAACCCCACAAGCCCCACAGACGACCAGCAAGGAACCTCGGGGTCGGGGAAGGCCAAGGAGAAGAGGAAGAGGAAGACGCGGTTCAGTCCGCAGGAAAACAGGATCATTGTTACGGAGGTGACAGAACACTACCAACAACTGTTTGTCACCTCCAACGTGTCATTGGCAACAAAGACGCAAACATGGCAGACTATCTTGGACCATGTGAATGCAGTTGCAGAGTTGAGGAGGACAATGGAAGAGGTCAAGAGGCGCTGGAATGATGTGAAAGGCAAAACCAAGAAGAAACTCGATGCCAACATGAAAGCAGCAACGCAGATTGGAGGTGGGGGTCCAGCGGCACACCAGGAGCTGGATGACATGGAGAAAATGGTGGCCACAGTCATCAGTCGGGATACGGTGCCAGGAGTAGTGGATCCGGACACTGCTCAACATGACCTGACACAACATCAACAGGGTGAGTACCGACCATGGACTGGGGGGACGGGGGGAGATGGGCACAATGGCACACATGCACAATTAAGTAGAGCACACTGCACACCCACAATGACTCTGGATCATGTCCCTGATCTCCTTGGCATACTGCAGCACACATAGAAACAGCAAGTAGGCCCCCGTCGACAATGTGCCCGAGGGGGCCCTCCCCACACATCACCAATCTCACAACCAACCCATGCACATGTGCTGAACCCAGCAAAGCTGCGGGTCCGTGAGCCACACTGACAATGCAAGTGCACGCCACAACACTGAGGTGACTGAGTGTGGACCACATCCGGAAAGGAGCAGGTCACACTCTGACACAACCACGTGCACAAACAACCCCTGACGTCAACAACACATCTGCGGACAAACCATGCCAGAGAGTCACAACTCGACCAAGAGCCCAATTTACCCAAGCCCGCAACATCTCAGCACTGTAGAAGCACAGAAGTCAAAGGCACACCGCCTGAAAGGGACAAGGGGCAGCCAGATCAGAGCTGCAGGGGCGACTCACCCACAATGCAGCACACACACATAAGAATAAGAGCACCTCAACATTGATAACAATGTGGTACAAACTGCAACACTTTCACAACAGAACACAGGACACAACTGGTGCCGCATGTGTGTACAAAATGGCCAATCACACCTGGCATAGCAGGAAACTGTGAGATGACAATGTACGAGTACAACCTCACATCCGTTATGTAGTACAAATGTCCACTGTCCCGCATCAAATAGGCATCTCCTCACAAACAGTCCCAATGTACATTGTCATGCAGTCTGTATGTAAACTCCGCCAATGCGTCAACATACATGGAACACACTGTGAAACTGCATCTCCCCTTCACATTGCAGAGGGACAATCAACACCTCCTGAAGAGCAGACCCTACATCACATCAGTGATGATGGAGACGACCCCCAGGACATCGACTACGACGAACTCCAATGGTTCATGGACAACCTCCGCACCCCACCTTCAGTAGCAGGGCAGCCCAGCACCATCGAGGTGATCCCACCCCCTGCACAGACCACACAGCAGGAAGCACCCACCACCACGCCTGGCTCCCAAGACCTCACCGAAGAACACATGGCGTTCCAACGCCGTGTGTTAGACTGCCAGAAGGAGCTGGCTGAACAGGTGCGGGTGGGGTTCGACCTCATGGCAGCCAAACTAGATGCCATACGTGGGTGTCTAAGTCCCATCAGGGACCACTTACAGTCCCTAACGGACACCCACAGTCCGCCCATGCCCTCCAACAATCCATGGCTGGCGACGCTGGAGTCATGACTGGGAGACAACAACAACTGTCTAGTCAGAGTGGCTACAGCGATGTCATCCGTGATTTGGGAAACATAAGGAGGGCCATGGAGAACATGGAGCGGATGCAGGTGCAAAGAATGGCTGCCACGGCTGCACCCGAGAAAGCTGTAGATGGGATTTTCCATGCCCTGCAGATCCTTATCATGGGAGTGATGCCACAAGACATTGCGCAGATGAATGCTGCTGCTACTCCTACATCCACATCTCTGGCCCCTGATGTGTCAGTGTCACACAGTGCTGCAAACCAAACACCACCACCCACATGTGAGGCACATGAAACGTCAGAGGACGAAGAGTAGGATGAATCTGCCTTAGTGGTAAGGAGGAAGAAGTAGCATTCATCTCCGCCATATGGCTTGTTACTGCTTGGGTCTGCCCTCTGCATCATGCCCTGGAATAACACCTTCCACTGTCCCCCGACACACTCTGCGACACTAACCTTGGACCTCGACATGGACTGCCATATCTTGTATGCTCAACAATGACACAGCAATCAGCCTGCGGACTGGACTCTTCCCCTTCCGAGTGACTTGTCAATCCCTAAAGGACTCAGGCTGGCCCTCCACGGGGCAACATTGTAAAGTGTTGTCTGCATGGCCCAGTACTGAGACAGCCTCAACATTCCACTGAACGTGAATAATACATTCTGATACACACAGATGTGTCATGTCTATGATTAATCAAGTATGAAAGCATGGACGAATTTAGAGGCAGTGATTCCCCCTTACGTCCATGTAGCTCATGTTATGGGACTTGAGTCACAGGGTGCATCCCTGCATCATGGTGGTACATATTGGAACCCAAAAGAAGCCCTGTTGTCAATTGTTGGTCACAAATGACAGCCTATATGTAATGATTTGGGACACATGTGAAACGCTGGTTAGTGGGATTCTGAACTATCTTTGACACACAGAAATGGCATTTCGAATACGTGACACCCAAACAGCCTCTCTGTACAGAGGTGACACCCACCATCTATGTCCAATTAGTGAGATTGTTAGCACTACATGTTGCACTTACACTTGTCAGAGTGATGTGCTTGTGCAGAGGAGTAACCTGCACACAGGGAATGTGTGTTGTAATGAGTTTATTTGCACATGCTGTGCCTGTGGTCATTTTGTACTATCCCATGATTGCTAAGGACTGTGACAATGTGACGTGCTCATGTGAAGAAATTGTCAATGATGGTGTTCCTACGGGCTAGTCCTGCTGCTGCTGCAGTGGGGTGTGGTCCACCTGCCTCATCTTCCTCATCATCGTCCGGTGCATCTGGCACTTGTAGCCATGGGGCATTGGTGCGCACACATATGTTGTGCAACACACAACATGCAACGATCATCTTGCACACGATGCCTGGGCTGTACAGGAGCCTTCCACCTGTGATGTCCAGGCACCTGAAACGTGACTTCAACACGCCGAATGTGCGTTCCACGATGCCCCTGGTGCGTTTGTGGGCCACATTGTACTGCCTCTGGGCCTGTGTGTTCGGGGCTCAGAGGGGTGTCATCATCCAAGGGCATAGTGCATATCCTTGATCACCTGTGACAGTGCATAGAGACATGAGTCAAAAGTTGGTTCTGCATGATGTGTTGGCAGGCTCACTAGTTCATTGGTGTGTGATATGTGTGACTTAGTGATTCCTGTTTGACAGGTACTGCTTGTAGCAAATGAGCGGCATCAATGTGTATTACGTAGCCTCACTGGTGCTCCTCCCTCCCCCCGAGCCTATTTACTAGTGTGCTCAGCGCGGTTGCATCACTTGCACTTCTACGGCACACCATTGTCATGCCTGTCTGCGCATGTCCACAAGCCTGACAACGACACTGTGATGTTGTGCGTTGAAGGTGGGCGGCCACGTGTGTGTAGGCCCATGGTAAGGTTAGGGCGGACACAGATGTAGAGTTCATGGCTGGCTGAACTCGCAATGTGGTTGAGGGTAGACCTTTGGCCTATGCTGCGGTAATAGCGACACACACAACAGTTGGCATGTATGATCCCGGACCCCGAGCGGGCTTGCGCTCCTTCATTTATCCCTTCGGCCGAGCCCGCACTCCGGGGGCATGCTACATCGCAACATTGTCCATTGCGGGACGGGTGGCGCCGACACTACAACAGAGACACACGCATTAGTCACTTCCTTGGCAAGGCCAACACTTAGCAACGCCCAGAGCCCAGGGCTGATTATCCACACCCCTACGCTGGACTGTCATACGCCAGCCCACTACGCTTACGCTTACAGGGGGGTACGACACAGCTACATGTCCCAGGTCTTCCCCACTGCCTGAGGTGACATGGTTGCGTCCGCTGTACACAGCACAATGTCATGTGGTAGGGCCCGGGGCCCTCATGCATACATAATGACCACACGGACACACTTAGATAGTTTGTGGAACTGGCTACGGGCACGTGCGCCCGGCCCTTTTATTGCCAGGGCCACATGTCCAGTGACGCCTGTGCTGGATGTGTGTGGGGTGAGTGTAAGCCAGCCCTCAGGGAGTGGTTGGTGCTGGCAACAACTACAACAGTGATCAGACAATCAGAACTTCAAAGTTCAAACAGCAAGAGTCCATGACTTGAGCTGCACAGAGTTAGTGGCCCCGGATGCACTGCGGCTGGCACAGGCACACCGCCACGGGATGGTGACTTGCGGTGCACTGAGGTAGGGCCACGGGAGCTGAGCAGTCCTCGTCGGTGTCGAAGGTGAATGTCGCGCAGTGTTTCGGGGGACAGTGGAAGGTATTCTTCCAGGGCATGATGCAGAGGGCAGAACCAAGCAGAAACGGGCAATATGGAGGAGATGAATGCTACAGACTCTTTTTTACACCAAGTCAGTATCAGCTACATGATGATGAAGACAACCCCCAGGCCATAGACTCAGACGCCACCAAAGTTCAACCAGAGCGTGTCCATGAATTTTGGGGCACAGAGTTAGTGGTACCAGAGCTGAAAGGGGATGCAGTCTGCGATGAGGCTTGTACAATGGTATAAACTCTGCCATAATAATATCAAGACTCAGTTCCAAATGTGTGACCTACTTGACCGCAGTGTAGGCCGGAGGCAGCGGTCAGCAGGGGCCCACAGCCACGTGTCGTTGGCTTGCGATGCACAGAGTTAGTGGCACCAGAGCAGTTGTTGGTAGTGTTCGATCACCTCCATGACGATGATCCTTTTTTCCTCCGGACTGAACCGCATCTTCCTCTTACTCCTCTCCTTGCGTACAATGATATGGACTCAGCCATTGCATAATAAAGACTCAGTTCCAAATGTGTGACCTACTTGACCGCAGTGTAGGCCGAAGGCAGTAGTCAGAAAGGGCCCACAGACACGTGTCGTTGGCTTGCGATGCACAGAGTTGGTGACACCAGATCGAAGGGAGTACAGTGATATAAACGCTGCCATAAACATATGAACTCGGCCATCATGAAATCAAGACTCAGTTCCAAATGTGTGACCTACTGGCCTGCAGTGTAGGTCAGAGGCAGCGGTGGAGTACGTCAACGAGAAAGGAGTGCTGGGGGCCTGTGTCGTGGAGGCCGTGATGGTCTGAGGAGGCTGCCATGGTCGCCGGCCTCGGGCTTGGAGCTTGCACCGGCATGTGGGGGCCCTCTTTGACACACGCCGGTGTCGGCAGGTGAGCAGTGAGGCCTGGTTGCGCAGGGGCTGCCAAGGCGGGTCTGGGGACCAGCGGCCTGGGGTGCAGCAGGCGCACAGGATCGCAGGCACCGCCGCTCAAGGTGACGGCCTCGTGGCGGGCTGAGAGGCACCGCCCTGGCAGACACGTTGGCCATTCCAGAAGAGAACCACGCCCCCAGAGCAACGGGCTTTTTAGTCACACCCCTACGCTGGCCTGGCGTACGCCGGGCCAGCCCACTCCGCTCATGCTTACAGGGGGGAGCGTAACAAACTACATTTCCGCATTCTTCCCCACTGCCTGGGTGACATGGTTGCGTCCACTGTCCACTACACTCCAAACACCAGCTGTATGTGTCGACATGGACATGTCTGTGGTCTGCATACTGCAGTCTGGCCAGCACATCAATGCCACACTTGGCATTGTGTACATTCTCATTCATGGGTCACTTGCCTCCTTTGCACATGCCTGGTTCCCACCTCGCCCCACATTCTGATATTGTGTGGCTGAGGTGCCATGCCGTTAATGGCTTGTGTACATGGCTAGTCCAGGTTACCACAGTAAGTTGTGCTGTCGTGTCCGGTAGGTGGGCATGTTGTTTGGCATGTTGTATGTGAGTTTGTAACGTGGGCATTCCCAGAGTCGTGAGTTGCATGACTTTGGAGTTGAGGTGTGTGGTGTGTTCATTTGGTACTTACCAACGAGCAATGCATTCCCATAGGTGCCAGCCTCAAAGCGCTGGTGGATGATGGACTGTCGGAAGATGAAGGAATCATGCACACTGCCTGGGTAGTTGCGACGACATTGGTGAAGAGTCCCCGGTGGTCCACTATTGCCTGCACATTGATGGAATGTGTGTGCTTCCTGTTGCGGTAATTGTGTGCAGTGTCGGCAGGGGGCACGAGGAGTACATGTGTGCAGTCAATTGCCCCCAACACATGCTATGGCGTAGAAACTAGCTAGCTATGGCGTAGAAACCTTGCTTGGTATCCAGCTGTTCCTGCGCAGTGAGGGGGAAGTGAAGGTACTGGGGTACCAAGCTGATCACGGCATCCAAGACAGGTGTGACGAACTTGGATAGGGCTGGCTGTGAGACTCCTCCGACTCTGGTAGTTGTTGGTTGGAATGTACCAGAGGCCAACAGGTGCAGCACAGCCAGCAGCTTTGTCTGCGGAGCGATGTTTGTTGTCCGCTGTGTTGGTACCGTCAGCCTGTGGGCAATGTGGGTCAGGATGCGGAGGATGGTTGTCCTTTTGAGCCTGTAGTAGGCAATGACTTCCTCTGGCTTTAAGTCTGTGAGGCTGGTGCGTTTTCTGTAGGTCCGCTGTCTTTGTCTGCGCTGCCTCTGTGGTAGTCCGGGGGGGCGTGGCGGGCCTGGGTGTGGTGGCGGTGGGTGTTGTGGCCCTCTTGGGGCTCCGAGCTGCATGATCAGTAGCTCCATGTCATCTGTTGTTCTTCAGGTGTGGCTCTGGTCTGGGCTCCCTTTTGTGGTGCAGTTTGTCGTCCAACTTAACACTAGGTAAGAGCAGGTGTTAAATCCCTGCTGCTAACGCGCCTTATCGCCTGTTTTGGGTTCTTATCGCCGATCTGGCTGGTTGTTGAGAATATTGCGAAGTGGTGTTTTCGCGGCTTTTTTGCACAGGAACGCCTACTCTGCATCTCATTAGCGTTAGTTGCCGGTGTCATCCGTGGCGATGTTTTTTGCGGCTGCTATCGTAGGAAAACTGGCGGTATCGGCTGTTAGCACCAGCTTGTGAATGGGGCGATAACTCTATCGCCACTTTGGCTGCGATAAAGTGCCGCTAACTCGGCGATGAGTCCTTGAGAATATGTCCCTTCATTTTTCTGTCACATCTGTCAAAAAAGCTAAATCGTGCAACCATTCAGTGTTTGATAACTGTGTGGTATCTTCATTTCTAGACTCCATGAAAGCTTTGACTTCTGGCAATAGGGAAAGGAATCTTCGCAGTATTTTTCCCCTGCTAAGCCATCGGATTTGAGTATGGAGTAAAAGGTCACCATACTCGGCTGATAGTTCTTCAAGGAACAATTTGAAGGTTCGGTGCTGCTTGGCCTTTGCACGAATTGAATTAATAATTTTAACAACAGGAGTCATCACATTATCAAACCCCATTACCTTGGCACATATTGCCTGTTGATGTATAATGCAATGATAGTTCAATAACGGAGGGAAATCTGGATCTGCTTTACAATTGGCAATGAAGCCAGAATGACGCCCTATCATTGCGGGTGCACCATCAGCTGTTATCGCCACTAACTTTTTCAATGGGACATTTTGTTTCACAAAATAATTTTTCACCTCATTGTGGATGTCAGATCCTCTGGTTGTGGTTTTCAGAGGCAACAGAGTTAAAAATTCCTCTTTATCAGTGAAATCTTCAAAACCATTCTAACGAACATTGCCAACTGTGCAATATCGCTTGCATCAACAGATTCATCACATTGAAGAGAAAAATATTTGCATGTCTTTAAATCCCGCTCTAACTGCTCTATCATGTTGGCCGATAATGCAGATACCCTTCTTGCCATAGTGTTTGACCCTAACTGCACATCTTAAATGGCAGACATAATTTCAGGGCTATTTTTAAAGCCTTTGAATAAGGACTGGGCCATTGCTTCCTTCACAATAGCTCCATCTGAAAATGTTGCTTTGTGCTTGATCAAGTGATGAGTTACTATGAAGGATGCTTCAGTTGCTGCAGTGGCTTTCTTCGTTGGCTTTGTAAAAAAAGATTGCTGTGTCTGCAATGCAGATTTCAGTTCGTTTACTTTTTGTGACCTCAGGCTGCTTCCTTTAGGGAACTTCCTCTCAAAATGCATGTGCTTTGTTGAAAAATGCCTCTCAACATTGCCCTTTTTTCCCACTGCAACTTTTGCTCCACAGATTAAACATGCACAGTTGTCTTTAATTTGTGTAAATAAAAATTCATTCTCCCACTCTTGATGGAAGTAGTAAGTCTTACTCTTTGCCCTTTTGGAGGGACCTGGCTCGTCATCCATGATTAGTTGTTAAGGCTGTAAGCAAGAGTAAAAATGTTGATGAAGTCCACATCCAATCCATAACAGGCAAGAATACCACGTGGACACCTTTAATAATGTTGTATTGCAGACCATTTGTAAGTAGCAGCCATGCTGGTAAATTAAACAGCACAGTTGGAAAGTGAGATAACTAACTCCCCTTAGCTATGTTTAATTATGAACACTGGAGGACTGCTTTTCACAAATGACCTGAGATTTGATTCATTATGACCAAAGCCTAGTTTTGGGTTTGTATGGATGACTTTAGTCGACTTCTGTAAATAGGAAGAGGACTTAAAATTGTACGACACCAAGCACCCAATTCACAAAGATGAAGGTTTTGCAAATTATTTCTATTGGGTACTCCTGCATGTGTAACAAACATTGGACTTCATTGATTAGGACAAGCTTTCAAAACTACTCCAGAGATAATGATATTCCATAACAGCTGCAGATTTTGTGACATAGCCCTGTGACCTCAGGCTTATGGGGACTGTGATCACCCACATTTGAAACCAATATCTCACACTTCATCATTCACCACACTGCTATACAGTGTGTCCCATAACATGATAACGTTTATTATGTTATCAGATAATAAAAGTAAGCGCACCTTGGTGTTCATCAGACAAGCCTTGGAAAAACTTTCCACATGGGATCACAAACCAAGGAAAACACTTTCAACCACACACCCTACATGGCACAGCTTGCTGCCCATGTAGGTAAGTGGTTCAGGGCCACACATTGGGTTGGTACACTACACTCTAATAATACTGCAACACAATCCTCCCCTTTCTTCATTATCACACATGACAGCACCTTGAAATGCGTAAGTTGAGTGTGCACTGTACAAAATATGTGAGGCCATGCATAGCCACCCTGCGTGGCCTTGAATGGCCTCATAGATATGGAGGCAAGGCAGCGCAAATTGCTGTGTTGCGTTACTCTGCCCCAGGGAGGCGTTCCATGAGTGGAGCATGGGTGTTACCATGCATCCACCAATAGATTTTGGCACATTCTCAGATTCACTATTAGTGGTGGACCTGGAAATGCGTCAAAATGCTACACCACCCCAGGTGAGGCGTAACCAGGAGAAATACCTTTATTGCTCCTCTTTTTTTCCCTTTTTAAATGTGTGCTGCATTCTGCAGCACACATAAAACGAGGAAAATGCCTCAGAGGATTGTTTTTGTGCAAGAAGTGCCCTTCCTGCGCAAAAACAATTCTATCTGCAATGCAGGCACCCTTGCAACATGGCAGAGGGTGCCTGCGTTGGCACTAGGCAGCAGTTTGTGTGCCAGTGCAGGGAAAGGATAGGAATGCGTCATATAATGATAAATGCAGCACATTCCTGCCCTTTACCTTAGCGCAGCAAGGTGGCTTGCTGCGCTATGTGAAAGTTTGCTAAATATGCCCCCCAGAATAAGGTACCATAGCGCTAAATGGCATCATGAGAACTGTCACAGGACTCATGACGGTATGCATGCAGGGTCTCGCCATTTACTCTTCAGTGTTGTTGTATTTCCAGGCCCCAATATACAAGCATCAGTCTCCTCCCACACATGCACAGCCAGCATGAACTGTCCACTCTCCCCAGGACTGGACTGGACTGGGCATAGCTCGTCTTAAAAAGAATCACCATAGCCTGGCCTACACAGAAGCTCTGCTTGACTCAATGGGATTTCCTGAGCTGTCGTCTTGCGCAGCCTTTTATATTTTTAAACAATTGAAAAATAATGTTCCGTTTTGGAAAACGAGATCTGCTGCTCAATATTGAGTAACTGACCATCTGTAGTTTTCTCCTTGAAACTGTGTTGAATGTTCGGCTTCGTGAGAAGTAAAAACAAAATATGCAGGTATATTAGTGGCATGGTGGGGCGGGAGCTGTTGAGCCTGGATTATTGTAACCCCAAGGTGATGGGATTGGGTCGAACTAAACCAGGCCTGAACTAAACATTTCATATATTTTTTACACTTTAATACACCGGAAAAAGTTATAAGCCCAGAATCAAGAATTTATGATGATGCAATGTGCCAGCCTTAATTACATTTCCGATTTTCTGTGCAGATGTGAGATAGTTAATATTTAAAATGGAAATGTGTCTCTGCCATCTTCAGACAACATCCATGTAACAAACAAGGCCTGCCAATTACAGCTCAGAGGGGGTGTTGCTACATGTGCTCGGCTGTGTGGTTACCCTCCTGCCCTTGGATAAGTTTGGGAATAGACCCGTATTTCACTACGTGTGCAGCGTGTAGTAGTGTGTGATGATCAACTGTAATGCACAGCTCTTTTATTACACTATGGGGCCACTACAGTCAGACAGAGGTAATCTTGGGAAGAGAGGCTGCCGCCCTATTACAGTTTTTACCAAGTGCAAGAAGGCATAGGAAAAATACAAATCTGTTGCTTGCTCATTTTTTTCCTCTTCAAAGCAGAAGGAAAACATGGACGCAAAGGGGTCCAGAAGAGGGGGCACATACAGAAGTGGATCTGGTAATGCTAAGTCAGACCTGCATCATGTCCCCAATTCTAGGCCTGGTAACTCGTAATGCCGGGTAGGTGGGTGGGAGATACCGGCTGCTGGAATCTTACTGTTACGCAGTTACGGGGTAAACCAGGGGTAAACTCATCACCAATATGTTTATATTCCTTGGCTTGGTTAATTGCTACAAATTACTAATGTACTCTTCTTTTTGCGTGCCCTACTGAAGTACGTCATAAATATTAACATACCTATCGGGTTCGTTTACTGGGCATATTTGGAACATCACCGCAGCGCAAATGTTGTTTTCTTTCAAACGGACCTTGTTTTATATTCGTGCCGAGTCACACAAAGGTGTTCAAGGGCATTACAAATTAATACAAAAGAGAAGTGGAAAGCGACGAGAATGGGGCCATCACATTAAATAACAGCTTTCTGTGAAAAAACGGCAGCAGCTGCAAATAAGAACGGTTGTGCTTTTTGCCTCGTAGTGCCGTCTACAGTGGAAATAAAGACTTAAGAATAGTTGTTCCCATCTTTTGTAAGACACCTGACATGGAGTGTCGGGTGTGCTCCCACGGCTTACCTGCTGCTCTGCTGAAAAGGGCAGATGGCGCGGGTCCCAGCAGTTCTATACTGCTTGCCTTGCGTGACCTAAAAACCAGCTGCTCTGCCCTGCCACGCCTAATGCAGCTCCGCACTAGCACCCTTCTCGCTCGTGACTCACACAATGAGCGCGGTGCCACTGAGGAAAAGGCATGGGGCGCATAGACCAGGGTCACGAGTCACAAGACGCTGATGGAACGTCATCCTCTTTGTCCCGCCCGCCCCGCCCCAGCTAAGCTCAAAGCCAATCTGAGCAGCTGCTTTGGGTGAGGGCGGGCAACAGAGCCTGAAAACAGCCTGTGCTGGATCCCAAAAGGCACCCTCAGGGTCACGTTAACTGTGGCTCACCTTCTACATAACACACTGATAGTGTGTTCCCAAAAGCCCTCCATGGACCAGGGCCTGCATTAACAGCCCTTGCATAAGCCACCCAAAAGACATCTACTTAACCGGCCCCTCTATGATTCCCCTTCCGTTTATGATGCTTCAAGGTTATTGCACAGACAAGGAAATCATGTGATACATACAAATGCCCTGAGATAACCGGATATCGTAATTCGCATAAAATAAGACCTGCATCATGTCACCAATTCTCGGCCTAGTAACTCGTAATGCCGGGTAGTTGGGTGGGAGATACCGGCTGCTGGAATCTTTACTGTTACGCAGGTACGGGGTACCAGGGGTAAACTCATCACCACTATATTTATATTCCTTGGCATAAGACCTGCATCATGTCCCCAATTCTAGGCCTGGTAACTCGTAATGCCGGGTAGGTGGGTGGGAGATACCGGCTGCTGGAATTTTTACTGTTACGCAGTTACGGGGTAAACCAGGGGTAAACTCATCACCACTATAATTATATTCCTTGGCATATAAGACCTGCATCATGTCCCCAGTTCTAGGCCTGGTAACTCGTAATGCCTGGTAGGTGGGTGGGAGATACCAGCTGCTGGAATCTTTTCTTTTACTGTTACGCAGTTACGGGGTAAACCAGGGGTAAACTCATCACCACTATATTTATATTCCTTGGCATAAGACCTGCATCATCTCCCCAATTCTAGGCCTGGTAACTCGTAATGCCGGGTAGGTGGGTGGGAGATACCGGCTGCTGGAATCTTTACTTTTACTGTTACGCAGTTACGGGTTAAACCAGGGGTAAACTCATCACCACTATATTTATATTCCTTGGCATAAGACCTGCATCATCTCCCCAATTCTAGGCCTGGTAACTCGTAATGCCGGGTAGGTGGGTAGGGATAACGGCTGCTGGAATCTTTACTGTTACGCAGGTACGGGGTAAACCAGGGGTAAACTCATCACCACTGTATTTATATTCCTTGTCTTGGCTTATATTGCTACAAATTACTAATGTACTCTTCTTTTTGCGTGCCCTACTGAAGTACGTCATAAATATTAACATACCTAACGGGTTAGTTTACTGGGCATATTTGGAACATCACTGCAGCGCAAATGTTGTTTTCTTTCAAACGGACCTTGTTTTATATTCGTGCCGAGTCACACATAGGTGTTCAAGGGCATTACAAATTAATACAAAAGAGAAGTGGAAAGCGAGGAGAATGGAGCCATCACATTAAATAACAGCTTTCTGTGAAAAAACGACAGCAGCTGCAAATAAGAACGGTTGTGCTTTTTGCCTTGTAGTGCCGTCTACAGTGGAAATAAAGACTTAAGAATAGTTATTCCCATCTTTTGTAAGACACCTGACATGGAGTGTCGGGTGTGCTCTCACGGCTTACCTGCTGCTCTGCTAAAGAGGGCAGATGGCGCGGGTCCCGGCAGTTCTATACTGCTTGCCTTGCGTGACCTGAAAACCAGCTGCTCTGCCCTGCCACGCCTAATGCAGCTCCGCACTAGCACCCTTCTCGCTCGTGACTCACACAATGAGCGCGGTGCCAGTGAGGAAAAGGCAGGGGGTGAATAGACCAGGGTCACGAGTCACAAGACGCTAATGGAACGTCATCCTCTTCGCCCCGGCCGGCCCCGCCCCAGCTAAGCTCAAAGCCAATCTGAACAGCTGCTTTGGGTGAGGGCGGGCAACAGAGCCTAAACAGCCTAAATAGCCCAAATAACACTAAAGGGCTACTAAATTGAGCAGCAAGCATCACAAGCTACTCACAGGGACTCCGCAAGCTACCGGTAGCTCGCGATGGACCGGTTGGAGACCCCTGGTCTACCCTAACTTTTGGCTGGATGAGGGTCATGTTGTACTTGGCCCTTTCTGCAGGGTCACCCCCAAACATTTTGTCTTCACCCCTCCTGTTTTCTGAATTTGTTTTTGCTGGCACTGGGACTCCGTGTACTTTACCACTGCTAACCATGGCTACAGTGTGTGTGTTCTCTCTCTAAAACATGGTCAAATTGGCCTACAGCTGATTGCCACATTTAATTTGCTTTATTACGTCCCTAGTATATGGTACTACATGTACCCAAGGCCTGTAAATGAGATGCTACTAGTGGGTCTGGAGCACTCATTGTGCCAACCACTAAAGTAGCCCTTTAAGACATATCTCAGGCCTGCCACTGCACCCAGTAGTGCAGTTTTAAACTGTCATTTCGACCTGGCAAAATAAACCTATTCCAGGCCTAAGCCTTCATTTTTAATACGTATAAACCACCCCTATGGTAGGCCCTAAAGACCCTAGGACAGGGTGCATTGTATTTAAAAAGTAGGACGCGTTCTTAAGTTTTACATGTCCTAGTGGTGAAAAACTCCAAAATTTGTTTTCCACTATTGTAAGTTTTATCTCTCCCATTGGATAACATTAGGTTACCCTATCACATTTAATAAGTGCTAACATTTGATTGGGAGCAGATCAGATGTCAAGTTTGGCTACAAATGATTGAATGTACAATCCTGTTTAATGCTAAAGTCAGATTTTAGTTTACACTTGTGAAAATGCCACTTTTAGAAATTTGGCATTTTCCTGTACAAAAGTTTCTAATGCCTTTTAGGAGTTTCTAGGTGCCTAAGCTTATAAATGGCTACCCAATTAAGAATGTGTTTTTGTGCCCAGACAATCAATCAGGTATTTATAAAGCGCGACTACTCACTGTAAGGGTCTCAAGGCGCTGAGGAGGGGGGTGCAGGTTCCATTCCATCAAGGAGGTCTGTCGAAGAGGCATGTTTTGAGGTTTCTCGTGAAGATGGGGAGTGATGTTGTCTGTCTGAGGTGGAGCGGTAGGGCGTTGCAGGCTCTGGCCGCGAGGAAGGAGAAGGAGTGGCCTCCCGATCTGGTCTTTCTGGCACGGGGACCACGGCGTAGGAGAGCTGGGCTGATCGTAGGGTCCTTTGGGGTGCGTGGAAAGCGAGGCGGCTGTTCAGGTACGCTGGTCCAGCGTTTTGGAGGGCTTTGTGTGTGTGGGAGAGGATCTTGATGGTGATTCTAGCCTCGATGGGGAGCCAGTGGAGTGTGCGCAGGTGCTGGGAGATAATGCAGTGTCTTGGCAGATTGAGGACCAGTCTTGCGGCGGCGTTCTGGGTGTTTTTCAGCTTGCAGGTGAGGTTTTTGTTTATTCCGGCGTAGAGTGCGTTGCCGTAGTCAAGTCTGCTGGTGATGAGGGCGTGAGTGACGGTCTTTCTGTGCTCAAGGGGGATCCATTTGAAGGTCTTACGTAGGAGGTGGAGGGTGTGGAAGCAGGAGGATGCAATGGAGTTGATCTGGCGGTCCATTTTGAGCTCGGAGTCCAGGATGATTCCAAGGTTGCGTGCGTGGTCCGTGGGGGTGGGTGGGCTTCCGAGGGCGGTGGGCCACCAGGTGTCCTCCCAGGCGTCGGGGTGTGGGTCCATGATGAGTACTTCTGTTTTGTCCGTGTTGAGTTGTAGGCAGCTGTTTTTCATCCATTTGGCGACTGCTTCCATGCCTTCTTGAAAGATGTGTTTGGCTGCGTTGGGTTCGTTGGATAGGGAGAGGATGAGTTGGGTGTCGCCTGCGTAGGAAACAATGTTGAGTCCGTGGGATCTGATGATGGGGGTGAGCGGAGCCATGTAGACGTTGAAGAGCGTGGGGCTGAGGGAGGATCTCTGGGGGACTCCGCAGGAGGTCGGTGTAGGGTCCGAGAGAAACTGAGGGAATCTGACCCGCTGCGTTCTGCCGGTGATGAATGAGCAGATCCAGTCGAGGGCCTTGTCCCGGATCCCTGCTTTGTGGAGTCTGCGTGCTAGGGTGTGGTGAGAGACTGTGTCGAAGGCGGCTGAAAGGTCGAGGAGGATGAGGGCTACTGTCTCTCCTCTGTCCAGGAGGGAGGGGATGTCGTCTGTTGCTGCGAGGAGGGCAGTTTCTGTACTGTGGTTTTTTCTGAAACCGGATTGGGAGGAGTCGAGGATGTTGTGTTCTTCGATGAAGGTGGCGAGTTGGCTGTTGACGGCTTTCTCGATGACTTTCGCTGGGAACGGGAGCAGGGAGATGGTTCTGTAGTTTTTGAGGTCGGTGGGCTCCGCCGAGGGCTTCTTCAGGAGGGGGTTGATCTCGGCGTGTTTCCAGTCGTCGGGGAAGGAGGCGTTCGCCAGGGAGCAGTTGATGGTGTGTCGGAGCATGGGTGTGATGGTGTCGGCGGCTCTGTTGAAGATGTGGTGGGGGCAGGGGTCCGTGGGGGCCCCGGAGTGGATTGACTTCATTGTCTTCAGTGTGTCTTCGGTGGTGAGGGGTGTCCAGCTGTCAATCGTTGGCTTCAGGGTGTCGGAGGCGTCTGGTGAGGGTTCGGTGTGTTGGCTGTCTTCGTCAAAGTTGTCGTAGATGTTCTTGATTTTGTGGTGGAAGAAGGTGCTGAGTTTGTTGCAGAGGTCTTGTGATGGAGGGATGTCGGTAGATTCGCTGGTCGGTTTGGCGACCTCTTTGATGATGCTGAAGAGCTCTTTGCTGTTGTGCGCGTGTGTGGAGATTCTGTCTTTGATCGCTGTAGGAAAGTAGGATCTGCCTCTTATGGTTACCCCCACTTTTTGCTGGTGTATCACTGTTTTTCGACTTTAGTCTGGCTGGGGCCCTGCTATTCAGGACCCCAGCCTAGCTGCTTCCTCTCTAAATTGATTCCCTGTACTTTAGGTACATCACAGATTGGATTCTGGAGTGCCCTTATAAGTCCCTAGTATATGGTATACTATGTACCCAGGGCATAGGTACCCCAGAGGCCTACCAGGGGCTGAAGCATGTATTGTGCCACCCCTGGAAGGCCCTCCAAAATGACACCACAGGACTGCTACTGCAGCCTGGG
Organism: Calotriton arnoldi; assembly: GCA_963921515.1. Classification (NCBI taxonomy): domain Eukaryota; kingdom Metazoa; phylum Chordata; class Amphibia; order Caudata; family Salamandridae; genus Calotriton; species Calotriton arnoldi. Next base: position 284,077 of record CAWUFW010009253.1, on the reverse strand, counting down.
TAAGGTGGTGCATGCACCCTTGCAGAGATATAGGTTCACTATATCTCACCTAACACTGCACATAGAAACCTATCAGTCACCCCTATGGCAGGCCTTATCAATCCTGAAGGCAGGGTGCTTGGTTATATGTGAGAGGGTGCCCATGCATGAGCAGAGCCCCTCTGCAGCCCTCGGAATCTCCTATCCGGGGTTGTCTGTGGTGCAGCCTGACCATATACTCTTAAGAGCATTATATCTAAACGGTAAATGCTAACTTTGGGAAGGCTGCACGGAAACATGTCGTGTTTGGTGTCAAACACCTTGGAATCATACCCCCACACCAGTTCCTGGTGTGGGAGTATGATCCCACCCTTCTAGAGGGAGGGACATGACAGCACCGGTATACCCGGTACCAACTAAACAGAGCCTGGCATCACAAAATGGATGCTGCAGCCACAGACACGAGTCTGGCCTCCTGCTGCTGACCGAAACTCCGGCAGGGGAGGCCTGGACAATAGGTTTCCTGTCTCAGGGAGGTGTTACCACCTCCCAGACAGGCCTTAGTGGATTGGGGCTGGGTGGTGCACTCTCTGAGTGCTTTGAAGTCCTGCACTGGGGGCACATTTGGTGTCCTCATGCATACCCCAGTTCAAACCGGTGGCAGGGGCTGCCAGCCCCTGCTCTGGTGTGAAACTGGACAAAGGAAATGGGTGTAGCTACCCCTCTTTCCAAACCCTCCCATAGGTGGGTCCCCAGAGTTAGTCCAACCCCTTTTCTTAGTATAAGTAAGGGAACCCTGGCAACAGGACTTTAGATATCCCTGGACGAAACTCTGAAGCTGAATCCTGGACCTTCGACACTCTACATCAAGATTAGAGGACTGAAGAATCTCCCTTGGGGTCAAGGAGTGACTCCCCTGCTTGGCAGGCACTAATGAAGCATCTGTCCGGTCTGCATCGCTGAAGCTCCCGCCGGACGCCAAAGTCTTTGCATCACCAGAGGTGGATTTCCAGACTTCCCAGAGGCTGCCCTGAGTCCCCAGCAAAGCTGAGGCCCGTAGCTGTCGTGGGCAACGTGGAACCGTGAGCCCTGGACACCAAGCACATTTGCAAATGCATCAACTTCCTGACATCTCTCGAAGCTGTGCTTTGGGTTCCAAGTAGCCCTAACCCCGAGCACTAACTGCAGCAAAGATCACTGGCCTACACTTCACGAGTGTCCCGTGAGCCAGCTCCAAGTGCGACTGCTCGAGGCTCCTTTGCGATCTCTAGTCCATTGGCTAGTGGGTCCCCACGAAGGCAACTCTTCAATTGCTTGGACTTTTCTGGTTGCTCCAGATGTGCCCTGACTTACCCTTGCTGGTTGAGTCCCTCAGACCTTGCTGGTCTGCACCGCAGCCTTTTCTTCACTTCCCCATGACTTGCCGTTGCCAAGGCTTGTTGGCTCCAATCCGGTCGCCGACACCGCAGCACTCGACAGACTTTGTGGGACAGCTCGAATCCAGCTCCTGGTTGTCGTCAACGCCTCCTGGACCTCGTGGCTGAAGAGTCAAGGCACCCATCAACTCACCTGAAGCACCCGACATCTGAGGGCATTCGACTATCATTCCCCTGGTCACTGGCTAGTGACCCAGACTCTGTCCCCTCTGCTTTCAGGTCTTCCTCTTCCTCGATCCAGGCTTGGATCACTCCGGACACTCTTCTTCTCCACGGCAGCAGCACTTTTCCAGCGGTCGCCATTGAAAACGATGACGATTCCCGACACCTTTTAACACGTATGCACCCGGCTTCCCTGGGTGAGGTAACTCGAGTATTTCGGTACTCACGTGGGTGTGGGCCCTAGAAACTCTTAAGTTTTAAGGGGTTAACTGGAAGTCCTCTCCGAAGTGTCCTTTTTCTTTAAAAATCTAACCGCGACTTTCCCCATAGAAGTCAACGGCGGCTCGCGGCTGTGTTCTCACGCTGCACGCGTCCCCCGTGGGTCCCCTGTGTCACTACCTTGGGTGGTTCCTTGGGGTCCAAGCACTTCTCCAGGCTCTAGGCCTTGTGTCTAGTTCAGTCGTGGTTCTTATACCACTATTTTAGTATATGGTTTGGTACGCCCCTAGGGCTCAAACGTGTATTGTGCTAAATACTGCTGATATTTGACTTGTAACTTATGTACTTCGAACTCTAGCCTCATAAAGAGACTAGAGGGGTGTGTTTAAGACTAAATACATATATTTTATATATATATACCTGGTGTGGTCCTCTTTCATTTGGTCACTCAAGAGATTATAGACCGGTAAAACAAGCTGCTTTACATTCCTCCAAGACTTAGCCTGAAGGCTGCTCTCCATAGCTACCACTCGGATAGCTTTTACTAAAGGTTGTCCTTAACCTATCATCCATAAGGGGTTGATTGGACTGGTGCAAGGTGCCCACTATAACTAGTGGACAGCATATGCCAGGCCAACTTCTCACATTGGTGGCAGCGGTGGGATTCCAGCTTGCTATTGTTTTACCAGATAATCTCAAGTGTGTGACTAACTGAAAACCACTAAAGGTACCTAAGGTACATATTAGTTCAAGCTTAGAAATACAGTAAGTTCTACTGAACTTAGAGTTGTGTGTCAAGGGCTTAGCACACCCTTTCTACAACTCAAAAGAGTTTAGTAGGCCACACTAGAGTAGGTAGTGCATACACCACACCTCACTAGTAATGTCTTCACTGCCAGGAACCAGTAGGCTCCTGCCATCCAAATATGACAACCTCCCATTCTTGGAATTGAGAGAGTTGTGCAATATTAGGAAGCTGAAGACAGGCAAAAGTGCCAACACCCAACGTCTCATGGAGATGCTTCTGCTGGATGATCTCGGAAGACCCCTAGGGTCTGCAAGGGTAGGCAGAGAGGGTGGGGCAGAAGATGAGGGAGGGGCCAGGGGTGAAAATACCCAGGACCTGACCTCTGAAACTGGCCAGGAAGATGACAACGATCTTGCCCTGGATAATGCAGCTCCTCCTGCAGATGAGGAGGAGGATCAGAATGACCTCCCCTTTGTCCCACCAGGAAGAGTTGTGAGTGTGCCTAGAAGGTCCAGATCTCCTTCTCTGGAGTCCAACCATTCTGACACCTCAGTAGGGACCTCTGTTTCTTCTCATAGGAGGGAATCCTCTCATGAAAGGAAAGAGAGACTGCTCAAGTATGAGGAAGCTCAGTTGAGAATCAGAAGAGAGCAGTTGGCTATAGACAGGGAGTCCCTAGAGCTTCATAGACAAAGAAGAAAGTTGGGACTAGAGTCCCATGGTGGCAGCAACTTCCCTAGTGGTAGGAAAAGGTCTTATGACCATAGAAACCTGAGCAAGATTGTCCCTCCCTACCAGAGTGGGGATGACATCCACAAATGGATAACTGCACTGGAAAGGGCCTGTAAAGTTCAGAGGGTCCCCCAGGAGCAGTGGGCAGCAATCTTGTGTCTCTCCTTTGCAGACAAAGGTAGAGACAAGCTCCTCACTGTAAGAGAAGAGGATGCTGATGATTACCAAATCCTGAAGAGTGCCCTGATAGATGGGTTTGGCCTAACCACTGAGCAATACAGGTTAAAGTTCAGAGATACCCAAAAGGCACAGACACAGGACTGGGTGGACTTTGTAGATTGTGCTACCAAGGCTCTGGAAGGCTGGTCACTGGGCAGTAAGGTGTGTGACTTCAAAGGATTGTATAATTTAATCATGAGGGAGCAGATTCTTAATAACTGTCAGAATCAGCTGTTGCATCAGTACCTGGTTGACTCTGATCTGACCTCTCCCCAAGAATTGGGAAAGAAGGCAGACAAATGGGTTAGAACCAGGGTGAAGCAGAAAGTACAGAACCAAGGTGGTGACCAGAAGAAGCAAGATTCCAAAAACTCTGATAAGGGTGGGGAGAAGGGTAAAGACCAGAAGTCTTCTCAAGGTCCCCAAAAATCTGCATCTGGTGGGGAATCCCAATCTAATAAAGGAAAAGGCCAAAAGAAACCATGGTGCAAAGTCTGTAAGCAAAAGGCTCACTGGACCAGTGATTGCACCAAGTCCAAAGACTCCACTCCAGCCACCATTGCCCCTAAGGCAACTGTTCCCCCTAGTCCAGCTACAAGTGGTGGTGGAAACACTCAGAATAAGGGTTTAGTAGGGTTGACCCTGGGTACTGAGATGGACTCTGGCCTAGTCAGAGTGCCAACTCAGGCTGTCCTAGGCTGTGATGGGGGCATGGATATGTCCCCCTTTGTGAGTCCCAATAATGTGGGAAAATACAGACAGCAGCCTTTAATTAATGGAAGGGAGGCTTTGGCATTCAGGGACACAGGAGCAAGTGTCACCATGGTGACACAAGATCTTGTGGATCCTGGGCAGATTATACTTGGTGAAATGTACCAAGTGACCAATGCTAGCAATGTCAGAACAGACCATTCTCTGGCAGTTGTTAACTTCTCCTGGGGAGGGGTAACTGGCCTTAAGAAGGTTGTGGTGAGTGCAGACCTACCAATTGAATGCTTGCTTGGCAATGATCTTGAAACCTCAGCTTGGGCAGAGGTGGAGCTCAGGAAACATGCAGAAATGCTAGGGATCCCTGCACATGTCTTTGCTGTGGCTAGGTCACAGGCAAAAATGTCAAAAGCTGAACAGGCCCTGGATTCTGGAATAATGGAAAAGGTGCCCCCCCAAGAGAAGGAGCAGTAGGGTCAAGGCAGTGCCTTCCCCCTTGGCTCAGGAGGAAGGCACAGTCTTTTAAGGAAGATGATCTCAGGCCTGAAGAAGGAACTGTCCCAGAGGAGCTTGAACCTGATCAGGTTGAGTTCTTGGGGACAGGGGGCCCTTCCAGGGCAGATCTGAGCCAGGAGCAGCTGAGCTGCCCCTCTCTTGAACCCCTCAGACAGCAGGCTGCTGCTGAGGCTGCTGGGAATGCTAGTGGCACCCATAAGATATATTGGGATGATGGACTCCTGTACTCAGAGAGTAGAGACTCCAAACCTGGAGCAGCCAGAAGGTTGGTTATACCTCTGAAGTTCAGGGGCTTCCTATTGACACTAGCCCATGACATTCCCTTAGCAGGTCACCTGGGCCAGAACAAGACTTGGGACAGAATTGTCCCTCACTTTCACTGGCCCCACATGTCTGAAGACACCAAGGAGTTTTGTCGCTCCTGTGTAACCTGCCAAGCCAGTGGGAAGGCAGGTGGCACCACAAAGGCCCCCTGATACCACTACCTGTGGTGGGGTTCCCTTTGAGAGGGTGGGGATTGACATAGTTGGTCCCATGGATCCCCAAACAGCATCTGGGCACAGGTTTATCCTGGTGGTGGTGGACCATGCCACCAGGTACCCAGAAGCCATTCCCCTTAGGACCACTACAGCTCCTGTGGTGGCAAGGGCCCTCCTGGGAATTTTCTCAAGAGTGGGCTTTCCTAAGGAGGTAGTATCTGACAGAGATGCAAACTTTATGTCCAGTTACTTGACTGCAATGTGGAAGGAGTGTGGAGTGACTTATAAGTTCACCACACCCTATCACCCACAATGCAATGGTTTAGTTGAGAGATTCAATAAAACCTTGAAGGGCATGATTAAAGGGCTCCCAGAAAAGCTTAGGCGAAGATGGGACATACTCTTGCCCTGCCTTTTATTTGCATACAGGGAGGTGCCTCAGAAGGGGTTGGCTACAGCCCTTTTGAACTTTTGTTTGGCCATCCTGTTAGGGGTCCATTGTGTCTGGTGAAGGAAGGTTGGGAGTTACCTCTCAAACCCCCAAACAGGACATAGTGGACTATGTACTTGGTCTCCGCTCCCGGATGGCTGAGTATATGAAAAAGGCAACCAAAAACCTTGAGGCTAGCCAGGAATTACAGAAAGCCTGGCATGACCAAAGGCTGTGCTGACTGTTTACCAGCCAGGACAGAAGGTGTGGGTGCTGGAGCCAGTGGCCCCAGCTGCCCTCCAAGACAAGTGGAGTGGCCCCCATACAATTGTTGAACAGAAGGGAGAGGTTACCTATCTAGTAGACCTGGGAACTCCCAGGAGCCCCCACAGGGTGCTCCATGTCAACAGGCTGAAGCCATATGTGGACAGGGCTGACATGGGCTTGCTCATGGCAACTGATGAGGGCCAGGAGGAGGAGAGTGACCCTCTCCCTGACATGCTCTCTCAGAACCCTGATGATGGGTCAGTGGATGGTGTAGCCTTGGCAGGCAGCCTCACTGCCCAGCAGCAAACTGATTGTAGACAGGTGCTCAATCAGTTCAGACACATGTTCTCTCTGACTCCAAGTCAGACCACCTGGTGCACTCATGAAGTGGACACTGGGGACAGTCTGCCTGTTAAAAGTAAGATTTACAGGCAACCTGACCAGGTCAGGGACTGTATCAGGACAGAAGTCCAGAAAATGTTGAAACTGGGTGTCATTGAGCCTTCAGATAGCCCTTGTGCTAGTTCAGTGGTCCTGGTGCCAAAACCTCACACCAAAGATGGTAAGAGAGAGATGAGGGTTTGTGTGGACTACAGAGGCCTCAATGCAGTCACTAGGACTGATGCCCATCCAATCCCCAGGGCAGATGAGCTAATAGACACTTTGGCCTCAGCCAAGTATCTAAGCACATTTGACCTAACAGCTGGCTACTGGCAGATCAGACTAGCTGATGATGCAAAGCCAAAAACTGCATTTTCTACCCCTGGTGGGCTTTACCAATTTGTGGTGATGCCCTTTGGTTTGAAAAATGCACCTGCCACTTTTCAGAGGTTGGTGAACACAGTGCTTACAGGTCTGGAAGCCTGTAGTGCAGCATATCTAGATGATATTGCTGTCTTTAGCTCCACCTGGGAGGATCACCTGGTCCACCTCAGAAATGTTTTGGAGGCCCTGCAAAAGGCAGGCCTAACTATCAAGGCCACAAAGTGCCAGATAGGGCAGAGTCAGGTTGTGTACCTGGGCCACCTTGTGGGTGGAGGCCAGGTTCAACCATTGCAGAGCAAGATCCAGACCATCATGGACTGGGCTGCTCCAACTACCCAGACTCAAGTTAGAGCCTTTTTAGGCCTGACTGCGTACTACTGAAGATTTGTCAAGGGGTATGGATCAATAGTGACACCCCTAAATGACTTAACCTCTAAGAAAATGCCCAAAAAGGTTCAGTGGACAGTTAGCTGTCAAAAGGCATTTGATGACCTGAAGCAGGCCATGTGCACTGCTCACATTCTGCAAAGTCCTGATTACTCCAAGAAGTTCATTGTGCAAACAGATGCATCTGAGTTGGGGGTAGGGGCTGTACTGTCACAGTTGAATGATGAAGGTCAGGATCAGCCAGTAGCTTTTATTAGCAGAAGGCTGACCCCCAGAGAGAAACGTTGGTCAGCCATAGAGAGGGAGGCCTTTGCTGTGGTTTGGGCTCTGAAGAAGCTGAGGCCATACTTGTTTGGCACTCACTTCCTTGTTCAAACAGACCACAAGCCCCTCTTATGGCTAAAACAGATGAAGGGTGAAAACCCCAAACTTTTGAGGTGGTCCATTTCCCTACAGGGGATGGACTATACATTGGAACATAGACCTGGGAGTAACCATGCCAATGCAGATGGACTCTCCAGATATTTCCACTTAGAACATGAAGACTTAACTGGTCAAGGTTAGTTTAATGTCCCTGTGTTTGGGGGGGGGGGTTGTGTAGGAGAGTAAGATCTGCCTCTTATGGTTACCCCCACTTTTTGCTGGTGTATCACTGTTTTTCGACTTTAGTCTGGCTGGGGCCCTGCTATTCAGGACCCCAGCCTAGCTGCTTCCTCTCTAAATTGATTCCCTGTACTTTAGGTACATCACAGATTGGATTCTGGAGTGCCCTTATAAGTCCCTAGTATATGGTATACTATGTATCCAGGGCATAGGTACCCCAGAGGCCTACCAGGGGCTGAAGCATGTATTGTGCCACCCCTGGAAGGCCCTCCAAAATGACACCACAGGACTGCTACTGCAGCCTGGGTAAGGTGGTGCATGCACCCCTTGCAGAGATATAGGTTCACTATATCTCACCTAACACTGCACATAGAAACCTATCAGTCACCCCTATGGCAGGCCTTATCAATCCTGAAGGCAGGGTGCTTGGTTATATGTGAGATGGTGCCCATGCATGAGCAGAGCCCCTCTGCAGCCCTCGGAATCTCCTATCCGGGGTTGTCTGTGGTGCAGCCTGACCATATACTCTTAAGAGCATTATATCTAAACGGTAAATGCTAACTTTGGGATGGCTGCATGGAAACATGTCGTGTTTGGTGTCAAACACCTTGGAATCATACCCCCACACCAGTTCCTGGTGTGGGAGTATGATCCCACCCTTCTAGAGGGAGAGACATGACAGAACCGGTATACCCGGTACCAACTAAACAGAGCCTGGCATCACAAAATGGATGCTGCAGCCACAGACACGAGTCTGGCCTCCTGCTGCTGACCGAAACTCCGGCAAGGGAGGCCTGGACAATAGGTTTCCTGTCTCAGGGAGGTGTTACCACCTCCCAGACAGGCCTTAGTGGATTGGGGCTGGGTGGTGCACTCTCTGAGTACTTTGAAGTCCTGCACTGGGGGCACATTTGGTGTCCTCATGCATACCCCAGTTCAAACCGGTTGCAGGGGCTGCCAGCCCATGCTCTGGCGCGAAACGGGACAAAGGAAATGGATGTAGCCACCCCTCTTTCCAAACCCTCCCATAGGTGGGTCCCCAGAGTTAGTCCAACCCCTTTTCTTAGTATAAGTAAGGGAACCCTGGCAAGAGGACTTTAGATATCCCTGGACAAAACTCTGAAGCTGAATCCTGGACCTTCGATGCTCTACATCAAGATTAGAGGACTGAAGAATCTCCCTTGGGGTCAAGGAGTGACTCCCCTGCTTGGCAGGCACCAACGAAGCATCTGTCTGGTCTGCATCGCTGAAGCTCCCGCCGGACGCTGAAGTCTTTGCATCACCCGAGGTAGATTTCCAGACTTCCCCCAGGTTGCCCTGAGTTGCCAGCAAAGCTGAGGCCCGTAGCTGTCGTGGGTAACGTGGAACCGTGACCCCTGGACACCGAGCACATTTGCAAGTGCATCAACTTCCTGACATCTCTCGAAGGTGTGCTTTGGGTTCCAAGTAGCCCTAGCCCCGAGCACCAACTGCAGCAAAGATCACTGGCCTACACTTCACGAGTGTCCCGTGGACCAGCTCCAAGTGCGACCGCTTGTGGCTCCTTCGCGATCTCTAGTCCGTTGGCTAGTGGGTCCCCACGAAGGCAACTCTTCAATTGCTTGGACATTTCTGGTTGCTCCAGACGTGCCCTGACTTACCCTTGCTGGGTGAGTCCCTCAGACCTTGCTGTTCTGCACCGCAGCCTTTTCTTCACTTCCCCGTGACTTGCCGTTGCCAAGGCTTGTTGGGTCCAATCCGGTCGCCGATACCGCAGCACTCGACAGACTTTGTGGGCAGCTCGAATCCAGCTCCTGGTTGTCGTCAACGCCTCCTGGACCTCGTGGCTGAAGAGTCAAGGCACCCGTCAACTCACCTGAAGCACCCGACATCTGAGGGCATTCGACTATCATGCCCCTGGTCACTGGCTAGTGAACCAGACTCTGTCCCCTCTGCTTTCAGGTCTTCCTCTTCCTCGATCCAGGCTTGGATCGCTCCGGACACTCTTCTTCTCCACAGCAGCAGCACTTTTCCAGCGGTCGCCATTGAAAATGACAACGATTCACGACACCTTTTAACACGTATGCACCCGGCTTCCCTGGGTGAAGTAACTCGAGTATTTCGGTACTCTCGTGGGTGTGGGCCCTAGAAACTCTTAAGTTTTAAGGGGTTAACTGGAAGTCCTCTCTGAAGTGTCCTTTTTCTTTAAAAATCTAACCGCGTCTTTCCCCATAGAAGTCAAATGCGGCTCGCAGCTGTGTTCTCACACTGCACGTGTCCCCCGTGGGTCCCCTGTGTCACTACCTTGGGTGGTTCCTTGGGATCCAAGCACTTCTACAGGCTCTAGGCCTTGTGTCTAGTTCAGTCGTGGTTCTTATACCACTATTTAGAATATGGTTTGGTACGCCCCTAGGGCTCAAACGTGTATTGTGCTAAATACTGCTGATATTTGACTTGTAACTTATGTACTTCGAACTCTAGCCTCATAAAGAGACTAGAGGGGTGTGTTTAAGACTAAATACATATATTTTATATATATACCTGGTGTGGTCCTCTTTCATTTGGTCACTGAAGAGATTATAGACTGGTAAAACAAGCTGCTTTACATTCCTCCAAGACTTAGCCTGAAGGCTGCTCTCCATAGCTACCACTAGGATAGCTTTCACTAAAGGTTGTCTTTAACCTATCATCCATAAGGGGTTGTTTGGACTGGTGCAAGGTGCCCACTATAACTAGTGGACAGCATATGCCAGGCCAACTTCTCACAATCGCTGTTTTCCTCGTATTTCTGATGAGTTGGTGGTGGGCGTTGGCGGCGGCACTGAAGTTGTTGTGGGCTTCTGTGGATTTGGAGTTCCTCCAGGCCTATTCGAGGCGGCGGCATGTGCGTCTGGACTCTCGAAGTTCGGTGGTAAACCATCTTGCTTTCTTGGCGTGTGTGTTGTTGTTCTTCCTGAGGGGGGCTCTGGTGTTGGTGCTGTCGGAGATCCATCTGTGCAGAGTTCAGGCTGCGGTGTTGGGGTCGTCGTCTTCCGCGGTGGTTGGGGTGGTGCTGCCGAGTGAGGAGGTGAGCTGGTCGTCGGTGATTTTGGTCCAGTTTCTTCGTGGGAGCAGGTGCTGATGTCTGTGGATGATGGGTGTTCTGAAGGTGAAGTGGATGCAGCGATGGTCTGTCCACGGGAGTTCGGCGGTGTGACTGAAGGTGATGGAGTTTCCTGTTGTGAAGAGGGGGTCGAGGGTGTGTCCTGCTGAGTGCGTGGGTTCGGTCACGATCTGGCGGAGTCCAATGTTGTGGAGGTTGTCCAGGAGGGATGTGGTGTTGGAGTCTAGCTGGTTGTCGAGGTGGAAGTTGAGGTCTCCCAGTAAGGTGTAGTTGGTGGATGCGATGGCTTGCTGGGAGAAGATGTCCGTGATGGAGTTGGTGAATGGTCCGTGGGGGCAGTAGACGAGAGTTCCTCGGAGGGTGGTGGTCGGGCTGGCCTGTATCTTGAAGTGTAGGTGTTCCATCAGGTCTGTGGGCTTGTCGGGGAGGGTGCTCACCCGGAGGGTGGATTTGTGGACGATGGCGATTCCTCCTCCAGGGCGGCTGGGTCGGTCCTTTCGGGAGATTTTGTATCCTTGGGGCATGACGATGTCCAGTCCCGAGGTGGCGTTGGTCCAGGTTTCGGTGAAGAATGCGATGTCTGGGGTGGTGCTGTCGAGGAGGTCCCAGATTTCGGTGGCGTGTTTGTGGAGGGATCGGACGTTGAGAAGGATGCACTGCAGGGTCCTCGGTTCGGTTGTGTTCTTGCGGGCGGGTTGCGCTGGGTCCGTGGTCTTGGCGGTGCTGCAGGTGTGCCGGCAGCGTTGACAGCTGAAGGGTCCGTGGGTGTCGGCTGGTGATGCTAGCGTGCAGTTGTTGTTGCATCCTGGGTTGAGAGCGTGGAGTGCCGCTGGGTTGTAGTGTTGGCGGTTCGGAGATCCAGGATTCCTGGTGCTGGTCGCGGTCGAGTCACGGACGGGCGCAGACGGGCTTGCCTTTGATGTGCCTTTGGCGCGCCAGCGGCGCGGCCGCACAGCGGCCGCCATTAAGTACGGTCCGGGGAGGGCTGGACAGCTGGGAGGCGGTAGCGGGGAGGGGAACTGGAATGGGCTGGTCGCACTGGGGGAGGGCCGCGATAGCAGCAGCAGTGGGAAAACGGGGGAAGAGGAGGCCAAAAGAGCGAGAAAAAGTGGAAAAAAAGTGAAATACAGAGAAAAAGTGAATAAAGAATAAAGGGTGAAACGGAGCAAAAGGCAGAGAAAAAGAGAAGAAAAGAGTGAAGGGTCAAGAGGTTAAAGGGTGAAACGGAGTAGAAAGGAGAGGAAGAAGGGGGCAGAAAGCAGAGTGAGAGAAGGAGCCAGGGGTCCACTGGACCACCAGGGATGAGGCGCAGGTATAACCTGCGGGTGGAGGAGGGCCTCAAACACCAGCACAACGGGAGTGCAGGGGCTCACAGAGGGCCTCACTTAGTGGTGGAGCTGCGAGGGTGGGAGAGCAGTCTTACTGACAGTGAGTCGTGAGGGACTAGGTGTGTACAGGATGGTTGGGGGCAGAGCTGTTCCTGTCACATGGTCACATTAGAGGCCTGGGCAGAAATGCCACCCATTTACATGCTCACGTTTTGCTTGCATGATCTGTGCATGATAATATTCCCTGAAACAGCTCTGTTTACATTTCCACTTCGTAAGCATATTATCAAATACCTTGAACATTCTGTACAAGGGCTGAGTTCACTGCTCAATATTCTGTTATTATACTTCTCCGTTCGGCAACAGAGCTATCACAACAGAATCAATAATAGCGGCCTCACTGGGACTTTGGCATGGTTACAAGACTGAAGTTTATTATATAAACAACATAACTTCTTTGTATAGATAAAGGAACATTTCACTGGCACTGATGAGGTTGACCGATGCCCGAATGCCAGCCCAGCTGATTCCTCTTTGCCTCCTGCGAAGGATAAGACCCGGCTCTCCATCAAGACACTTACCCACAGGTAACGGGGGAGTTAGATTACCCTACATGGATTTGGCAGATTGAGCCACCCTAGACAGGCTAGATTAGGTAGCGCTAGGTAGGAGCAAAATATAACAGTATTTATATGCTTGCATATATTTTCGGTAAACAGCACGATGAATGAATTGTTAATCTTTTTCCCCATTATCGTAATGCTAATTACACTATTCTGTTTCCTCCTGTTGACTATTGCAGCGCACATATTTAACTCAAGAATCACAATGCCTCAATAAATATTGAAACTGCATCTTGTGCATTTCTTGTGTATCTCTTTGTGTATGCATGAGTAATGAAACGAAAGGGTTCTAGATCTGTTACCACGATTTCCTTGGGGAGTCAGGGTTGTCTTGTTCTGAGGTTGCATTAACTGTTACATTCCTGGTTAGGGGTTCAGATGGTGCACTGTGAGCTACAAGGATGAGGCTAACATATCCTGCACATTTTTGAAGTTTATGTTGTCCAACAGAGGCAGTTTTTACTGAGAAAGTATAAGCCATACGACATGGTGCCACCAATGTTCTAGCTTGGGTTCTTATTTAATGGATCGCCCGAGTATTTTCATTTGTATACCCAAAGACCCCTACTCACCTATTAACCGGAGACATCCGTGTTGTTAGGAAAAAACCCTCCTCAGTTGACTAGGTAAATCCTATGTATTGGCTGTATGCTGTTCGAGTTTGAACCTTTCAAAGGATCACCCCACTGAGGTACCCTCTCTGAATTACACATATTCATATGGCTGACGACGACTCAGCAATTAACATACCAGTAAACTGCAGACATGCGGTTACACAAATGCTGAAACAACGTGGGCTGCCCCTTGCAGGTGGAGACGTTACCTTCATGGTTGAGGCTCATGAAGCATTCAGGACAGAGGTATTCTATTCATGGTTACATTCCCAGCGGTAAATATAAACTCAAGGTTTTTTCATGCTAACACTGTAGCTGCAGTTTCTAACAACTACACAGCTTATGAACCACTAGTGATGCCATTAACATACGAAGAACACCAAAATTTGTTTGAAGGCGCCCTACCACAAACTACAGATGAAGTTAGACTAGGTCCCCACAGCAATGAAGGAACAACAATAGCCAGTCTTAGCCGGTTACACACCACACCCAAACATAGCAAATCTGACAGCACCACAATTACGTACACTGGTCTCGTCAGAATATATAGATATTTGACACAATTCGTCATGTGAACAATGATGGTAAATCCCGCAAGGGCTGCTCATGCCTCACAGCCCCAGTTAGGTTCTCCTGGAATAAGTCCAGTTACTATCCATGCAGTGATGGGTAAGGTTCCCATCAGACGGGAGGCGATTCCGTTTTGGATTGCACAAAAAACAAATCAGCTCGAAGCAGTGTTTCCCTTTCGGAACCTCAAGAAAAAAATAGTCACAATATGCTTGTCAATGGGGATGGCTACCCCAGTGGAAGACTGCGCCACTTGGGGTACAGTCTTTACTGCAATATATACCAGAAAATACACCACACTCTCATTAGCTGTTTTGCCAGAAGTGCTTAAACAGATCCAAAATGAGTATGGAGCAGCCCCTGCCCTGGATTTGGGGATGAAACTGATGGATAACTTTGCCGCAGTGTCCATCATAATGTTAAGTAACATTAAAGGGAAAGCATCAGCATTGGCTGCACGCCAGTGACTCACAAATTTGGCTCTGGGAGAATAGGAGCATGAATTCTCAAAATTATTGAGGAAACCTATGCAACAATAGGTAGAGATAATTTGTGAGCCAGACCTCGTAAACCACAAATTAGGAGTAATTCTGAGAATGATACACAGGGTGGATCTCCTCAACAGGAGTCCACGGAAAAGCGATATAATCTGCGTAACTGTGATACTATTAAAACGCCTGATAGGCATCAGAATGCTGATACACGTTCCTCTCATTCCTTTCAATAGTCATCCGAAAAACGCTTGGAGAGAGGGGAATGATAGGAGCACAGATCAGAGGAGTACGTGAAACCGAAGAAGGACTCACAACACTCTTCTGACTACATAATAAAACAGGAAGAAAAACTTAAACAGTCCAAGTCTCAATTCAAAAAGTAGAAGGTAGCTGGGATTTAAGTGAAGCATGCCACGGATATTGAGGCCACTGCTTCTGAGCGGTGAGTGAGTTTTTACCATGCTGGACAGTGCAGCAAAAGTCATGATAGTTTGCCTGAATCTTATGGAGGGTCTGGTAGCCATAGCAATGAGTGACTATATACAGGTGGAAACACCGGATAGGAGATTGAGTGTCCCGCATCAATTGTATGAATTGCAACTCCAAATGGAGTACCATAAAAGTTCTCTTTTGGGAGACTTTGTCATTCCGCTATGACATTCTCTTGGCTGAAAAGGATTGGCCAGCCGAGTTTGTCATGGATTGCCCCATAGGAGAAACAGTAATTTTACCTGCCTTCTCCGAGCTTGCCCCAGATGCAGGTAAACATTCATACGTCATGGAATGGGTCTTAGCGCAAGCTCCGGCGTTATACAGCAACCATGTGAGTTGGGAGGATAGATCCCCTTATCACATCATACCTGTGAGGTCCACCCCACAACCGCAAAGACAATACCCCATTAAAAATGAGGCAAAAAAACAGGTTAGAGATATACTCACTCAACTTGAAAACCAAGGTGTAATAGAAAGTTGCAACTCCCGATGAATAATCCTTTGTTTCCTGTAATGAAACCAGACCATTCATATCGTTTAGTGTTAGATTATAGACACTTGAACACTGCTACATGCACACTCGTTGTACAAAACGTGCATAGTGCAGCACTAATTAATAACATAGCGCGGAACGAAATACAAAGCCACATTAGACATCTCAAATGGATTTTCTGACAAAATAAAGCACCTGAAAGCAGGAAATTCAGCGCCCTAGGTTCTCAAAAGCAGTTCCGTCAATTGCCCCAGTGGTATAAGAATAGCCCCGGGCTGCTTTCAGCCCAGGTAACAGAACTTTTACAAGATTTTGATGACCAGGCATTGTCCATGGTCGATGACATATATTTTATGGATGATGACCTTTCAACTCACTTGGCTAGAGTAGATCACATAGTTTTGGGATTTGCTCACATGGGCTACAAATTTAATTTAAAGAAATCAAAAATTGCCTATCTCAGTGTCCTATTTTTGGGATACGAGTTGTCAAGTTAAAGCAGAAGCCTTGTGACACATTTCTTAGAGAAGTGTGCACTTCTACAACCACCAAACACATTGAAAAAATTCCAATCGCTATTGGGTTTCCTAAATTTTGGCAGAACATACATTCCAGTCTATGCAGAGTGGGTAAAACCGTTCTACGACTTGATTCATCCAGACCTTTCAAATTCACATTGGAGACCTGAACATACACAAATCCTACGTTCAGTACAAGCTGACATGGTAGCTTGAAAACATTTACACAATCGTGTGAACACCACAAACCAGGTGATCTGCATAATTGTAGCTGCATCAGGATACACCTATGTCACATCCAATGAAGGAGACTCTGTACCCACTGCATACAAGTCGCACTTATGCTGAAATGCGCTTTGCACCAACAGAAAATATTCTGACGGCAGTACAGACTGCTGAGGTGAAAGAAAGAACATTGGCTCAGGGGAAACTAATATTTGTCGTGACTCTAGTTCCTGCCTTAGAGGATATGACAAAGGCCAGTGTTCCAAACGTGAAAGCTTTACATCCAAGATGGATACAATGGGCCAACTCACTCACATCAATAGATGTATATTACATTTTTGACTCTACACTACAAACGCAGACATATCTGCAATATGAACACAAATATCCTCTGCCTAATGAAGTCATGCCTCTAATTCAGTATGATTACATCATCTACACTGACGGTTCTGCTCTGCCTGCCGTGGGGACAAAACACCAATAATCTGCAGTGTGTGCCGCTGTTAAGGGTAGAATGGATGATGGAGAATTCCCCCCTCACAAAACCTACACACAGTCACTAGGTGATTGCACAGTGCAGCTGGCTGATCTAAAAGCTTTAATTCTGGCACTTGAGAATAGGGATGCCGGACTCCCCACACTCATAGTGTGTGAGTCGTATTGTTGTATCCAGTCTTACAATGAGTACTTACACTACTGGAGCCAGAATGGATACAGATATTCCAAAAGGGACACAATAAAGGACAAGCTGCTTTGGGGACAGGTGGCCAAACTAAAAGCATGTTTACTACAGACTCATGTGATTCACACTCTGAGTCATCAGCATGTAGGAAAACACATAGTAGGGAATTCCAAGGCTGATGAAGCCGCAAAAGTGCAAAGTGCCTCAGTTGCTGCAATTACTCATTCTAATACGAGGATAGATGGAGACATCATGACGGCTGTCTACGCTGCACGTGATGGCACCCACTTGCCGAAAGGCTTTCCACTCAAGTACTTCTATCAGTTAAGTGTGCAAACATACCATTTGCTCAGATTCCTGGAGTGGGGGATTGAGTAATACCAAACTCAGATCGCAGGTTAGGGTTGATACTAGCGGTACATCTGCTCATGCAGGGATGGTGGCTACAATTTTATTACTGCAGCAACGCTATTGGTGGCCACGTCTATACAAGCAGACCAAGGACTTCATCCTTAAATGCAACATCTGCCAGCAGATGAAGGTTTGCACTGCAGCTTGCCCACAGCAGACACCTCTGTTGATCTCAGACAAGCCTCTGGCTTGTGTTTATTTGGGCCACTGCTGCCCCTTACACTCCCCCTTTCACTTAGATGGGGCTAACAAATACATCTTGGTGGCAGTGGATTCCTGCTCTAGATTCCCAAGGGTTTGACTACAGCCATCGGCTGACGCCCAAACTGTTATAAAAGACTTGCAAGTCTTCATCGAGACATACGCAATAGCCACATTCCATTCGGACCATGATCCAGCGTCCACCTCTAAGGCTTACAGAGACACCATGGCAAAATTCGGCGTAACTGTGCGGTACTCCTCCCCCTATCATCCTGAGGAAATGTGGTAGTGGGGAGGAAGAACCATGACTTAAAGCAGTCTTTAACAGCTAGGGTATTAGGTTCAGGTCGCAGTTGGTCCACCACCTGTGCAGGGTCTATAGAGCCCTCAATAATCTTCATAGAAAAATCCCTGAGTGGTCGGACTCCGTGTGAGATCCTGTTCGGGGTTAAGATGTGGGTTTCAGACCGTGACAAACCCAATACAGTGGGCAGAAACACCATTTGACATAATTGAGCATTTGGATTTTTTACAAGATCTTAACAACTTTCAAGAAGCTCAGAGCAACGGTCAGCAGAAATGTTACGCACTGCTGAAGTGAAGGACGCACCAGCAACTCCTGGTTGGATTCCAAAGATCAGTGATAAGTACCGGGAGAAGATTGTGGACAAGAAGGAATTCAGGCCATCCTACAGGCGCCTGTACCTGTCCTGGCTGTTGAAGGTTCCAGAACTGTACTTTTACTGCCCCTTGCTGGCTGTACAATCAAGAGATTTGTGTCAATAGATCTCATCAAACCACATCCTGTTGCCGGTTCTATTCAATAGGACTCGAGGGCTCCTAGCTTGCTACCTGTCTCCTCGCACTACCATACAGGAAATCCCGTTGGAAGCTTTGATCAGTTGAAGCTTCTTCTCCCCGGCTGGGGACGGCTAACACTAACGTATCTTTTTCTCCTGTTACACAAATAAATGCCGTACAATCAACATGTACGGAAACACAGATTTAAATTCTGAAACCAGACAATGATGGTGTCTACCTCAAGGTAGCACCATTTGAGTCAACTCCCAGTTCTACACAGCTGCCAGAGCTACTTAAAATAGATTGCACTGCCTCTGGCTCCTTCATCGACTTTGATGCATCTCTTCAGATTTGTCTGACCCGCCTTCACTGCCCCAAGGCAGACGGCATGAGTTTTATATTTGGCTGAAAAAGACGTACTTTATGCGTCCATGATATACATTTGTAATACAATTACATCACTTTTCTTCTTCATCTGGATTGGTTTTGTGACTATCTTTTTCTTGCTTCTGAATGGACATTATCTCCCAGAACGCTCTGCTGTTGAACTGGTAAACTTGGTTTTAACACCTCACTCTTCATCACACAAAGTGCGAAGAGACCTTTCCCTGTTGAACATTTCGGCTGTTCTGGTTCCTGATAGAATTGTTTGGGATAAGGTATCATGTGATATATTCGGACCGACTGAAACACTACAGATTCCATATGTATTTAGAATTTAATTGCAAACACAAAGAGATGATGGACGGAGCGCTGAAACCTTTCAGACATTCACCCCCAGTCACAGATCTGGATTGAATCCATCATCGTTCTTTAGCTCACTTCGCCACCCCAGTTCAGACACAGCTATATGCAAATCAGTCTTGACCCTGTGCCTCATGGGAACAGTCCACCCCGAACTGCCAAGCCATGTCTTCCCTGGACCGGAAACAAGCATCCTGGGACTGGTTTTGGGCTAACAGCCCTTATCAGCCAGGCTAGCTTGAATCCAGTGGCAAAGTGAGCAAGGGACCCACGTCTGGGCATACCCTGCCAACTTAGGGCGAACAAAGCAAACACAAAGAGATGATGGACGGAGCGCTGAAACTTTTCAGACACTCACCCCCAGTCACAGATCTGGATTGAATCCATCATCGTTCTTTAGCTCACTTCGCCACCCCAGTTCAGGCACAGCTATATGCAAATCAGTCTTGACCCTGTGCCTCATGGGAACAGTCCAGCCCGAACTGCCAAGCCATGTCTTCCCTGGACCAGAAACAAGTATCCAGGGACCGGTTTCGGGCTAACAGCCCTCATCAGCCAGGCTAGCTTGAATCCAGTGGCAAAGTGAGCAAGGGACCCACGTCTGGGCATACCCTGCCAACTTAGGGCGCACAAACCGAACACAAAGAGATGATGGACGGAGCGCTGAAACTTTTCAGACACTCACCCCCAGTCACAGATCTGGGTTGAATCCATCATCGTTCTTTAGCTCACTTTGCCACCCCAGTTCAGACACAGCTATATGCAAATCAGTCTTGACCATGTGCCTCATGGGAACAGTCCAGTCCGAACTGCCAAGCCATGTCTTCCCTGGACCGGAAACAAGCATCCTGGGAGGCACAGGGTCAAGACTGATTTGCATATAGCTGTGTCTGACCTGGTGGGCGAAGTGAGCTAAAGATCGATGATGGATTCAACCCAGATCTGTGATTGGGGGTGAGTGTCTGGAAAGTTTCAGCGCTCCGTCCATCATCTCCTTGTGTTTGCTTTGTTCACCCTAAGTTGGCAGGGTATGCCCAGACGTGGGTCCCTTGCTCACTTTGCCACTGGATTCAAGCTAGCCTGGCTGATGAGGGCTGTTAGCCCGAAACCGGTCCCAGGATGCTTATTTCCGGTCCAGGGAAGACATGGCTTGGCCGTTCGGGCTGGACTGTTCCTATGAGGCACAGGGTCAAGACTGATTTGCATATAGCTGTGTCTGAACTGGGGTGGCGAAGTGAGCTAAAGAACGATGATGGATTCAACCCAGGTCTGTGACTGGGGGTGAGTGTCTGGAAAGTTTCAGTGCTCCGCCCATCATCTCCTTGTGTTTGCTTTGTTCGCCCTAAGTTGGGAGGATATGCCCAGACGTGGGTCGCTTGCTCACTTTGCCACTGGATTCAAGCTAGCCTGGCTGATGAGGGCTGTTAGCTCGAAACCGGTCCCAGGATGCTTGTTTCCGGTCCAGGGAAGACATGGCATGGCAGTTCGGGCTGGACTGTTCCTATGAGGTACAGGGTCAAGACTAATTTGCATATAGCTGTGTCAGTACTTCGGTGGCTAAGTGAGCTAAAGAACGATGATGGATTCAACCCAGATCTGTGACTGGGGGTGAGTGTCTGGAAAGTTTCAGCGCTCCGTCCATCATCTCCTTGTGTTTGCTTTGTTCACCCTAAGTTGGCAGGGTATGCCCAGACGTGGGTCCCTTGCTCACTTTGCCACTGGATTCAAGCTAGCCTGGCTGATGAGGGCTGTTAGCCCGAAACCGGTCCCAGGATGCTTATTTCCGGTCCAGGGAAGACATGGCTTGGCCGTTCGGGCTGGACTGTTCCTATGAGGCACAGGGTCAAGACTGATTTGCATATAGCTGTGTCTGAACTGGGGTGGCGAAGTGAGCTAAAGAACGATGATGGATTCAACCCAGGTCTGTGACTGGGGGTGAGTGTCTGGAAAGTTTCAGTGCTCCGCCCATCATCTCCTTGTGTTTGCTTTGTTCGCCCTAAGTTGGCAGGGTATGCCCAGACGTGGGTCCCTTGCTCACTTTGCCACTGGATTCAAGCTAGCCTGGCTGATGAGGGCTGTTAGCCCGAAACCGGTCCCAGGATGCTTGTTTCCGGTCCAGGGAAGACATGGCATGGCAGTTTGGGCTGGACTGTTCCTATGAGGCACAGGGTCAAGACTGATTTGCATATAGTTGTGTCTGAACTGGGGTGGCGAAGTGAGCTAAAGAACGATGATGGATTCAACCCAGATCTGTGACTGGGGGTGAGTGTCTGGAAAGTTTCAGCGCTCCGTCCATCATCTCCTTGTGTTTGCTTTGTTCGCTGTAAGTTGGCAGGGTATGCCCAGACGTGGGTCCCTTGCTCACTTTGCCACTGGATTCAAGCTAGCCAGGCTGATGAGGGCTGTTAGCCCGAAACCGGTAACAGGATGCTTGTTTCCGGTCCAGGGAAGACATGGCTTGGCAGTTCGGGCTGGACTGTTCTTATGAGGCACAGGGTCAAGAATGATTTGCATACAGCTGTGTCTGAACTGGGGTGGCGAAGTGAGCTAAAGAACGATGATGGATTCAACCCAGATCTGTGACTGGGGGTGAGTTCTGGAAAGTTTCAGCGCTCCGCCCATCATCTCCTTGTGTTTGCTTTGTTCGCCCTAAGTTGGCAGGGTATGCCCAGACGTGGGTCCTTTGCTCACTTTGCCACTGGATTCAAGCTAGCCTGGCTGATGAGGGCTGTTAGCTCAAAAGCATTTGCACATAAGTTTGCATACTTTTCTGGTCACATGCAGCTGACCCAGAGTCTTGTTTTTTTATAAACTAACACCTTCATGGGCTAAGAAAACTATGCTCACTGACACTAAGCTGCTTTATTCTGCATCTTTCATTGCCCAACTGTCTGTGCAAAGGTTTGACTTTTGGAAGGACAATGTTGATGTAAAATCTATATGGGGACTAAAGATTGGCAGGGTCAGGGAAATGAGGCTTTATTTAGAGCATGCCTTATACCACACCAAATGATTTTCCTGAACAACACTGTGCAGCAAACATCCTGTCTTGGCCGGGTCAAGATAACAAATTTGTATGCACCAAATATTTCCACAGTTGCACGTTTTAAGAATTGGCAGTAGTTCACAAACTTCACGGAGGAAACATTGGACAACATGCTTCGCAATGGAACATACAATTCTACACGTACGAATCAGGAGAGATGGATAGTGTGGCCGTTAAATACTAATGGATGTCTGGCACATTTTTTTGACAACAGCAAAGGGTTTAGGATCAATAGGACTGACCCACGTTACGTGCGGACACAACATTCAGAGGTGGTGGCAACTTACACCATTGGGAAGTTGTGCCTTGATTGGCTTAAACGTTCAATGTTGTCTCAGGTGAAATAACATTTGTCACTTCTTCCTAATGACATGGGATTAAAGGACTTTTTGCTGGGTCCTTGAAGACCACATCAAAAGCGCATTCTGTATGCTATATACAATGAAGTGTGGAAGGTTTCACAGCAGGAAGCTGCTGAGATACGGCACAAAATTCACAGGGCAAATTTAGAAAGGGCTCTAGGAGTAGTAGATAATGGTATGATCACCTTATCCACTAGGATATATTCTCTAAGTAACAATTTTTTGTCTGCTATTAACATCATACAGAGTGACAGGTTTTCTTTACAACATAGGCAGTCGCAATTAGGGCTAGCATGTTACTGAGAAAGGCCACCTGGTTCACCACCGACCTTCAAGAATCCAGATGCACCTGCAGACACCTTGAGAAGAACTGGAGAAACAACAAAACGCCAGAAGATCACACCACCTACAAGAACGCCATGACGGAATACCACCAGCGCATCAGGTCCACCAAAAGGACCTTCATCCAAAACAAGATCCTCGCCAACTCCAGCAACTCCAAGGAACACTTCAGTGTCATCCAGGAATTCACCAGACCCCCCAGCGAAACCACGGACATCGCCCCCTCCCAGGACCTCTGCAACAAGCTCGGATCCTACTTCCATCTGAAAATCAAGGGCCTCTATGACAACTTTAACGACCAAACACCTGACTCCGAAACCACCTCCTCCTCCAGCAACGTCAGCCAGCCCACCATCTTTTCCTGGACCCCAGTCACCACCGAAGACACCGCCTCGACCATGAAAGGCACCCATTCAGGTGCCCCCATGGACCCCTGCCCACCACACATCTACCACAGAGCCGCCACCGACATCGCTCCAGAACTACGAAGTATCATCAACACCACCTTCAAGACAGGCAACTTTCCCAATGACTGGAAACATGCAGAAGTCAGACCACTACTCAAGAAACCCTCAGCAGACCCCACGGACCTCAAGAACTACCGACCCATCTCCCTCCTCCCCTTCACGGCCAAAACCACAGAGAAGATCGTCAATGCCCAGCTAACTAAATTCATCGAAGAAAATTCCATCCTCGACCCCTCCCAATCCGGATTCCGCAGCATCCACAGCACCGAGACCACCCTACTCGCCGCCACAGACGACATCCGCACCCTCCTCGACCAACGACACACAGCAGCCCTGATCCTACTTGACCTCTCGGCAGCTTTCGACACCGTCTCCCACCGCACACTCACCGCCAGACTCCACGACGCCGGCATACAGGGAACCGCCCTCGACTGGATTCGCTCCTTCCTCACCTGCAGAACCCAAAGGATCAGTCTACCACCCTTCCTCTCCGAACACACGGAAATCAACTGTGGAATACCCCAAGGATCGTCGCTCTTCAACATCTACATGGCCCCCCCTCGCCGCCATCGTCAGACAGCATGGACTCAGCATAGTATCCTACGCTGACGACACCCAGCTCATCCTCTCCCTCACTAAGGACCCCGTCACCACCAGACTCAACCTCCAGGAAGGAATGAAGGACATTGCATCCTAAATGAGCAGCAGCTGCCTGAAGCTCAACTCTGAGAAGACAGAGGTCCTCGTCCTCGGACCCTCCCCCTCTGCATGGGACAACACTTGGTGGCCCACTGCCCTTGGCAGCCCTCCCACCCCCACGGACCACGCCCGAAACCTCGGCATCATACTTGACTCCTTCCTCTCCATGACCCGACAGGTCAACGCCATCGCCTCCAGCTGCTTCCACACCCTCTGCATCCTCCGAAAGACCTTCAAATGGACCGCCCCTGAATCAAGGAAGATCGTCACCCACGCACTCATAACCAGCAGACTGGACTATGGAAATGCCCTCTACGCCGGGATCAACAAGTCTCCGCTCCACAGACTCCAGACCATACAGAACACTGCAGCCAGACTCGTCCTCGGCATCCCTCGACACGAACACATCACCCAACACCTGCGTAGCCTCCACTGGTTCCCCGTCGAGAAGAGAGTCACCTTCAAGATGTTCACCCACGCCTACAAATGCCTCCACAACACCGGACCCCGATACCTCAAAGAGAGAATCTCCTTCCATGCACCCAAGAGAAACCTCCGATCCGCCAACCTCGTCTTCACCGAAACCCCGCACATTCTCAGGGCCAGAACAGGTGGAAGAGCCTTCTCCTACATAGCGGCCAAGACCTGGAACGAGCTCCCGATCGACATCAGACGCGCCCCCTCCCTGAACATTTTCAGGAAGACACTCAAGACCTCGCTCTTCGACTGAGCGGAGCTGCTCCACCCGCACCTTGAGACCCTCACAGGTGAGTAGCGCGCTTACAATTCCCTGATTGATTGATTGATTGATTGATTGACTGAGTTGGACTTTACAGACACTTTGTGCTGGTCACGTTCAATGGAAACACCTTAATGCCACTAGTTTGTTTTTACCTTAAAATCATACAAAACAACAAACCATCACAGTAAAGAATGATATGACATACACTATGTTACACATAGAGAAGTTAGAAAAGTTACCATTCACCGTTGCAGAAACACCATCTTCTGATTGTATAATCCATGGCTTTATTTCGCTGCCAATTTCAACTTTTCACTTCCAATACTGCTTACAACACCATCAAGTGGGCAGATATGAAGCACTAGGAGAGGGATATGTGCATGAGTCATGGATTTCACCATTCAAATACCGTTGGAGGAGTGGCGAAACTGAGTTTTTTCTTAGCGGACTGACTGTGAGAGTACCTTTGGACATTCCTTAGTTTGCAGGGGAGTTTCACTTCATGGCGCATGTAATGTGTCTAAGACAAACTTGTCATGTTATCTGAAGGATTCTCCAGCTGCTGTGATCTGTCTGGCTTTCAGATTGCTCTCTAAAGAGAGTTATTTGATGTTGAATGATCAGAGCTGCTGTGGGATGAAACTGAGTATCGCCTATCTGGTGACAGTTTCTGCAGTTGTGACCTGTTGAATACAAGTACTGTTTCTACCTGCCATACAGTTAGGGATGCGAGGCTTTGACCTTTGATAAAGCTTTCGAATCTGCACTTTGATTATTAAGCAGACTGAAAGCCTTATTGTTCCAGAAGGATGTGGCCTTAACATCTGCAAAGGAGACGTTTGATCTTGAAGTTGCAAAGTCTTCTTCTGAGACACAGTCACTACTCTGCACTAATTTCCCACACCGTTTCGGGGAGCTAGTGCACCGCATTGTTAACATGTCTAGTACTGCGAGGGTATCCCGCTTTTTTAAGTCCATTGGCTCTGGGTTGGTTAGCATCTTCCAGACGGTCTTTGGAGTTATTCCATTTTTTATGCAATCCATGCTTGGAAGCATTTTTGGAATGTTACCGCTTGTCCTGTTCCTGGCTGTCGAGACTGTGCTTTTATTTTTTCTGTTCCACAATGGATATCCCATCATATGGCCAAATGGGGATGGCACTGCCACATGTGCTCCTGTGTCGTGAGAGAATGATACAGTCCTTTGGCACACCTTTGCTTCAGGAACTAAATGACCACTGGTTCTTGTCCTTTCTCCCTGTCTGGCTACAGTGCGTACAGCCTGTATTGCGCTGTCTTCTGTGCACTTTCAAGTGTGCCCTGAACATGTGCTTAGGAACACAGCTGGTTCAATCTCCAGACATAAAACTGCTGGTGGGTCACCTAAAGGCTCACTCGGACCATTTTCCTTTGCACTTGCCTTTGCTTCTGAGCTCTTATTATGAGCCTTCCTGGGATGCTTCAGCTCCTGGTGATTTGGGTCCTGGCTCTTCTGCAGATTTCGCACTGGTTGTTCCTCCTTCGGCAGCTGCTGAGGGGGATGTACTTGGACATATTTGCTCTATGGATCTGTTGCGTTGGGTGTCTCTGGGAACATTGTCAGCAGTTGCTGGGAACAGCAATGTTTTGTCTACTTCTTTGAACATATAAACAGTCTGGCAGTTTTGAGTTGTGGGAACCTTGAATTCGATCATGTTTTTAACATCCTAAGTTGTTTTTAAATTGCACCACTTTTAATTTAAATTGCTCATTTAAATTTTTTTTTTTATTTTGGCTTTCTAAATGCCTTTATTTTCAAAATAGTGCAATACCTTTTATGATTTAAGGGTTTTATGCCTTTTATCTATATTGTTAGCATTGTTTTTAGGAAGCTTTTTAGTCGTCTCATGTCCAAGGAGGGGGTGTCATGTGGTCACATTATAGGCCCGGGTAGAAACACCACCATTTCACATGCTCACGTTTTTAAGTTGGCTTCTTTTCTTAAACACCATGACATTTGACACAAATTTAGTGGTTCAATCACCTTCTGTGTCCTGCGGGGAGTCGGCGAGGTATCCGAGCAGCCGTCCCGCACTTCCACCCCTTGAGAAGGCAAAACCGGGAGGAGGACGCCACTTGGGGGGACTATATTTCCCATCTTCCCCAGCGCCGGAGTGCCTACAAAACACCCACGCCGCTCCTCGGGACGCGTGCGGGGAGGTGCCCTGGCTGAGCTCGGGCGAAGCCCGGGCCAAGGGCAGGCCCGTCCACGCCCGTAGGAGGCTGGGCCCCCTTTCTAACATCTGGTCCATCGGAGTGAGAGCTTCCAGTCTCCAGGTACTGTGTTGTTGTTATTTTATCTGTCGTTTGCTTAAGACGTATTGATATTTATAATGAGCAAGCGCAAGGGCTGCCCCGACCGCACGGGAGTAGCGGGAACATTGGATGCCTTCATTACACGGGCTGAATCAATGCACAGCCATGTGATCGAGCTAACGGAGCGGCACCTCTCACTGGACCCACTGACTTTGCAGAGACGCTCATCGCTAGGCTCTTACAACTTGAGCACCATCCCGCTAGTTCCCCGGCCTACCCCCACACAAAGCCCATCTTTACCTTGCCCCATACCAGACCTGGCTGTCTCCCCCCCCCCTCTGATACTTCAAACAGGCCCAGTATAGGAACGAGGGGCCGGGTTTCCAAGTCTCATAATGATGAAAACAGGAGCAAACCACCAGTAAAGCGAAGGAGGAGCGTAGGGCCACAAAAACAAAAACCAACTAAAGGTTCTCGATCTGCTAAACTTAAGGGGCACGGTGAACCTGAACAGGGAAAAATTCTTGCCCCACTGACCTCTGACTGGGCAATGTTGCCCTCCCAGTCGGGTGGAGAGGATTTCTGGAAAAGAATGGAGACCCTGGTTATGGTGTTACTAAGCCCTCTCCAGCTTAAGCTATCAGAAATTGAAGAGAGACTAGCCAAGTTAGAGGGCTTGGGTAAACCGGGCTACCCTCATATACAACACTCCCGCATTGGTATTGAAGAAGGACAATTGACTTATCGTGAGGTGGAGGTGGGTTCAAGAGTACCGATAACTGCAGGAGATCATCCATCCCAGCCACCCTGTCAGGAACCTCATTATAATATGAACCCGAGTATTTCTGTTCCCGCTCTTCACTCGCATGGGCACACCACCGCAGCGCAAAGGATTGGTAACTCTTCTACCTCGAGGGAATCTATACCCACTTCCCTTTTCCCTCCCAGCAATGCCTCAGATAGGCCGCCAACTAACTTACAGATAGCTGAAAGAGGGGGTTGCAATGCTGACATCTCAAAACAGGAGAAAATGACAGAGGGGCAGGCCCACAATAGGTCCCAAGGAACATATACACGTCATCTGGTTGGGAGATTTTAATATTCACCCTTGTAAGCACAACCTAGAGAATGTATGTGGTTTGGTGAACCTCATGGGTAACTCGACATATCTTTTTTCCCATTGTTCTAATGAAAATAGACTTAATAGGACACTCTCGGCCAGGAATATGGTGATTGCGAACAAGAATTCTCCCTTCTCGGTCTCCCTACTAAAAACTTTCCGACCATTAGACCATGAAACAACTATGGATTTTATCCTGGTGTCAAACTCCCTCAACGAGAGCTGTATTTACGCTGATGCCCAATTCACAACTTTTAGCGATCATGCTATTTTAACCTGCGAGATCCGGTCCGCCCCTAGAGAAGTGCCCAGTCAACAGGAAATAGGCCCACCTTTAATAGCAAGGAGAAATGGATATCAATTAAAGTGGGCCCAAATTGATAGACCAAAACTTCTTTTTGAAACGGTTAGGAACTTTCTTGATAGTATCGAAATCTGTTTGGATTCAAATATTTCTCCCCGTGAAATGTTATTAGGCTTTACGAAACTACTAGAACGTATAAAAACTGCGTTCACACGGTACAAGTCTGACAAACCCCAAATGGCTAAGGGCAGGTTTGACTCCCCTGCTCAAAATCTAGAAAGGCCTTGGTAAAAGCTCTAAGGACACAACCTAGAGATGCAACATTAATTGCCTCACTGCGCAGGGAGTATAAACAGGCAAGAAGGTCTAGGGGGAGGGTAATGAGGGAGGATATTTGGGCTAGATTAGTGGAGGCCTCAGAATCGAGAAATAGTAAAGAGTTTTGGGATACGATTAACGCACCCTATTTTAAGACCCAAGTAGACCCTACTTTAGATAATTATGTAGGTGGAGATGATTTGGTGGCACACTATTCAAGTATTTTTTCCCTCACTACTACCCCGCCCAATTCCCCTAATCCAATAGGCACTAACCCCCAGTAAAAGATAGTATTTTCTTTCTTAGAGGTGAAGTGCGGACTAGAGGCCTGCAGCACTGGGAAAGCGCCTGGCCCGGATGGGGTCCCAATAGACTTTTTTCAGGAGGATCAAGATCTTTGGTTCCCTCTGCTGACAAATGTTTTTAACAAGATAGCGCTAATAGGCCCTCCCCCTTCATGGAAGACGAGTGTAATAGTCCCAATTTATAAAAAGGGAGATAAGGGAAACCCCAAAAATTATAGACCTATCGCCCTTATAGACACAACAGCTAAATTGATGGGACGTCTCCTCTTGTCTAGGCTTGAGTCCTGGGCGTGGAATAGGAACCTCTTAATGCAGGGTTATGGATGGATTCCAACAGGGGAAGGGCACTGTTGATCAGTACCTGAACTTCTCGCTAACCATGGATAAATATACCAGAGCTAAGGGTGGGAAACTTTACCTTGCTTTTATGGATTTATCCACAGCGTTTGACTGCGTGTCCCACCCAAAGCTCTGGAATACTATGGTAGAGATAGGAATTGACTAGCCCAGGGGTCTCCAACCTTTTGTGTAGTGAGAGCTACTTCTGGTATGTGAAAATTGTCGTGAGCTACTAAACCCCAAGCAACTCGCGCATTTTTCCGAGAGACCCCCCAAGCCCAGTTTCATAGACTTTAAGCCTAATTTCTTCAGAGCCCATACTGTGGTTTGAACAAAATACTTAAGACAGGCCTGATTTAAGAGTTCGAAACACTGAAAGGAATGACTTTGGATTTGTGTTGTCCAGACGTTCAATTAATAGCTTCAAAATCAAGAAGACCTTTCAATAATAGCTGTCACTGAAATAAGCATTGTAATGCAGCTCAATTAACAAACATAAAAGAAAAGCAATCTTACCTTCAATGTGGAACTGTATGATGTCCTCTAATACTGTGTAATCTGGTAGCCTGGCGGGGGGCAGTTCCGAAGAAGTCATTATAGAAGTGAAGTAGTCACAGTGTGTGGCAGTCAGCCGGTGCAAAGCTTTGCTGAATTACAATTGCAGATGGATTCTTCTACTGTACTGTAGCTTTGACAAGATCGCTGTGTTTTTCAATTGCCAGATAGGCTGAACATCAGCTTTGTTTGGGAAAGTACCGATTTTGTCCTCCACTCTGAATTCTTCTGAAGGTTCATTCTGAATTCTTCTGAAGGTTACGTTTTGACTTTAAGGTTTTTATGGCACAAGTCATGTTCACAGTTGTATTCTCATTGCTCCCTTTACTTTTTAGGAGTGTCAGTAAACCAGGACTGCAGTACACATTGCTTTGTTCTTGTTCAACTAAAAAGAACTTTGAAAGATGCTGAAGATTCTTCTCTATAGCTATCTTTTTTCCTTGATCTCAATAAACCAGGCTTCCAGCAAACACTGCTTTGTTCTTGTGCAGCAAAGAAACATTTGGAAAGGTGCTGAAGATTCTTCTCTCCAGCTACTTTTTCTTGTGTTTGTAAAACAGGCCTGCAGTACACATTCCTTTGTTTTTGTTCAACTAATAAAAAAACTTTGTAGGGGGCTGAAGATTCTTCTCTGCAGCGACTTTAATCTTGGTGTTAGTAATGAAACAGATACCTAGATTTGGGATTTCACCAGGAACTGTGACCGAACATGTATTGATTACGAATGCATACAAATAATTTCAGTGAGAGACTTGACACTGCATGGTGTCCACTAATCCCTTGTAATCTGGGGTGTAGCTTGAGAGGGCAACTCTTATGGAGTCATTTAAATGTTCGTCAGTCAGACGTGTGCGAAACTTAGATTTTATGAAGTTCAAATCGGAAAATGCTGATTCACAAAGATAGATAGAGCCAAACAGGGAAAAAAGTTTCAATGCAGCCGTGTGGATGTTCTTAAACTATTAGGCATCCACAAGACTCCAGAAATTAATGTCAGATTGCCTTGATTTCAATTCAATGTCATTTTGAAGTGTCACAATCTCCATTTCCATGGTGGCAGATTCAAGGTTCAGAAGCACACTAATTTTCTCTGAAATGTCACTAACATCCACTTCCATGAAAGGGTTTGAAGTGAACATCACACAGGGCTCCAGTTGCTCAAAATCACTAAATCTGTCACTGAACTCTTGATTAAGCCTCTTGAGGAGGCTACTGTATTTTTCTATGTCCAGGATCTCAGCCTCAGCTTTGTTTTCTGAAAGGATTTGGAGCACAGAGGGAAAGTGCTGCATCTTTCTTTTCTGTGCATGCTGTATGAATAGGTTACGTTTTGATTTGAATGTTTTCACAGAACTAATCATGTTGTTTTTGCCTTGCAACTCGTTGTTCAATACATTTAATTTTTCTGTCACATCTGTCAAAAAAGCTAAATCGAGCAACCATTCAGTGTTTGATAACTGTGTGGTATCTTCATTTCTATACTCCATGAAAGCTTTGACTTTTGGCAATAGGGAACGGAATCTTCGCAGTAATTTTCCCGTGCTTAGCCATCGGATTTGAGTATGGAGTAAAAGGTCACCATACTCGGCTGATAGTTCTTCAAGGAACAATTTGAAGGTTCGGTGCTGCTTGGCCTTTGCACGAATTGAATTAATAATTTTAACAACAGGAGTCATCACATTATCAAACCCCAATACCTTGGCACATATTGCCTGTTGATGTATAATGCAATGATAGTTCAATAACGGAGGGAAATCTGGATCTGCTTTACAATTGGCAATCAAGCCAGAATGACGCCCTATCATTGCGGGTGCACCATCAGTTGTTATCGCCACTAACTTTTTCAATGGGACATTTTGTTTCACAAAATAATTTTTCACCTCATTGTGGATGTCAGATCCTCTGGTTGTGGTTTTCAGAGGCAACAGAGTTAAAAATTCCTCTTTATCAGTGAAATCTTCAAAAACCATTCTAACGAACATTGCCAACTGTGCAATATCACTTGCATCAACAGATTCATCACATTGAAGAGAAAAATATTTGCATGTCTTTAAATCCAGCTCTAACTGCTCTATCATGTTGGCCGATAATGCAGATACCCTTCTTGCCATAGTGTTTGACCCTAACTGCACATCTGAAATGGCAGACATAATTTCAGGGCTATTTTTAAAGTCTTTGAATAAGGACTGGGCCATTGCTTCCTTCACAATAGCTCCATCTGAAAATGTTGCTTTGTGCTTGATCAAGTGATGAGTTACTATGAAGGATGCTTCAGTTGCTGCAGTGGCTTGCTTCGTTGGCTTTGTAAAAAAAAATTGCTGTGTCTGCAATGCAGATTTCAGTTTGTTTACTTTTTGTGACCTCAGGCTGCTTCCTTTAGGGAACTTCCTCTCAAAATGCATGAGCTTTGTTGAAAAATGCCTCTCAACATTGTCCTTTTTTCCCACTGCAACTTTTGCTCCACAGATTAAACATACACAGTTGTCTTGAATTTGTGTAAATAAAAATTCATGCTCCCACTCTTGATGGAAGTAGTAAGTCTTACTCTTTGCCCTTTTGGAGGGACCTGGCTCTTCATCCATGATTAGTTGTTAAGGCTGTAAGCAAGAGTAAAAACGTTGATGAAGTCCACGTCCAATCCATAACAGGCAAGAATACCACGTGGACACCTTTAATAATGTTGTATTGCAGACCATTTGTGAGTAGCAGCCATGCTGGTAAATTAAACAGCACAGTTGGAAAGTGAGATAACTAACTCACCTTAGCTTTGTTTAATTAAGAACACTGGAGGACTGCTTTTCACAAATGACCTGAGATTTGATTCATTATGACCAAAGCCTAGTTTTGGGTTTGTATGGATGACTTTAGTCGACTTCTGTAAATAGGAAGAGGACTTAAAATTGTACGACACCAAGCACCCAATTCACAAAGGTGAAGGTTTTGCAAATCATTTCTATTGGGTACTCCTGCATTTGTAGCAAACATTGGACTTCATTGATTAGGACAAGCTTTCAAAACTACCCCAGAGATAATGATATTCCAAAACAGCTGCAGATTTTGTGACATAGCCCTGTGACCTCAGGCTTATGGGGACTGTGATCACCCACATTTGAAACCAATATCTCACACTTCATCATTTACCACACTGTTATACAGTGTGTCCCATAACATGATAACGTTTATTATGTTACCAGATAATAAAAGTAAGCGCACCTTGGTGTTCATCAGACAAGCCTTGGAAAAACTTTCCACATAGGATCACAAAACAAGGAAAACACTTTCAACCACACACCCTACATGGCACAGCTTGCTGCCCATGTAGGTAAGTGGTTCAGGGCCACACATTGGGTTGGTACACTACACGCTAATAATACTGCAACACAATCCTCCCCTTTCTTCATTATCACACATTACAGCACCTTGAAATGCGTAAGTTGAGTGTGCACTGTACAAAATCTGTGAGGCCATGCATAGCCACCCCGCGTGGCTTTGAATGGCCTCATAGATATGGAGGTAAGGCAGCGCAAATTGCTGTGTTGCGTTTCTCTGCCCAGGTAGGCGTTCCATGAGTGGAGCATGGGTGTTACCATGCATCCACCAATAGATTTTGGCACATTCTCAGATTCACTATTAGTGGTGGACCTGGAAATGCGTCAAAATGCTACACCACCACAGGTGAGGCGTAACCAGGAGAAATATCTTTATTGCTCCTCTTTTTTTCCCTTTTTAAATCTGTGCTGCATTGTGCAGCACACATAGAAAGAGGAAAATGCCTCAGAGGATTGTTTTTGTGCAAGAAGTGCCCCTTCCTGCGCAAAAACAATTCTATCTGCATCGCAGGCACCCTTGCAACACGGCACAGGGTGCCTGCGTTGGCACTAGGCAGCAGTTTGTGTGCCAGTGCAGGGAAAGGATAGGAATGCGTCATATAATGATAAATACAGCACATTCCTGCCCTTTACCTTAGCGCAGCACTGTGGCTTGCTGCACTATGTGAAAGTTTGCTAAATATGCCCCCCAGAATAAGGTACCATAGCGCTAAATGGCATCATGAGAACTGTCACAGGACTCATGACGGTATGCATGCAGGGTCTCGCCATTCACTCTTTAGTGTTGTTGTATTTCCAGGCCCCAATGTACAAGCATCAGTCTCCTCCCACACATGCACAGCTAGCATGAACTGTCCACTCTCCCCAGGACTGGACTGGACTGGACATAGCTCGTCTTAAAAAGAATCACCATAGCCTGGCCTACACAGAAGCTCTGCTTGACTCAATGGGATTTCCTGAGCTGTCGTCTTGCGCAGCCTTTTATATTTTTAAACAATTGAAAAATAATGTTCAGTTTTGGAAAACGAGATCTGCTGCTCAATATTGAGTAACTGACCATCTGTAGTTTTCTCCTTGAAACTGTGTTGAATGTTCGGCTTCGTGAGAAGTAAAAACAAAATATGCAGGTATATTAGTGGCATGGTGGGGCGGGAGCTGTTGAGGCTGGATTATTGTAACCCCAAGGTGATGGGATTGGGTCGAACTAAACCAGATGATACAAAACCAGGAGTGGAGGGCCCAAGGGGAGTTTAAAGACCTGCACGGATAATTTCCCCAGAAAAATTATAGTACAACACCTAGTTATCCGCGGGTCTCGCAGGCTTCACCGAAACCTTAAAGAGCTATGACACAGGCAAAATAACTCTCAATCATTCATTAGGGAGAGTCCTTAAAAAAGGACGGAATCCCATCACCCATCGAGGTGGCATGCTTCATCATCTGGGATTTCTGCTCTCGGCTGCAACGCCTAGTGCAGCCAAGGGCTACAACCCCCTCACTGTGAGGGAGGAGCTCAGGGATGTTTTAAGGTGCTATTCTTGTATAGGATCTACTAAAATCCAAGAGATGTAAAGCACGTGATGTTGAAGTAACGGGCACAGTGCAAAACGTGAAATGTGTATTAAAACTAACTACCAAGAGAAAAAAGGCTTTATTAATTTACTCTAAGTGTCAGGATTAAAAACAGTGCATGTGCGGTTTGAAAATAATAATCGCATCTGTCCATGTAACAGGTCTACATGTTTCGGCCATTTGACCTAAAAAGTGTCTCGGCCTTCCTCAGGACCTTTGATATTATATGCTACTGCGTGATGAAGTAAAACAAGAAGTGTAACTCAAAATGTGATTCGAAACAGATACAACCTACAACACCAGTAATTTCCCTTGTGTCGGAATACGATGTACTGGTGATACCTGTGGGAAAAACAGAAAAAGAGATCAAAATGCCTGTGTCTGATAAACTAATACTGAGTGAGTCATTAGTACTCATCTGTGGATATACCTGCATAAGTCCGGTGAATTTCTTGAATATTGTATAAAATAGACTTACCCGTGGTGTATGAGTAAGAAACCTCACCTCACCTGGCAACAGCTCAGGACGGGAGGCACTGCTCTAAAGAAAAAGTTGGCAGGGATCAGACTAAAAATTGTAAACAAGTCTACCCGCAACTTAATCAGTTTTAAAACAATTTGTTCACATTGTAATCCTATCCAGGATCAATGAGGGGGTTCAAAGAAATAACTAAGGTCATACAAGATTTTACATTCCTAGCCACGGTGTGATATGCTTAGAGTTTGTTACATGCGCTTCTAAAATGATCACAGCAAAGTGCTGTACATAGATCCAACTATTACGGTGCACCCCATTGTGTTTTGTATCAATTAAAGGCTTGTAGTGCAGTATGGATTGCTCCTATATGAAGCCGCACAGAAGGTGAAGTCAAAGCCCAAGAATATATGTAACCACTTATTGCGGTTCTGCATTATATACAAAATCAACTGGCACCAAACCATCCTGGTGGGATTATGTCGTATCTAAGATATTTGTACAAGTGCCTTCCTAGGTTATGAAAACCAGTAGCATGGGTTTTATGTAATCGGAGTCCCACACACCGCCGGTATTTCACACGAAAACCAGCAGTTGCCAGACCAACAATGCATTGTAAAGTGCTCAAAATTGCGTTTCTAAATAGCGCATATAAAAACAGTAGCGTGGGTCTTATGTTTTAAACGTCCCACACCCTGCCGGTATTAAGCAAGAAAAGCCAGCATTCGTCAGACCAGTAGTCCAATTAATTGAAGAGTTGCTCAAAGTCGCGTTTCTAAATATTGCATATTTAACAAACTCTTCCTACGTGCCGGTGTCTATCTAGAAAAATGAACATAGAACCGACCAAAAATACAAATTGATAGGACATTTCCCCAAAGAAGCGCTTAAAAAAGGGCTTAAAAAAGGAAACGCTTAAAAAAGGAAAGAGCAGCGTGGTTAACGCATGCTTTCCCTATGTCCTTACCTGTCTGTCGGTACACCGGGCTTCCAGAAGCTGCAACCGGAGGTAACCGACGTTAGGTTAGACTGAGCTTCATATACCCCGTCTGAGGCAGCCCCGCACCGCTGTTTCTAATTGACCTCTTTTTCTGAAAGCGTGGCTCGTAATGATGATGCGCACGCATTAAACTACCATCACGCTCAAAAGCTCATGGGAGTTGTTGTTTTGGATGTTTTTTCCGTAACTAAACCTTATATACTGAAATCTTTTTCTCGACATGAAACACAAGGCAGATGAGCTTAGTTGGACGGTCTTAGAGCAACCTTTTATTCCAGCCCACATCACAGATGTAGCCAAATTCTTATTTCGGAAGGAACAAAGATGGGTCTTCAAATTACAGAGTGACAGCAAGGTGCTCAATGATGATATACCGTGGACCCTACTATAACCACGTCATTGTCTTTAAAAATAAATCCTTGGATAATAGGTTTAAACAAAACCGTTCTTTCCATTCTATGAAAGATGTGCATCCTTCTATCAAGCTTATAATACAAAATAGCTGGAGGGGACTTAGACAGTACGTCAGGCTCAATTTATGATATATTGAGCCTGGCTTGTTATTTTAAATGCCACTTCTAGAGCTGCCAAAATGTTATTGTTCACAAAAATGTCATTGTTCACCTATATGAAGCTAAAATCCCGCATTCAGTCTGAGAGCTGATTGATGTGCCAATGCTAGCGTGCCGTATGTATTACATATATATAAAAATGATGGCAAGTTTAGTATCCACGTCATGTTAGACCTTTAGAACCCATTTCATTTTTTGAGCCTCAGGTTTTTAAAAGTGTTTGGATCTGCCTAACTACTAAAAAATATCCGACACTACAACTCCCATGAGCGTGTGAGTTCTATGGTAGTTTAATGCGTGTGCGTCATCATTGTGAGCCACGTTTTCAGTATATGAGGTTTAGTTACGGAAAAAACATCCAAAACAACAACTCCCATGAGCTTTTGAGCGTGATGGTAGT
Organism: Calotriton arnoldi; assembly: GCA_963921515.1. Classification (NCBI taxonomy): domain Eukaryota; kingdom Metazoa; phylum Chordata; class Amphibia; order Caudata; family Salamandridae; genus Calotriton; species Calotriton arnoldi. The sequence continues at coordinate 246,908 of CAWUFW010009253.1, read as the reverse complement.
TTAATGCGTGCGCGTCATCATTACGAGCCACGCTTTCAGAAAAAGAGGTCAATTAGAAACAGCAGTGCGGGGCTGCCTCAGACGGGGTATATTAAGCTCAGTCTAACCTACCGTCGGTTACCACCGGTTGCAGCTTCTGGAAGCCCGGGGTACCGATGGACAGGTAAGGACATAGGGAAAGCATGCGTTAACCACGCCGCTCTTTCCTTTTTTAAGCGTTTCCTTTTTTAAGCGCTTTTCTGGGGAAATGTCCTATCAATTTGTATTTTTGGTCGGCTCTATTTTCATTTTTCTAGATAGACACCGGCACTTAGGAAGAGTTTGTTAAATATGCAATATTTAGAAACGCGACTTTGAGCAACTCATCAATTAATTGGACTACTGGTCTGGCGAATGCTGGTTTTTCTTGCTTAATACCGGCGGAGTGTGGGACGCTTAAAACATAAGACCCACGCTACTGTTTTTATATGCGCTATTTAGAAAAGCGATTTTGAGAACTTTACAATGCATTGTTGGTCTGGCAACTGCTGGTTTTTCGTGTTAAATATCGGCGGTGTGTGGGACTCCGATTACATAAAACCCATGCTACTGGTTTTCATAACCTTGGAAGGCACTTATACAAATATCTTAGATACAACATAATCCCACCAGGATTGTTTGGTGCCAGTTAATTTTGTATATAATGCAGAACCGCAATAAGCGGTTACATATATTCTTGGGCTTTGACTTCACCTTCTGTGTGGCTTCATATAGGAGCAATCCATACTGCACTACAAGCCTTTAATTGATACAAAACACAATGGGGTGCACCGTAATAGTTGGATCTATGTACAGCACTTTGCTGTGATAATTTTGGAAGCGCATGTAACAAACTCTAAGTATATCACACCGTGGCTAGGAATGTAAAATCTTGTATGACCTTAGTTATTTCTATGAACCCCCACATTGATCCTGGATAGGATTTCAATGTGAACAAATTGTTTTAAAACTGATTAAGTTGCGGGTAAACTTGTTTACAATTTTTAGTCTGATCCCTGCCAACTTTTTTCTTTAGAGCGGTGCCTCCCGTCCTGAGCTGTTGCCAGGTGAGGTGAGGTTTCTTACTCGTACACCACAAGTAAGTCTATTTTATACAATATTCAAGAAATTCACCGGACTTATGCAGATATGTCCACAGATGAGTACTAATGACTCACTCAGTATTAGTTTATCAGACACAGGCATTTTGATCTCTTTTTCTGTTTTTCCCACAGGTATCACCAGTACATCGTATTCCGACACAAGGGAAATTACTGGTGTTCAGGGTTGTATCTGTTTCGAATCACATTTTGAGTTACACTTCTTGTTTTCACTTCATCACGCAGTAGCATATAATATTGAAGGTCCTGAGGAAGGCCGCAACACTTTTTAGGTCAAATGGCCGAAACATGTAGACCTGTTACATGGACAGATGCGGTTATTATTTTCAAACCGCACATGCACTGTTTTTAATCCTGACACCAAGAGTAAATTAATAAAGCCTTTTTTCTCTTGGTAGTTAGTTTTAATACACATTTCACGTTTTGCACTGCGCCCGTTACTTAAACATCACGTGCTTTACATCTCTTGAATTTTAGTAGATCCTATACAAGAATAGCATCTTAAAACATCCCTGAGCTCCTCCCTCACAGTGAGGGGGTTGTAGCCCTTGGCTGCACTAGGCGTTGCAGCCGACAGGAGAAATCCCACATGATGAAGCATGCCACCTCGGTGGGTGATGGGATTCCGTCCTTTTTTAAGGACTCTCCCTAATGAATGATTGAGAGTTCTTTTACCTGTGTCATAGCTCTTTAAGGTTTCGGTGAAGCCTGCGAGACCCGCGGATAACTAGGTGTCGAACCAAACCAGGCCTGAACTAAACAGAATGCTGTACTGACGGTTTTAACATTTCATATATTTTTTACACTTTAATACACCGGAAAAAGTGATAAGCCCAGAATCAAGAATTTATGATGATGCAATGTGCCAGCCTTAATTACATTTCCGATTTTCTGTGCAGATGTGAGACAGTTAATATTTAAAATGGAAATGTGTTTCTGCCATCTTCAGACAACATCCATGTAACAAACAAGGCCTGCCAATTACAGCGGAGAGGGGGTGTTGCTACATGTGCTCGGCTGTGTGGTTACCCTCCTGCCCTTGGATAAGTTTGGGATTAGACCCGTATTTCACTACGTGTGCAGCGTGTGGAGTAGTGTGTGATGATCAACTGTAATGCACAGTTCTTTTATTACACTATGGGGCCACTACAGTCAGACAGAGGTAATCTTGGGAAGAGAGGCTGCCGCCCTATTACAGTTTTTACCAAGTGCAAGAAGGCATAGGAAAAATACAAATCTGTTGCTTGCTCATTTTTCTCCTCTTCAACGCAGAAGGAAAACATGGACGCAAAGGGGTCCAGAAGAGGGGGCACATATAGAAGTGGATCTGGTAATGCTAAGTCAGACCTGCATCATGTCCCCAATTCTAGGCCAGGTAACTCGTAATGTTGGGTAGGTGGGTGGGAGATACCGGCTGCTGGAATCTTACTGTTACGCAGTTACGGGGTAAACCAGGGGTAAACTCATCACCACTATATTTATATTCCTTGGCTTGATTAATTCCTACAAATTACTAATGTACTCTTCTTTTTGCGTGCCCTACTGAAGTACGTCATAAATATTAACATACCTATCGGGTTCGTTTACTGGGCATATTTGGAACATCACCGCAGCCCAAATGTTGTTTTCTTTCAAACGGACCTTGTTTTATATTCGTGCCGAGTCACACAAAGGTGTTCAAGGGCATTACAAATTAATACAAAAGAGAAGTGGAAAGTGAGGAGAATGGGGCCATCACATTAAATAACAGCTTTCTGTGAAAAAACGGCAGCAGCTGCAAATAAGAACGGTTGTGCTTTCTGCCTCGTAGTGCCATCTACAGTAGAAATAAAGACTTAAGAATAGTTATTCCCATCTTTTGTAAGACACCTGACATAGAGTGTTGGGTGTGCTCCCACGGCTTACCTGCTGCTCTGCTGAAAAGGGCAGATGGCGCGGGTCCCGGCAGTTCTATACTGCTTGCCTTGTGTGATCTGAAAACCAGCTGCTCTGCCCTGCCACGCCTAATGCAGCTCCGCACTAGCACCCTTCTCGCTCGTGACTCACACAATGAGCGCGGTGCCAGTGAGGAAAAGGCGGGGGCGCATAGACCAGGGTCACGAGTCACAAGACGCTGATGGAACGTCATCCTCTTCGCCCCGGCCCGCCCCGCCCTAGCTAAGCTCAAAGCCAATCTGAGCAGCTGTTTTGGGTGAGGGCGGGCAACAGAGCCTGAAAACAGCCTGTACTGGATCCCAAAAGGCACCCTCAGGGTCACGTTAACTGTGGCTCACCTTCTACATAACGCACTGATAGTGTGTTCCCAAAAGCCCTCCACGGGCCAGGGCCTGCATTAGCAGGCCTTGCATAAGCCACCCAAAAGACATCTACTTAACCGGCCCCTCTATGATTCCACTTCCGTTTATGATGCTTCAAGGTTATTGCACAGACAAGGAAATCATGTGATACATACAAATGCCCTGAGATAACCGGATATCGTAATTCGCATAACATAAGACCTGCATCATGTCACCAATTCTAGGCCTAGTAACTCGTAATGCCGGGTAGGTGGGTGGGAGATACCGGCTGCTGGAATCTTTACTGTTACTCAGGTATGGGGTAAACCAGGGGTAAACTCATCACCGCTATATTTATATTCCTTGGCATAAGACCTGCATCATGTCCCCAATTCTAGGCCTGGTAACTCGTAATGCCGGGTAGGTGGGTGGGAGATACCGGATGCTGGAATCTTTACTGTTACGCAGTTACGGGGTAAACCAGGGTAAACTCATCACCACTATAATTATATTCCTTGGCATATAAGACCTGCATCATGTCCCCAATTCTAGGCCTGGTAACTCGTAATGCTGGGTAGGTGGGTGGGAGATACCGGCTGCTGGAATCTTTACTTTTACTGTTACGCAGTTACGGGGTAAACCAGGGGTAAACTCATCACCACTATATTTATATTCCTTGGCATAAGACCTGCATCATGCCCCCAATTCTAGGCCTGGTAACTCGTAATGCCGGGTAGGTGGGTGGGAGATACCGGCTGCTGGAATCTTTACTGCTACGCAGTTACGGGGTAAACCAGGGTAAACTCATCACCACTATATTTATATTCCTTGGCATATAAGACCTGCATCATGTCCCCAATTCTAGGCCTGGTAACTCGTAATGCCGGCTAGGTGGGTGGGAGATACCGGCTGCTGGAATCTTTACTTTTACTGTTACGCAGTTACGGGTTAAACCAGGGGTAAACTCATCACCACTATATTTATATTCCATGGCATAAAACCTGCAACATGTCCCCAATTCTAGGCCTGGTAACTCGTAATGCCGGGTAGGTGGGTGGGGATAACGGCTGCTGGAATCTTTACTGTTACGCAGGTACGGGGTAATCCAGGGGTAAACTCATCACCACTATATTTATATTCCTTGGCTTGGCTTATATTGCTACAAATTACTAATGTACTCTTCTTTTTGCGTGCCCTACTGAAGTACGTCATAAATATTAACATACCTAACAGGTTCGTTTACTGGGCATATTTGGATCATCACTGCAGCGCAAATGTTGTTTTCTTTCAAACGGACCTTGTTTTATATTCGTGCCGAGTCACACAAAGGTGTTCAAGGGCATTACAAATTAATACAAAAGAGAAGTGGAAAGTGAGGAGAATGGGGCCATCACATTAAATAACAGCTTTCTGTGAAAAAACGGCAGCAGCTGCAAATAAGAACGGTTGTGCTTTTTGCCTCGTAGTGCCGTCTACAGTGGAAATAAAGACTTAAGAATAGTTATTCCCATCTTTTATAAGACACCTGACATGGAGTGTCGGGTGTGCTCCCACGGCTTACCTGCTGCTCTGCTGAAAAGGGCAGATGGCGCGGGTCCCTGCAGTTCTATACTGCTTACCTTGCGTGACCTGAAAACCAGCTGCTCTGCCCTGCCACGCCTATTGCAGCTCCGCACTAGCACCGTTCTCGCTCGTGACTCACACAATGAGCGCGGTGCCAGTGAGGAAAAGGCAGGGGGCGCATAGACCAGGGTTACGAGTCACAAGACGCTGATGGAACGTCATCATCTTCGCCCCGGCCCGCCCCACCCCAGCTAAGCTCAAAGCCAATCTGAGCAGCTGCTTTGGGTGAGGGCGGGCAACAGAGCCTAAACAGCCTAAATAGCCCAAATAACACTAAAGGGCTACTAAATTGAGGAGCAAGCATCACAAGCTACTCACAGGGTCTCCGCGAGCTACCGGTAGCTCGCGATCGACCGGTGGGAGACCCCTGGTCTACTCTAACATTTGGCTGGATGAGGGTCATGTTGGACTTGGCCCTTTCTGCAGGGTCACCCCCAAACATTTTGTCTTCACCCCTCCTGTTTTCTGGATTTGTTTTTGCTGGCACTGGGACTCCGTGTACTTTACCACTGCTAACCATGGCTACAGTGTGTGTGTTCTCTCTCTAAAACATGGTCAAATTGGCCTACAGCTGATTGTCACATTTAATTTGCTTTATTAAGTCCCTAGTATATGTACCCAAGGCCTGTAAATGAGATGCTACTAGTGGGTCTGGAGCACTCATTGTGCCAACCACTAAAGTAGCCCTTTAAGACATATCTCAGGCCTGCCACTGCACCCAGTAGTGCAGTTTTAAACTGTCATTTCGACCTGGCAAAATAAACCTTTTCCAGGCCTAAGCCTTCATTTTTAATACATATAAACCACCCCTATGGTAGGCCCTAAAGACCCTAGGACAGGGTGCATTGTATTTAAAAAGTAGGACGCGTTCTTAAATTTTACATGTCCTAGTGGTGAAAACCTCCACTATTGTAAGTTTTATCACTCCCATTGGATAACATTAGGTTACCCTATCACATTTAATAAGTGCTAACTTTTGATTGGGAGCAGATCAGGATGTCAAGTTTGGCTTCAAATGATTGAATGTACAATCCTGTTTAATGCTAAAGTCAGATTTTTAGTTTACACTTGTGCAAATGCCACTTTTAGAAATTTGGCATTTTCGTGTGTACAAAAGTTTCTAAGGACTTTTAGGAGTTTCTAGGTGCATAAGCTTATAAATGGCTACCCCTTTAAGAATGTGTTTTTGTGCCCAGACAGTGAGTCGTGAGGGACTAGGTGTGTACAGGATGGTTGGGGGCAGAGCTGTTCCTGTCACATGGTTACATTAAAGGCCTGGGCAGAAATGCAACCCATTTACATGCTCATGTTTTGCTTGCATGATCTGTGCAGGATAATATTCTCTGAAACAGCTCTGCTTACATTTCCACTTCGTAAGCATATTATCAAATACCTTGAACATTCTGTACAAGGGCTGAGTTCACTGCGCAATATTCTGTTATTATACTTCTCCGTTCGGCAACAGAGCTATCACAACAGAATCAACAATAGCGGCCTCACTAGGACTTTGGCATGGTTACAAGGCTGAAGTTTATTATATAAACAACATCACTTCTTTGTATAGATAAAGGAACATTTCACTGGCACTGATGAGGTCGACCCATGCCGGAATTCCAGCCCAGCTGATTCCTCTTTGCCGCCCGCGAAGGATAAGACCTGGCTCTCCACCAAGACACTTACCCACAGGTAACGGGGGAGTTAGATTACCCTACATGGATTTGGCAGATTGAGCCACCCTAGACAGGCTAGATTAGGTAGCGTCGGGTAGGAGCAAAATATAACAGTATTTATATGCTTGCATATATTTTCGGTAAACAGCATGATGAATGAATTGTTAATCTTTTTCACCATTCTCGTAATGCTAATTACACTTTTCTGTTTCCTCCTGTTGACTATTGCAGCACACGTATTTAATTCAAGAATCACAATGCCTCAATAAATATTGAAACTGCATCTTGTATATTTCTTGTGTATCTTTTTGTGTATGCATGAGTAATGAAACGAAAGGGTTCTAGATCTGTTACCACGATTTCCTTGGGAAGTCAGGGTTGTCTAGTTCTGAGGTTGCATAATCTACCTGTTACATTCCTGGTTAGGGGTACAGATGGTGCACTGTGAGCTAGCAGGATGAGGCTAACATATCCTGCACAGTTTTGAAGTTTATGTTGTCCAACAGAGGCAGTTTTTACTGAGAAAGTATAAGCCATACGACATGGTGCCGCCAATGTTCTAGCTTGGGTTCTTATTTAATGGATCGCCCGAGTATTTTCTTTTGTATACGCAAAGACCCCTACTCACCTATTAACCGGAGACATCCGTGTTGTTAGGAAAAAACCCTCCTCAGCTGACTAGGTAAATCCTATGTATTGGCTGTATGATGTTCGAGTTTGAAACTTTCAGAGGATCACCCCACTGAGGTACCCTCTCTGAATTACACATATTCATATGGCTGACGACGACTCAGCAATTAACATACCAGTAAACTGCAGACATGCGGTTACACAAATGCTGAAACAACATGGGCTGCCCCTTGCAGGTGGAGACGTTACCTTCATGGTTGAGGCTCATGAAGCATTCAGGACAGAGGTATTCTATTCATGGTTACATTCCCAGCGGTAAATATAAACTCAAGGTTTTTTCATGCTTACACTGTAGTGCAGTTTCTACCAACTACACAGTTTATGAAGCACTAGAGATGCCATTAACATACCAAGAACACCAAAATTTGTTTGAAGGCGCCCTACCACAGACTACAGATGAAGTTAGACTAGGTCCCCTCAGCAATGAAGGAACAACAATAGCCAGTCGTAGCCGGTTACACACCACACCCAAACATAGCAAATCTGACAGCACCACAATTACGTACACTGGTCTCGTCAGAATATATAGATATTTGACACAATTCATCATGTGAGCAATGATGGTAAATCCCGCAAGGGCTGCTCATGCCTCACAGCCGCAGTTAGGTACTCCTGGAATAAGTCCAGTTACTATCCATGCAGTGATGGGTAAGGTTCCCATCAGATGGGAGGCGATTCCATTCTGGATTGCACAAAAAACTAATCAGCTTGAAGCAGTGTTTCCCCATTCGGAACCTCAAGAAAAAAATAGAATTCTCACAATATACTTGTCAATGGGGATGGCTCCCCCAGTGGAAGACTGCGCCACTTGGGGTACAGTCTTTACTACAATATATACCAGAAAATACACTACACCCTCATTAGCTGTTTTGCCAGAAGTGCTTAAACAGATCCAAAATGAGTATGGAGCAGCCCCTGCCCTGGATTTGGGGATGAAACTGATGGATAACTTTGCCGCAGTGTCCATCATAATGTTAAGTAACATTAAAGGGAAAGCATCAGCATTGGCTGCACGCCAGCGACTCACAAATTTGGCTCTGGGAGAACAGGAGCATGAATTCTCAAAATTATTGAGGAAACCTATGCAACAATAGGTAGAGATAATTTGTGAGCCAGACCTCGTAAACCACAAATTAGGAGTAATTCTGAGAATGATATACAGGGTGGATCTCCTCAACAGGAGTCCACGGAAAAGCGCTATAATCTGCGTAACCGTGATACTATTAAAACGCATGATAGGCATCAGAATGCTGATACACGTTCCTCTCATTCCTTTCAATAGTCATCCGAAAAACACTTGGAGAGAGGGGAATGATAGGAGCACAGATCAGAGGAGTACGTGAAACCGAAGAAGGACTCACAACACTCTTCTGACTACATAATAAAACAGTAAGAAAAACTTAAACAGTCCAAGTCTCAATTAAAAAAGTAGAAGGTAGCTGGCATTTAAGTGAAGCATGCCACGGATATTGAGGCCACTGCTTCTGAGCGGTGAGTGAGTTTTGACCATGCTGGACAGTGCAGCAAAAGTCATGATAGTTTGCCAGAATCTTATGGAGGGTTCGGTAGCCATAGCAATGAGTGACTATATACAGGTGGAAACACTGGATAGGAGATTGAGTGTCCCGCATCAATTGTATGAATTGCAACTTCAAATGGAAGGGGATATACAACGTACCATAAAAGTTCTCTTTTGGGAGACTTTGTCATTCCGCTATGACATTCTCTTGGCTGAAAAGGATTGGCCACCAGAGTTTGTCATGGATTGCCCCAGAGGAGAAACAGTAATTTTACCTGTCTTCTCCAAGCTTGCCCCAGATGCAGTTAAACATTCATACGTCATGGAATGGGTCTTAGCGCAAGCTCCGGCGTTATACCGCAACCATGTGAGTTGGGATGATAGATCCCCTTATTGCATCATACCTGTGAGGTCCACCCCACAACCACAAAGACAATACCCCATTAAAAATGAGGCAAAAAAACAGGTTAGAGAAATACTCACACAACTTGAAAACCAAGGTGTAATAGAAAGTTGCAACTCCTGATGAATAATCCTTTGTTTACTCTAATGAAACCAGACCATTCATAACGTTTAGTGTTAGATTATAGACACTTGAACACTGCTACATGCACACTTGTTGTACAAAACGTGCATAGTGCAGCACTAATGAATAACATAGCGCGGAACGAAATACAAAGCCACATTAGACATCTCAAATGGATTTTTCTGACAAAATAAAGCACCTGAAAGCAGGTAATTCAGCGCCCTAGGTTCTCAAAAGCAGTTCCGTCGATTGTCCCAGGGATATAAGAATAGCCCCGGGCTGCTTTCAGCCCAGGTAACAGAACTTTTACAAGATTTTGATGACCAGGCATTGTCCTATGTCGATGACATATATTTTATGGATGATGACCTTTCAACTCACTTGGCTAGAGTAGATCACATAGTTTTGGGATTTGCTCACATGGGCTACAAATTTAATTTCAAGAAATCAAAAATTGCCTATCTCAGAGTCCTATTTTTGGGATACGAGTTGTCAAGTTAAAGCAGAAGCCTTGTGACACATTTCTTAGAGAAGTGTGCACTTCTACAACCGCCAAACACATTGAAAAAATTCCAATCGCTATTGGGTTTCCTAAATTTTGGCAGAACATACATTCCAGTCTATGCAGAGTGCGTAAAACCGTACTACGACTTGATTCATCCAGACCTTTCAAATTCACATTGGACACCTGAACATACACAAATCCTACGTTCAGTACAAGCTGACATGGTAGCTTGAAAACATTTACACAATCGTGTGAACACCACAAACCTGGTGATCTGCATAATTGTAGCTGCATCAGGATACACCTATGTCACATTCAATGAAGGAGACTCTGCACCCATTGCATACAAGTTGCACTTATGCTGAAATGCGCTTTGCACCAACAGAAAATATTCTGACTGCAGTACAGACTGCTGAGGTGAAAGAAAGATCATTGGCTCAGGGGAAACTAATAATTGTCGTGACTCTAGTTCCTGCCTTAGCGGATGTGACAAAGGCCAGTGTTCCAAACGTGAAAGCTTTACATCCAAGATGGATACAATGGGCCAACTCACTCACATCAATAGATGTATATTACATTTTTGACTCTACACTACAAACGCAGACATATCTGCAATATGAACACAAATATCTTCTGCCTAATGAAGTCATGCCTCTAGTTCAGTATGATTACATCATCTACACTGACGGTTCTGCTCCGCCTGCCATGGGGACAAAACACCAATAATCTGCAGTGTGTGCCGCTGTTAAGGGTAGAATGGATGATGGAGAATTCCCCCCTCACAAAACCTACACTCAGTCACTAGGTGATTGCACAGTGCAGCTGGCTGATCTAAAAGCTTTAATTCTGGCACTTGAGAATAGGGATGCCGGATTCCCCACACTCATAGTGAGTGAGTCGTATTGTTGTATCCAGTCTTACAATGAGTACTTACACTACTGGAGCCAGAATGGATACAGATATTCCAAAAGGGACACAATAAAGGACAAGCTGCTTTGGGGACAGGTGGCCAAACTAAAAGCATGTTTACTACAGACTCATGTGATTCACACTCTGAGTCATCAGCATGTAGGAACACACGTAGTAGGGAATTCCAAGGCTGATGAAGCCACAAAAGCAAAAGTGCAAAGTGCCTCAGTTGCTGCAACTACTCATTCTAATACGAGGATAGATGGAGACATCATGACGGCTGTCTACGCTGCGCGTGATGGCACCCACTTGCCGAAAGGCTTTCCACTCAAGTACTTCTACCAGTTAAGTGTGCAAACATACCATTTGCTCAGATTCCCGGAGTGGGGGATTGAGTAATACCAAACTCAGATTGCAGGTTAGGGTTGATACTAGCGGCACATGGAGGCCTAACATCTGCTCATGCAGGGATGGTGGCTACAATTTTATTACTGCAGCAACGCTATTGGTGGCCACGTCTATACAAGCAGACCAAGGACTTCATCCTTAAATGCAACATCTGCCAGCAGATGAAGGTTTCCACAGTAGCTCGCCCACAGCAGACACCTCTGTTGATCTCAGACGAGCCTCTGACTTGTGTTTATTTGGACCACTGCTGCCCCTTACACTCAGATGGGGCTAACAAATACATCTTGGTGGCAGTGGATTCCTGCTCTCGATTTCCAAGGGTTTGACTACAGCCATCGGCTGAAGCCCAAACTGTTATATAAGACTTGCAAGTGTTCATCGAGCCATACGCAATAGCCACATTTCATTCGGACCAGGAGCAAGCGTTCACCTCTAAGGCTTACAGAGACACCACGGCAAAATTCGGCGTAACTGTGCGGTACTCCTCCCCCTATCATCCTGAGGAAATGTGGTAGTGGAGAGGAAGAACCATGACTTAAAGCAGTCTTTAACAGCTAGAGTATTAGGTTCAGGTCGCAGTTGGTCCACCACCTGTGCAGGGTCTAGAGAACCCTCAATAATCTTCATAGAAAATCCCTGAGTGGTCGGACTCCGTGTGAGATCCTGTTCGGGGTTAAGATGTGGGTTTCAGACCTTGACAATCCCAATACAGTGGGCAGAAACACCATTTGACATAATTGAGCATTTGGATTTTTTACACGATCTTAACAACTTTCAAGAAGCTCAGAGCAACGTTCAGCAGAAACGTTCCGCACTGGTGAAGTGAAGTACGCACCAGCAACTCCTGGTTGGATTCCAAAGATCAGTGATAAGGACCGGGAGAAGATTGTGGACAAGAAGGAATTCAGGCCATCCTACAGGCGCCTGTACATGTCCTGGCTGTTGAAGGTACCAGAACTGTACTTTTACTGCCCCTTTCTGGCTGCACAAACAAAAGATTTGTGTCAATAGATCTCATCAAACCACATCCTGTGGCCGGTTCTATTCAATAGGCCTTGAGGGCTCCTAGCTTGCTACCTGTCGCACTACCCTACAGGAAATCCCGTTGGAAGCTTTGATCAGTTGAAGCTTCTTCTCCCCGGCTGGGGACGGCTAACACTAACATATCTTTTTCTCCTGTTACACCAATAAATGTCATACAATCAACATGTACGGAAACACAGATTTAAATTCTGAAACCAGACACTGATGGTGTCTACCTCAAGGTAGCACCATTTGAGTCAACTCCCAGTTCTACACAGCTGCCAGAGCTACTTAAACTAGATCGCACTGCCTCTGGCTCCTTCATCGACTTTGATGACTTCTCTTCAGATTTGTCTGACCCGCCTTCACTGCCCCAAGGCAGACTGCGTGAGTTTTATATTTGGCTGAAAAAGACATACTTTATGCGTCCATGATATATTTGTATTACAATTACATCACTTTTCTTCTTCATCTGGATTGGTTTTGTGACTATCTTTTTCTTGCTTCTGAATGGACATTATCTCCCAGAACGCTCTGCTGTTGAACTGGTAAACTTGGTTTTAACACCTCACTCTTCATCACACAAAGTGCGAAGAGACCTTTCCCTGTTGAACATTTTGGCTGTTCTGGTTCCTGATGGAATTGTTTGGGATAAGATATCATGTGATATATTCGGACCGACTGAAACACTACAGATTCCATATGTATTTAGAATTTCATTGGAAACACAAAGAGATGATGGACGGAGCGCTGAAACCTTTCAGATACTCACCCCAAGTCACAGATCTGAGTTGAATCCATCATCGTTCTTTAGCTCACTTCGCCACCCCAGTTCAGACACAGCTATATGCAAATCAGTCTTGACCCTGTGCCTCATGGGAACAGTCCACCCCGAACTGCCAAGCCATGTCTTCCCTGGACCGGAAACAGGTATCCTGGGACCGGTTTCGGGCTAACAGCCCTCATCAGCCAGGCTATCTTGAATCCAGTGGCAAAGTGAGAAAGGGACCCATGTCTGGGCATACCCTGCCAACTTAGGGTGAACAAAGCAAACACAAAGAGATGATGGACAGAGCGCTGAAACTTTTCAGACACTCACCCCCAGTCACAGATCTGGGTTGAATCCATCATCGTTCTTTAGCTCACTTCGCCACCCCAGTTCAGACACAGCTATATGCAAATCAATCTTGACCCTGTACCTCATGGGAACAGTCCAGCCCGAACTGCCAAGCCATGTCTTCCGTGGACCGTAAGCAAGCATCCTGGGGACCAGTTTCCGGCTAGCAGCCCTCATCAGCCAGGCTAGCTTGAATCCAGTGGCAAAGTGAGCAAGGGACCCATGTCTGGGCATACCCTGCTAACTTAGGGCGAACAAAGCAAACACAAAGAGATGATGGACGGAGCGCTGAAACTTTTCAGACACTCACCACCAGTCACAGATCTGGGTTGAATCCATCATCGTTCTTTAGCACACTTCGCCACCCCAGTTCAGATGCAGCTATATGCAAATCAGTCTTGACCCTGTGCCTCATGGGAACAGTCCAGCCCGAACTGCCAAGCCATGTCTTCCCTGGACCGGAAACAAGCATCCTGAGACCGGTTTCGGGCTAACAACCCTCATCAGCCAGGCTAGCTTGAATCCAGTGGCACAGTGAGCTAGGGACCCACGTCTGGGCATACCCTGCCAACTTAGGGCGAACAAAGCAAACACAAAGAGATGATGGACGGAGCGCTGAAACTTTTCAGACACTCACCCCCAGTCACAGATCTAGGTTGAATCCATCATCGTTCTTTAGCTCACTTCGCCACCCCAGTTCAGACACAGCTATATGCAAATCAGTCTTGACCCTGTGCCTCATGGCAACAGTCCAGCCCAAACTGCCAAGCCATGTCTTCCCTGGACCGGAAACAAGCATCCTGGGACCGGTTTCAGGCTATCAGCCCTCATCAGCCAGGCTAGCTTGAATCCAGTGGCACAGTGAGCAAGGGACCCACGTCTGGGCATACCCTGCCAACTTAGGGTGCACAAAGCCAACACAAAGAGATGATGGACGGAGCGCTGAAACTTTTCACACACTTGCCCCCAGTCACAGATCTGGGTTGAATCCATCATCGTTCTTTAGCTCACTTCGCCACCCCAGTTCAGACACAGCTATATGCAAATCAGTCACCCACGCACTCATAACCAGCAGAGTGGAGTACGGAAACGCCCTCTACGCCGGGATCAACAAGTCTCCGCTCCACAAACTCCAGACCATACAGAACACTGCAGCCAGACTCGTCTTCGGCATCCCTCGACACGAACACATCACCCAACACCTGCGTAGCCTACACTGGCTCCCCGTCGAGAAGAGAGTCACCTTCAAGATGCTCACCCACGCCTACAAATGCCTCCACAACACCGGACCCCGAGACCTCAAAGAGAGAATCTCCTTCCATGTACCCAAGAGAAACCTCCGATCTGCCAACCACACCTTTGCCTAAACCCCGTGCATCCGCAGGGCCAGAACAGGTAGAAGAGCCTTCTCCTACATCGCGGCCAAGACCAGGAACGAGCTCCCGATCAACATCAGACACGCCCCCTCTCTGAACATTTTCAGGAAGACACTCAAGACCTCGCTCTTCGACTGAGGCGAGCTGCTCCCCCCCTCCCCCCCAGAGCCTTGAGACCCTCATGGGTGAGTAGCGCGCTTACAATTCCCTGATTGATTGATTGATTGACTGAGCTGGACTTTACAGACACTTTGTGCTGGTCACGTTCAATGGAAACACCTTAATGCCACTAGTTTGTTTTTACCTTAAAATCATACAAAACAACAAACCATCATAGTCAAGAATGATATGACATACACTATGTTACACATAGAGAAGTTAGAAAAGTTACCATTCACCGTTGCAGAAACACCATCCTCTGATTGTATAATCCATGGCTTTATTTCTCTGCCAATTTCAACTTTTCACTTGCAATACTGCTTACAACACCATCAAGTGGAGAGATATGAAGCACTAGGAGAGGGATATGTGCATGAGTCATGGATTTTACCTTTCAAATACCGATGGAGGAGTGGCGAAACTGAGTTTTTTCTTAGCGGACTGACTGTGAGAGTACCTTTGGACATTCCTTAGTTTGCTGGGGAGTTTCACTTCATGGCACATGTAATGTGTCTAAGACAAACTTGTCATGTTATCTGAAGGATTCTCCAGCTGCTGTGATCCGTCTGGCTTTCAGATTGCTCTCTAAAGGGAGTTATTTGATGTTGAATGATCAGAGCTGCTGTGGGATGAAACTGGGTATCGCCTATCTGGTGACAGTTTCTGCGGTTGTGACCTGTTGAATACAAGTACTGTTTCTACCTGCCCATACAGTTAGGGATGCAAAGCTTTGACCTTTGATAAAGCTTTCGAATGTGCACTTTGATTATTAAGCAGACTGAAAGCCTTATTGTTCCAGAAGGATGTGGCCTTAACATCTGCAAAGGAGACGTTTGATCTTGAAGTTGCAAAGTCTTCTTCTGAGACACAATCACTACTCTGCACTAATTTCCCACACCATTTCGGGGAGCTAGTGCACCGCATTGTTAACATATCTAGTACTGCGAGGGTATCCCGCTCTTTTAAGTCCATTGGCTCTGGGTTGGTTAGCATCTTCCAGACGGTCTTTGGAGTTATTCCATTTTTTATGCAATCCATGCTTGGAAGCATTTTTGGAATGTTACCGCTTGTCCTGTTCCTGGTTGTCGAGACTGTGCTTTTATTTTTTCTGTTCCACAATGGATATCCCATCATGCGGCCAAATGGGGATGGCACTGCCACATGTGCTCCTGTGTCGCAATAGAATGATACAGTCCTTTGGCACACCTTTGCTTCAGGAACTAAATGACCACTGGTTCTTGTCCTTTCTTCCTGTCTGACTACAGTGCGTACAGCCTGTATTGCGCTGTCTTCTGTGGACTTTCAAGTGTGCCATGAACATGTGCTTAGGAACACAGTTGGTTCAATCTCCAGACATAAAACTGCTGGTGGGTCACCTAAAGGCTCACTCTGACCATTTTCCTTTGCACTTGCCTTTGCTTCTGAGCTCTTATTATGAGCCTTCCTGGGATGCTTCAGCTCCTGGTGATTTGGGTCCTGGCTCTTCTGCAGATTTCGCACTGGCTGTTCCTCCTTCGGCATCTGCTGAGGGGGATGTACTTGGACATATTTGCTCTATGTATCTGGTGCGTTGGGTGTCTCTGGGAACATTGTCAGCAGTTGCTGGGAACAGCAATGTTTTGTCTACTCCTTGGAACATATAAACAGTCTGGCAGTTTTGAGTTGTGGGAACTTTGATTTCGATCATGTTTTTAACATCCTAAGTTGTTTTTAAATTGCACCACTTTTAATTTAAATTGCTCATTTTTTTTTTTTTTTTTTAATTTTGACTTTCTAAATGCTTTTATTTTCAAAATAGTGCAATACCTTTTATGATTTTAGGGTTTTATGCCTTTTATCTATATTGTTAGCATTGTTTTAAGGAAGCTTTTTTAGTCGTCTCATGTCCAAGGAGTGGGTGTCATGTGGTTACATTATAGGCCCGGGTAGAAACACCACCATTTCACATGCTCACGTTTTTAAGTTGGCTTCTTTTCTTAAACACCATGACATTTGACACATATTTAGTGGTTCAGTCACCTTCTGTGTCCTGCGGGGAGTCAGCGAGGAGCCGAGCAGCCGTCCCGCACTTCCACCCCTTGAGAAGGCAAAACCGGGAGGAGGACGCCACTTGGGGGGACTACATTTCCCATCTTCCCCAGCACCGGAGCGCCTACAAAACACCCACGCCACCCCATGGGACGCGTGCAGGGAGGTGCCCTGGCTGCGCTCGGGCGAAGCCCGGGCCAAGGGCGGACCCGTCCACGCCCGTAGGAGGCTGGGCTGGGCCCCCTTTCTAACATCTGGTCCATCGGAGTGAGAGCTTCCAGTCTCCAGGTACTGTGTTGTTGTTATTTCATCTGTCTACCATTAAAGCGTTTGCTTAAGACGTATTGATATTTATAATGAGCAAGCGCAAGGGCCGCCCCGACCGCACGGGAGTAGCGGGAACATTGGATGCCTTCATTACACGGGCTGAATCAATGCTCAGCCATGAGATCAAGCTAACGGAGCGGTACCTCTCACTGGACCCACTGACTTTGCAGAGACACTCATAGCTAGACTCTTACAACTTGGGCACCATCCCGCTAATTCCCCCGCCTACCCCCGTGCAAAGCCCGTCTTTACCTTGCCCCGTACCAGACCTCGCTGTCCCCCCCCTCTGATACTTCAAACAGGCCCAGTATAGGAACGAGAGGCCGGGTTTCCAAGTCTCATAATGATGAAAACACGAGCGAACCACCAGTAAAGCGAAGGAGCGGCGTAGGACCACAAAAACAAAAACCAACTAAAGGGTCTCGATCTGCTAAACTTAAGGGGCACGGTGAACCTCCTCAACAGGGGCAAACTCTTGCCCCACTGACCTCTGACCGGGCAATGTTGCCCTCCCAGTCGGGTGGAGAGGATTTCTGGAAAAGAATGGAGACCCTGGTTATGGTGTTACTAAGCCCTCTCCAGCTTAAGCTATCAGAAATTGAAGATAGACTAGCCAAGTTAGAGGGCTTGGGTAAACCGAGCTACCCTCATATACAACACTCCTGCATTGGTATGGAAGAAGGACAATTGACTTATCGTGAGGTGAAGGAGGGTTCAAGAGTACCGATAACTGTAGGAGATCATCCATCCCAGCCACCCTGTCAGGAACCTCATTATAATATGAACCCGAGTATTTCTGTTCCCGCTCTTTACTCGCTTGGGCACACCACCGCAGCACAAAGGATTGGTAACTCTTCTACCTCGAGGGAATCTATACCCACTTCCCTTTTCCCTCACAGCAATGCCTCAGATAGGCCGCCAACTAACTTACAGATAGCTTAAAGAGGGGGTTGCAATGCTGACATCTCAAAACAGGAGAAAATGACAGAGGGGCAGGCCCACAATAGGTCCCAAGGAACCTATGCACGTCATCTGGTTGGGAGATTTTAATATTCACCCTTGTAAGCACAACCTAGAGAATGTATGTGGTTTGGTGGACCTCATGGGTAACCCGACATATCATTTTTACCATTGTTCTTATGGAAATAGCCTTAATAGGACACTCTCGGCCAGGAATATGGTGATTGCGAACAAGCATTCCCCCTTCTCGGACTCCCTACTAAAAACTTTCCGAACATTAGACCATGAAACAACTATAGATTTTATCCTGGTGTCAAACTCCCTCAGCGAGAGCTGTATTTACGCTGATGCCCAATTCACAACTTTTAGCGATCATGCTATTTTAACCTGCGAGATCCGGTCCGCCCCTAGAGAAGTGCCCAGTCAACAGGAAATAGGCCCACCTTTAATAGCAAGGAGAAATGGATATCAATTAAAGTGGGCCCAAATTGATAGACCAAAACTTCTTTTTCAAACGGTTAGCAACTTTCTTGATAGTATCGAAATCTGTTTGGATTCAAATATTTCTCCCTGCGAAATGTTATTAGGCTTTACGAAACTACTAGAACGTATAAAAACTGCGTTCACACGGTACAAGTCTGACAAACCCCAAAGGGCTAAGGGCTGGTTTGATTCCCCTGCTCAAAATCTAGAAAGGCCTTGGTAAAAGCTCTAAGGACACAACATAGAGATGCAACATTAATTGCCTCACTGCGCAGGGAGTATAAACAGGCAAGAAGGTCTAGGGGGAGGGTAATGAGGGAGGAGATTTGGGCTAGATTAGTGGAGGCCTCAGAATCGAGAAATAGTAAAGAGTTTTGGGATACGATTAACGCACCCTATTTTAAGACCCAAGGAGACCCTGCTTTAGATACCTATGTAGGTGGAGATGATTGGGTGGCACACTATTCAAGTATTTTTTCCCTCACTACTACCCCGCCCAATTCCCCTAATCCAATAGGCACTAACCCCCAGTAAAAGATAGTATTTTCTTTCTTAGAGGTGAAGTGCGGACTAGAGGCCTGCAGCACTGGGAAAGCGCCTGGCCAGGATGGGGTCCCAATAGACTTTTTTCAGGAGGATCAAGATCTTTGGGTCCCTCTGCTGACAAATGTTTTTAACAAGATAGCGCTAATAGGCCCTCCCCCTTCATGGAAGACGAGTGTAATAGTCCCAATTTATAAAAAGGGAGATAAGGGTAACCCCAAAAATTATAGACCTATCTCCCTTATAGACACAACAGCTAAATTGATGGGACGTCTCCTCTTGTCTAGGCTTGAGTCCTGGGCGCGGAATAGGAACCTCTTAATGCAGACCCAGTATGGATTCCAACAGGGGAAGGGCACTGTTGATCAGTACCTGAACCTCCCGCTAACCATGTATAAATATACCAGAGCTAAGGGTGGGAAACTTTACCTTGCTTTTATGAATTTATCCGCAGCATTTGACTGCGTGTACCACCCAAAGCTCTGGAATACTATGGTAGAGATGGGAATTGACTAGCCCCTAATCGATTTCATCTGCCAACTGTATTCTGACGCCTCTGCATCGGTTCGGTATGGGAGGAATGGGGAGCGCACCCGCCCCTTTAAGATCTTAAGAGGAGTAAGGCAAGGCTGCGTCCTCGCACCATTTCTTTTCTCAATCTATACAAATGGTGTGGAGGAGGCGCTGGCGGGCGCAACCCTGGATGTCCCTAAATTCGACTCCCACTGGCTTCCTATTTTGGCATATGCTGACGATGCCATATTGCTTTCCAGAACGGGCCTGGGCCTCCAGCGTCTCATAGAAGCATATGCAGCTGTTATGAAGACACTGGACCTAAAAGTCAAACAGGCAAAGTCTTTTATAATAATTGCAGGGGCAGGGGAAAAAGATAAAACCCCATACTTCCATATGGACTCACTAAAAATGGAGGTGGTCAACTCCTTCCCATATTTAGGAGTTCTTTTCAATAAAAATCAATCTTGGACACAGTTGGTGGAGGGAATGG
Organism: Calotriton arnoldi; assembly: GCA_963921515.1. Lineage (NCBI taxonomy): Eukaryota > Metazoa > Chordata > Amphibia > Caudata > Salamandridae > Calotriton > Calotriton arnoldi. The sequence goes on along the minus strand of CAWUFW010009253.1, from coordinate 226,621 downwards.
CTATGGCCATGGATAGGAGTTTAGCGGCATTAAAATCTTTCTCCAGGAGATTGGGCGCTAGACCTCTTGGCCCTATAAAAAAGATCTATCACGCCAAGACCGGTATCAGCCGCAATCTATGTGGCAGGCATATGTGGTATGTCGCCCATTGAACCACTCCAGAAAATTGAAAATAAATTTCCCAAATCACTGACCTCTCTTCCACAATCCTATTCAAATTACGTCTCTCATATTGAATTGGGCCTCCCATATATTACTCATTCAATTCGCTTGGCTCCACTCCTGCAGTGGCTATCGATCTGGCGTTGGGACACTGTCCCCCCCAACCAAAAGATCATAAGAGATATACTAAATATGGAGAACCACAGTAATATCAGATGGTTAAGTTATGTCGAGCGGGAATTTAGCGCCTTAGGCTTGATAAACCTCTTTAAGGACCGAACAATAAGTAAAACGTTCCCCAGGCAGAGGTTGGTCAAGACTTTTAAGCTGAGGGTCCAATATGACCGCAGAGAGAGGAATCATGGTGCGCAGATGGTCTGGATGTATCAACTAACACCCCAACTGCTTGAGGGAGAGTTCTCTTATTTAGCAGAGGTCCCACTCTCACATCACAAGTTTATTTTGCTGAGATTCCGCCTAAGTTTGATCCCGCTGATGCTGGGGTACCCGGGCAGAAGATTCAAGCATTCCGACTTGTCCTTGTGCCCGTGTGATCTTAATTCACCTCAAAATGACTTGCATCTGGTATTTTTCTGTAGTTTGTATACTCAGGAAAGAAAGATATTCATCATACCGATTCTAAAGAGGCACACCTTTCGCTTATGTCGGGTTGCATTATATTTCTTAAAATCACTGCCCAACCCATTTGTCTGTTTTGCAGTAGCATATTTTTTATGGGCATGCATGCGGAAAAGGAAATACGTGGTCCATTAATGAATTTTGAGGATCTTTTACTGCTCACTGTTTTTAAAATTTTATTAACTTCTATTTTAATGTATGTTCTATGATCCTAAGTGTGTATTTACTTGGGCATGCTTCATGTATTTGTTTTATGTGCTTTTCATGTACTTTTATGATCTGAATCAAGAAAGATCGAATAAAGTTTCTATGATGATGACACATATTTACTTGCATGCTTATGCAGGATAATATTTTCTGAAACAGCTCTGCTTACATTTCCACTTTGTATGCATATTATCAAATAGCTTGAACACTCTGTACAAGGGCTGAGTTCACTGTGAAACATGTAACTATCATCATCGTCATAATTTTTATTCGATTTTATGGATAGAATCACAAAAGACAAGTCATTTAAAAAACAACACACAGAATATCAGTGTCATAGTCATCCGTATTTTAAAACTCCCACCAGGAAACGTACAAGGGAAAAGCAGTTAAAAGGTGAATTCAACAACTATAAAAAGAGTAAGGCTGGCCTAACTTGGTTAGAATTGAGCGGTAATAAAATTGGGCGTATAAAATTGTGTATGCAGGTAGCTATAATTTGGGCAAAACATGACCACATGTAATATATTGTTGATCGAGGTGTTATCGCAGTTACAGGGGGGCAAATCTGAGTGTTTAAAACAGCCACGGTTAAAAGGGACCAGTTGGTGAAATAAATTTAATCTACAATAAGTCAACAAACGGCAATGATGGAAAGGTATATCCCAAGTCAGATAGCGTTCAATATTACTAACTGTTTTCACCAGCAGCGCGTATCGCATAGAATGTTTTGTTAAAGCAACATCTTCGCACTCTGACCTGAGCTTGTCCATAAGTGCAGATTCAACCCATTTACCATTGGCGCAAGTTATGTTTGTGGTGTTGACAAATATATCTGGCCTCTCTATAGCCCTCAAGCTACGTGCCACATACGCCAGCCATGGGATCTGTAAGGGCTTGTCTAATTGTAAGCTGTCTTGAATGATCAGTCTGCTAAAGCCCAACTCCTCCTGCGTCCAGATTGAGTTTGAGAGTTTTAATGGATTAAGGCGAAGCCGATCAGTTAAATATTCCAAAGCTAGTTCTTCATGAACGATTTCGTAAGGTGTGCTTTGACAAACACCCAGGAGGCTCCTTAAAAACGTATTTTCTACAACTTGGAGAGGGGCCACCTGGCTGTATTCCTAGATTCCGCTGCCATAACACATTAAGGGGATACATTTAGCCCTGTAAATCTCCAGAACCGATTGGATATGAGTGCTCTCCAATCGGCGGGAAAAATCCCTGACACCAAATATCGCCCTGCTAAAAGAGGAAACATTTTGATTAATGCGCGAGTGCCAATTGAGCTCAGAATCCAGTTGTATCCCCAGGTACTTGAACTTATCCACCCTTCTAATGTGCCAGCCATCTATTACATACTTCATTGTTCTTGTTTTTGCTGGGCCAAAATTCATGACATGTGATTTAGAAAAATTGGTGGATAGGTCAAGGCTGTTCATAAAATTAATAAAAAGAGAAAGAAGCTTGTTCAGGCTTTTAGCAGTACGGGCTATTAAAACTGTATCGTCCGCATACAGTAGAGCAGGAATGGGGCAGACACCTTCTCTTGGGGACATCAACATCCGCAACAGTCAAGACCTGCTCTAAACTGTTGATGTAAAATATAAATAAAAAAGGAGCTAAAATGCAACCCTGCCGTACCCCTCGTTGAAGTTTAAAGAGCTCAGTGCATTTCCCATTAGGGCCAAACCTAACGCTAGCGGACAGGCCGTTGTGCAAATCTCGCAAGAAGTTAATTAAAATTATATCAACATCCATCTGTTCCATCATCGACCAGAGCTTAGAGCGATTGACTCTATCAAAGGCCGAACTAAGGTCCATGAAGGCCAGATGGATGGCCCCCTTCTTGGCCTTGGTATACTTGCAGGTTAAAAGATAGAGATTCAGGGTCTGTTCTATTGTTCCCAGTCCAGGGCGAAACCAGTACTGGAGGTCAGACAGAAAGCCTCGCTCCTCGGCCCAGTCCATGAGGCGATTTAATAAGATCCTACCAATAATTTTCATCTCCGAGTCTATGAGGGAAATAGGTCTAAAACAGGCCGGGTCTGATCTGTTGCACTTTTTAAAGACAGGGACTATTATAGACTGGGACCATGTTGAGGGAAGTTGGCTAGATACAGCAGAGTTTAGGTGCAGTGTCCGTATTGGGGCCCACAGATCTGTACAATCCTTATATAGGTCACCAGGAACCCCATTGGGCCCTGGTGCCTTATTTAAGGGCAGCTGAGAAATAGCTCTAACCTCCATCAGGCTGAAGGTTAAGTTACGGTCTGTCCGGGGACCTTCTGCAAGCTCCGGCTCTGCTTTAAGGCTATAAATGGCCCTAAAATGATCCAGCCAGGCCTGAGATGGAATGGTACATGCCTGCTTGGTAAGATGGTCTTAAAAAAAAGGGGCAAGTTGATGACACTCCAGAAGGCAGCGCTGTTGTGCTGCTGACTAGTCATCGTCAACTTGTCCCAGGTCTCGTCTTTGATTTGGGCTTTACGGTCTTTACAGGCTTTCTTAAAAGTTGTCCTGGCCTTCTTGACTTTTTCTTGACAGCGGGGCTTAGCATGCAAGAAAATCCAGAGGTCCTTATGGGCTCTAGACTGAGCATTGTCTATCAAACCAATTAACCACACAGGTGGCCGGCGAAGCAACAATTTTGAGGAGTGCAGACTTAAACATGCAGATGTTAATAAATGAAGCCAGGATCCTCTGTGGTGGCTCAGCATCTGACAGAAAAGTTTGCAAATCATCATGACATAAGCCAACCAAGTTTTGAACAAAGGCCGATGGGACAATGCTGGCCCACTTTATCCTTCGACCCTGATCAGCTAGTGTGGTGGGCGCCTGGTAAGCGGGTGTAGAGCTCACCGCATTATTATCCCAATAAAATGAAGCAGTTAACGGGTTATGATTGCTCAGATGATGTTGTAAAACCTCAAAGTCTAAAAGTGTGGCGAGCAGACAACCAGAGACAAAGATATAGTCAATTACACTACGGTGCCCTCCCCCCTTAAAAGTGGGCATGTAAGCCTCCGCAGGGTCATCTTTGGTCACCAACAAGTTCCCCAGATTAAACTCCGAGATGGGACTGTTTGCCGCTTCTTCTTGGCATGTGTGTTTAAAATGTGCCTGGGTTACAAAAGGCCCCTCAAAATCAGATTCCTTATTATTAACACAGTAGCGGCACGGGTGCAGGTTAAAATCTCCCACCAACATGATTAGAGTAAAAGGGGGCTCTGACAGAAAAAAATCACCCATAAAACATTTAAGACTGGCCATAGCTTCTCTTCCATCTTTCGGGGAAACTGCATTATAAAAATTGATAAGGAGCAGTCTATGTTTGTTAGGAAATATTAAAAGGGTGCCGAAGATAGTTTTACATTTAGAATTTATCACCTGGACTTTACAGTTAAATTCTAATTTAAGTAGGGTTGTAAGGCCACCACTAGCACGCCCACTAGAAGAGCGGGTAGCTAAAACTGAATCGGAGGAATAACCGTCAAGATACAAGCAACCCTTAGTGTCCCATGTTTCCTGTAGACAGATCAGACCAAAGTTCTTCAGCATGCCCAGCCAGTCACCATCAAACAATTTGCTCTGGACCCCGACTATATTCCAACAGATGACCTTAATAGAGTCTAGGGTCACAATCACAGGATCCTTAGTTGGGATGGCATGAGTCTGAGAGTCTGTGATGGGAGAAGAGACCAGTCAATCGGGGTCATCTAACTCGCTCACTGGGAGGAAACGGTTGCTCAGTGACAGAGGAATGGTGTTAGATGAGGCCTGTGCATTTGCCGGGCGATCCCATAGCTTTCCCTGTTGTAAAATCAAATGTCTCAAGCCCCCAACGTTGGGGTTGTTGGATGGGTAGAAAAAGCCCAGTGGGAGAGTTGTAATACAGTCTGAAGGTGTGCCCATCGAACCTAAGGTGCGAAGAATTAAACCCGCCTCCAGAGGGTTATTAAAATTCACTATGATGCAATCTCCCTTTGCCGTTTTCCGGGTTTGGCCTATCCAACCCACCCTACGGACCATTATAATTTTCTCTGCCAGCATCTGTGTGTGGGGATATGCAGCGTTAGTCCTGGTTGCCAGCCAATGAACAGTCTTATTTTTAAGTTGATCGAAGTTTTCCTCTGTCCCCTCCTCAAAGGGGGCACAACCCCCAATACAATAACGTAGGGAGTTGCTGCCAGGGGCAGCTGGATAGTGGTATTGGAGGGGCAGTGTATCGGCTGTGAGTGTTGAGATGTGGCAGCGGCAGACAAATCTGTGCTGCTCAGGCTTCCCTGCTGCGTTTCCGTGCCAGGTGCTTGCCACCCAGGGTTAGCCTCCGTGACCCTCGGCACATCAGGTAAGTTGGGAGTGTAGGATCGCAAAGGCAGTTGTGGTAAGACTGTTGATGAGACCAGGGCCTGTGCTTGAGCCTGAGGTGTTGCACTCCCCTTCTGCTGGCAGTGGCGTCGCGGTGGAGAGCACTCAGACCTGCTTTCGGAATAGTATGTTGGAGATCAGCGAGCCGGTTGCTTATACTTGAATATAGAGTATCCACTGATCCCTTCATTGAATCAACAGTTTGCTCAAGTACAGAAATCCAAGTGTCAAATGCATTTAGGGCTGAAATAATCTTAATTTCAAAGTCTTTGAAAGATGCTAAAAGACTGTCAACTAGGGTATCCTTCCTCGTAACTTCAGGATAGACCCCTGCAGGTGTAGATGGGGCATGCACACGCTCTGGAATAATCTTCCTGCTCGATTTGTTGGAAGCGGGCAACCCTGGGGTGGAATTTTTGGGTCTGGTTCCCAGTTTATGTGTTTTGGCGGGGCATTTCAATGCGTCACTTGGGGTTACTCTTGTTATTGTCCATTCGGTGACAGAGCTATAACAATAGAATCAACAATAGCGGCCTGACTGGGACTTCGGCATGGTTACAAGGGTGAAGTTTATTATATAAACAACATCACTCCTTTGTTTAGACAGACACGCATTTTGCTGCCACTGATGAGGTCAACATATGCCGGAATTTCAGGCCCGCTGATTCCTGTTTACCTCATGCGATGGATGAGACCCTGCTCTCACAAGACGGGATCTCTGATGACACTTACCCACAGGTAACGGGGGAGTTAGATCACCCTACAGGGATTTGGCAGATTCAGCCACCCTGGCACGCTAGGTTAGGTAGCGGTAGGAGCAAAAAAGAACAGTATTAATATGCTTTCATATATTTTCTGTAAACAGCACAATGGTTGAATTGTTCATCTTTTTCACCATTCTCGTAATGCTAATCACCCTATTCTGTTTCCTTCTATTGATTATTGCAGCACACATATTTTTCTCAAGAATCACAATGCCTTAATAAATATTGAAACTGCATGTTGTGTATTTCTTGTGCATCTCTTTGGGTAAGCATGAGTAATCAAACGAAAGGGTTCTAGATCTGTTACCACAATCTTCTTGGGAAGCCATGGTTGTCATGTTCTGAGGTTGCATAATCCACCTGTTACCTTCCTGGTTAGGGATACAGATGGTGCACTGAGAGCTAGCAGGACTAAGGCCAACATATCCTGATGTCGTGCGTAAATTCAGTCTTGCACAGTTTTGATGTTTATGTTGTCCAACAAACACATAGTTTTAACTGAGAAAGTATAAGCCGTACGACATTCTGTGCCCCACTTACATTTCAAAGGGCTTGCCTCCAGCACACAAATAGGAAGTGAACACTAATCTTTTGTCACCCCAGACTTCTTGGAGCCTTGACAGGGGAAAGGAAGAACTTTTCAGAACCAGATATGGGAGGGGGCTTAGAATATTCCCCCACTTCAGAGGCTGGCACCAGGTATAAATATATGCCCCTCAGAACACCTCTTCAGTACTCTCCTGGGTCTGTGGACATTATATTGAAAGGACTGACTTGTTCCCCAGAGGACTGCCGTTTTGCTTGAGGCTTGCCTTGTTTTCCAGCTGACTGCCCTGCTGCTTGAGACTTGCCTTGTTTCCCAGAGCACTGCCCTTCTTCTTGAGACCTGCCCTGTTTTTCATAGGACAGCCCGCTGCTTGAGGCTGGCCTTGTTTCCCTGAGGACTGCCCTGCTGCTTGAAGCCTGCCCTTCTCTCTGCAGAGGAAGACTGGATCTGCTCCCTTCATCCCAGGTTACCTCTGGTTTTGAGCTACAGGGACACAACAAGCTCCAGTGGCCTACCTGTAATTGCCCAGCTGTCCTGCTGCAACTGGACCTGCAACTGGACCTGCAACTAGACCTACCTGAGCCATGCTGGTTTCTGCTAGAGTGAGACCCTGATCCCCAAGAGGTGCCTTCCCAGGTCCTAGACCCTTGGCTGGCATCAGAGTGCACTCCTCTACAAGAAAAGGAGCATTCCTGAAGCTCTGGACGTTTAAGGAGGTAACTTTTTCAGCAGGACTAACCTGGTAACTATATCCGGTCCACACTACTTCGCGGTTGGCCTGAAGTTGTAACTTTCTGCCGGTATAGCATGACCAGAGGGCTGCAAGTGGCACTATGTACTTTTAGGTGCTTTACTTACCTAAAACTTTGAAATTGCATATCCCCAGTATTCACCATTGTTGCACACCAGAATACAAACACTTGTGCAATCATGCATGCTTTATATGGAGTCCCATACTCCAATATGAAATCTTTATTGACCAACTACACACGTGACATTGTTTATTATGTTTTGGGTTTGCCTTTCACACGTAACTCCTTTTGTCCTTTTGCTTTTATTATTTTTTGTGCTATCTTATGCTTATACACTTTTTGTCCTTTCTTGCATTGTGGTGTTTTTCTCTCTTTTTTCATGTGGATATGGTCTTTCAATGACCATACACTTGGGGAAATGTTCGTGTTCCTATGACTCTATGATATCACATTTTGATGAATCATCCATGTATCGTATCTTATGCTTCCACTATCAGCCTTGAGAAAGCCCCAGTCATGCGCGCCAAGTAGGGGGCAAAACACATGTTGGCCGTTCTCTCAGAGCTTGTGATTCTTACACAAGAATCTCATTGAATTAAAGACAAAAGCAAACAAAATAAAGATACCTGAAGCACTACTCCAGGATCACAGACTCGTTTTATATATTGAAACTATAACAATATACTTGATAATAATTGAGCTCTGTTCTTGTATCCTCTTGTGAAACATGACTTAATGGGTTAGGGGTTTCCCATTCGCAAAGGGCATCTGAACTTACTGATTTTCCCCATTTCTTACGGACGGGCCTTTCCTGGAACATCTACCCCTCTTCTCTAAGCAACTTCACCCTGAGCATTAATCTCATCTACAGACCACAGGTACCGTGTACCAACTTCTCCAACTCCATCGCAGATATGGCACGCTACTCATTCTCCACACTAGCAACTACATCCTCCTCGGAGACCTGAACTTCCACCTGAAAGAACTTACCCACACCAACTCAGAATTACTCTTCAAAAACCTTGGAAACCTGGGGCTCACCCAACAGGTCAAGGGCCCCATCCACACACCAGACCCATACCTTTCCAACATATACAAACCACTGCCAGAAAAGTCTGCAGCAACTGGAACAGCATGCAAGGTAAGGAATGGAACCCTACCTTCAACACCTGCTGACCCGAGCACTGCAATGGTCACCACGAAGACATCAGAAATTTCAACAACTGAATCATCTCATGCGCCAACACCCTGGCTCCCTTATACACAACCACACAATGAGATCCACAACTCAAGCCAGTTGGTACACAGAAGAACTCAGGCTGATGTAGCACCACTGCAAACAACTGGAGCGCAAATGGAGAATGAGCAAGGATGATGAAGACAGGTGTTGAAGCTGTTTTTATAATTATTTTCTAAGGTAAATGAGCTACCTACTTTTTATACCAAATATCTACTGAAAAGGTCAGTAGAACGTAGACACAGAAGAATTAAATAAATGTTTCTGCAGTTGCTGAAAGTAAGCTGCTCTCGCAATGCAAGTCTTGCTAAAGAACCACATTCAGACAGTACATGATGCTAGCTTAAGCAACAGGCGCATGGGCACACCATATTTAGAAGTGGCACTGTCTACGTGTATTTCACTGGAACTGATGTTGCAAATAATTTCTTTAGAAATTACCGTTATTAGTACATTGCATTAGCTTGGAAAGTTCCAAAATGTTACAAGCAGAGAACACGTGGGTAGCAACAGCCACACCACCCCAGACCATGCAGGTATCACGCAGTGTTGGCCTCTTCTGATTGGCCTAGTGCTCTATACTTGTGTAACTTGCTGAGAGTACTGATGGGCAGAAGCCGCCCCCTCGCTTAATTTCTGAAGAAATGTCTTAATCCTGTAATTCTACTGAACATATGTTGCATGAATAATTACGGTTTTCCTTTGTGGTTTGCACCAATAAAAGGCTTTGGAAGACTTCTCCTCGTAGGACATTCAGCCACTTTGCTGTCTGTCTCTGTGCTACACGTACTATTGTTTTGAATCTTGTTTTATAATAAATTCTCTCTTTTATCATATGTGCTGACAAACTGGTATTTCTTGAGTAGGCTTCTACATTTGGTGAGAGAATGCGGCTCCAGAATTCCTGACATCTGCCACAGCTAGGCTGCTTCCTTCACCCTCGTCCGGAGGTTTCAGGTCTGACCACGATGCTTTCCTGCCTTTGATGTCTCTCTCCCTCCTTCCAGTCTGGGGCTGAATGCTTTTGCTGGCTGTGAGTTGTTGTCACATCTCTGGCTGCTTTTGCTTCACGTTTCCCCAGGTTTCTCTCAGCACATACTGATGGATTTTGTAAGCCCACTTTGATGGCTGTTGTAACTATTGTTTTTGTCTCACCCTCCTCCTCGAGGTTGGGTTTTTGGCATTTTATTTATTTTTATTTTTATTTATAAAGTTTTATAAAGCGCGAACATGACCAAAATGTTGTTGTCAGAGCGCTGTACAACCTAATATATAGCATTAAATATACAAGGAGCAAAATATAGAAAATACAGCATGAAAAGATAATACAAAGAGACATAGAGAAAACACCAGCAAAGAAATCAAATTGGCATGGATAGTCGCCTCAGATAGGAAGGACATTATTCAGCAGTCTCATTTTTACTTCGTTTTTTAAAAGAACGAATGAAGGGATGGTCCTGATCTCTGGGGGAAGAGAGTTCCAAATTCTTGGGGCAATTCCAGAGAAAGATCTCTTATAGGTTTTCTTTTTGTGAAATTTTGGGGGTTTCAGCAGTAGGGAGCAGGTACTACGAGAAGCTCTATTCCTTCCGGATAGCACCAGTTTCTGAGCCAGGTAGCGAGGAGTGTTGTGGTGGATGGCTTTGTATGTCATACATGCTATTTTTAGGTGGATCCTAGATTCATAAGGTAGCCAGTTCAGAGAGTGGAGGGCTGGGGTGATGTGATCATTTTTCTTTACGCCTGTGATGAGCCGTGCAGCAGCATGGAGGGTAGCCCTCAACGGTGCTTGTTTTATTTTCGGTAGGCCAACAAGGGTAGCATTCCCATAGTCAAGTTTGGAGATCACAAGAGCCTGAACCGCCATCTTGAGATCTGCATTGGGCAGGAAAGGCTTTAGTTTTTTTAAGATGTGGAGATGGAAATTGGCCGCTCTGGTTGTGGAGCTGATGTGATTCATCATGGAGAGGTTGTTGTCTAGTGTTATTCCTAGGGATTTTGCTGAATCAACAATATGTGGGGTACAGTTCAAGGCGGTGAGTAGTGGGAGCCAGTCTTTGATGTTAGAGGTGGTGTTAATAGGAATTAATAGGCGAGATTAATAGGAATTCAGTTTTGAGGGCGTTAAGTTTGAGGTGGTTAAGTGTTAACCAGTGTTGAGTTTTGTTCAAGATGTTATTGAGAGTGCTGATGTCGTTAGGAGAGGTAATCTTCATGTACAATTGCGTATCATCAGCGTACATATGGTAGGAGATGTTGGAGTGTTTGAGGATTTCAGTCAGGGGCTCCATGTAAAGATTAAACAGGGTGGGCGAAAGTGAAGAACCTTGGGGAACGCCGATAGTGACCGGTGTCTGATCGGATAAGTCATGATTGATTAGGACTCATTGAGATCTGTTTTGTAGGAATGAGCAGAACCATTGTGTGATTTCTGTGGTTGCCATGCTTTCGGGTGCCGCTCTTTCTTGCTGATGGGTGTCTTGGTTCCTCACTTTCTTTCCGTTACCTGGTAATTATCGCTGCACTTCTGTATTTTTTGGTTTGTCGCCAGACTGTCAAGTATGGCTGTTTGAGCCTGTTTCCCTTGCATGCATTCTCTGCTCCGGCTTGCCGCCTCTCTGTGCTGTGCAATTCTGACGCTGGGCCACTGGCGCCCGTCTTCTTGGCTTTGGCCCCTGAGGGCCTCCTTTGCTGTCTCTCTTTGAGTGTCCCTCCGGTTGTACCTGGTGGTGGGCCAGTTACAGAAGGGGGGAGGATTTTTTTGGGTCTCGAGTTTGGGTTCCTTCTCCTGTATATTATCTTATTGTGCTGTCCTCTATAAACAGGCAGTTTAAGGTCTTACTCTCTTTCTCGCCCTCTCTTTCTATTGTGGTTGATGCTGGGTGACTGGCATCCAGTCTTGGGTCACAGGACCCATTGGTTTTCACTGCCTGTGCTGTTTTCTCTGGCTATGCTACCTGACTGTGCTCTTCTCACTGATGTCTATCTGAATTTGGATTTTAGTTGCTGAGCCGTCGCCTTTGCCCCTGGAGAACGGAGAGGGCATCCGTCCATATTTTCCCTTGCCAGCAGTAACTCCTGACAGTAAGCAGTATCTTCAGACGGTGTGACAGGGAGGACGAATTTCTGCAGTTTCCTGTCTTGCCTGCGGAGACCTCTCAGCCAGGGGCAGAACGCTTCGGCCAGTGAGAAACACAGAGGGCGGTAAGCATTCCCGGATGGGACACCACTAGGTGAGTGCTGAGGGTGGAACCTCCTCCTTAGGTTGGGTTGTAGCAGGTAATACTCCTCGTTTTAGAGGTAGCGGGTATTGTTCTCCAGGTTAGGGTTGTAGCAAGTATTGCTCCCTGGGTGAAGGTTGGCAGCGGGTGTTGCTCCCCCTGATTGGCACAGGTATTGCGTGCCGGACGATACCTTAGGGGTGGTAGCAGGCAGTGCTCCCCATTTTGTTGCAACAGGTAGATAGGCGCCAGTTGATAGTTTGCGATTACCCAGGTGTGGTGCAGGAAGCCCACTTCAGTGCCGCCAGAGGATGGTCAGCTCTGGGACACTGCCTCCTGCTGGACACCAGGGGGGGTCTCCAGCTGTGACTGGGTGTCCACTTAATCACAACAGGGAGGGGGTTCCTATTGCATTCTTTGTATTGTACTACTGTTATTTTGATGTGCTGTTTCATGATTGTAGATTGGAGTGCTGTTATTTTTGATGAGCTGTTCTCCAATTGTTACATGGTGTTTTCCGATTGATTGAGATTATTGGTATTTTGGGGTATTACCAGCATTTTGCGATTGACTTTTCATATGCTGCTGTATCTCAAATGACTGCTCACTAACAGCCTTACTACAAATGTTATTATAAAATGTCATGATCCTATGTTGAGTCACAATGACGGACTGACAAGCAGACCTCCTGATGTTTACTTTGTATTGTACGTTACCATACGCCTGTGTGGCACTACTTATCACTCCTGACACCCCCAATGTTCTACTGCTGTTCCCACTATTGCTTTCCTGAGACCAGGACCCTTGGGTATAGCGTACTATAGAACACGGTACAGGGATAGCATTCCCCCAGTTTGCATTTAATGTGTATGGATGAATTGTATGCAGAGTTCACCACTATTGCACTAAAACTCTGAATGGTACCCCACAAAGGGATTCAAATACTGTCTCCTTTCTCACTTTTCTGTCTTCTTTCTTCTGGCTGCATAAGGGCGCAAGTACCAGCATCTTTAGCCCCTTTTTTTATACCATTCTCAATTGTGAATGCCCCATGGGGAACATGTAGCAACTGAACTGTCGTTATGCCTAGTGCATCGCTCTCTGCTTTAATTAACAGATGCGGCTGGCTGATGGAAGGCAGAGTGTTTTAGTGAATGTGTTGTCTGTTATCCTCTGCATTACCCCTGGGTAGCGCCTTCCTTTGTGTCACTGTAATGAAGTATGTTTGAACGTTTGTAGATGCTATAGGGTCAGCTGCTTACACATAATGTCATGGAAAGTCCACTGGGACAGAAGCGATTTTGAACACCTTGTCACCCAGCCCAGCTTAACATGACATGCTTTGACAGCCAAAAGACTTGACTTACAGTTTCCATTCACAGACTGATATGATACAACACTGTTGTCATATTTGTGACAAGTATTAGTTCTATACACGGGTACTACGGGTGCTCAAAACAACTGTTGGGGTGAGGAAGTTTACTTGTGGAAATGTACAATCACAGGACAAAGGTCAGGTGCCAGTGTTGGGAAACATTATACAGATTAGAGACATACCGATGACCGCCTCCTCAGACAAAGATCTTCAATGCTCTGCCTTCGCCACAGAACACACACAGTTAGCTAATACAAGAGAGATTTCGAAACCATGGCTTGCAAACAAGGAAGTGAGTAACACTGCACTGAGAGGAACAGAAGTATCGGAGCAAATGATGAACAACAGACAGAAGGGAGGAATTAGTGAAACAAGCATGTTCTTCTCTACCGATTTCAAGTGCACAGAACTTGGGAGACAAGAAGGGAGATAAATAGGTGGAATGGATTGCACACTAACTATACTCATTTTTCCAAGGGCACTAGATTTAAATATAAGAGCAGTAGTCTCTCAATTAACACGCAGGGAGCTGGCCACATCTGATTTCCAGTTTTTACTGCATAAGGATACACTGGACAATGTGTTTCAGGCCGCTCGAGGTGACCTAACGAACACTTATCGAGCTCTACATGATGTTATTCACCAGTGTTCGCAGGAATGGGTAGAGGTTCCGTCTTAGATAACACATAACATTTCCTGGCCTCAAAGCTTCGATGACACATATCCCCTATCCACAACAATGGCCCCTACACTTAATAGTATCATCTTGGAAACGGTTGCTAAAGTGCGACAATGGCATACATACAAATATGGTTCAATGAAAATTCTGGATGAGAATAGCGACAACAGGCAGGACCAGAATACGCTTCAAAATACAGGTCCAAAACATTTGCCCACAGCAACAGATACAATTGCATCTACAATGTTAGACAATCTCACAGACCCGCAAGTTGAAAAGCCTGACTGGCTCCAATGCGTAGGTTCACAACATCAGCTAATAGAACTACTACGCCTGGCATGTGATTGTATGGCAGAGGACTCATGTCTATTCTATGGCCTCTATGAGCCATACAATAGAAGATCAGGTGTATTGTTTGAGGTTAGCATGGGAGACCACAACATGAATGATACATAAAATGCACCACAGGATCGGCTCTATTTTAATGCTAGTGAAATGTACAACTGGGATTCAGCCCAAATACTGCTTAACCTTCAACAGGTAATAATAACCCAAATACAGGCATTTAGGAAGTTTATTAAAGAACTTAATGGCACTTATTTCGGTCACAAATACAAGTATCAACATCTTCTGAGACACCTGGCACTCCTGATAATTCCGTACACTGGGAAAGTCAGACGATAGTCACTGAGCAATGTTCTTTTTTTTTTTTTATAATAACAAATTTTATTCAGGTTTTTATTATGGTACAGCGTGTCCGGAAGGCCCATACATCCACAAGATTCAATACAGGTTTGCAGCATACCAATTTCCTGAAGAAAAAAAAAACAACAGATGAACCAATGTAAACCTAGGCACAGATTAGGCACTCCCTCCCACCAGGATGTTGGAGTATAGTGTCGGGCGAATTGAGAATGACTATATTAGATGTGACCGCGGCCATATGGCTGCATTTCCTGCTCGAAAAGAGATTCAGGGGACACTACAGCTGGTAAGTCTATACCTCTGTATTCTGCCTATTGTTTCCATATTTTCTTGTGCTTCTACGGGCAACCCCGTGCTTTAAATACCGACAGTTCCATTCCCATACATCTGTCCATAGCTCCCCTCCACCCCCCCACGGATGGTGGAGTGGATCCCTTCCAGTGTTGGGCGGTATCTCGCTTGGCTAGTATAAGCCCCAGGAATGGGAGGTGCTGTTCGTATCTGTTTCCTCCAATCTCATCTGTGCTATCAAGAAGTACTAATTTGGGATCAAATGGGAGTTGCCAGGACAGCACCCTGGTGAGGCAAGCCATTATCCCACGCCAGAAGGGCTGGAGATCACTGCAGCTCCACACAGTGTGAAGAAAGGTACCGGCCTCCCTATTGCATCTGAGGCATGTGGGGAACAATATCACCCCCATACATCAGAGACGAGACCTGGTATAGTAGGCCTGATGAATGTACCTAAACTGGAGCAAGCGGTAGCGGGTCACAAAGGCAGCACCCCGAGGACTCGCCAGCGCCTCTGTCCAGTCATAATCTGAGAGATCTGTAATGTCGCCCTCCCAGGTCTTCCGTAACTCCCCCAGTGTGGTACAGTTATGGGTAACTAGTGTTTGATAGATTTTTGGGATTTTGTGAGCTCCTAGGTCTCCCGTTAGTAGTCGTCCTTCAAGTGAGTGGAATTCCGGAAGGTCCGGAAGTGTTTTGATGTATGGTGTCAATGCATGCCGAAACTGTAGGTAAACTGACTATGATTAAGTTGGAATTCCTCCTGTAGTTGTTGAAAGGATTTGAGTACTATCCCCTTCATTTTTTTTTTTTAAAACAGAATTTTATTGATTTTCTGGAAGCAATACAAGCAACATCATGGACATCAGAGTATTACATTTGGGGAGGCAATATGCACTTTAATCATGACCATCAACATTCCTGTGATCCTCCCAGTGAGCTATGAAGGAAGAGTCTCGCCAGGGCCCCAAGAAGCACCCTACTAAAACCCCATCAGCCCCCCGTGGGAGCCCAACTCACATCTTCGTTCACTACCCTGCCTGCTACAGTCCGAAGGGCAGATTCAGACAAAACCCTCTAAATTCCCAGCCCGCCCCCTAACTCTTACCCACCCCAACAATCCCTCCCTCCCCCTCCAGCCCCCCAAGCATGCCGCTAGCCACTAATATACTCAAGGGGTCCACCAGACCCCCTGCACCACCCATCAAAATCCTTGCCTTGCTTGTCTTCACCCAGGGTAGACCGCGAACACCGGGGGAGGACCTGTGCAAGACCCTCAGCTACCTCATCATGCCTCTCCCATTGCAAGCGTCAGCCACTTCAGGTAACCTGTGCACCCTCCCTCTCAGCAAGGGGACCCTCTTCGTCCTCAGGGGGGTGCTTAGTCAGCTCCACAAGTGCCACCCACGCCCGAGCCATATCCAATGTTTTCTTGTTCTCGGTACGCCTAGCCATGCCCATCCTGTAATTCCCTTCACTCTCCGCCCACATCACAAGCTCCCTTCGCCAGCGCACAAGAGCGGGTCCCTGCCTTGCCTTCCAATGAGTAGTAAGTTCTCGTTTTGCCAGGACTAACCCCAGATCAATGAACCTGCTGGTGACTTTGGTTTTAGCAGTGTGCGGAAACTCGTGTAACAAGCAAACCCTTGGCGTCAGAGCTACCTCCCTTTCCGTCACAGTCGCCAAGGTAGACGTCACCCCCCGCCAGTAGTCCCCCAAATGCGGGCAGTCCCAAAACATGTGAAGAACCTCGCCCCTCTAGCGCTGCAGGGCAAGCTGCCGACGCCCCCAAAATAGTCATTGATTCTACCAGGCGTTAAGTATGCCCTATGTAAGACATAGAATTGAATTAGCTGAAAGCGAGCGTTCGAGTGAACTTCCACGCCCTCTCTACCACCGCCCCCAAGGTTTTTCCTCAATGGGTTCCCCAAGTCCGCCTCCCATTTGAGTCGCAACGCCTCCAGGGGCTGGCGCAAGTCCTGGGTGATTCGCCGATAGAGACAAGTTACCGCTTTAAGGTTCCCGCTGCCAGCACTACATACTGGCAGGGAAGGAACGTGTCCGGTTCTATTAACCCCTTCCGCCAGTGCCTCCGGACAGCCGCCGACAGGGCCGCATGAAACAGGAAGTCCCCCCGGGGAAGATCATGGCGCTCCATGAGATTATTAAAAGGTAGGAGGTTGCCGTCCTCGTAGAGGTCACCCAATGTGATAACTCCTGCCTCCTCCCAGGATTGCAGCTTACTCCAGTCACCCCCGTGCGGCAGCACCTCACACATACGCAGCGGGATCTCTGGTGCATACGGGATCCCGATGCACATCCTCCTAGCCATACGCGCCCAGCACCGCTGCACCACTCGCAAATCTGCCGGCACTGCTTCACCTCTCAATGGTATCCGCAGAAGGACACAGGACAATAGCCGCCAACTCGGACCCGACCCCCCAGGTCTTCCGGGTGCCTGATGTGGCCCGCTACCCATTTCGTGAACCATTGGAGCTGCGCAGCATAGTAATAGGCCTCAAAGTCTGGCAACGCGAAGCCCCCTCTGCCCTAGGTCGCTGCATGGTACTTAGGGCAACCCTCCCTTCTCCCAGCCCCCCACAGGAACCCTGTGATTAATGAGTTAAGCTGCGAAAGAACTTACCCGGGATCCAGACAGGGAGCGTCCCGAAGCAATAGAGGAACCTCGGCAGCGTGACCATCTTCACTAAAGCCACCCTTCCCGCGACGGATATTGGAAGAGTCCCCCAAAAGTCGAAACAAGTCTTGGCACTACGCAATGCTCGTCCCACATTGCCCTCCAGCAGGTCATCACGATCGTGATAAATCCGTGTCCCCAGGTAAGTCAAACAACGGGATTCCCATGGGACGCCTCCCGCACTCTGGCGGTCCGGCCTGTCCGCCCTGGTGGGGAACAGACATGACTTGGACCAGTTCACGCGGAGCCCGCTATTCTCCCCAAGGTCCCTAACAATTCTTTTGCTCCTTGGAAGCGCATCCCGGAGTTCGGCAGAAACAGGAGGAGATCATCCGCATACAAGGCTATATGTTGCACCTGCCCCTCCACCAGCAACCCAGGGTAGAACCTCCCCATCCTGGCATGAGCAGCCATGGGCTCCATCGCCAGGGCAAATAGCAGTGGGGACAACGGGCATCCCTGCCTCGTCCCCCGAGCAACCCCACAAGCAGCAGAGATTAAGCCCCCTGTCCTGACTCTAGCCGTGGAAGAACTGTACAGCAGCGTTGTCCACCGTATGAAACCCTCCCCAGGCCAAATTCCCGCAGCACATTGAAAAGGTAGGGCCACTCCAAGCTATCAAAGGCCTTCTCAATATCGACCGCAAAAATGCAGGCTTCTTCTGTATCATATGTGTCAGACCCCAAGATATGCACAAGTCTGCGAACATTCATTGCAGTATTCCGGGTTGGGATAAACCCGGCCTGATCCTTGTGAACCAGCGCCGCCATATGGGGCATCAAACGACCCGCCAGTACCCGGCTTAAGATCTTATAATCTAGGTTAAGCATCGCAAGGGGTCTGTACGAGGAGCGGTCCCAAGCGGGTTTGTCCGGCTTGAGGAGAGGGACTATGATGGCTTCGCGCGTAGAGGCAGGGAGGACACCCTCATGGCGTCCTCTATTGTACAGCGCCACCAGATAGGGAACCAGAACCTCAGCATAAGCCGCATAGAATTCCACTGGCAGCCCATCTGTGCCCGGCGTTTTATTCCTGGCCATGCGCTTTATAGCACAACGGACTTCACCCGCCTCGATGTCCCTACCCATGGCCGCAACCTCCACAGGGTCAACTTTAGGGAGGTCTGCTCCCAGCAGAAACCCTTCATCTCCAGGAAGTCCGGGGCCCACCCTGCTCCGATACAGCTCAGTATAGTACTTCAAAAATTGTTCATTAATACCCCGTTGGGTATAGAACACCTCATCTCCCTGGCCTCTCAATTCTAAAATTACCGTCCCTCTACGCGCCGGGTTGGCCAGCCATGCTAGCAATGCCCCAGATTTGTCACGTTCCGCATGCGCCCTGTCTGTATAAGCCTTATAATCGAAGCAGCGCAATCGTTCGAGCTGGACCGCTAGCTCCTCTCGGGCCGCAAGCAACTCATCATGCTTGTCCGGACACTCCGGGCGCTCCTGTTCCAACACGCGTAGTTGCTGTTCCGACTTTGACACATCCTGCAGCAGTACTCTGCGAACCCCCACCACCTCCCCTATACAGCGCCCCCTAACCACAGATTTAAAAGCATCCCATTCCACCAGCGGAGAAGATGCTGTATTGACATTATCCCTAAAATAGTCTTCAATGGCCGATCCCAGAGCAGCCCTAAACACCGGGTCTTCCAACGTGTCTGGCCTGAGCCGCCATGTGGGAATAGCAGGTCGGTCTCGTAACCAATGTAAGACCACCAGCAGAGGGTTATGATCAGATGACGTTCTAGCCAAATATTCACTTTGCACCATCCCCCCATGTACGTCCGGAGAGCAAAGGACTGAATCCAATCTAACATGCAGATCATGCAGTGACGAGAAGTAAGAGTAGTCCCTGTCAGTCGGGTGATGCGCCCTCCATGTATCGGTTAGTCCCCATTGTTGCTGCCAAGCCCGTCGCACCGCAGCTAGCCTGTGCACCAGGGCGTCTACAAGGGGGATGAGAGCGGTCCAAAGCGACGTCCGTGATACAGTTAAAGTCACCCCCAGGAGCACAGACCCCACCAACATTGGTGCGAGCTTCCGTGAAAGATGCGCAAAAAATGAGGCTTGATCAGTATTAGGGGCATATATACTCCCTAGGACAATGTCTCTACCGTCTAAGCGCCCCGTCACGACGACATATCTACCCTCAGGGTCAATCAGCTGCCCAGTGCTTTGGAACGGGACTCCAGCTCTTATCCAAATAAGTGCGCCCCGCGCAAACGCCAAGTATGTTGTGCAGAACACCTGCCCTCGCCATCTGCGTTGCAAAGCTAACCCCTCTTGCTTAGTTAAATGCGTCTCTCGAAGAAGCGCAATCTGCACTCCTCTCCGTCTAAGATAGGCATGGATCTTATGGTGACGTGTCATAGTATGCATCCCCCTAATATTCCAGGATAAGCACCTGATACCTACGACGGTTCCCATGGCGCAGTTATATGCATCTTGCCCTCCATATCCCCCCCAGCGGCATGCTTGGCCCCAAGAACTCCCACCCCCCCAACATCCCAGTACCCCCAACTCCCACTCCCCAGGACAGGTTCCCTTGAACTAGTTCCCATCCAAACTGATACAACCACAACTGTGTGCAAAGGGGGTAGTGTGACGACCCTATGGGACCCAAAGCCCCTCCCGGCTCTCCCCCGTTCTGTACCGTATGAGGATCCCCATTAAGACTGAGCAAATTGGCGCCATCCCTCTCTATCTGCAGACCAAAACCCCTGCAGCGACCAAGCCTGGAGCCAGCCACAATCTATCCCACCCCACCATCAACTGTCGAATCAGCCAAGCAAGTCCGCCGTGCGTGGAGTGACCACCGGCATCTCAGAATCAGAGTCCCCGTTCGTGCTTCCTGGCAGAGACGTTCCAGAACTGCCCAGCGCTCGGTTAGTGGAATCAGAGCTCGGGCTGATCCCACCTTGACTGATCTCTGCAACCGCCTGCACAGCTCTGTCTCGCTCCAGCCGTTGATCTGGCAGCAAAGATGGCCTCTGCGGACTCACTCGCTCAGGTGATCTCTTCTCTCCGTTGCTTGCTGTAGAGGTCCGGCGCGTCTCTAGCCACTGCCATCCATCCTGCGGGGTACTGAAGAAGAGCGTACCAGCGCCGTCCTCCACTCGTAGGCGCGCTGGAAAGAACATGGCGTATGAGATGTGAAATTGGCGCAATTTCCGCTTTAAAGCAATGAAGGAGGCCCGCTGCTTCTGGACCTCCCTAGTATAGTCCGGGAATATCATCACCTTGGAGTTTTCGATTTGCAGCTGTTGCTTCCCTCTGGCCTGCTGCAGAAGGTGATCCCTGTCCCGATAATGCAATAGTCTCGCCACGAACGGCCGCGGTGGTGCTCCCGGCTTGGGAGGCCGAGCCGGGACCCTGTGGGCTCTCTCAAGGGCAAAAAACGGGGACAACCCCTCCGGGGCAACCTCCGTCCGGAGCCACTCTTCCAAATATCGAACAGCGTCGTCTCCCTCTGCTCGTTCTGGAACCCCCACTATGCGGAGGTTATTCCTGCGGGAGCGCCCTTCACTGTCCTCTGCTCTCATCTCCAAGACCCAAACTTTGTCCTCCACCTGCTTCAAGGAGCGCTGCAAGGTGGCCACCACCTCCGGGACCCCCTCTAGTATTTTCTCGGTCACTTTCACTCGCTCCTTTAATTTCCTGTGGTCATCCTTGAGCAGAGTAAGGTCCACTCCAATGGCGTCAATCTTCGTCTCAAGGGCCTCTCTGGACGAGGTGATGGCCTGCATTATATCGACCAGCGTAGGACCTCCCGGGCCAGCTGTGTTGGCGCGCTCCGTCACCTCATCCTCGTCGTCAGTCTGCTGCCCTGCTCCCTCCACCTGAAGGACCGCGTAGCCCTTCCTCCTGGATACTCGCCCCATCTCGGCAGTCCACCAAAGGCCGCGTAATACCCCACCAAAATCAGAGTCACTCACGTACCGGTATTAACTCCGCGCTGGGGCAGCCTCTACCAGCAAGCGGGTTACCGCAGCACGGTTGGGCCCCACATTCCCGTCGTCAAAGCTGCCCACGGGCCTCAGGGCATCCAGCTGGGGCTAAGTTCAGTGCGCCTCCGCCGGCACCCAAGTCGTATCTCCTTCAACGCACTCGCTTCGGTCCAGTGGGCCACAAGAGGTCGTGCGGCGCCCCTCCAGCACCAATATCAGCGACACATCAGCGTGGTTCCGCTCTTCACCTAGGACACCGCAGCAGTAGAGGGCCCCAACCACAGGCGTGCGCCCAGTACAATAGCGCCCAGCCGCAAAGATAATGGGCCAGGGGTTCTCGCCCGGGCTGATACCCCCCAGCAGCCAGGAAAGGCCAGCCAGCTCCCTCTCTCTGTGTCTCGCTCTCCACGGGCCGCACTGCCCGGGCCCTCCAGCCACCTCCGCGTAAGAGGGAGTCAGAGCGGGCGTCCCGCTTTCAAGCAGCCCAGCGCGCACTCACCAAGGTCCGGCAGGCTGGGGTAATCTCCTCCTCCTCGACGATCCACGCCGATCCGGACCTCCCCAATCAGCCTCAAATGCCTCCGCAGCGCAGGTAGGTCTCACGCACCGCCTGTTGTTCCAACTCTGCCCCGCCGGGGCACCAGTCCCCCCCACAAAGTGCCGCTCACAGGCCTGACGGGAACCAGGCGGATCCGATCGCCTCACTCCGCCGTTGATGTCAGGCAAGTCAGGTCCAGTTCGCCAGCTTCTGGGGGTCAGTGGGGCTTAGGAGCACCCCAGAGCCGCTAGCTCAGCGTTTCAGGATCGGCGGGCAGCAGGCTGTCTCTGCAAGCTCCGGTCGCCCGCACCCTTGGCAGGCAGCTCAGCCAAGTCAGCGGGCCGCCATTTTAGGGTCCGTATTCGGTGCCCGATCCAGCTCTGCCCACCACTTCACCAATTCCCCCACAGCCGTGGGCAACCGCAGACCCTCCCTCCGAGACCGGGTTCAGAGAGCCTCACCGTCGCTCCGGCACAAGTCGCAAGGCACAGCTCAGTGCGACCCACATCGGCTCCCGCGACCGATGGCAGCCGCCATCTTAGGTCGCCACAGGGGGAGTGCGAGCAGTGCAAGAAAGTGGAGTTTTCTCCGTCTTTCAGCCTCCCAGGTCGTCGCCAGTTCTCCCACCAGGGCACCCGGTGTTCCGACGCGATATGGCCGATCAGGAGCCTCTTTAGGGCATCAGGATAACTTGCTATGGAGGGAGGCCACGGAGGAGCTTCAAGGTCCGCTGCTTCCTACATCGGCGCCAAGCCACGCCCCCTCACTATCCCCTTCATTACATCACCGAGTGTGGATAGCCCGATGAGGTCCCAAGCGCGGAACCCAGATAATGCAGCTACCTGTCGGACATAGGTTCCCTGCCACAATGGGGTCATCTGTGTTTGTCGTCCCTCCCAGCCCATCCACCAGACCGCGCATCTCCATAATTAGAGGACTACCTTCATAGCTGGGGGGTAGGTGACCCAGGCTGGTCCGACTATATAATAAGTTGAGCAGTGTTTGATTATTAATCACGCGTCTTCCACAGCGAATGTGGGATCTGTTTGGGGCTATACCACCATTCGTTGATATTAAGTAGGTGAGAGGCTGCATAATAGGCGAAGACATCCGCCGCAGCTATCCCGCCACAATAGGTGGACTGCGTGCATGTCCGCAGGGCGACCCTGACAGCCCCACCACCACATAAGAAGTTATTAAGGGTAGCATTGACCTGGTTGAACCAGGATTGGGGGATATTATAGGAGAAATTCTGGAGTCGATATAATATCCGTGGTAATGAGACCATCTTGAAGATGGCTGACCTACCATACAGGGATAGGGGTAGGGGGGACCAGGCCTGAACCTCATCCCGGATTTTAGGTAGCAAGGGGTTTATGTTATGTGTCCAGGATAGTGTCGAATTCGGTGATATGAATATGCCCAGGTATTGATAGCCCCCTGATGCGTGTGTTAGCTGGGACACCCATGTGCCTCTCCCCTGGTCCCCACATAGTGGAAATAGGACTGATTTGGTCAGGTTAGTACAGAGTCTGGATGTTTCCCCAAGTACTCTAAGTATTTGCAGTATCCGTGGGCCTGTGAACCCACGGTCAGTGAGAAAGAACAGGGCATCATCTGCATATAACACGATCATGTACGATACCTCCAGGGACCAATCAAATCCGTGCACAAGGGGGTCCTGCCTCACCCACGCTGCTAGTGGTTCTATCGTGAGTGCGAAAAGAAGTGGGGATAGTGGGCACCCCTGCCTGGTACCCCTGCTGATTGGGAATTGAGCTGACGTTGCTCCAGCTACTCGCACTGAGGCTGATAGATTTGTGTAAAGGAGACGAATATACAACAAGAATTGCGGGTCAAAATTAAGGGCTTGTAGTAGGAGGAATAAATACTCCCAATTGAGAGAATCGAAATGTAGGAAAGTAGGATCTACTTCTTATGGTTAACCCCACTTTTTGCTTCATGTTACACTGTTTTTGACTAGTCTGACTGGGATCCTGCTAATCAGGACCCCAGTCTATCTGCTTTCTCCCTAAAATGTTATGCCATGTACTTAGGTACACTCCAGATTGGATATGGGGTACCCTTATAAGTCCTTAGTATATGGTACGCATATACCCAGGGCATAGGTACCCCAGAGTCCTCCCATTGGGCTGAAGCATGTATTATGCCACCCATGAGAGGCCATGCAAAATGGAACTACAGGCCTGCCATTGCAGCCTGTGTAAGTTGGTGCATGCACCACTTACTTTAGATATAGGTTTACTATATATATATAGGTCACTACACTTAAAAACTACTTTAAGTCACCCCTATAGCAGGCCTTGACAATCCTGAAGGCAGGATGCTGGGTTTTACGTGAGAGGGTGCCCCTGCATGAGCAGAGCACCCCTGCAGCCTTCGGAGACCATTCTCCCGGGTTGTCGGTGATGCAGCCCGACATATAGGTAGAGGTGCATTATATGCTCGCGTAAAATGCTATCTCGAAAATGGCTGCAATAAACCATGTCGTGTTTGGTATCAAACACCTTGGAATCATACCTCCACACCGGTAACTGGTGTGGGAGGTATGATTTCACCCCTCAGAAGCAAGCTTCGTGGGTCCCTGGTCTTCCCGGTACCAGCCTTCTCGACCCGGTACAAAATGGCTTACCTGGCTGTAGGACCCTAGATTCGATGTGGACAAGATTCTGAACAAGAAACCACTGACCTTGGACCGTCTGGACACTCTGGACTTCGCTGGACTTCGACTGGGCCCAACTTCGTCTCCCTCTCCGTCCAAAGCATCGTCTGTGCCCGTACATCATACAGGCTCCGTGCAGGACCTGTGGAGCAACAAGGACAACTGAAGTATCTCTCTTGGAGTGAAGGAGTCACTCCCCTGCGTTTGCAGGCACCGTAATGCAACTGACTGGTCTGCTGATCCTGAGCTCCTGCAGACTACGAAGGCTCCAGCAACACAGAAGGTGGGTTCCTACGTTCCTTGAGATTGAGCTGCCCTCTCACCAAGTTTGAAGCCAGTATCCCTCGTGGAGACCGCATAACCCAATCCCATGTGCACCCCATACTTTTGCAATTGCATATGCTTGTTGGTATTCCCCAACTTCGTGCATTGGGCTGTCGATAGCCCTCAGCTCTGCGCACATTTCATACAAAGGATTTTGGTCTCCTCACAATCTGTGCCCTGCAGGCTGTTGCTTTGTGAAACTGCTAGAGGTCCCCTCGCGACTCCTGTGCCTTCGGCCTGTGGGTCCATTTGAGGGACAACACTGATTTTCTTGGGCTTCCCTGGTTGCTCCAGGCCTGCCCTGACTTTCCTTGCTGTGGTGAGTCTCCTGGTCCTTGCTGGGCCAGACCGTGACCTTCCTTGACCTTCTTCATGGGTTGCCGCTGCCAAGGCTTGTTGGTGCTCCCGCCGGACACCGACCCCATAGCACTCGACATCCTTCGTGAGACAGCTCGTATCTGGCTCCTTGTCATCCTCGACATCTCCTGGTCCCTGCAGCTGTAGAGTCAAGGTCTCCCTCTTCGCACCTGAAGCACCCGACATCGGTGGGCATTCGTCTACCGAGCCCCTGGTCACTCCTGAGTGACCCAGACTCTGTCCCCTCTGCTTTCAGGTTCCTTCCATCAAGAATCCACCTGCGGATTCCACCGGACACTTTTCTTCTTTCCAGCAGTGGCATTTCTTTGAAGACTCCCATTGAGAACGACGGCGGTTTCCGTCGCCACTTCAATCAATCAATCAATCAGGGAATTGTAAGCGCGCTACCCACCCATGAGGGTCTCAAGGCACTGAGGGGGGGTCCGCAGGTCTGTTTAGCCGAAGAGCCAGGTCTTGAGGGTCTTCCTGAAGATGTTCAGGGAGGGGGCGCGTCTGTTGTCTGCCGGTAGCTCGTTCCAGGTCTTAGCTGCAATGTGAGAGAAGGATCTTCCGCCTGCTCTTGCTCTCCGGATGCGCGGTGTTTCGGCCAGTGCAAGGTTGGAGGATCGGAGGTTTCTTTTGGGTACGTGGAAGTTGATTCTGTCGTTGAGGCGTTCAGCCCTGGCAACCCGGCTTCCCTGGGATAGGTAACTCTGGTACTTCGGTTTCCACGGGTGAGGTGGCTCTCCAACCTTCTATGTTCCAAAGGGTTTCCTCGTAATCCACTGGGAAGGGTCCTTAAACATTAAAACTGCAGCCGCGACTCTCCTATTGAATTGCACGTAGCACACGGTCGTGTTCACACACTGCACCCGTCCTCCGTGGAGTCCCCACTCACTCACCTTGGGTGGTTCCTTGGGGTCCCAGCGATTCTACACTCTCTAGACACTGTCTTGACTCGAGTCGTGGTTCTTATACCACAATTTTAGTATAAGGTTTGGTCTCCCCCTGGAGCCCACTGTGTATTAGTGCTACTTACTATTGATTCTGTGCTAAAGTATTGTGTGCTTTGTGTTTATCTGCATGTAGCAGATACTGTGAGGTATTTAAGGTGTGTTATAATAATAAATATATATTCTTATAACTATTGTGTTGTTCTCCTTTCATTTAACCATACAATAAGGTTGCATTCTGGTAAAACAAGCTGCTTAACATTCCTTCAAGACTAAGCCTGAAGGCTGCTCTCCACAGCTACCACATGGATAGCTTTCTAAGGGTCTTTGACCTCTTAAATCACCATAAGGGTTGTTTGGACTGGTGCAAGGTGCCCACTTTAATTAGTGGACATCATATACCAGGCCAACTTCTCACACGAAAGCTTTGTCAATGTCAGCAAGCAAGATCACCGCAGAGCGCCCAAGATTTGACACCATGGCCAGGGCATTGTGGACTCGCCTAATGTTATGACGTGTGGATCGCTACGGCATGATCCGGATGAACAAGTTCTGTTATATATGGGAGGAGGCGATTTGCGAGAACCTTGTCCAACAGCTTAGCTTCCATGTTCAGTAGTGAAATGGGGCAATATGAGGTTGGTTCTTCTGGGGGGCGCCCTGGCATGAGGAATACTACTATTTCAGCATGTTGCCAGTCTGGCGGAAGGATCTGTTGTTCAAGAGTTTCCCAGAGTGCTCTGGGCAAGTGGGGGGCAATTGGGAAATGTGAAGCCTTGGAAATTCGCTTGGGAACCCATTTAGGCTGGGGGCCCTGCCAGGGCGCATGCCTTGGAGGGTGTTAGTGAGTTCTTCTATTGTGATTGGTGCTTTCAATTGGTCCCGTACACTGTCCGAGACCGGTTTTGGTGGTATGTCCCTCAGGAATTCTCTCATTTGGTCAGGGGATAGGGATTCCCTTTTCCTGTAAAGGTTTGAGTAGTAATTTGCAAAGGCCTGAGCTACTGCACAGGGGTTTGTGCATAAGGTGCCATCCGCCCTCCGCAGCACCGGTATTGGGGTCTGCGACTCTGCTATCTGACATAGGCGGTGTAAAATCTTGCTCGATTTGTCACCCCATTGGTAGATTCTGTACTGGGCCACTTGCTACGCCTGTTGGGCCTCATTCGTGAGAAGTTGATGTATTTGCTGTTGAGATGAGAGGAGGCGGCGTCAGGCCTGGTCTCCGCCACCTGCCCTCACATCGTCTTCAAGGGCTCGTTGACGAGTCTCCAGGTCTACAATCTGTGTGAGGCGGCGGCGTTTCACCCCGGCGCAAAAGCTAATATCAATTCCACGTATTGTGGGTTTTAGGGCCTCCCATAATATCACACGGGAGGGGGTGGAGTCTGTATTGAATGCAATAATATCTGTGACGGCCTGGTGAAGAACCTGCTTATACGATGGATCTCTCAGATGCCAAGGTGACATTCGCCACCGAAATGAAGATCGTTGGGGTCCTACGTGTAATTTGAGTGCCATTGGGGAATGGTCTGATAGTCTGATAAGATGAAAACCGCTGTGACCCTGTGGACTTGGGACAGTGGGAGGAACACATAGTTCAGTCTAGATAGGGACCCATGTGTCGTCGATAAAAAAGGTATATTCGGTGTCTGCCGGATGGTACACTCTCCATACATTGGACTCTAGAAAATGAGGATTCTAAATTGAAATTGGAGAATTAGAAATTGGAGGATTCTAGAAAATGCAGTTTTGATTCACCCATGACGCGGTCATATTCGCTAGAGCACCATCTGTCTATGGGCTTCATGGTGCCATTCCAGTCCCCCCCCCATCACCGACAGACCATCTGGCAATTCTCCCCAAAGGCTTATGACCCACTCTACAAAGGTCAGTCCTAGGGGCCCAATATCAGGGACTCTCCATGTAATGTACCTGCCAATATAGTGTAGCGTCCTCCCAGGTCCGCCCAGACTCTAGTGCACTTAAAGGGGATTCTACAATGGATCAGAATGTCTGTGCTCCAGGCCCCCGAGTGAATCCCGAATGAAAGACTTGGTCAAACCCATAACGAGCCAGGCATGGGGCTCTATTTCCCATCATGTGAGTTTCCTGCATTAGTATCGCATCAATGTCAAGTCTCTTGGCCTGTTTTAGGACCGCCCCTCGCTTAATTTTATCTAAGACCCCCTGTTATGTTTCATATAGGTACCCTAATATAGGCCCGGGTAACATCATACCCCTTCACCTACATTACCTCCCCTACACTACACTGTAACAAGCCTTTTTAGGATTGAACCTTTACCTACTTCTAGTCCTGGGTGCAGAAGGAGGGTGTCTCCTGAACAATAGAGTCCTATAACTCCATCAATAGACTCACATAGTATGAATGGATATTCATAAGGGTTCTTGGAAACCAGGCTGGGGCTACACCACCTTCCTCCCCACATCTACGTACACGGTTCATCCCATATGTCATCCTCAAATCCAACAATGGCTAATACAAGCAACAAGGGACAAAGGAGCCCTAGATACTTTTTGTATAAATATAGCACCTCTTGCTAGTGTTAGTCAGAGGGAACCGAGACTTCCAGGCCGACACACTGACCAGAGACGCTGAGACTCCTGCATGCAGACGCTCCAGCTGACAGTGTTCTGAACATCCCTCGTGGGGTGTCCAGCTCGAGACCAAGAGGGGCTCCTACATTCTCATACTTCAGGTAATGGGGTTCGACTAAATCCTAGAGGGATTCTTGGCTTCACACCTACTCACATGCTAGGTACACTTAGGTACATCTAGATAGGCATCGTAGGAGTACGCGCTTTCTTTTATCAATGCATTTTATATTAATGTATTTATTCATGCGTAGTGCAAGATGGTAGAACTGTACTATCCATTTACATTCATAGTACTGCTAATCATATATCTCTGCTACTGTCTAATGGTTGTTGCAGTTCATATATTCTACACGAGAATAACAACTGTTCAATAAACCTTTATTGAAACGCCCAGGCTGTTTATTCTGTGTATCTCTGAGACAAGATAAGTGAGCACGAGTGACTGAGCGAAAGTAGTACATGGTTTCCACGATCTTGAGGGATCAGGGTTGTCATGTTCTGAGGTTACCAGAAACTATTCTCTCCCCGATAAGAGGAGACACTAGTGGCACTGTGAGTTAGCTTATGCAAACAGGCTAACATTTCTCGGTGGGGGTGCTCAGAATCAGTCTGCCACTAAACCCACAGTTTAGGTTATCCGAACGTGCAGGTCCTGTATGGGTAATATAGGAACTACACGACACCCCCGCACATTCCATGTCATAATATGGATCTCCCCGGGATGGTCAGTGAGTGAGTCTATCACCATTTGGTTATTAGGGAGGGTACCATGTGTGGATCAGACGTGTGTGATCAGATGGGTCATAATTCCAATGCCAAAGCAGTATATAACATTTCCTTTCTAATGTGAACATCTCACTCCCCCTCCCCCCACCCCAATACCTCGGTAAACTTGAAGTATCTGTTGAGGTGTGTGCACCCCCCGAACCCCAACGGGGGAATCCGGAGGGCCCCACACCAATGGTTTCCCAATCTCCCAACACCCCCAAACATAGTTCTTTAGGGCATGTGAATGTAATTCGAAGAGGGCAACCATGCATGCCAGCCCCTGCATGCGGACCTAGCGAGCTATATTTGAGGATAACCACTCCAATGCAACAGATCCATCTCCGGAGAAACTGAGTCATTCTTTTTATGAGTCATCCCCTTGTGTCTGGGAGTGCCAGTTGGATCTCGATCTGTGTCTCCGCTTCGACGTAGGCTGTGGGTTTGGCCTGTTGCTCTCGGACGAGTCAGATTTCAGCGGAGGCGGTGTATTTGACCAAAGCAGTACCATCTCATCAGTCCACTTAAAAATCTCTTCAGGGGTGTCAAAAAAAAGGGTTTTGGATTTGTAGATCACCCTAATCCGAGCAGGATATAGCAACATGTACTAAATGTTGAGTTCCCAGAGTCTGTGCTTGGCTGCTACATAGGATTGATGTTGTTGTTGGACAAGTCTGGTGTAGTTGGGGAAGATCATGATAGTCTGTGATTCATGGCCGAGTTTATCTTTGTGACCCCGGGAAAATTGAAGAGCAGCATCTCAGTCCATGTAATTCAGCAGCCTGGCGATGACAGGACGGGTTGTGCCCCGGGGAGGGGGGGCTTATTTGCGAAGGCCCTGTGGGCTCGTTCCACGACGAAACACTGAGAGAGTGACCCCTCCGGCATGAGTGAGCGCAGCCACTGCATCAGGAACTCCACCATTGATGCTCCCTCACAGCCCTCTGGGAATCCCACAAATTAATCCGCCTGGCGCTGCCTTCTGCATCTTCCACCCATGTGGCGAGTTCTTGGGTTATCACAGTGAGTCAATTGACCTTTTGTTGGCGTGACGTTACGGTGTCCTCCGCAACTGACACTCTGGTCTCAGACTCTGTTATGTGGTCTACCGCCAATTTTGGCATCCAATATGTCGCACGACTGCATTATAGCCGCCAGCATGGCAGTGTTTTCTGGGATACGGTTTTCACCATCTGTCCCACCAGTCGCCCATGTGGTGGACGTGACATATTGGTCGAGAGTACTCTGTTTCGTGGATGAGGCCGATGTCTTGTCTTTCGTCATGTTGGCAATGAGAGGACAATTGTGGCCGAGGATCTCCCGGGTGGGGTCTCTTTGATGCGGGGCAGGGCGCAGAGAGCCAGGCCTCACAGATTAGGCCCGCCCTAAGCAGCAAGCCGCACTGGGGCTACCATGGCCTCTTCTGCCACCCAAGGGCTGACTGCAGGCAGACCCTGTAAGAGGATCCTGCCAGCCGGACCACCAGCCCCCAGCAACCCCTGCACCTCTCTAATTTTCTGTCAGCTTACCCCACCTCGTCTTTAGCAGATGGTACCAGCGCTTGTGGTGGATCTTTTCTGGGGTAAGTCAGAGTGCTGCCTCCCAATACGGTTCCTGTGCCCGGTTCAACACTGGATGGGCTGCAGACCCTGATACCAGGGGGCGGTAGGAATGGACGAGAGATCCCCTGGTGGACTAGCAGAGAATATCCCCAGGGGTCGAGGCCCTGCAGCAGGCCGCCGCAAGCTTCAGGCCCACCTCTGGTGCCCCTTGGGTGGAGGTTTCGTGGGGGGCCCGGGCACCTCAATCAATGGATGGGAGGCATTCCCTGCTCACTCGGGCTCCCCAATCTAATGTTTCCATGTGGGCCCATACAAGAGCACCTCCGCGGCGTGGGCGTGCCATCAGTCACAAACGTTTAGGCCACGTGGGCCCTCCCCAGGTCACAGGCCCCCCGCAGTCCCCGGCTTCAGTTCAGTATTCTGGCCACACCGGGACCAGCCAGAGGGCCCCCCTGAGATTTAGGACCCGCGTGTCGTTGTCTCACACTGCAGGTCTACCTTTAATGCCTACCGGATGGCTGTGGTGGGACCGGCCACCGCCAGCCGGCAGCAGCAAGGCAATCCCAGTCCACCCGATCCGCGAGAATCCACCAGGAAGCGCCTCTGCACCTCAGGCGGCGCAGTCAGCAGAGCGCTCAAGGCCTCCCAGGGCCCTGCTCCGTCCGCAGGCCCCGTCGTGTCCACAGGCGCCAAGCCGGCAGCCCGGGGCCGCCCGCCCACCAGCCCAGTAGCAGTGAGCTTCTCCAGCGTCCCACGTCCACCTCCACACCGGGATCCTCTGCGGGCTTAGCGTTGATGGGCTTGCCACCAGGCCACGACCCCACCTCTCTTTGGACTCAGGTGAGCCGCGCCGCGAGGGCCCTCGCAGCCGAGCGGGCCGGCCCGTCTGGACACCCGCAGGGTCGGGAGGCGCATTTAGCACACACCTCGGCTCACCAACGACGGGATTCCCTCCGGGAGTGTTCCTGACAATTGTGGAACTCCCGGTCTGCTAGTACAGAGGGTGTCCAAGGATGCTGACTGATTTAGTGGCACGGTGGGCCGGAGCACTCTAGAACGTGTCTGCCATGATGTCTCATCCGGCCACGCCTCCCTGAGCAATGTTCTGTCCAGCAAGGCTTCTCCAGGGATATTACGATACTTCCCCATTGTTGAAGGGTTAAAGGTTACTGTTTTGGGCTGCCTTTGTATTAACTCTCCTGGCTGGCCACAGAGTCTGGGCATTGAGCCCAGACCCAAAACCACATAATACAATAAGTTTCCTGTGGTTATGAACAGAACAGAAACACATAGTTAGTACTGTTATTTTAAACACGTGGAGAACGGAAAGGAATGCAAATACCTATATATGTACATTAATAAAATAGGATTGAATCCTCTTACAATTTGTAGGTTGTATAAAGTTCCTGGATGATAGATGGAGAGAAGTGTAATTATGTATCTTTGTACTCTGATAAGTTTTGGTGCAAAAGTTTGTTTCCTAAAATTTTTTATTTTCAGGTGCAAGAACGTCGGAGAGGAGATGTTTGTTTTTCATACGTGTCTGTTTATGTTTTGTTTTGTGATGTGCTTCTTGTCAGCTGACATCCCTTTTTGAATGGGGGGCGCAAGTTTTTTTTAGGGAGGCAATTTAAGGTCTCCCACCTTTGCCACCTACCTCCCGGAGTACATTACAAAAGGGAGACATTTGTTGTTTTAAACAATGACAGATTGCATTGCATTGTGCTAATAGCTACTTAATTACATAGTGGGGTGGAACAAATTTTTAGGAAGTAAAACTGCAAGAGTGTGTGATAGGCCACACCACTGATACTCAAAATGCGGCCCGGGAGCCACATGCGGCCCACCTGGTCTTCACATGCGGTCCCTGGTCAGCAGCGAACTACTGTTTACTCAACTGAGCACTAACATTAGAAAGAAGTTAAATAATCAGGTGAGCATTTACTTAAAGGCTAAGTGAAGTTAATGAAGGGAAGTAAATAGGGTGCCCTGCACCACTTCACTTTCAGGACCACATCCTGCAGGAAAAGTATAAAGGGTTTTATTAGATGTCTCCAACATTCAAGAAGTGTATTTTATTAACATGCAGAAAAGTTTCTTCTGTGTACATCAGAATATGTCAGTGTGTTGAGAAATATTATTCTTGTTTTAAGCAATATTTTTCAAGCATGAATTTTGAGATAATGCCTATATTGAACTAAGAGTTAAGGCCACCTCTTTGCCTGGCAGCAATTCAAGGCACTGCGCTGGGTTTGGTGTGGGCTATTTCCATGGGTAGAGCATTCAGCCTGCTTGCGCAGCACATCAGGACTTTGTTCTAGGACTTCCTTTTTCCCAGGGGTGCGAATTAGACCTCTCTAAAATTAGATTCCAGGGTCCACTTTGCGATCTTTGACGAGTGCCAGAATAAGTGATACGCTGCAATACATAAGAAATTAGATGGTAGAGGAACTTGTGGAGTTTGTGGCAGCAGTCGGAAAGTCAAATAAGGGATTATGTCACTATGTGAAATATCACCAGCATCACTGCTGCTTGTAAGAAAAAGCCAGTTAAGCATACCTATATATACATGTCCTACAGTGACACATTTTGCAGGCTATGACCACGAAGGGTGACAAATTACGACAGGACAGGATCTTCTCCAGGGATGTGCTAGGGACATCCCTTTATTGATTCACTGTTGTTCTAAATAGTGACACATAAGAGGCCTGCTTAACACAGGGGCACATTGAGTACAGCAGCACAGAGTACAACGATGAGCCACCAGATGTCTGGAGGAATAGCTTAGCACGGACCGACACCATAAGATTTGTATTATTCCAGAATTACACATACAAAAACAAGCATATATAGAATAGTACTAGGAATATTGACTTGTATATGTATGTGATTATGTGTATGCATATTAATGTTTTCTTTTTCTAGGGTCTGCCAGGCTTGCAGACAATATTCTTCTAAAATCATAGATTGTAAGCAGGATGCGCTAAAATGCATTTTGATGCAGTGCATTCGCTAGGGACTACAAAGAATGGATAATGAGTGGTAATGTTATGATTATATGTTGATGTCTTAGTTAGAGAAAAATAATATGGTATTTCAATATAGATGGAAATATGCATTGAATAGCTATGCTTCGAATTGCAATATTTTCAGAAATCAATATGTACTGATATGAAATTCATAGATCACTGCAGGTGCAAAGTTTAGGGTTGGTTGCAAATATTCTCCAGGTATTGGGAAAGGGATTGGCACAGTTCAACCACTATGAGTTTTTGATTCCCAAATGTGTTACCGTGGCGGAGATTCTTATATGTGCCTTGCTGTTGGAAGCAATTACACTACAATGTTTTGGTTCTTCTTTTGCTTTCGGAGCTAATTGATGTTTCGAAGTTTTGCGCACGGCAGACAATATTATTTCAGGGTTCTTTTCTTCATCTCCTTATTCAGTGTAATAGGTTTCCTGTTTTGAGATGTTTGCATGCATATGCTCAGAGATCAGTTCCACTGGTGCATATATGTTTTATATTTCTGAATGTTGTACCCACACAATTACACAACTACTGATTACACACCTAGCCACAGGTCATAGACAGGGAATGTTTGGTGAGTAGACTACACATTTGATAAGACGGGTGGATCAGGTGTGCACAAAAGGGGAAAGTCATGTAATTGTTTATTTCTTCATATAACTGCTGATGATTTCTCTCATATGATAAGGGATTGTTTTATCAAGGACTGTCATTGTATACCCTTTTCAGCCCTCATGAGCGACTTATCACCCTGTGGTTTGGATTGGTTCATCGTTCTGAGGATCTTGCAATGAATTAGAGACATATTTTTCGCCTGCCAGTGCTAAGGTCAGACACAGTACATTTTTTGCATGCTAGTGCTAAGGTCAGCAGCAGTACACAATGCACAGCAGAGTCAAAGACAAACATGAGAGGGAACTACAAGTGCCCTCCCTGCGTGCTCTTGCCCCTCCACAGCCAGGAGGCGTGGCAGCGCAGATAAATCAACCCAGATCTACTACTACAAAGCAGTATGCCCACAAGCTGGAGGCAGGCAAAGTCTGTCTGGTAGGATCCCACTAATTTTGTGGTCCATCATAAGCACGCATGGCTGTGCCTTCACCATCCGGTGCTGCACACTCTTCTTATCAAGGCCCTTGCCAATGCCTACATCAGACGGCACTACCTGTCCAGCTGCTAAGTGTGATGGGCCAATCTCCTGGACCCACGGCCCACACATCAAGAAAGCATCCGGACCTGAACGAGAACACCAAGCATCGGCAGCAGCTCCAGGGGCTCCCTGCAGATACAACCTTCGCTCCAACAAAGCAGCAAGCCAGAGCTGAAGAAGGCTGGTCCTGCTGCACACCATGATAGGATCAGAGGACCGCAAGCAGGTCTAGCCTCCGGATACCTGCTTTTCAAGGTTCTATATGTTTTCTTCAAGTGCCGTGTGTCCACCA
Organism: Calotriton arnoldi; assembly: GCA_963921515.1. Classification (NCBI taxonomy): domain Eukaryota; kingdom Metazoa; phylum Chordata; class Amphibia; order Caudata; family Salamandridae; genus Calotriton; species Calotriton arnoldi. Next base: position 190,746 of record CAWUFW010009253.1, on the reverse strand, counting down.
AGTACCGGTGACCTCTGATGGTACACAAGGGGGGCATCAACAGTTTTTTAAACAATGATGACCCCTGATGCAATAAAGGATTGACTGCTTGAAAGGTTTCATTTTCAATTTGTTTTTCAAGGCATCAATGACTGACACCTCTGCAAAGATATGGCCATGAGTACCAGCAGTTATTTGTGCTACAGTAACACTCATGGTGCCTGCGGATTCATCTTAAGACCTTCTACTGGGAACATTGAAGGACATTGAGACTTTGAACTTTTACCACTGAGTTGGGAATGTCCCGAAGAATAATAAAAATGTACAACATGCGTTGACGGAAACAGACTATATTGACTGAGTAGAAAGAAAATGATGAAAAGTTGCATGTATTGTATCATCAAGTATTTGGTCATACCTGCTACAACAGTGCCTAGTAGATAATGCATTGCAGAGTAATAGGGTACATCACATTTTATCTTCAACAACTATAGAGTAAACAGCACCAAGGGCAAGGGAGTTCGAATATCTAGTGAATGACTCGGTTTCATAGGACACAAATTTCCCAAAAGACAATAGAAAGCAATATATTGTAAAAGAGCACCAAGGATAGCGCTGGACAGCAAATGGTGATAGTTTACCCAGGTTCCCAATGTTCAGAAATGAGGGTGAAGGGAGGCTGTGAGTAAGATGCAGTGATTTGGTATCAGACGGCAGGATGTGGAAGCCGTTTTTAAAATTATTTTCTAATCTAAATGAGCTACTGTCGTGTAGTTCCTATTGTACCCCTGCAGGACCTGCGCGTTTGGATAACATATACTGCGGGCTTGGTGGCAGACTGACTCCGTGCACCCCCACCGTATATGTTAGCCTGGTTTGCATTAGCTAGCTCGCAGTGCCACTAGTGTCTCCTCTTATCGGGGAGAGATTCGTTTCTGGCAACCTTAGAACATGACAACCCTGATTCCCTCAGAATCGTGGAAACAATGTACTACCTTTCGCTCAGTCACTCGTGCTCACTTATTCGGTTTGTCTCAGAGAGTTACACAGAATAAACAGTCGGGCGTTTCAATAAGTATTTATTGAACAGTTGTTATTCTAGTGTAAAATATATGTGCTGCGGCAACCAGCAGACAATAGCAGAGATATATTATCAGCAGTACGATAAAAGCAAAGGGATAGAACAGTTCTACCATATTGCAATAATCATGACTACATACATGAATATAAAAGCATTATGCAAGTGTGAGTACTCCTACAATGCCTAACTAGATGTACCTGAGTGTACCTAGCATATGTGTGTAGGTCTAAAGCCTAAGAGCCAAGAATCCCTCTAGGATTTAGTCGAACCCTCATACCTGAATAGAGAGAGTGTGGGACCCTGTCCTGGTCTCGAGTTGGACACCCAGCCAGGGCTGTGTCAGACCACTGTCAGCTGGAGCGACTGCATGCAGGAGCCTCAGCGTCTCTGGTCAGTGTGTCAGCATGGAAGTCTCGGTTCCCTCTGTCTTACCGGGACAAGATGTGGTGTATTTATACCCTAAAGAGTCTCGGTCCTCAGTATGGTTTGTATTGGACATGAGGAAGACGTCAGGGGTGAACTTTGTACGTACTGTCATCTATCGGATTTCTCCTGTCGAATCCTCGGGATCGATTCGTGGCTCAAGTGGGACCACCCCTTGATAGCCTCAATTCTGAATGCTATTATAGCTCAGAAGATTAAGGTGATCAAGTGAGGGAAGGAAAGGATGGGGACAGCAGGGAGGGAGACCTGAAACGAGAAACAACACTTTGAACATAGGACAATAATCACTAACATATGGTATACAGGACCTCTCTTCCTCTTATTACCTGTAAAGGAAAACAACACAGTCCTGCACAAGAGCACGCGAGGAATGTCCTATTCCTGTTAGCCAATGGTGATGAAAAAAGGTCGCTGAAATAAAGAACTAACCAGTGAATACCTGAGCATGTTTGTTAGGCACCTGCATCTGAGTCTGTAACACCATCAAGGACACACACACACAATACCCACCAACATAATAACGAAACCAAGCGTCACAGGGGATGAATCCTAGTAAGACCTCATGACCCCCTGTTAGGATACAGTAATGAACAATTATAAACCAAGCGCTGCGAGGGTAAAGGAATCCTAGGTTGTGCTCTAGTAATTGCAATGACCGATAATGATTCTTATCCGGTCAACCAATTCATCATAACATCAAAGCATAAATGTTTCCTCTTCAAGGGTTAATTGCCAACAGTAAACAATAAAGTATTTGGTAGGAGGCAATCTGTGAAAGTTTTGTGGTTCACGGCAGCAAGACTCTCCGGTGAAATAAGTGCCCAAACATAGTTCTGATACTTGAAAATTAAGGTATAGCCCAAGGTAACTTTGCAGGGTAAATCACGATATTCCAACAAAAGCACTTTCCGCCACCTTACCGCACCAGAAGACGCTGTTCCTTCACAGCGTGTAGCTCCGATCCTGAAGCAAAATAATCTGCTTCGTTTTCAACCCGGAAGCCTCTTTTGAGTGTTTCCGGGTTGACGTCATCACGCACGTTCCTTCTGTTGCAATGCGGAAGAGTGCAGGAGCCGTTCGCCTCCTGGACACGGCGCCACGCTTCACGGAGCCTCTCTCCATGTTGCAGGTAAGAGCGGAGGGTAGCCCGAGTCACGCATATGGCAGCGTTACTCTCTGCACCCCCCGCAGCACCAAAGGGAACCGTAACACGTACATATTATGCAAGTGGTGTATTCCTAGAGAGCCATGCATAATTAATGAGTACAGTGTGGGCCTGTGTTTGGGAAAACCCTGCTGTATTCAAAACTACAGGATAGAGAACGTTCAGCCCTCAGAGCTCGTTGTGTACTAGCTGGGACCAATGTAGGTGAAAGATCATGCCTATATAAGGAATCATGACTATCATAGGACATGTACGGTTATGACCGTAATAGGGCATATGCGGCTATGACCATAATAGGGCAAGTACGAATATGACCATATTAGGGCAAATATGAGTATGTCCATTTTAGGGCATGTATGAACTGGTCTACATTAGGGCCTCTATGCGGGATATAACACCCACTCCTCTTCCGAATTGGATAAAAATGACCATACTTAAAATCTGGACAATTTAAAAATATTTTTAAAAGCAAGTAAAAACATGGTTCTAAAAAATCGTTAAAAATTAGGTGTGTAAAAAAAGTTGTTAAAATTCAGCTATTTCTAGTTGCCACTTGAAGAAAAGTCAATATTGTCTCTCTATAAAAGTTGCATTACCATAAGCAGGAGAAGGCCATGCTTTTCTCAAGCGAAAGTGTCAATGTAAGAAAATGTTCCAAATTTAGATCGTTTGTTTTGAAACGAGTGAAGAAGCAGAATTCTTTCCCAGGACGCGATGAGCCAATTCGAGATTAATTGTCCTGGCTGGGAAGAACAATATTATCGGTGTTAGCTGCTGCAGACGACAAATCCAACGCCTCACAGAGAACGTCAATCGCACATAGATGGAATGTAGCACTGCCAACAGTTGGAGCTGCGGCAGCTTGTGCGGCAGTTGTTACCTGGGTGCCTGTGGAGGAGTCACCTAACCCAGCAGGAGCAAACGGCACCTGTGGATTCTCCAGGAATGCGTTCATCAGAATCGGAAGCCGCTGGGGACAACGCAGAGCATGGGCCTTTATGGGGTCCAGCATTGCATCCGTGTCCGGAGGCGCATCTGATGGAAACGTTAGACAGAGATCCAACGTGCATTCTTCTCCGCAGAACAGGCATCGAAGAACAGGTAAGATGCAGTCTACCCAGACTGGTCTAAATGATAGAAACCAGGAGGCATTGAGTTCTCACAGACAAGGAATGCCCAGAAGTTGTACCATGCGTTCACGGTATTTCCGCTCCAGAAGCGTGTTCACCATTCCCTCGGGAAGTGGGCCGTCCATTGCGTAGCAGCAATATTACAATCAGGATTCCTGCAATTAGGAACAAGATGAGCGGGAATCCTCCAAATACGCTTCCCAATACGGAGTGTATAAAATTTGGGATTACTCCGAGGACTGTCTGAAAGGTGCTTAACAGTCCGGACCCTATGGTCTTAAATAGGTGTAAAATACCGCTCGTATGAGACATGCTGAAGATACGACTAACCATTTCTGCGAAATGAATGGGGCAGTTTGTACTTATTAGTGCCTGTATCTCGGTCGAGGTCCTTGCAACTTGAAGTTCATAGGTTTCTCGAGCGGAGGTTAAGGGCACGGGTTGCTGTAAAAGCATGGCTTTCAATCTGCTCAGAGTATCAAATTGTATGAAAGAAACATTCAGCGAAGGCCATAGCGGCGCCTCCCTGACTGTGTTCAGTGGCGGAAACAATACTTGCATACAGCAAGTAACCCTGGAGTTAACAGTGACCAGATAGGCGACGCCCGGAAGCATCCCACAGCAACCTTGATCATTTAGCATTAAGTAACTCCCATTCGAGAGCAGCTGGAAAACCTGCGTGATCATGGCCGCTGGGGTCCCTGACATGTGGCAAGATAAGTTCGCCACTGAACCACTGCAGGCTCCGTGTAGAGAAATATCCTGACACATGAGAGAACCGCTTAAAGCGTTCTTGCAGTTTGTACCACTCAGATACACTTCTCGATCCCCATTCCGGCATCGGTATCTATATGGTAACTCCCAAGTTTCCTTGATGTATCCCTTACCCATTTTCTCATATTTGCCTGCCTGCCTCTGCTCAAGGCAATATTGAAACTGAAACGTAGTGACCGGCAGAGTGATTTGGCCATGAATTAGCCATTCTGTTGATGGTGATTCGGCTACAGTGAATGGTAACCTTTCCAGTTTCTCAATACGCAGCATTGTATATTTGGCTCCCCTTTGTGCCATTTCTGTCTGTTTATCAGTTAGATTGTATTCTGAAAACAGAGACGTGGTGTTTATAAAACGCCAGGGCACATAGCCTGCACGCAAAGATTGTAGCGTCCAGCTTAACATCATAATAGAACGTAGCTGAGATTGCCCGTGCTGTAACAAGGCCAAATCTTGTTCTAGTATGTCGATTGCCGAAGACACAATGTTGCCTAAGGAGTAAATCCTGGAGGTCAAAGTTGTTAACCCATTATCCACTACAGCTAATGCCTTCTCTAAGTTAATACGGTCTATTTCCCGTATCCTCTCTGCGGCCTCTTGTTGGGATATTTTCCAGTTCTCATTATAGTAGGCATAAAGGCCTGCATATATGAAACGTTTCTGACGTTGTTTCCTGGGTCCTAGTAGAAAATCTCTAAGATCCATGTCAGGTGTGAGTAAGGTCAAGTGGTGCTTCACTTCTGTGAGTGTTGAGGTCTCTAGCCAATCAAGGCACAACTTCCCAACACTATAGGATGTCACTACCCCCGGGTGATGTCTCTGTACATAGCGTGGATCTGGCCTATGGATACTAAACCCTTCGGTTGTATTCATAAATGTCTGCTGACATTTGTTTATGTCAATGGGCCAAACCAGCCATTCTGTCCAATCAGGATCTGATCTGTTGTACTGGAAAATGTCATCTAATCTCACCCCATGTGTAGTTGAATTCTGCCCCCACCCATCTGTGATGGTGTTGGAAACCCCGGTGTGTTCATTTCCTTGCCTTTGGCTAATCCAAGACAGGTTGTTTGTTGCACAGTTTCATTCAGAAATAACATCTGCTGCGGAATGATGCATGCTCTAAAAAGTGCTTCTATTCCCTGGACTTGCCAGTCCCTAGAACCCCAGATTGATTTTGAATCTATTGTGTCTTTCCATAGATCGAAACCCTGTTTAGACAACTGGTTCAGAAAGGATGCAGAGTAAATATGTTTGGTGTTTGTTAACATAATTTTCTGAGCTGAAATTTTCGCCACTTTATAATAAAATGACTTCGGGTCGGATGTGTTAAACCCTGAGAAGTATGTGGATTTCTGTGCAAATGCTTGCGAACTACCTTTTGGAGGTGTTGGGCAGTGTTCCCACTGGTGGTACTCAAATACATTTCTAGGTGTTATAGACTTGTGTAAGAAATGATGACCATATTGCTGGTAACAGTACAATGTATCATAGTCTGAAGTACCTTCTAACATTTCATTGTTCGGAAATGCGGCAGTTTTTTCTAAATCAGACATCATAGCATTTACAGTTTCAGTGTCCCAATCATCAGAAAATGTACTGGAGGTAATGATATCACTTAAAGAAATTTTAAATACATGTTTAAGCTTTAAAAGTTCAGTCGGACCGAATACATCATAATCAATCTTGTCCCATACTATACCGTCCGGTATAGGAACTGCTGTGATGTTCACTGAAGACAAGTCTCTTGGTTGACGATGTGAAGACTGGTGTGGTTTTAAAATCAAATTGACTCTTTGGGCTGTAGAGCTTTGTTGGAGGTATCGTCCATTAATAAGCATACTAAAAGTTATTATTAAACCTAGCCAGAAAATGAAAAATAAAATCCCAGTGATATACCATAGTTCAATCCAAGGTGACACCAGGTAAGTCTTTCTAAAAAAGTTCAAAAAGTCATTGAGTTTCTGTTTGAGTGATTTTTTGGCTGGCGTCGTTTCCGGTTCGCTTGGATCCAGTGAAAACGTATCAAAGTTCATGAAATAGCCAGAAGCAGTTCGATCAATTGTTGGAATTGCATCGGGATTTGTTGAAATCGGATTTTGCTCTTGACGAGGCATGTTGACGTAGATGTCTGTAGTCGGTCTGATTGCAACTTGGTTGTTAAGTTGATTTTCTTTTGAAGATGAATTTCTTGTTGAAGTGGAACGAGTTCCATAGCATTGTTGCTTAGTCCTTCATTCCGTACAGGTGGCTCTTCAAACGTGATGAGTCTTTCTGTTTGAACTTCTTGGATTGTAGCGAGAGGAGGGCGTCTGCTACTGTGGAGTCCACGAGGCCTACTGTTTAGTATCGGCCACATAGTGTGGTTTGATTAAGTCAATTGAGACAAATCTTTTCTCCTTTTTTCCGGCAAGAGGCGGCAGAAGTACAGTTCTTGTGCCTTGGATTGCTAGGACCGGTACAGGCTTTCTGTAGGATGGCCCAAATTCTTTCTGGTCAGCAATCTTCTCTCTGACCAGATCCCCGATTTTGGGATCCAGATAGGTCTTGCCGTTACTGCCTTGACTTCCTCAGTGGCGGTCTGTTTCTGGAGCACGTTACTTTGTTGTGTCCTGGATTCATTTAGATCCTGTAAAACAGCCAAACGATCATGGATATCAAATGGTTTTTCATCCGCCACTGTGCCTTCACAATCAAGATCAGGTACCCACATTCTCGTCCCAAATAGGACCTTGTAAGGAGTGACACCCCCTAGAGAGCTTCTTGGCTGGTTATTTAGCGTGCGCTGTACCCCATAAAGGTGATCGACCCATCTACCGCCCTTGCCTAATACCCTAGCTGTTAAAGATTGCTTTAAGTCCCGGTTTTTCCTCTCCACAACAGAATTTCCCTCGGGATGGTACGGAGAGGAGTACCGCAATGCTACGCCCATTCCTTCCATGGCCTCTTTGTAAGCCCGAGAGCTAAACGCCGGACCACGGTCAGAATGTAACGTGCCAACTGCGTATGTGCCGATAAAGACTCGCAAATCTTTTATAACAGTTCGAGCGTCAGCCGAGCGCTGAGGCCAAACCTTGAGGAAACTTGAGCTGGACGTACACGAACGGACAACCTAATGCTGTCTAACAATGGTATCTGTACTGGACGTGTTGTGGTGGACCCATTCCATCTGCTTGCAGATGTCGCAGTTCCAGACATAGTCTCTAATCAGCCTTCTCATCACGGGCCACCAGTAGCGTTGTTTCAACAAAGCAACAGTCTCCCTAAGTCCCTTATGTACAGAACCTTCCCATTCGTGTGCTGCCACAATTAAACCTAGCCTACGATCCATATTTGGTATTACTCTATCCCCCACTCCAGGAATCTGAGCATATGGAATGTTTTGTGCATCTAACTTGTAGGAGTACTTGAGTGGAAATTTTTAGGTACTGCTGTGCTGCCTTTGCTTGAAGCATTGACAGCTACCATTATCTCGCCGTCTATCCTCGTTTTTGAACGAGTAACTGCAGCTACGGTGGCTGTGCGAACAGCCCCCTTTGCGGCTTCATCAGCCAATGAATTCCCTTCAACGGGAACGCCATGACTTTGATGGCTCAGTGTATGTATCACGTGAGCCCTTGGTAGTTCGTTTCTCAACTCCACTACCTGTTCCCATAGCATTTTATGCTTAATTGTGCCACCTTTTGCATCTTTGAACCCGTTTTGTTCCCAATGATGTAGATATTCATTGTACGACTGTACACAGTAAAAGGAATCACACACAATAAGTGTGGGGAATTCGTGATCCGTATTTATAAGTGCCAGTATAAGTGCTTTGAGTTCTGCCAACTGAGCCGTGCAGTCTCCTAGAGATTGCGTTTTAGTGCAACTTGGATGGAACTTGCCATCACGCATGCGACCTTTAACGATTGCACACGCTGCGCTGTAAGCTTGCTTGCTTCCTGTGGCTGGTTGAGCAGATCCGTCAGTGTAAATAATATATTCATACTGATCGAGAGGCAAAATTTCATTTGGTAGAGGATATTCTTGTTCGTATTGCAGGAATGCCTGTGTTTTTAAACTTGGATCAAATCTGTATTCAACATCCGTTGCAGTAAGAGAATTAGCCCATTGTATCCATCTTGGATGTAAGGCTTTAGCATTTGGAATGCTAGCTTTTGTAACAGCTTCTAAAGCTGGTGCTGGGGTCACGACAATTATGCGCTTTCACTGAGCCAGAGCTCTTTCTCTTGCTACAACGGTCTGCACTGCTGTCAGGATTTTTTCTGTTGAAGTGAAACGCATTTCTGCGTTTGTGTACAGGTGTGATTTGTATGCGATTGGTACTGTTTCACCTGCATTAAAAGTTAAATAAGTGTACCCGCATTGACCCGCTATTACTCGGATCACTAAGTTCTGTGCGTTTACGCGTGTCTGTAAATGTTTAGAAGCTATCATGTCTTCCTGTAGGGAACGCAGGATATTTGTGTGTTCCTGTGTCCATTGTCTGACTGAAAAATCAGGTTTTATTAAATCGTAGAAAGGTTTTACTCTTTCTGCGTAATCCAAAATGTATGTTCGACCAAAATTTAGGAATCCCAGAATTGATTGTAAATTCTTTAATGATTTTGGAGGTTGGAGCAGCGCGACACTTTTCTAAAAAGTTAGCTGCCAGGCTTTTCCCTTCACTTGACAGCTCGTATCCTAAAAACAGGACACTGAGGTGGGCAATCTTTGATTTTTTAAAGTTAAATTTGTAGCCCTCAGAGGCGAATCCCATAATAATGGTGCTCACCCTGGTCAAGTGCCTCTGTAAGTCATCGTCCGTCAGATAAATATCATCTACGTAGGACAATGCTTCTGTTAGACCTGGTACCATTGGCGTGAGTCTCCCTTCCATTTTTTTTACTGATTGCCTCCTCTGTTTTTGATGTTTTGCTGGTTTAGATGCTTTGGGCACTGTGCCACTGCTATTCAGTGCCACAGTGCAAGTGCTCCCTATGGTAAATTGATGTATCGATTAGTGACTCCATGATTGGATCATTTGATTTACTTGTCCGACCCTAGTATAGTGCACCAGGTGTGCTCAGGGCCTGTAAATCAAATGCTGCTGGTGTGCTTGCAGCGCTGGTTGTGCCACCCACAGAAGCAGCTTGTAAAGTGTGTCTCAGGCCTGCCATTGCAGAGCCTGTGTGCAGTCTGTGACTGCCATGTTGACTTGGCAAGTGCACCCACTTGCCAGTCCCTAAACCTTCCCTTTTCTACATATTAGTCACCCCTAAGGTAGGCCCAAGGGCAGGGTGCATTGTAAGTAAAAGGTAGGACATGCCCTGGTGTGTGTGGCATGTCCTGATAGTGAATTACAGCCAATTTCGTTTTTCACTATTGCAAGGCTACCTGTCCCCATAGGCCAGAATGGGCAGTTTGATTATAACATCTTATAATCCTAACTGACCCAGGGAACATGGTAGAAAAACGAATTTAGTATGCCCGAACTCAGAATGATAAAATACATATTTTAGTGAAGTTGGTTTTAACATTCTGTGTTTGAAAATACCACTTTTAGAAAGTAGGTATTTTCTTGCCTAACCATCCAGCCTGCCTCTGCTAGCTTGTGTATTGTATATCTGGTTTTGTGAGTGACAGGGGCTGGGGGGCTCCAGGAGACAGGGTGAGTCAGCACAGGGCTGAATAGACCTATCTGCATGTAGAGTGGTGGGAGGAGTTGCACCTGGGCCTGAATAGGGCTGTGCCTGCCTTCCACAATGCTGGCTCCACCTCCTGTGGTGTGTCTGATGTCCCTGGCCCACACTGACAAAGGAAAAGGGTGTGCACTGGCAGGATGCACCCAGAACTGGTTTGGACTAGGTACAGGACCCTCTGCCTTCAGAGGACAAAGGATTTAGGGGTATAAATATTGGGGCCCTGACCCCAGAACTTTAGATCACTTCTGGAAACAACAAGACGAACCTTTGCCAAGGAGAAGAACCAAGGAAGCTGCAGGAGTTTGGACTGCCCCTCTGCCAGTGTGCTGTTTGCTGGGTTGGCCTGCAGTGGTCTTCATTGCCAAGGAAAGGAGAAGGAACTTTTAAAGAACTTTCATCATCTTGCAGAATATTCTCCAAGGGCTTGAACTAGAGCTTGCCTCCTGCTGAAGTCTCAGGGCTACAAGACTTCACCACCAGCTCCCTCCTGAATTCCCTTGCTGGGAATTCTGTCTGCAGAAGCCTGCGTGTCGCTGGGAGCTGGAAGCGCGACGCAACGAGAAGAAGCGTGTCGCTGACGAAGCTGCTGCTGTCGCATCGCAGGAGAAGCGTGTCGCCACCGCAGAGGCCGCCGTCGAATCACCAGAGAAGCGTGCCTTCGTCGCAGCTGCCTGCTGTCGCATCACCGGAGAAGCGTGTCGCCGTCGCAACTGCCTGCCGTCGCATCAACAGGGAAGCGTGCCGCTACCGCAAGGGTCGCCGTCGCATCCCCCAAAAAGCGTGTCGCCGTCGCAGCTGCCTGCCGTCGCATCACCGGTGAAGCGTGTCGCAGGGCCTGTCGCGGCTCCAAAGATACAGAGTTTGCCGCACGGCCGTTGGGCGTGCACGCGCCATCTTCACGTCGTCGCATCGCATCAAGGGCGCACTTTCATCGCATTGCACCGGATCGTCGCACCGCATCGAGGAGCCTGCTCACCGCATCGTCCTCCCTGCGGACCCTTTGTTTGTTTTGCGTTACGCATCCCAGGTACTTTTGAGAGAAACGGGTCGCATTTACCATCAACTTGAACTAAGTTACTTCTACCATTTTTTAAGTCTATTTTGAGTACAGTATTGTGGATTTTTGTCGTTTGTGGTCTTGTGTTAAGTCTATATAAAGAATACTTATTTTTATAAAACTTGTGTAGTGTCCATCTGTAGTGTTTTCACTGTATTACTGTATGTGTTCACAAATGCTTAACACACTGCCTCTAAGATAAGCCTGTCTGCTCGTGCCAAGGGTGAGCAGGGGTTATTTTAGTAGTGTATCCCCCTTACCCTGACTAGAAGCAAGGGTCCCTATTTGGTCAAAGGTGTATACCATTGCCAACTACAGACCCCCAGTTCTAACAGCTTCTTCATCCAAATTTTGGAGTAACTCTGTTACTCTTGCTGAAAACACCCCGGGGCTATTTTATACCCTTGGGGTAGTCGACAAAATTGTCGCTGGGACCCTAACGCACTGAATGCGGTCGGATACCTGCTTTCAGGCGCTATATTTGGCAGAAAAATCCATTTGAGATATCAAGTGTTGTTTTGCATTTTTTGCGCACAATGTTATTCATTAATGCGACACTGTGTGCATTTTGAACTGCAAATGTCTTTGTGCAAGTGTTTAAATGTCGGTAATCCAAAACTAGACGATATGTGTTGTCAGGTTTTGATACGGGGAACAAAGGATTGTTCATTGGTGAGGTGCAATTTTCTATCACCCCCTGGTATTCAAGTTGATCTAGGATCTCCCTGACTTGTTTTTTAGCTTCCTGCTTTATAGGGTATTGCCTTTGAGCATTTGGGGAAACTTTTAACGGGATCACGTGGTGGGTTGAATCCTCATCCCAACCAGCATGATTTTTGTACAATGCTGGAGCTAGGGCAACCGCCCACTCCTGCGCATATGCATGTTTAAGATGTATGGGAACGAGGTCGGAAAATGCTGGAAAAATTACCTTTTCTCCCCTAGGGCATTCCATGACGAATGCTGGCGGCCAGTCTTGCTCTGCTAATAGGATGTCATACCCAGATGACAAATTTTCCCAAAATAGACCTTTAACTTTCCTGGGCTTGTCCCCCTCCATCCGGAGTGTTATCTCATGTAACTCATGTGGGACACTTACCTGAGTATCAGGTGTTTCCACTGTGATATACTCACTCAACTCCGCTGTCACCCGAAATTCCTTCAGGTTCTGGCGAGCTATTGTTACTTCTGCCGCGCTGTCTAGCATCGTCAGAGCCCATTCCCCGTTCAGAAGCTGTGTCCTCAGAATTCTGAGCATGTCTGATCTTGAGACCTGCTACCTTCTTCTTTTTGAACTGAGGTTTTGATTTTTGTTTATCCTCTTTTTTAGGTGTGTAGTCCGCAGCGCGTTGCGTGTCTCTGGACTTTGTACGCTCCTCTTGTCTGTGTTGTGACCGTCCTTCCCTCTCGGAGTTTCTTGACGAACCCTGAAAGGAACGAAAGGAACGAGAGGAACGTGTATCAGTATCCTGATACCTGTCAGGTTTTTTAATATTATCCCTATTCCTGAGGTTATACCTCCTTTCAGAGGGCTCCTGTTGAGGAGACCTACCCATGGATTGAGATCTGGTGTCTTTAGACTTTTGTTGTTTTTTATTATCCCACTTCTTTTTAGAAGAAGTAGGCATCTGCTTTGTAGTGTCCTTTTCAGGACTGCCCACCAGTTGTGGTTTTAATGCTTTCCCACCTAGACTGTCTCTGCCTAGTTCTGCATATGCAGTTTCAATTATTTTGGGTGGTTCGTGTTGTTGATCTACTGGACTGAACTCCCTTAGGCGTTGGCGGATCGCCACTGAAGCTGCTTCCCCCTTAATGTTAGCTAGTATTATGGCTGAGACCTGTTCAAAGTTGTTTAGCAACTTCATCCCTAAGTTAAGGGCAGGTTCTGCTCCGTACTCATTTTGTATCTGTCTCAATACTTCAGGTACTACTGCTATTGACGGGATACCATGTGTTTTGGTATATATGGCAGCAAAGACTGAACCCCAAGAGGTGCAATCCTCTAGTTGTGGTGTGATCCCCATGGGCAAGCAGATTGTTAGAATTCTGTGTTTATCACTGGTGGTAGTATTCGGGAATACTGCCTCAAGCTGAGTTATTTTCTGAGCTATCCAGAATGGGATTTGTTCGCGTTTTGCTGGTGTTTTGCCCATTACCGCGTGTAATGTTTGTGGAGTAATTTTATTAACTGTACTCTGGACTGGAGCATCTTGTGCTGCAGCTGGTGCATGTTGAACTGTTAAAGTCCTCATCACAAATTGTGTGAGGTTTCTGTAGATTTTAATTAAATCTCTGTGTTGTACGAGTAAGTCTGGCTGTGGCATTGTGCCAATATCAGGATGTGGTGTGTATGCCGCTAATATGGGCCATGTGGCTCCTGCTCCTCCGAGCGGGCCTAATCTTGCTCTTCCATCGTACGTGGGGTAGGGCGCCTTTAAACCAGTAATTATGTTCCTGGTAAGTGAGCGGAACATCTAACTCCTCAAAAGGAGTATAGTCCGCAGGTGCTTCACCTTCTAGGTAGTAGTGAAATACATCTGTAACTGGATTCGCTGCTGGGAATGTAACCCATGAATAGAACACCTCTGTTTTATTGGATTCGTGTGCCTCAATCACGAAAATTACTTTACCACCCCTGGCTCTTAAGCCATGTTCTAGAAGTTTTATGGTGACTGCCCTTCTGTAATGTGGTGCAATTTGTATTGCATCTTCAGGGTCTTCTTCTCCTAAACCGAAGAGGTCTGTTTCAACTCTCCTTGTTACGTCTGCTTCTTCCACCATTTTTAATTGGAAGAAGGGAGGTTAAAGAATTTTTAAGATAAGGTGTAAATGCACAATTGTAGGAACCAAATGTCCTTCAAGCTTGAATAACCAACAGCCAATAAATAGTATTCTAGTACTACTCAGCTGCGGCGGATTTTGTGCCCACCCACTCCAGACGTCTCTGGGGTTTTGTGAGTAGGTTCTCTGAGAATAGCACGACTGAACTACTCAGATTCTACTGTTAAATAAGTACCCAACCAACGTTGGCGGCGCCATGTCGTGTAGTTCCTATAGTACCCCTGCAGGACCTGCGCGTTTGGATAACATATACTGCGGGCTTGGTGGCAGACTGACTCCGTGCACCCCCACCGTATATGTTAGCCTGGTTTGCATTAGCTAGCTCGCAGTGCCACTAGTGTCTCCTCTTATCGGGGAGAGATTAGTTTCTGGCAACCTTAGAACATGACAACCCTGATTCCCTCAGAATCGTGGAAACAATGTACTACCTTTCGCTCAGTCACTCGTGCTCACTTATTCGGTTTGTCTCAGAGAGTTACACAGAATAAACAGTCGGGCGTTTCAATAAGTATTTATTGAACAGTTGTTATTCTAGTGTAAAATATATGTGCTGCGGCAACCAGCAGACAATAGCAGAGATATATTATCAGCAGTACGATAAAAGCAAAGGGATAGAACAGTTCTACCATATTGCAATAATCATGAATACATACATGAATATAAAAGCACTATGCAAGTGCGCGTACTCCTACGATGCCTAACTAGATGTACCTGAGTGTACCTAGCATATGTGTGTAGGTCTAAAGCCTAAGAGCCAAGAATCCCTCTAGGATTTAGTCGAACCCCCATACCTGAATAGAGAGAGTGTGGGACCCCGTCCTGGTCTCGAGTTGGACACCCCGTCAGGGCTGTGTCAGACCACTGTCAGCTGGAGCGACTGCATGCAGGAGCCTCAGCGTCTCTGGTCAGTGTGTCAGCATGGAAGTCTCGGTTCCCTCTGTCTTACCGGGGCAAGATGTGGTGTATTTATACCCTAAAGAGTCTCGGTCCTCAGTATGGTTTGTATTGGACATGAGGAAGACGTCAGGGGTGAACTTTGTACATACATATTATGCAAGTGGTGTATTCCTAGAGAGCCATGCATAATTAATGAGTACAGTGTGGGCCTGTGTTTGGGAAAAACCCTGCTGTATTCAAAACCACAGGATAGATAACGTTCAGCCCTCAGAGCTCGTTGTGTACTAGCTGGGACCAATGTAGGTGAAAGATCATGCCTATATAAGGAATCATGACTATAATAGGACATGTACGGTTATGACCGTAATAGGGCATATGCGGCTATGACCATAATAGGGCAAGTACGAATATGACCATATTAGGGCAAATACGAGTATGTCCATTTTAGGGCATGTATGAACGGGTCTACATTAGGGCCTCTATGCGGGATATAACACTACCTATGTTTTAATACCAAATATCTACTGAAAAGGCCTGAAAAACGTAGACACAAAAGAATTAAATAAATGCTTCTGCAGTTGCTGAAAGAAAGCTGCTCTCGCAAGACTTGCTCAAGAACTACATTCAGACAGTACATGATGCTAGCTTAAGCAACAGGTGCATGGGCACACCATATTTCGAAGTGGCACCGTCTATGTGTCCTTCACTGGAACTGATGTTGCAAATCATTTCTTTAGAAATTACCATTACTAGTACATTGCATTAGCTTGGAAAGCCCCAAAATGTCACAAGCAGAGAACATGTGGGTAACAACAGCCACACCACCTCAAACCAGGCAGGTATCTCACAGTGTTGGCCTCTTCCGATTGGCCTAGTGCTCTATACTTGTGTAACTTGCTGAGGCTACTGATGGGCAGAATCCACCCCCTTGATTAATTTCTGAAGAAATGCCTTAATCCTTTAATTCTACTGAACATATATTGCATGAATAATGATGTTTTCCTTTGTGGTTTGCTCCAATAAAAGGCTTTGGAAGACTTCTCCTTGTTGGACATTCAGCCACTTTGCTGTCTGTCACTGTGCTGCACGTACTATTGTTTTGTATCTTGTCTTACAATAAAGTCCGTTTTTTATCATATGTGCTGGCAGACTGGTATTTCTTGAGTTGGCATCTACACAGGCAAACCTTCAAGTCAGCCCTGAATCACTACCAACAATTAATCCAAACCACCAAACGCACTACCTTGGCGGCCAACATCAATGCCAGTTTCAACAGGAACAAGGAAATCTTCACCATAGTCAAAGACTTTACCTCTCCTGCAGCCACATTCAACTTAACTACCCCATCACAGACCCTGCAAAGACCTCTCCATCTTCTTTAGCAATAAAATCACCACCATATACAGCAACTTCAACTCTCAAATTGACCTGACAGACCTTGCAAATTGACTCCTGGTATCATCCAAGGAACTCACGTTAACCAAATAGTATGCGATCACCCCGGAAGAAAACGCCACCACAATCAGGTCCATTCACTCAGAGGCACTGTGAGAACCCATCCCCACCGCACTTACTCCAGAGGACTTCTACCCATCAGCATCATGCTCACACCCATGTTGACTACCTCCATCTCACCAGTAACCTTCCCAGATGCTTGGAAACACACAACTGTCCTACCCCTGCGGACGAAACTCTACACAGAGCCCTCGATACTCGCCAACTATAGACCGATCTCCCTGCTTTCATACCAGCCAAAGTACTGGAGAAGATAATCAACAGACGCCTCACTGATTAGCTCAGCAACCATCATCTGCTCTATATCACCCAGTCTAGCTTCAGACCCAACTCAGCACGGAAACTGGACTCATCGCTGTCACAGACATCATCCGCATGATCCTAGACAGAGGAGACATGGTGGTCCTCATACTCCTGGACCTCTCCACAGGATTTGACATGGTCTTCCACCCCATCCTCATCCAATGCCTACACAACATTGTAATCCAAGGACCCGCTCTCCAATGGATTTATTACTTCCTGACTGGCAGAACTCAATCTGTAAGTCTGGCACCTTTCACCTCAGACCCTCAAGACCTCATCTGCGGAGTCCCGCAAGGATCATCCCTGAGCCTGTACCTCTTCAATAACTACATTTCTCCCCTAGCAAGCATCATCAGCACCCACAACAACATCCTCTCCTGTGCTGACACACAATTTATTCTCTCTCTCGCAGGACAAGACACCCAAGTCATGGAACAATTTTTGGTGTGCATGACCGAAATCCCCGAATGGCCGAGGAACAACTGCTTAAATCTGAACTCAAATAAGACCAAAGTAATGATCTGTGGCAATAGCCTATCTCCATGAGACTCCAACTGGTGGCCCAAAAAACTAGGATCTACTCTTAATGCCACCACCCACGACAAGAACCTTGACATCATCACCAACTGCAAAATTGACATGACCACCGAAGTCAACACCATTACTGCCTCATATTTCCACACATTAAAGACACTAAGGTAGATCTTAAGTGGCTACCAATCAAAGCTCGGAAAACGACCACCCATGCCCTTGTCACAAACAAGCTAGACTAGGGGAACACCCTTTACGCTGGGATCAACAAGCAACTCATCAGGAGGCTGCAGACGATACAGAACTCTGTGGACAGACTCACAATCAACCTCCCATGCCGCGAACACATCTAACCTCACATCAAGGAGGTATACCTATACACATAAGAGAATAAATCATACTCCTCACTCACACCTTCAAGGCACTACATAACTCCAGCCCAGCATACTTCAACAATCGCATTTGCTTCCACAAACCCCCCCAGACAACTCCACTCGGATGAACTACTACTCACACACATCCCATGCATTCAGAGAACTAGATTCAGTGGCCGTGCCTTCTCCTACATTGTTCCTAAAGCATGGAACGACCCAACGCCAAACATCTGAGCCATCTCCTCATGTCTTGAATTTCTCAAAAATCTGAAGGCCTGACTCTTCGAGTATTCTCTCATGGCCATAGAAGGAGATAGTTTCATAGCTGCTCAGCGCCTGGATACCCTCCAAGGTGATAGTGCGCTTTTACAAATCTGCATAACACAACAATGATTATGACAGTGGCCAGTTTTCTGCTCCCAGGGAAGAGAGAAAATAAATATAGGTCTGATACTTACTTGTAAGCAAATCTGCAGCTTCCAGCAGACAAGAATCAACCTTTGATGAACAGTGATTATTTTATACAATTTAATAGCTGCTGTGCCGAAAATGCAAGTGAATTCAGCAATACAGGGTTTGATATTGAGGGAATAAAGACTCTGAAAAGACTTAGGGGCATATTAGCAAGACCGGCGATAAAATTATCGCCGTTTTAGCGGCAGGAAACTGCCGCTAAAGCGGCGATAATGGGCTTGCTAATATGCGTTATAGAATTCCAATAGAAGCCCAGGTTAGATGTGCAGGACATCTAACCTGGGCTTCTATTGGAATTCTATAACGCATATTAGCAAGCCCATTATCGCCGTTTTAGCGGCAGTTTCCTGCCGCTAAACGGCGATAATTTTATCGCCGGTCTTGCTAATATGCCCCTTAATTTCTTAGGCCAAGGATGAAACCCAGTTGTATACCCTTTGTTGGCAGACTGGACAGACCAAACCGCAATCCTGAATGAGGATATAGTTATTTCAGACTCAATGGTTCAAAAAGCAGAATATTCATTGAAGGGGGCTTATTCAGGACGTAACCTTAGAGGTTTGCTCCGCTCCGCTATTCTACTATCCTGCTTATTTGCACATTGCTTTGCTGGTTTTATACAGAGATTTTATGCGCACTGTTTTTTAAAAAGATATTTGCTTGTTGAATTTGAATCTGTTAGGGCACCTGATACGGGACGGGGGGCACTTTCAGTTATTCTGCCGTACCGAGTGACAGAGGCGCCATTTTCCCCTCAGTGCGCTCTCTAGTTGTTGGGACGGCTGGGCGGCTGACGTATAAAAATGCGTGCTGCGCGGAGGCAGGAGCCTTAGAGGTTTGCTCCGCTCCGCTATTCTACTATCCTGCTTATTTGCACATTGCTTTGCTGGTTTTATACAGAGATTTTATGCGCACTGCTTTTTAAAAAAATATTTGCTTGTTGAATTTGAATCTGTTAGGGCACCTGACACGGGACGGGGGCACTTTCAGTTATTCTGCCGTACCGAGTGACAGAGGCGCCATTTTCCCCTCAGTGCGCTCTCTAGTTGTTGGGACGGCTGGGCGGCTGACGTATAAAAATGCGTGCTGCGCGGAGGCAGGAGCCTTAGAGGTTTGCTCCACTCCGCTATTCTACTATCCTGCTTATTTGCACATTGCTTTGCTGGTTTTATACAGAGATTTTATGCGCACTGTTTTTAAAAAAGATATTTGCTTGTTGAATTTGAATCTGTTAGGGCACCTGACACGGGACGGGAGGCACTTTCAGTTATTCTGCCGTACCGAGTGACAGAGGCGCCATTTTCCCCTCAGTGCGCTCTCTAGTTGTTGGGACGGCTGGGCGGCTGACGTATAAAAATGCGTGCTGCGCGGAGGCGCAGCGGACGCGCGCAGCGGACGCGTGCAGCGGACGCGCGCAGCGGGCGCGCGCTGGCGCGCCGAAGCGCGCCTAAGGCAAGCCCGTCTGCGCCCGTCAGCGTTTCGGAAGTGGCCAGGGCCAGACATGCTGCCGGTTTTGATCTTCAGTGTCAGCCTCCGTTAAAGTATAGTCGCGATAAGTTGCTGATGCTCCGGCCCTGCCTTTGTCAACCACCCGCTAGGTGGGATGTTCTTTCTCAATTCTCGAAGGTCTGCCAGCAATGCAGCTACAGCTCACCTACCTGGCAATATTTAAAGGCCGCGCACAACGATGATGGGAAGAAGAACCATATTAGAGCAGCTTTGATAAACACTCGCTCTTTGAGCAAACACCACCAGGATATTTTTGACCTGCTCTCAGATGGCCGTTTAGATCTTCTTTTTATCACCGAGACATGGCTGAATGAATCCTCGAACCCGGTAGTGCAGATGTCTATCCCAGAGGGATTTAAGATTTCTCGCGCTGATCGTCAGACGGGTAGAGGGGGTGGTGTTGCAGTGGTTTACAGGGATATGTGGATGTTTAATCGGGAGAAGAGCGTTTTGTTGGGGGAGGGCGAATTCCTTGATTTCAGTATTAATATCTCTCCTCGGTCCACATTAGGGGGAACCTTGGTTTATAGACCTCCTGGGCCAACAGGGCCCTTTCTTAAAGCCTTAGAAGATGTTATCATTCCCCGGGCCCTGAGGTTTGCCCAATATCTCTTTCTGGGAGACCTCAATCTCCATTTGGATCAGATGGATGTAGGAACAACCCAGGAATTCTTGGATTCCCTAGATCTTGCTCAGCTCACCCAGTGGGTTAGTTCTCCCACCCACTGTGGGGGCCATATCCTTGACCCCATCTGTTCCAATTTTCCTATGGTAGTTGAAGATCCGCTCCCCGTGTCCTGGTCGGATCATTTTTTAGTTCTCTTCTCCTGGCCCATTGAGGGTAACTGCTGGATATCACAGGCTAGTGCCAGTCCGGCCGCTGCTAAAGTAGATCCCATAGCCTTCGGCCAAGCTTTGGAGAAGTTTAGACCAGCTCTCCCTCCCAACTTGGAGGGCGCCCTGGCCTGCTTTACTAGATGGATTATGTTGGCGATGGACAGTCTTTCACCTACGCTCAAGCCGCAGGCGGGTCAGGGAGTCACCGTCTAAACCATGGTTCTCAGCCGAACTGAAAGTACTTAAGCAGCAATGTAAGAAACTGGAACGCCGCTGGCGGAAGGACTATTGCTCATCAGCAAAGATTATGCTCAGAGAAGCCCAGAAAATGTATTATATTGCTATTAGTAAGGCTAAGGGTCTCTATTACGCGGACCGGATAGAGTCTGCTAATAGCAACTCTAGGGAAATTTTCTCTATTGTACAGAGCTTTATGGTGCCGAGGGCTGAGACAACAAGGCTCCCTGCCTCTAACACATGGTGTGATAAACTTTCCAATTTCTTTATTGATAAGATTCATTCAATACAGAGAACATTTAGAGATCAAAGCCCACCTCAGGCAGGGGGGGTGCCCCTGGCTGCTCCTTCTGAGCCATCTTTCATGCTGGAGGCTTTTACACCTATTGACCTATCGGATTCACTTAAAATTCTGAAAGCTATGAAATCTGGCTCTCCGTCGGATCCTTGTAAGGCGAGACTCCTGGCCTCTGTGGCAGAAACAGTTAATTTAGAAGTTAATACGCTCATTAGACTCTCCTTTCAGGAGGCGCTTGTTCCAACAGTGTGGAAGCAAGCTAAAATCCTGCCACTTCTAAAGAAACCTTCACTAAACCCTCAGGACCCAGGGAGCTATCGCCCCATCTCCCTTCTTCCCACTGTATCTAAAATCTGTGAGAAGGCAGTTAATAAACAGCTCACTGATTTTATTGAAGGGTCAGGTCTACTCCATCCAGCTCAATCAGGTTTTAGAGCTGCATATAGCACTGAGTCGGCCCTGGTTGAAGTATCAGAAGCTATCCGAGGCTGTCTGGATGCCGGTGGAAGTGCTGCCTTGATATTGTTGGATTTATCGGCAGCATTCGATACTGTTCCCCACTTGCTGCTTCTGTCTCGTCTGATGGAAATAGGTGTCACGGGATCAGCCTGGAGGTGGCTAAAATCTTTTCTTGAGGGGCGTACGCAACAGATTTGGATCCCCCCATTCTCTTCCACGCCTCAAGGTGTTACCACAGGAGTGCCGCAAGGGTCCTCTTTGAGTCCCCTTCTTTTCAACATCTACGTCACTCCTCTGGTACAATTAGCGGAGGAGCTAGGAGCCAAAATCGTGGCATACGCCGATGATACTCAACTACTGTTTACCTGGGGTAAAATGGAGTGTGATACTCTGAAGGTTAAGAAATGTCTGACAGCGGTCTTTCAGTGGCTCTCAGCGGCACAGCTTAAATGCAATGAAGAAAAATCGGAGATTCTTCTCTACGGCAACTTTCCCACACGGTTCAGAGAGACTCTCTGGCCGGCCGGCTTTCCGCTACCATCCTCTTCTGGCCAACCTGTTAAGAATCTGGGCGTGTGGTTTGACGAGAATTTGTCTTTCTCGTATCACATCAAAAAATTGGCCGGGAGCTGTTTTGGGATATTGAAGTCACTCAGGAAATTTCTCCCCTTGCTCCCTAGGGATGCAAGGGAAACAGTGACCAGGGCGTTGATTTTGTCCCGCCTTGATTACGCCAATGCCTTGTACATTGGTCTACCGGATTATTCTCTTAATAAACTGCAGGTCGTCCAGAATGCAGCAGCCAGGCTTTTATTTAACATTCCTATCAGAAGCAGCGTTAGACAACACCTGCGCACTCTGCACTGGCTGCCGGTCACTAAGCGCGTCAAGTTCAAAGCCCTTGTGGTTGCCCATCGTGCTCTCCACGGATTAGGGCCAGCTTACCTAAGGAAGCGCTTTGAGTTCTATACCCCTACCAGAGATCTGAGGTCAGCATCTCAGCACCTTGCCCGGCTACCTCGTGTCCGCCGTCAAAGAGTGGGGGGCAGATCTCTTGCATTTCGGGCAGCCACCGCCTGGAATTTGTTGCCCTTCTCGCTGCGTAACACCCATGATCTTAGTCTTTTTAAAAAACAGCTCAAAACACTTCTGTTTTAACCTGCGATTCTCTTTCTAGCTGCACCTCAAGGCTCGCGCCGGGACACTCCTGGGAGTATCTGAGCGCGTTATAAACTTCATTAACATAACATAACATAACATAACCTGGCAATAAGAGACAATATTTTCTCTGTATATACATCCCAGTCCTTAGTTAAGGACTTGCAGTCCCTGTCTGAGGCAATTCAGAAGGGTGAATATGTGGCACAACTACTGGCAGGGGAAAAGACGCAAGCAAAATATTTGTATGATACTACATATGACAATTTTATTGCTTCTTCTATGGCTGCAGGTGTCATAGTGGCAGCAAGAAGACAGCTATATTTGAGAGGCCGGAGGGTGGGTGCAGCCAGAAAATCATGTTTATTGAAGAAGCCTTTTATAGGCGGCAGACTTTTTGATGAGGAGCTTGAGGGCTTGATTAAAGTTTCACTCTAAATGTCGTGATGAAAATAGGAGTCCTTGGGCCAAATTTACGACTCATTTTTGCATGCGCAAACGGGTTAGTGACCCGTTTGCGCATGCAAAAACTGTTAGGGCCATGTACAAACCCTATTTAGCGGGTCGCAATTTATTTGCGACTCGCTAAATAGGATTTGCGACTCGCAATTAGGAAGGGGCGTTCCAAGCGCATCCCTTTCTAATTGCGACTCGCTACCCTATGTAAGAATGTTTTGTGACCGCAATTGCGGTCGCAAAACACTCGCAATTAACCGCCCTCTTCAAGAGGGTGGTAATACAGTCGCAAATGGAAAGGGGTCCCCAGGGGACCCCTTCCCCTTTTCAAATACAGGGAAAATATTTTTTAGGGGCAGGCAGTGGTCCCAGGGACCACTACCTGCCCTTAAAAAATTAAACAAAAACGTTTCATTTTTCCTTTTTTAAATGCATCCCGTTTTCCTTTAAGGAAAACGGGCTGCATTTTTAAAAAAAAACTGCTTTATTAAAAGCAGTCCCAGACATGGAGGTCTGCTGAACCCAGCAGGCCACCATACCTGGGAGGGCCAGCCATTCCCAATGGGGTCGCAAACTATGAGTGCCTCATTAATATGCATGAGGCATGCAATTTGCGACCCCATTGGGAATCGCAATCAGTGTCGCAGACACTGTGGTACATACCAATTATTGCGACGCAATTTGCGTGTCGCAAATTCCTTAGTCGTACATCTGGCCCCTTATGAATGATATTAAAAACAGAGGTTGATCCATATTCAAATAAATCTTGTTTTCAAACCAGACAGCATAACTTTGGAATAGGTGCACAGGATGCAAAGACATATCCTAGACATGGCCTTGCAGGCAGCAGGGAAAGAACATCAAAGATACCTGAAGTTTGCGGTGGGGGATTTACACTGACACTTTCAGGTACTACCATTCGGACTCAAGACATCTCCCGTAGTATTCAAAAGGATTTCGGTTACATTGATAGTCATTCCTCATGAAAAAAAGGATCCAAATTCACTTATTTAGACAATCTCTTGATTGTACGTTTCTACGAGGCTCGAATAGTGAACGACATAGAAGTGCTTTTCTAGATCCTAAAAAACTGGCTTTCTAGTAAATTACCAAAAGTCTCTACTACAACCAACACAGAGGGCACGAATAATATGTTGGGAACTCCCTTGCAACGGCAATAGTGTTCTCTCCACCAACATAGTGATCTGCCTGCCGGATTTAAATGTGGGCGGACTATAGGTTTAATCACAGTGGAAACTGCTCCATCTCCGCTGTGATTAAACCCCTTCAAAGGCCCCATGGAGTAGGGGCCGTCAGAGGCAGACCTGTAATTCCACCCACCTGACTTAGATGGCGGAATTAGAGGTCAGTTTTCACTGCCTGTCACCGCCAGGAAAATCCTGGCCGTGAGGGGCAGTGAAAACTGCTCTATGCTTCCCACGGCATAGGGGAGCGCTACCATAACGAGGGGAGCATTTTCTATATTATTTTCAAAAAGAAAAGCCTGCTTTTTTTTTTTTTTTTTTTAAATAAAAAAAGAATATAGTTTGTTGCAGGGCTCTGTTGTGTTGACTGCAAAACACATTGACAGGAACCATTGTGACGGCAGTTACTGTCAATGCTTTAGAAATGACCACCAGCCTGGCAGTCATTTATTAATGAGGCAGGCGTCATCTCCTTCAGGGCAACAGAGTAATTTACTCCATTGCCCTGGTGGAGAAATATCCCGTCCACTAGGATGAAATTTAGGCCCAGAGTCTGGAATTGTTTCTGGACTGACAGAGGCATGGTGCTTCTACCCTTGGAGAGGAGGGTCAAGGGCTAAGCTCTAGTCAGGGAATGGCTTCAGATCCAGTGGGACATAATAGGTATAGTCGTTTATGGATTGGGAGATGATTTACTTACATTATTATAAGAATTCAGGGAGACATCCTTTACACCGCCTGCGATACATCGCGTGACATTACAACGCGGTTGTTACAACGACCGTGTTGTTACATCGCATACCGTTACAACGCAAGTCGTTACAACGACTTGCTGTAGGGGGCACAAGGTGTTGGATTTAAAATCCAACACCTTCCCTACTGTTGCACAGACTGGAGTTGGAATAGTAAATTATACTATTCCAACATCCAGCGCCCCCAACAGCAAGTCGTTGTAACGACTTGCGTTGTAAAGGTATGCAATGTAACAACGCACTCGTTGTAACAACCGTGTTGTAATGGCATGCGATGTATCGCATGCGATGTAACATCGCATATTCAAGAATTCAATATGATATTGTTTTGTATGGTTGTCTTCTGCAGGTGCTTCGTCTCTTTGTTCTTTCTCTCTTTTACTAGGCTACATATGAGTTCACTGGTTCAACTCATTCTACAGCACAGCTTCCAGATTTGTAAGTTAGCGCAGCTGACTCTAACATCTCAGGCCCTAAAGAATCTTCTTGAAAAGTGGTTAGAAGTCGGGAGTCTGGAAACTAAAATCCCATTGCAATCTCCACCCCTAATAGTCTTATTGCAGACACAAGCAAAATGAAATGATGGATGATTCTGGAATGACTGGTGTGTCAAAAGATCAGTGAGAAGTTTGGGAGCCCAGAGTGGACCTGATGCAGAACATCACAGTGCTCTTCTTCCCCTATTCATCTCTCGATTCCAGGAGCCAGACGCAATAGGAGTGGGTACTCTAACAGGTTTTGGTTGAAACATTTATTGTATGTTTCCTCCCTATTTCTCATGATTCATTGAGTAGTTGTCAAGTTTCATAGAGCAGAGGTGGTCTGATAAGTCCTTACTGGCCAAGGAGATGGTGTTTTCCTTTTTTAGAGGAACTGTTAGTAGATGAAGCATCAATACTACCTCTAGTTCCTGGTCCTCTGTATCTTCAGTCCATATCTTTGGTTGTTCTACTATATATGTATATAGTATATATAGTATATTATGAATTTTAATGAGATGACATTATGAATTTTCTCTTGTATTTATACTTATTTTTAAAATTTTGTAAAATAAGTGCACAAAAGGTTTTATGATTTTTTTTATAGTGTAATGGTTTAAAAAGACTAAACACTAGAATAATAAACTTGAACTTGAAAACTTGGTTGCTCTACAAGAGACTGGTTTTGGGGGTTTGGAGGTTCAGAGGGAAAAGCGTAGAAATGTGGGTCTTCCACTTTCAGTCACCTAATCTATTCAGGCTTCAAAGGACATCATATGATCATCATTGGGATCTTTTTATACAGGGATTTGGAAGAATCAGCTATCCCCTGTAAAATATCTTACAGGAAATATTATTCAACTTTTGCAGGACTGTTTTGTCAAGGGGTTGTAGGTAGCCTCTTGAGATTACAGTGGACTGTGATCAAAGCATTTTGATCTCCTTTCAACTCTTTATTGGAGATGGAACGTTGGGTTCTATGTAGTTGAAAGGGTTTAAGATCTTCAGACAAAGAATCAAGAATATCATTCCATCCTTGGAGTTACCGTTTTTTTTTTTTATCTGTTTTTATTAGGTTTTCACATTTACATGAGTTGAGCAAATATTCAAACTTTTTGCATTTTGTAGTTGCATATTACAGAGATCTTCTAATGGATGCGTTCACAGTATACATACGATTGCCAGTATTACTAATAATTGGCCATTGAGTTCTCGGCCACAACGTACTTAGCATAACATCGCTTGCAATTGACAAACTACAACCTTGGTTGTTGGTTAATGCAGATTTTCAGAGATTGTCCAGATGCGTGCTGTGCGTCAGATCCTTGGAGTTACAGTTAATGCTACTTGCATTACAGAATCCACTTTTTGAGCCACTGAATGAGGGGGTGGAGAAATGTTTGTCCTTAACAGTAGCGTTTTTAAGTGGCATTTCAATAGAGCTAGATGTTTGGGTAAGTTGAATCCACACGTGTACAACTCTGTGGCTAATTTGAACCAGCGGTTGCAGGTGGGCAGACTGGCACTCATTTATGGGGACCAGTACTTATGTTTCCTCAACAGACTTTAATCCAGAGCAGGAGAGATAAAAACACAAAAGGAGAAAGAAAAGAAAAACAACCAGTGACAAATGAAGAAAGCAGGGTTGAAAAAGAGCCTGCAAGAGTGAGATGAAGAGGCAGGGAGTGTCTGTTGGTGGATGAAAGAGGCACAAGGTGAAATCAAAACTACGCACCTTGGTATTCAGCACCTGACCTTCGTTAGCATGCCTGCGAGCTTATGAACAAAACTTTGGACCCCGACAATTATTCTTTTACAAATTGATCACTGGTACTACCCCCATATTGAAGCATTTTGGAAGATAGAATAGTGTTAGGATTAGGTCCAAGCTTTGTGCCCAAGGTAAATTTAACTTCCCATAAGTAACAGGAAATTATTCTTCTTGGTCTATGTCCAGAGCCAGGAACGGGTATGCCCAGACGTGGCTTCTGTGCACACTGTGTCACTGGAACCAAGCTGTACCCATCTGATGAGCCCATAACTAGGTTGAAACTGGTCCTGGGTTGCTTGTGTTCCTGTTCAGGGAGGTCCTAGCTTGGTGGTTCAGGCTGGACTGTTCTGAGTGGATCAGGGTCAAGAGTGATTTGCATATAGCTGGATCCAAACTGAGGTGACATGGTCTGCAAAAAAACGATGTATTGGCATGCAGTTCTGAGTAATAACCAGTGGCTGAGATTAATTCAAGCATTCCATCCATCACTTTTTTAGTGTGTACTTTAAGTGTCGCCAGTTTCAGAGCTGATGTTTCAGATGAAATTACTGTATGTTGTCAGAGGAATGGAAATATATTTGCATACAACAATGGACTTTAGTAAGTGTATTTCCCTGTTTACTCATTTCAGCAAAAGGGTATGCAGATCTTCCTCATCTGCTTTGAGTTACTGGATAAAGGAGACAATTGTGCAAGCATATCCTAAATTATACATGTCCCTTCTAGGTTCTATTCAAGCATGCTTAACAAGAGAAATGACCGCCTCATGGGTAGAATGAAGTTGAGCCTCCATTGTAGATATCTGAGTGACTGCAACTTGGGCTAGACCCTCAGCTTTTGAAAATTAGTATAGGTTGAACTTGGCAAAGGGCATAGAAGTGAATCAAATATTGGTAAGAGGGTTGTTGCAGACTTGTACCCTGCTTTGAGGGGTTTTTTCTCCTGCACTTATATATACAGTCAGGGGCATGACTGCAATTAAAAGGTTTTGTGCTGTGACATGTCTCCAACCTGAAATGTGTATTCGTCCAAGGATGAAGAAGACATAGATGCTTTGTGTATGCTGCACGAAGAAAGGAATGGTGGATGAGGAATTGCTGTCTAGATTACTTACCAGTAATCATCATTACTCCGATTCTGCATTCCTCATCCGAGTACTGACGACTATCCAACCCGCTTGAAGCCGCCTTTGTGGGAATGGCAGTTTGATAATATCAGGAAATGATGGTATTCCGTTCCGGGGACTCAGGGAACACCGGAAAGAGAAAAGGAAGCTTCTGACATTTCATCAGACTTTCCCAGTACGCCCTAGCTTGTCGTTTGTTCTGGCATGATGGTAATGCTTTCGAAATGTCAAAGTGACTGAGTTGGTTACATATTGTTTCATATCACATCCATGTGAATGTAAGATGTAGTAATATCGAGCCATCCTAAATATTTATTCTATTTGAAAAATAAGAGTGTTTTTTCAGAAATGAGTTGACTGTCTTCAAGGGGAGAGTCACATTTCAATAATTACGGCGTGTTCCAAAGTGACGACCGTGAGTGCTAATCAAGTCTGGCAACAGCAAGTCTCGCGGGTCAAGAACAACGATTTTCCACCCAGCCTAATGTCAAAAGAGTGTAAGTATTTTACATACATAATCCTTTATTAGTAAGAAGAAACTAAAAAATTGAGGTTTATGATGGATTGTACTTTATTTTGTAGTAAGCTATCATGTCTCTGATATATCTTGTTGGATAAGGAATACATCAGAATAAATAATTCTTCTGCGCATATGCCGTGCAGAAAAGAGCATTCGACGAATGCCCAGAGCGTTGGAACCTCAGGGAACTGCAGCAGTGCACGTGGTACACTCTCCTATGAATTATAATGAGTAGGTGCAGTAGTGTTTTTCCAGTACGTTACGCTGTAAGCTACATTTATGTGAAGCAGTGAAAGGACCAACGAGGACATACTATTGAGTTTCCTGTTATCTCTTGGATGAAGTCTGAAAATGTTTGTTCTGCTTCAGGAGGAACCTTTCTAAAGTCGAATATTTTGTTGACAGCAACAAAGAAGCAGAATTTAGTGTGAATAGTCATGGATTTTTTCAACGAGCAAGCTTGCACACGAGCAAATATTTTGAAACGTCGTCTTTTTCCCTGTATTTGAATGTTAAGCATACGTAATTTCATTCAAACGTTATAGTGCCATTTCTTTGCCCAGTTAAACTTATGGAATCAGGCGCGTGGAACAAGGAGAAGCATGTTGCCATGAGCCTAACGGTGCAGGTGAGTTCTACATCCAGTCTCCGCGGTTGAGGTCGGCTCGTGCTTTTTGTACTTAAGCTGCAAGCTGTTACCAGTTTGCTTGTGTTCAAGAGGTTGCTGCAAATACCTGACACAAAAATGTACAGATGAGGAGAATGACAGTGTAAACGAGGACGTCTTTAGTCTCTTACTTAAATGCCAGAGACAGCCTAGATATGTAAGCGAAAGTAAGCAGACAAGCATACATTTCAGTCCCCAAACGAATAACCGCCTCTCAGATGAAGAATCAGTGGCTGATGCTGTCATTACTTGTGGCGGCGTTGGTGAACAACATTTTTGCCAATAGCACAAATGGCAACAATGTTTCCATCTCCTCAGAGAACTCATGGCAACGACCCTCACTCACCGTGAGCCCCAGTCCCTGCCAAACTAAAGTAAGCGTCGAGGAAGCTATGCAATCTAGGACATGGCCAAGGCAAGAAACAATACAGCCACCTACCAACTCATCCTCAGCACAAAGCTGGTACCCGGGGATGCGCCGTCTCATTCTTGAGAGTCTTCTGACTGCCATGTGCTTAGGAGCCCTCACAGGTATTTTGTCTGTTTTTCTACTGTACCTTCTCTTGCCAAAACAAATTATATAGGAATCAGATAACAATGCTGTGCATTCTTTTCCACTGCACATTCGGTTGTTAATGTATTTGATGCAGGTACATGGTGACAGATATTCAAGAAAATGTGAATACACCTCTGGTTTGTGACAATGTGGATTCGAAACTATAATGGAATTGGGGACAGAAATGTTGGTAAATGCAACTCCTTTAAACATAGTCTCTGGAAATAGTGATTGTATAAGCAGACATGGTGCATCTCCTAAAAATGACCATAATGTTTTTAGGTGTCTATTTTGGAATGTGGCAGGTTTGTTAATCTAGGTGAAGAACTATGATTGGCTTGACCTTGTGAAGTGCTACACTATTATCTGCTTTCAAGAAACCTGGACCAGGGAAATAGTTCATATTGATGGGTATGTATCTATCCATACCCCAGCTGGGCAGGCGCTGGGGGGGCATTATAAGGGGGGTCTGCTCACTCTAATAGCAACCACTATAGATATTAAGGTTTGTAGGACTAGACTGGCCACATTTTCAATTTATCAATATTATGTTCGAACACAATGTAACACTGGTCATTGTTAATTTTTATCACAATAATTTTGCTCTCACTAACACAGATATAGCAGCGACGCTTGAACACTCCCTTAGTAAACACCTAACTGAACGTAATACTTATTTCATTCTCCTATGGGGCGGGGACTTTAACTGTAGATTATGTCCCTTATTTAAGATGTCTGCCTGTAGCCTGTGGGGGTGGGGTTAAGGAAGAAAATTGCCATTTTGATCATAATCCCTGTAGAGATATTTTTAACTCTATACTCTTTAAATTCTCTCTCTTTCTGACAATAGATCCCACTATACAGTCGCTACCAAACCAGATTACATATACAGGCGGAGGTCAAGGCAGTCGTATTGATTTTATTGCTCTTTCGGAGTACTATAAACCAAAATCAGTGGGTTTTTCTATTTTATGGTTTAAATCTCTTATTATTTTGAAAAGACAAGCATTGCAATAGCCGCCACCTACATTCACCGGCCGGTGGGGATCATTCGTAATAACTAGAATTAAAAGCATAGAAAGAAGGAAGTGGAAGAGAGGGGGAAGGATAGAGAGGTCCATTCCCTACATGTGTGTGTGGTGGGCTAGGCAGGTGTCGCATGAGTAACCCGGGTGGGTACGGCCAGCTATTATCCTTATTCCTGTGGGGGGGGGCCCTAGTGAGACGTAGCACTCTAAGGTACCTCGGGCATGTGAGTTCTGTGAATTCTTGGACAAGAATTCTATGGTGGTGCCCCATGTTTTGTCAAATTTGGGGAGGGAACGTGTAAGGCGCGCTGTAATCTTCTCCATCCCCAGTGTTCCCATAGCTTGTACAGCCAGTCTAAGCGAGAGGGTATCTCCGCCGTGCCCCATCTAGCCAATAGTGCCTGCTTAACCGCTCCTAGATCCAGGGGGATTGCTCTGCCACGGCAAGATCTAAGAAGATCTAAGTTTCTCGAGCTGTGTTAAAGCTCAGGGGGGTAGTTTATCGATAAGTCAGCGTTCTAGTTGCTGACGTTGACGTTGGAGCTTCGGCCCTTAAAACGGCCGATGACGCGACCGCGCAGCGGCGCCTGTGATGCTGTGTGATCTAAACTGAAGGGAGAACGCTTCTTTTACACACTGATCCAGTAATTTTTAAATTTGGTATAATTTAGTTTTTAGAAGTAACTGTGTATATTTCCTTGCTATTTTGCACATTTATGCCTGCACTGTTTCTCGAGCTGTGTTAAAGCTCAGGGGGGTAGTTTATCGATAAATCAGCGTTCTAGTTGCTGACGTTGACGTTGGAGCTTCGGCCCTTAAAACGGCCGATGATGCGACCGCGCAGCGGCGCCTGTGATGCTGTGTGATCTAAACTGAAGGGAGAACGCTTCTTTTACACACTGTTCCAGTAATTTTAAAATTTGGTATAATTTAGTTTTTAGAAGTAACTGTGTATATTTCCTTGCTATTTTGCACATTTATGCCTGCACTGTTTCTCGAGCTGTGTTAAAGCTCAGGGGGGTAGTTTATCGATAAGTCAGCGATCTAGTTGCTGACGTTGGAGCTTCGGCCCTTAAAACGGCCGATGATGCGACCGCGCAGCGGCGCCTGTGATGCTGTGTGATCTAAACTGAAGGGAGAACGCTTCTTTTACACACTGTTCCAGTAATTTTAAAATTTGGTATAATTTAGTTTTTAGAAGTAACTGTGTATATTTCCTTGCTATTTTGCACATTTATGCCTGCACTGTTTCTCGAGCTGTGTTAAAGCTCAGGGGGGTAGTTTATCGATAAATCAGCGTTCTAGTTGCTGACGTTGACGTTGGAGCTTCGGCCCTTAAAACGGCCGATGACGCGACCGCGCCGCTGGCACGCCGAAGGCGCGCCTAAGGCAAGCCCGTCTGCGCCCGTCCGCGCCCAACCGTGGCCAGGGGCAGGAACCCCTGCTGAGATTGGGAAAGAGAGGATTGTTTACACCGCTGAAGAACTTCACCAGTTGAAAGGAGAACTTGAATGTGAAGGTCAACATAACCTACGGGTAGACAGTCTTAGCACTTACTGCGCACACTGTGATTTCAGATTTCTAACTACATATCATTTAGGAACCGGTACTGGCAATATAAAACTGATTACGATGCTTTTATTGAATTGCCGCTCACTCTCTAAACATTCGGCTGAAATCTTCCTACTTTTAGAGGAGAGGAAGCCCGATGTTCTGTTTTTAACAGAGACCTGGCTAAACAAGGAGGCAGACGCCGACATTGTTCAAACACTACCTCCTAACTACTCCATTCAGAGGCTTGATCGAAATGGAGGACGTGGAGGCGGATTAGCTATTATTTACAAGGACAACCTTGTATGCCGGTTTACGACTAACCCTATTCCTGACTGTGAAAGCATGCTTTTTATAATTAACTTTTCCCCCAGTTTCACCTTTTCCGGGATCTTAGTTTATCGACCTCCGGCTCCTCTTGGTCTTTTTAACAAAGATCTACTTGAATGTGTAGCACATTCGGTTAGCTCTTCCCCCAATTTTACTATCTTGGGAGATTTTAACATGCATTTTGATGATGCGGAATCCGCATCTTCTTTAGAATTGATTGAGGAGCTTTCCACTGCTCAACTTTTTTTAAAAGGACTCGGCCCTACCCATATTAAAGGCCACTTGCTTGACCCTGTTTTCTCTAACATACAAAACCTACAGCTGGGTAATACAGTTCCTCTACCCTGGTCCGACCATTTTTTAATTCCCTTTAGTTGGACTCTAACTGATTTTATTTCGCCCTCTGTGCGTACCAGGAAATTTGCGCGCAAATGGTCGAAACTCCCTGTAGAGGCTTGGATAGATAATTTAAACAACTCCATCCCATCACCTCATTTAAACCCTAACGTGGCTAATGAGAATTTTAATAACTGGCTTGAGATATCACTTAACCGTATTCTTCCCAAAGTAGCGATCTCAGAAAAGGATGGAGGGAAAAATAATCCCTGGTACTCACATAAATTAAGGGAACTGAAACAGCAATGTAAGAAACTGGAAAGAAGTTGGAGAAAGGATTTCTCTATCTCTAGGAAACTTTTATATAGAGAAGCTATCAGAATTTATAAAACGGAAGTAAAAAGCTCTCAAGCCCTCTATTTTCAGGAAAAAATTATAAGAGCAGCAAACTCACCGCGAGAAATATTTAAAATCACTAAAGCTCTCCTTACACCTCCGGCTCCGTCTATTGCTCTGGATAAAGCCCAATTGCGATGCGATCAAATAGCGGATTTTTTCTTTGAGAAAATTCAAGCTATATATAAATCGTTCCCTTTAATTATAGACCAACATTCCTCTTTATTAGGTAATGTAGCCACTTCGGAAGGTCAAACTTTGTTGGAGGATTTTCCGCCGTTAGACCTTCCTACCTTGATTGGGCTGCTAAGAGATTTAAAATCGGGCTCGCCTTTAGATCCTGCCCCGCCCGCGGTCCTCCATCAGATTTGTGAGGTTGTCTCACCAGTTATCCTTGAGGTGATTAATATCTCTCTCAAATCAGGTATAGTACCGTCCTCTTGGAAACATGCGAGGGTCAAAGCACTTTTGAAGAAGCCCAATCTGGACCCTGAAGACTGGGCTAATTATCGTCCCATCTCTTTATTACCCGGACTAAGTAAACTTGCTGAGAAATACACGAATTCTATTTTATCTACCTTTTTAGAAAACAATAATTGTTTACACCCAACTCAAACTGGCTTTAGACCTCGACAGGGCACGGAAACTGCCCTTATGCTGTGGTGGAAGAAGCTAGGAAGATTCTGGATTCCGGAGGCTGCGCTGCTTTGATCTTATTAGATCTTAGCGCAGCCTTTGACACGGTAAATCATCAGCTGATGATTCAAAGACTTAGGGAAGTGTGAGTAGCCGGATCAGCTTTAAAATGCCTACAATCCTTCCTTCAAAACAGAGTGTTCACAGTCTTTGAAGAAGAATCCGCATCTAAACAAATTCCTTTGACATGTGGGGT
The DNA here is from genome assembly GCA_963921515.1 of Calotriton arnoldi. Lineage (NCBI taxonomy): Eukaryota > Metazoa > Chordata > Amphibia > Caudata > Salamandridae > Calotriton > Calotriton arnoldi. Next base: position 155,934 of record CAWUFW010009253.1, on the reverse strand, counting down.
TCCTCAAGGCTCTTCCCTGAGCCCCACTTTGTTTAATATATATTTGCGGTCATTAGCAGAAATGGTACATCCCTTTGGTATACAGATTGTCACATACGCTGATGACACTCAATTGATCGTCTCCCTGACCCAACATTCCCAACAGGGCCACAATTTAGCTGCATGTCTTGAGAAGGTTTTTTATTGGATGAACAATTCATTTTTAAAACTCAATGGAGCTAAGACTGCTGGGGAAGTCTGCCCCCCTAAATATTGATTCCTGTTGGCCCAGCTGCCTAGGCTCTCCCCCTGTTCCTAAGCAGCAAATTAAAAGCTTAGGAGTTTGGCTTGATTCAAATTTAAACTTTATTGATCAATCACGGAAAGTAGCAGCCTGTTGCCTCGGCCTTTTAAGAATGGTTCGGAAGATTCTTCCTTTACTACCTTTTATGGCCAGACGCTTGCTGGTCCAAGCTCTTATTCTTTCATGGCTGGACTATGCAAATGCCATCTATTTGGGAGCCCCACTATCTACTACCAAAAGACTTCAAACAGTGCAGAACTGTGCGGTGCGCATGTTGTTAAATATTCCGAGACGTATCTCGGCTAAACCCGCTCTCACCTCTCTGCACTGGCTTCCGGTCTGTCAAAGAGTTCAATTTAAGGCAATGTGCATCGTACACAAAGCGCTCTTTGATAATGGCCCTTGTCTGACTCGTTCATGGATTCAATCCTATTGTCCTAACAGACCCCTTAGATCGGCGAATAAAGGCCTGATTGTAGTACCTAAGATTAAACGCTCTCAGAGTGGAGGTCGACTGTTTACATACAATGCAGCCAGATTATGGAATAGTCTTCCTCTCTACCTACGCTCTGAGCCCAATCACATTAAGTTCAGGAAACTTTTGAAAACTTCTCTTTTTCTTTGAGTGTCGCATAGCATCACTGTTGTCGCAGCGCTGGGATGCCTCTGGGTAACCACGCGCTCTAGAAATGCTACTTCATTCATTCATTCATGATACATCAGGGCATTGGGGAGCCCTAGTAGTATGTATGAGGGGAGTTTATGTAAGTCAGTGTGGTATATGCTGTCTATCTCTCGAAGAATTACCTCCCAGTATTCCTGTATCTTCGGGCACGACCAAAGAATATGAGTGAGCGTGCCCGGTTGGCCACATTGACGCCAACATTGCCCATTCCCTCCCGGTTTCCATTTGGTTATCCTTGCCGGTGTGTAATACCAATAATGTGCAATTTTTAAAAACATCTCTTTGCCCGCTGTACTGCAGGAGGAGGCTCTGGCTCTATGTATAATATTATGCCATTCCTTGGGGGAAAACTCGCGCTCCAATTCCGATTCCCACCTACGTTGCACAGGGGGTGTACTATACTGTCTGGGAGTGTTTAAAAAGGCGTAAATGTCTGACAGCAGTCGTTTATCTGACGTTCTAGTAATGTACCATTTCTCGAACTTTGTTAAAAAGCAACCTGCATGGGGGCGTATCTCTGGCTGGGTCACCCAGTGGTGAAGAGCCAGATATTGCCAGTACGCCTTCTGAGGCATCCCAAAGCCTTCGGTGAGGCTAGTGAACTCCATCACCCCGTTCTCGTCAAAGAGGTCACCTATACGCTTACAGTTGGCCTCTTGCCAGTGGAGATAGCCATTCCCCGTGTGTGCCGGTGGGAATTCCGGGTTGCCTATAAAAGGGGTCAGAGGAGACACAGGGGTCGAAAGACCGTACGGCACCTGTACTCTACCCCACACTCCCAGGGTGGCCCTCAAGACCGGTGACACATATACCCCGCAGGGGCGATGCTTTCGAGGGAGCCATGGGACTTTCCAGATGTGCATGCCCGCTATCGAGCGGTCAATAAAACACCAATGCTTCTCTGACTCCAATTTGTACCACTCGAGCATGTATCTAAGTTGTGATGCCTGGAAGTAACGTTCCAAACATGGGACAGCCAAACCCCCGTCTTCCTGCTTCAAATATGTCAAGTGGCGAGCCAATCTCGCTTTCTTGCCTCCCCAGACAAACTTGCCGATAAGGCGTTGCATCTGTGTCAGCATGTTGGGCGGCGGTCTGAGCGGCAGCGTCTGCATCACATACAGGATCCGCGGAAGAACAGTCATTTTAACGGCAGCCAGCCTGCCCAGCCGGGACAGGATGTGCCTCTTCCAATTCGAGAGTTCATTCCTAACCCCAGCCAGGAGAGTAGAATAGTTCACTTGGGCTGTCTTAACTAGGGTGGGGAACATCTGCAGACCCAAGTACTGGACGCCATCCTTCGCCCACGTGAATGGGAACTGTGCTGTCAGGGCCTGTTGTTCTGCTTTAGGGAGGGTCAAGCGCAGTGCCTCCGTTTTGTGGATGTTGACTTTAAAGCCCGATGCTAGACTGAATAGCTCCAATTCCTCCATTAAGGGAGGTAATGAGATTACCGGCTGAGTTAAAAATAAAACTACATCATCCGCATATAATGAAATGTTATGCTCCCCACCCCCGATTCTGATCCCAGATATTACCGGGTTTTGGCGAACCCTCTCTGCGAACGGCTCCATATATAACGCGAAAAGCAGGGGCGATAATGGGCAGCCCTGTCGCGTACCTCTCCGAATTCTAAATGGTCGGGATGTTACACCATTAACCCTAATCCGCGCCTGTGGGTCCGTATAAATGCAGTCTACCCATTTCAAAAAGCGGTCTCCGGCTCCACATTTACGTAATGTCTGTTGCAAATACGCCCAGTGAACCCGATCGAATGCCTTCTCGGCATCGATCGAAAGAAGCACCGTGGGTGTCTGAGTGCGTTGGGTTTTGTCCAACAGATGGCACATCCGACGAGTCCCGTCACTGCAATTGCGTTCCGGGATACATTCCGACTGATCGGGGTCGATCAACCCTTGCATATGCGGCGCCAATCGGGCGGCCAGGATGCTCGTGAAAATCTTAAGGTCGACATTTAATAACGAAATAGGACGGTAGGAAGCACATTCCATTGGGTCTATACTGGGCTTAGGAATCACGACGACTTCAGCCATGGTCATAGTCGGGGTCACTCTACCAGTGTCACTAAAAGAATTAAATAAGCAAACCAGTACGGGAGCCAAGTCCTGGGCAAAGGATTTGTAAAAATCGGTCGAGAATCCGTCCTCCCCCGGTGCCTTCCCGGAGGTGAGGCCCCCTATGGCCTTAAGAACCTCTTCTATTCGAACGTCCGCATCCAATTTCGTCGCCTCCAGTTGAGGGAGGGGCACCACTGGGACATCCCTCACATAGTGTATGGCCGCTTCTGGGTCTAAATAGTCTGCCCTGTATAACTCAGTATAAAAGGACTCAAATCTGCCCGGTATGTCGCCGTCGGTCCGTAAGACTTCGCCCTGAGTGCTTCTAATCTCCCCAATCCGCCGAGTGGTCGCCTGTGCTCGAAGAAGAGTTGCAAGGAGTTTCCCGGCTTTATTGCCTCCAGCGTAGTAACGCTGTTTGGCCCGCAGGAGCGAGTATTCCGCCTGGTCGTAGTCAAGGGCTTTCAGCTGCTGTCTAGCAGCATTCAGTTGTCTCCTAACCTGAACGGCTCCCGTCCTACGATGCACCCCCTCCAATTCTTTTACCTGTGATTCGAGGTGTTCCCTTTTCTCTTTTCTATCTTTGTTGACCCCTGCCGCTATCCCTATAACTCGCCCTCGGATGACGGCTTTAAGTGCGTCCCATAGAAGGGCGATCGAAGACACTCCATCATCGTTAGTCTCGAAGTATGCCTTTATTGTCTCCCGTATTTCTTTAATGTTGGTGTCGTACTCAAGCAGTTTATGATTAAGCCTCTACTGTTTGTGACCCGGGGGGCCCCCCTGGATACGTAATTCCAGTCTGATTGGAGAATGATCCGAAAGAGCCGCGGTCCCTATCGAGGTCTCGCTAGTATCTCTAGTAACTCTCGGGGATGTTAAGAACCAGACAATGTGGGCGTAAGTTTGAGGGGCCGTCGAAAAACATGTGTAGTCCCTAGCTGTTGGATTCATCATCCTCCACACGTCCGTCAGACCCAAGTCTGTCAACTTCCGCCTCATAGAGTCAGATAACGCCCCGGTGTGACCCTGTCTTTGTATGGATCGATCCAACTGCGTGTCATGTACTATATTAAAATCCCCCCCTATGATCAGGTCTTCATCCTGGGACTCCAGGATTGCATTCAAGGTGTTATTGAGGAACAGCTCCTGGCATTCATTTGGGCCATATATGGATGCAATAGTGTATGTGTGGTTTCCTACTTCTACCCTCACAGCTAAATCTCTGCCTGGCACCTCGGTATGTACGCCTATCACCCTGCCCTGGAAATGCGTAGCGAACAGGACCGCTAACCCAGCTTTCTTGTCTCCCGAGGAAGAGAAATATTGACTATCAAACCATCTGGAGCGAAGGCGTTTCCAGTCTGCTCGCAGTAGGTGGGTCTCCTGTAACAGGCAGATGTCACTACCAGCCTCCCGCAAGAGTGCTAGCAGCGCCCGTCTTTTCACTGGGGAGTTGAGGCCTCTCACATTGAAGCTCAAGATGCTTACTTTAATTGTCGTCATAAGATCTATGGGATAGCTCCAAGCTGATGATGTGGCCGGGCATCACTTATGTTCGCCAACGTTCCCCATATCTCCCCCACCCCATCACCCATCACTCCCCATACCTCGCCTCCAGCTAGAACCCTCCCCACAAAACACTCTATTCTGAGGCTTCACATTATCAGTTGAGAGACTCACCTCTAACCTTACTAGGGAGAACCACAGAGGAACAGAGGAAGAGTAGGAAAGAAAAAAGAAATATAGCAAGACAGTAAGCCAACAAATCGAGAGCATAGGAGGTACTCTCCAACAGGATCTAAGCACTTCAACGTGCAAGGGTTCATGCTGCCGACGATCGGTCGTCATACCACGAAGATTGGACTCCCGGCCATGGCCGATTCCATGAAGGTGGGGTCCACACGGAGACCCACAAAGCCACAGCTACAGTGTCCACATGGTGTCTTTTAATCAGTTGCCTTTGGGGTCGCCGGATGCCTCCCGTTCTGCAGCTGGCGGAGCAGTGCCTCTCTCTCCTGCTGCCGTTCGAGCTCTGTGGGTTTTGTGGTCTGCCCCCTCCCTGTTCTCCGGCGTCTTCTCCTGACGGTCTGCCTCAGGGACATCGCAGTCGGGTGCTGGCTATTTTTGAATTCTTCCACACTCAGGCTGGCCCCCAGTATTTCTTTTGCGTCTCCCAGGGATCGCACTACTCTTAGTTCATTCTCCCACGTAAAGGATAAGCTAAATGGGTGGCCCCACTGGTACCCTATTCCTTTGTCCCTCAAGAGAGAAGTGATTGGCCTCAGTTCCCTTCGGCACTGAAGCGTGAGCGGCGAGAGGTCCTGGTACACTCCCACCTGAAGACCTTCAAAGTTAATGGTTGCCTTCTCTCTGGTTGCATTCATGATGAGTTCCTTTTGCCTGTATGAGTGGAGACAGGTGAGGATATCTTGAGGTTGTCCCGGGCTCGAGGCCGGCCGTCCAGCACGGTGTGTGCGATCGAGGACAATTTCCCCATCTCCGAGTTCCGGGGCTACATGTCGAAAGAAGCGCAACACCCACTCTTCCAGCTTCCCTCCGTCCCCCTGCAAAGGAACTCCTTTAATGCGTACGTTCGATCTCCGGGAACAATTCTCCAGGTCCTCCAGGCGAAGATGCAGCTCTTCGTTACGATCTCTGAGCTCCAATAGTTCTCGGGTCTGTTCCGTGATCTCCTCATCTCTGCGGTCTCCCGCTCGCTCAAGGGAGTCAACCCGATCGCCAACCTCCTGGACGTCTTCCTTGAGCTGTTTGACATCCGAGGCCATGTCTTGACGGAGGGCCGCAAACTCCTCTCTGAGGGCACCAAAAAGCTGTTCCAGAAAGCTCCTTGTTATGGGTTCCGCCATCGGGTCGTTCGCGGACTCCCTCTCCCTCTCCGAGTTCTGTCGTTCCAACACTTGCGATTCTGCCTTTTCAGAACTGGACTTTTGGAGGAGGTCTTTGATTGTGGAATCCTTCTTAGATCTGAGAGAGGACATCTCGGGGGCAGATGACGCTGGGGGGCAAGGTGCGAGGGCCAGGCCAAACTCCACTCCCTCCTTGTGGTAAGTGCTGGTCACTGTCTATGCCCCACACGCCCCTCTTCTCTCGTCTCCTGCCAACCCTTAGCTCTCAAGTGCACTGATGTCCCGTCCGAGAGCTTGAGTCTCCCCCGCGGCGCGTGAGGGGCCGGTGACAAAGGCACGACAATCCAAGCTAACAACCAAGTCTCAGGCCCAGGAGTCCTCTTTTAGAGCTGGACCTCCGGCCTTGTTCCCCCACCATGAACCAGTCGCTCCGTAGGCCCCGGCGCAGACCATGTGTGTTAGGCCTCCACACACCTCAGGCTGGCCCCTCCACCATTCATAGTGTGCTTGCGCCTACTGGGCCCGTCTTACCTCTCAAGGCCCAGCACGCTACGAGTAAGGATCGTATCCGCTGTTCAGCGCTGGGTCTGCACTTGGGAATCCCTGAGCCCCAACCGGCCGTGGGTGCTAGCAGCTCCCTCGCTGAGGGCTACGCACCAGGGCAGCCGCCGGCTCCATATGCCGCCCCGCTGGCTGTGGAAGAATGTGCGATGAGGGGTCCGCAGCCTTCGCGCTCACCTCTTGTCCCGGTACCTGAAACCACTCTCCTGCGGGGGGCGTCTCCTTACCTCCAAGATCGGGCCCCCACCAGGGTGTATACTGGTTGCTCTGCACTTAAGGAGGCCAAGGAGCCCCCACGCTCCACTATTGTGTGGCACAGGCCGGCTCACAATGCCTCTCCAGCCTGGTGGTGCCGCTGCGCAGGTGACTAACCATTGGGTGCGGCGGCCTGCTAGCACTGCCGCATCAGCGCTTGGAGTCGCTCCTCGGTCCCTCAGAGTTGTCGTCACCCAGGTAGGGGAAGCAGTGCCTCGGATACGTCTAGCCACTCCGGGTCGAAGCCAGGCCCAGCACTGCCCACTGCGATACTCCGACTCCAGGAGCTGCGTCACGGGGTCCGCGCTCCCGCGAGCCTCTGCTACGGCACACTAATGCCGCAACCTCCGGGAGCCTCCGGAGCTCCAATTGCGATCGGAGCCGTCACGGGAGTCTCCGTGCCTCCTGTCCAGCCTCCGGGGACCCCAACAAGCGGTAAGTATGCTATTTCCCGGCCACGGCGCGTGGAGCTCCTTAGGTTCGGTGTTGCTCCGCTGCCATCTTGGCCACGCCCCCGGGTTTTTCTATTTTAAAAGAATGTTTTAGCGACCACTTACTGTTGTTCATTTTCATTGAAACTCAGATTCAAAAATCTATTGGGAAACCAAAACTACACCCCATAACTTAAAATAATAACCAGGGTCTTTTGCGCAAATGGGCTTCTGTAAAGCCTGATATTGTATTGGAGCAGATAATGAATGCAAACAGGGTACAGGCGCTTGGAGTCGCTCCTCGGTCCCTCAGAGTTGTCGTCACCCAGGTAGGGGAAGCAGTGCCTCGGATACGTCTAGCTACTCCGGGTCGAAGCCAGGCCCAGCACTGCCCACTGCGATACTCCGACTCCAGCAGCTGTGTCACGGGGTCCGCACTCCCGCGAGCCTCTGCTACGGCACACCAATGCCGCAAACTCCGGGAGCCTCCGGAGCTCCAATTGCGAGCGGAGCCGTCACGGGAGTCTCCGTGCCTCCTGTCCAGCCTCCGGGGACCCCAACAAGCGGTAAGTATGCTATTTCCCGGCCACGGCGCGTGGAGCTCCTTAGGTTCGGTGTTGCTCCGCCGCCATCTTGGCCACGCCCCCGGGTTTTTCTATTTTAAAAGAATGTTTTAGCGACCACTTACCGTTGTCCATTTTCATTGAAACTCAGATTAAAAAATCTATTGGGAAACCAAAACTACACCCCATAACTTAAAATAATAACCAGGGTCTTTTGCGCAAATGGGCTTCTGTAAAGCCTGATATTGTATTGGAGCAGATAATGAATGCAAACAGGGTACACATTCTGGACTGTATAGAAAGTGTGATAAACCCAAAAAGCATGTTAGCAGTCTTTGCTGATATAACTTAGACAGGGGGACAGGAAGAAAACAAGTTACTTACCTGTAACTGTAGCTCTCCAGTATTGGAAGCTTTCATAGATTCACATGCTTGAATCAATTCACGTCATCGAGATGCGAGTCCCCGGTATATCAAAAAAGCAATGCTTAAATCAATACAAAGCAGAAAAAAGGCCTAGGCCCCTTTCAGTTTTGTAACCCATAACTCTCGTTTTGTAAAAGAGACCAAAAATAATCCTTGAACCAATCAGGACCCTTCACCCGCTAGAACACTCCTGAGAGAATCTTAGACCTTCAGATTTTCCGAGCACTTGTGCCCAAGATAACCCTGCACAAAAATCCAAAGGTGAGCCTCTCAGGGGAGGATGGCGGGTCGCATGTGAATCTAGGAAAGCTTCCAATACTGGAGAACTACACTTACAGGTAAGTAACTTGTTTTCTTACTTCAGTATTGGAAGTTTCATAGATTCACATGCTTGAATCAGAGTAGCTAGCAGTACGTAGCACATTTTCTTCTGCATTCACATGAACGTATGCAAGAGTGTGCTTTAAATTGTCAATCTGTAGGGAGGAATGGGTTTACCTCAAAAACCATAGAACCCCCAATTGTTAAATATTCCATGCCGACCCTCTATAATTGTAAACACCATAGAGAATAAACAGCCCTTTTGGAAACCACTATATTATAAACCTCTATACAATGAGAAATGCTTTTATAATAAAATGTGCACATTCTTTTCTTACAGTATAAAGGAAGGAGGGATGAAAGAGAGAGCTCACCGTCACTGGAAAAGGTTCCTCAGCACCGCCTGTCCCACTGCTACATCATTGTTAGCGGCTGCATCCAGGCAGTAATGCCTGGTGAAGGTGTGTGTACTCTTCCAGGTAGCAGCCCTGCATATATCCTGGATAGGTACTCCAGCAAACAACGCAGTGGATGTAGATACTGCTCTCGTCGAATGAGCATGCATCCGTGCTCCCAAAGGTTTCCCTGCTGCTTGATGGCAATACTGGATTGCACTTGAGATCCATCGAGCAATCCCCCTTTTGGAAAGAGGATAGCCCTTTCTGGGTGCACTGAAGGACACAAACAGCTGTGACAATTTGCGAATAGCTCTTGTTCTTTGTAGGGAAAATTTCAGACAACTCTGGCTATCCAGCAAATGAAGAGTCCTTTCCGCTGCAGTAGTCGGTTGAGGGAAGAACCTCTTAAGGACAAGAGGCGAATTCAAGTGAAAGTCTGATGGTACTTCGGGTATAAACTTTGGATTAGTACTGTAGAAAAGGTTCCTGTATAGTCAGGGCCTGAATCTCCCCAACTCTCCTGGCCGATGTGAGTGCCAGGAGAAGAGCCACCTTCCAAGACAGGAACTTAAGGTCTGCCCTGTGAATGGGTTCAAAGGGATGTTTCATGAGTTGTGATAATACTATATTCAGCTGCCAGAGAGGTGGCAAAGGTTTAACTGGGGCAAAGGTACGAAATAATCCTTTCATGAACTGTTTAATGAATCTCTCCGACCATAACGATTGTCCTGATGATGTCCTCCTAAAACGGGATATAGCAGCAAGATGGACTTTTATTGATGCATGTGCTAATCCAGATTTTGCTAATTGTAGAATGTACGGAAGAATCTAATGAGATGCAGATCTTAGAGGATGAACATTAGACTCCTGGCACCATAAACAGAATCTTCTCCACTTAATCCTGTACGTCTTATTCGTACTCTGTGCTCGGGCATTGAGAGAATATCCCTGCATTCGGATGGTAGTTTTAGATGTTGAAATTCACAGTGTTCAGGAGCCATGCTGCTAAACGTAGTGACTTGGGGTTTGGATGAAGCACTTGACCCCCGGACATCGTCAGGAAAGATGGAATGGGCTGAAGGAGAATCGGTTGTCTCTCCGACAGGAGGAGAAACTCAGTGAACTGATGTTGTCTGGCCACCATGGGGCTATCAGGATCATCCTGCATGGCTCTTTCTTGATCTTCATGAGAAGACGTGGTAGGAGGGGAATCAGCGGAAAGGCGTAGGCAAAGACACCTGACCATGCCATCAAAAACGCATTCCCCCAGGATCCTGGTTGGTGACGCCAACTTGCAAAGAAGTGGCATTTCTTGTTCTGAGCCGTTGCAAAGAGGTCCACTGTTTGTTTGCACCATTTTTAGAAAGATACTGTCTAGGGTTCCCTGATTGATCTCCCACTCATGGCAGGTTGACTTGAGTCTGCTTAATGTGTCTGCCTTGACATTTTGATCCCCGGAAGGTCTTCTGCCTTCAGCGAGAATCCGTTTTGAACAGCCCATCTCCAGATTCCCTGGGCCTCCTGAGACAGGGGAAGAGATCGTGTGCCGCCCTGCTTGTTGAGATAATTCATTGCTGTTGTGTTGTCTGTCCTGATCTGCACAGCCAAGTTCCTTATCCTCGGCAGAAAAGCCAGCAATGCTAATCTCACTGCCCTGAGCTCCAGTAGATTGATGTGAAGTTGTAGGTCTGGACTCTGCCAACGTCCACTGATCTGAAGGTCTTGAAGGAAGGCCCCCAACCTTCCAGGAAAGCATCGGTGGTGATGACCTGTGGAGCCGGCATGGTGAGAAAAGAAAGACCGACGGAAATGTTTTGACGTTGGGTCCAAGCAGATACGGCCTGGATCATATCTAGCGTGATTGTGATGACATCCTCGAAGGATCCTACTGCTTGACGCCATTGCCAATCCAGGTCCTCCTGTAATGGATGCATCCTTAACCGGCAGAAAGGGACGAGAGGGATGCATGAAGACATTGTCCCCAGGAGTGACTTGTAGCGGCGTACTGAAAGTGACTCTCTTCTTGCGAATGCTTGGGACAGAGAGATTAGTTTCTGCTGTCTCTCAAGAAAAGGAAACACCCTGTTTATTGTGGTGTCCAGAATTGCCCCTAAGAACGTAATGCTCTTTGATGGATGGAGAGGTGATTTTTCCTCGTTCACAGTCTTGTGCATGCCACCGTGGACGACTGAGCAGCTGCGTGTGAATGTGCTTTGATCAACCAATCGTCCAGGTACGGAAATACCTGATGTCTTTGTTTCCTCAGAACAGCTGCCACTGGAGCCAGACATTTTGTGAAAATTCTTGGGACTGACTTGAGGACAAACGGCAGCACCTTGAACTGGTAATGGCTTCCGGCTACGACAAATCGAAGCTACTGCCTTGGGAGGGATGGATGGGGATGTGAAAATATGCATATTGGAAGTGTAAGGTGGTCAAATGATCCCCTGGGTTCAGGAGTAACAGAATGTCCTGAGGGGAAACCATGCGGAAGGACTGTTTTTTGAGATAAGTGTTTAGAGTTCTCAAATCCAGGATCGGACGCCATTGACGCAATTTCTTGCGAACCAGAAAGAAACAGGAATAAAATCCCTTCCCTCTCTGGGAGATTGGCACCGGTTCTATTGCTCCTTTTCGGAGCATTGTAAGAATCTCCAAACGCATGAGAAGTAGATGTTTGACTTCCTGGTGTCCTGGTGGAGTACAAGGAGGGATTTGAAGGAACTCCAAAGTATGGCCAAATTGTATTAGATTGAGGACCCATCGGTCCGTGGATATTTTCTGCCATTGGTGAAGGTGAAAAGAAATGTGTCCCCCCAGGGGAACTTCTGGAAAGGTGGTAATAAACATAGATGGAGCCTGAAGCTCGTCAATGACGTCGCAAGGTGTCTTTACCCTGACGTCCTGTTCTTCCTCTGAGGGTAGATTTAGAATATGCCCCTGACTGCTGCTGTCACTGAACATACTGTTGATGGTACGGATGGGAAGATGCAGCGTACGAGGGGTATCTGTATTGTTGAAATACTCCCCTGTAGGATGGAAGGCCTCTACCTCTAGCTCCTCTAAAGGGCACTTTCCGATACTGTAGTGTCCCTAGAGCCTTCGCTGTTTCAGTATCCTTCTTGATATCTTGCAGCGCATCATCTACGTGCTTCCCAAATAAAGCCTCTCCATCGAAAGGAAGGTCCAGGATCTTATTTTGGACCTCCGGTCTAAATGATGTAGCTCGGATCCATCCTTGACGACGCAAAACCACTGCACCCCCCAGCGATCTGAAAGCTGTAGTTGCGATATCCATCGCATAATCTATTACTTCTGCAGAAGCTCTCTCTCCCTCCTGCAGAATCTTCTTCACCTCTGGTCTACTCTCTTCCGGAAGCTGATCCACATATGGAGCCAGGTCACATCACATCTGTCTGTCATATCTGCCCAACATGGCAAGGGCATTAGCCGCTCTGACCAACAGAGCTGACATTGAGGAAAAACGCTTACCAGCGTTATCTAGGCGCCTGCCCTCTCTATCCGGAGGTGTTGTAATGGGTGCCGATGGGTTTTTGGATTTCCGTTGAGCTGCCTGGGAAATAACGGAATCCGGTTTGGGATGGCCCACCAAACAGGCTGGAGCGTCCTCTGGGGCCTTGTATTTCTTCTCCAACCTGGAGAGTACTGGTGTTACTGTCGCTGGTATTTTCATGACATTAAGTCCTTCCTCCCAAACGTGACTAATAATCGGGATAGCCCTCACCGACTTTCTATATGGCTCCTTAAAATCATATAAGAAACATTTCGTTTGGATATCCGGCATAGGCAGGTCAAATCTTTTTGCAGATCTTTCTAGTAAGTTATGAAACCCACCAATATCCTCTGGGGGTGAGTCAACCGGTACCGGAGAAGGAGAAGAAGGCGTGGGAATGAGGTAGTCATCCCATTCTCTATTGGGATCTGTAATTTCTCCTTCCTCTTGGTCATCATCCGAAGTAACTGGATCTTGTTGAGGGAGGTGGAGGTGATCTCTGTAAGGGTTCCGCCAGCACAGCTTGGCTCCTCTTAGGAGTAAATGGTATAGAGCGTGGACGAGGAACTACTGATGGGACTTCCTGAGGTACAGGAGTTGGTGGAAATCTCTTCTTGTAGTCAGCCAACATGAACTGTAGGTCCGTCAACAAAGAGGATGGCATGCAAACCACCTCCTCCTGATAACTCTGATGGCATTGTTCCTGAGGAGGATATTGGTATTCGCCATATTCTTCGTCAAAGTCATCCTCCTGACACTTAACGTGCAGCTGGGACGGGCTACTCGCATAGCCATAAGGCCCCTCAACTTCTTCCTCAGAATCCTGCTCTTCCAGCAGGTGAGATGGCAAAAGAGGTGTAACTTTGCTAGGAGATGTAATCTCAGGTATTTCCTATCCTGTCCGGTGTTTTTTTCCTCGTCGACGAGCCCGTTGACGAGATCGCCGACGGCACTGTCGTCGAAGCTGCAGCCGTCGGCGGTAATTTGGAAACCATCGGCGATGGTGAAATCGCCGTCAACGACGTCATTACTGTCATCGTCCTCGACAACCCCGGCGTTGGCGCCGTCGTCGACATCGTAATTGTCGTCAATGCCGTAGTCGATGATACCGGCGTCAAAATCTTCATCGACAGTGACAAAACCTTCGTCGACGGAGTTCCCAACTCCGCCGTGGACGCTGAGGCTTTCTTCGGCAGCAGGCGAACCTCAATCTTCGTTGACGACGACAGAGGTGATTTCTTCATCGATGGTACCGTCGTCGATGAAGATTTCGTCGGCATTTTTACTTCACTAAAGAGGGCTTTTTTGAAGGAGTGCCTGACCTGAGGGGGTGTCTTAGGTAGCTCAGAACTCGCCTTTTTAGTTGTTTTAACCCCCGAAGCATGTCCGTTCCTCTCCTTTTCATGTCTTTGAGGAGATTTTGAGGGACTGCACCCATGAGACCCTTGAATGGTATTTTTAAGGGCTTTTCCTGGATGCTCCTCAGATGAATGGGCGTGAGGTGATCTTCTCCTCTTATGGGACCTTCTGGATGAGGAAGAGGATGCCTCATCGCTGTCACTAGAAATCACCTCCTTTCTGGCTTTTAGCTTCTGAAGCCATATCAAAAGGCGTCCCTCACGGTCCCTTAAGGTTTTACTAGAAAAGGTACGACATACCTTGCAGTCCTTTGCTTGATGTTCTGGATAAAGGCAATAAATACAGTCCTCATGAGGGTCATCAGTATAAAGCCTTTTCTTGGAGCAGGTAGCACAGGCTCTAAACAGACCCTTTTTCTCCTTTCCTGACATAATAACGTCAGAGTGATGACAAACCAGCACTGAAGATGGATCCTGCAGATGAAAATCTGAGATGAAGCTAAGAATACTGTCCAATATCACTAATAACAAGAGAAAACTGAGCAGAGCTCAGAGGAGACTGCCTATCACAACGTGCAGTAGAAAATCTGAAGGTCTAAGGTTCTCTCAGGAGTGTTCTAGAGGGTGAAGGGTCCTGATTGGTTCAAGGATTATTTTTGGTCTCTTTTACAAAACGAGAGTTATGGGTAACAAAACTGAAAGGGGCCTAAGCCTTTTTTCTGCTTTGTATTGATTTAAGCATTGCTTTTTTGATATACCGGGGACTCCCATCTCGATGACGGGGAATGTGAATCATTCAAGCATGTGAATCTATGAACATTCCAATACTGGAGTAAGCCAGTAGCCCAAAGACCCTGTAAATGAATTGCTCACAGAACCATAGTAATCTTATTATGGCTCTGAAACAAAAGCCTATGGATAAAACACTTGTGAGACTATGTCGACATCAATATAAACAGGCACTTATGAGGCGCAAGATGACCATTAGACAAGAGGCTTGGGAGAATCTCCACGAAGCGAGCATTAGTAAGGACCCTAGCCTTTTTTGGAAGACTGTCAATGCTTCTTTTTTTCAAGAGAGTTACAATAGTTGTATTGATGTCACAATTTCCCCTGACAAATGGGTTGATCACTTCACTGGGGTATATAGGAGTGATGGGGAGCCTTTTAGCCTTTCAGAGATCATTGAAAATCATATAGGCGCGAGTGTTACAAAGATGACACCCCCTACCTATGAGGAGGCTACAAAAGCCCTAAATTAAACCATCAAGAACAAAGCATCTGGTCCGGATGTTGTCCCTGCTGATCACTTTTTGGCCAAACCAGATCTTTGGCTCCCAGTGTTAACCAACATTTTAAGTTGTGTAGCTCATCTGGGCCCTTTAAAATCTTGGTCCAAGGTGATAATATCCCCATTTTTAAAAAAGGAGACAGGTCAAATCCCAAGTTCTACCGCCCAATTTAGTTGATTGACT
Organism: Calotriton arnoldi; assembly: GCA_963921515.1. NCBI lineage: Eukaryota > Metazoa > Chordata > Amphibia > Caudata > Salamandridae > Calotriton > Calotriton arnoldi. Next base: position 140,716 of record CAWUFW010009253.1, on the reverse strand, counting down.
GTACATGTAAATTAATGGGTAGTGTCAGACTAGATCGCTTAGAATCATGGGTAGACGAAAGAGGGAAATTCTCCAACATCCAATATGGTTTTAGGAGAGGTTTGGGCACCGTCGAGCAGTGCCTTAATCTCCACCTGGTCATAAGCAAGTATACGTTGGCAAAGCATGGCTTCCTTTATTTAGGATTCATGGATTTAACATCTTGATTTGACTGGGTTGAGAGAGGGATACTGTGGAAAAAAATGCTGGGCATGGGCATAGATACATCTCTGGTTTATTTTTTAGCGCAGATGCACCAAGATGTGACCGGGAGAGTCAGATACGGGGTGGATGGCGAACTTACTGCACCTATTAAAATTAATTGTGGAGTTCGAAAAGGGTGTGCCTTAGCCCCTTTTTAGGTCTCGACTACGCAGCGCGCATGCGCTGCATAGAGGAAACCTCTTGTAATCGATTCGGTTTTGAGGGCAAAAACGTGCACGCATTGCATTGCTTTGAATGGCAATGCGTGCACGTTTGGCGATTCCCTTGAGGGGGCGAGCGGAGCCATGTGTTAGCAATTATCGTGCTCGCTCCCGCAAGGTAAACACTGCGTGTCCCTGCTCCGTTTAATGGGCTTTTTTTATCAGCATGGCGCCCTTCATGGGCCGCCAAGCGCATAACTTTAATAGGCACGGGCGCCACACTATATGTGTTAGCACGGCGCCCGTTTTTTCTATGTTGTGTTATTCCATCATCCTTAGCTCCCATTTTGCACAGATTCCAAGTTCATCGTATTATTTGTTCGTGCCACCTTTCCTGCTGCATTATTTCTCTAAAAAATGAATGGCAAATGTTAGTTTACATTTACCGCGAGGAATTTGACGTTGACTTGTTTTAGATATTCATCGCGCAGCGCCCTGAAAGCCGGATGGGTGGTGTGTGTGCTGTACTATCCAGTGAATAAAGGACAGGCCCTGTCCTAGTTTGTGGCCAGACTACCTCTGAGTCGCTTCACCTCTGTACAACATCAGACTCCAGGACAGCACAGCCAGAGGCTGATAAACAGGGCAGGTGGGAACAGTTACACTGAAAGGAGCAGACAGCAGCTGTCAGCACAGGATGAAAAGCTGTGTCCTTTCACAGTTAACTATTGCCTGGCAGACATATTGGTGAAAGTGAGCTGTCTTTTCCCTGTGGGTGTGTGTGGTGCTCCTGCGCTGGTGTCTGTTTTTTGGACATATGTGTGAAAGTGAGCTGTCTTATCTCTGTGGGTGTATGTGGTGCCCCTGCGCTGGTGTCTGTTTTGGAGTATTTCTATCAGTGAGCTGCATGCCCCTGTGCCCGTGTGTGTTTGAACATGGCTGCCGAGTGCAGACATTTGGCCGGAGAGCCTGCAGATTATTCAGCCTCGTGTTCCTTTCCCAAGTGCCCTTTAATGAGGGGATAAGCCCTAGCCCACATATGGAGATGGTCGCCAGTATCACTGGGGGGCCGTGGACGCCACTCCTTGTACTCTTACACAGGAGCAGCCTTGAGGGGGAGGTTCACTTTAAATGTGTTTGATTCAAGCGTGGGCCCACTCTCTATGCTGGTTGCTCTTACGCTTTAATACCACCTAGCGTCGAGACAGCTCGTGCGCGTCGAGACAGCGCGTGTTCCACGGGGAAAATGTTTACTTTAAACATAAACTGGACAGCTGACGACTTCCAAGTCGAGGTCAACTTGTAAGTATTTGAGTTCTGTTTTAAGAGAACTGATTCAATATTTATGTACATTCGACGTGTTGATTCATTTACACTGATGAAGTTTGGGTAGAAAGATTCAACATTCAGTAAGCATCTATATAACATAGATGGCACCAATATGGCCAAATTCAAGAGTGCTTCATCACCTCTTCAGGGATATGACGCACTATATACATATTACTGAACACTGCAACTAAGACGGTGAAGGGGCTTTTTGTTGGTGTTTGCAACTTCACTAAACCACATTCCCTTCATTTTCATTTCTAAAACTTAGGGTGTGGTGTACCATAAAATGTACACAACTCCACTAAAAATAAATAATTGCTAATCTTCTCACGTGAAGTCATGGAATGTTTAAATTCCTTAAGAGAAGTGGGCAATGCTGTGCGTGTGCCTAGTAAAAGGTTGCTTATTTTTTCACGGAGGTAGCACAACACATAGAATACACGATTTCAACAAAAAGCCATTGATAAACTTGAAACTTAAGAAATAGTGTGCCTTTCCTTTTAGCCACACACTCACGTCCCTTTTGAAGGAAAATATGCGATTTGGCAAATGAGGCAAAACGGAGCTGATTTAAGTGCGACGCACTCCAGCTGAGTGTGAAAAGTGTGGTTTAGAAAACAAAAACACCCAAGCCTCATCCAAAATGTCTTCTTCTAAAATGTGTCTCTTAAGTCCCCTGCCTCGACTACTCCGTGCAATCCTTTTGTTGACCTGAAACCTGGATCTGAAGCTGGGGGTTCACTTATTTCTCCAGTGGAAGTGACCTTAACGAGTGCACTGAGCCGGCTTGCTAGTATAGGATTAAACATTTCTGAATGCCCGTCCGGATTTTATTTTTTGTTTCTTTTGCCTTGTTGGATACATTAGTTGTATTTAGTTTATGCAGAACATTTGTTAAGCCTTTTGACAACTTTATAGCTTTTAGGGAGACCATAGCTGTATTAGTATCAGGCTCGAGCGAAATTTCAATGAAGTGCGCTTGCTTTGCGTAATTTTGAGAATTTTGCATCATGCATGTTGTCATTCCAAAAATTACATCAGTCGTATAATTATGCCACTGTTCGAGGTAAAAATATTACGCAGATACGCAGCGACAGTGAGAAAACCAAAATGCGCGTGGTTGTTCTCTGCAGTTGTGTTTTTAGACTTTTTAGCGTGAAATGCGTGCTGTTGTGAAAAATTGCATCGGGCCCATTTCGTGCTAAAATATAGCACTAAATGACGGCTTTACATTTCCTGTAATTGCGCATTATTACTCGGAAGCAAGTTGTACATATTTCGCTCACCCATCCCATCCTCATCCCTGGCCATCCGGTGCCAATGCTGGGTGCCTGCAAGATCGGCCCGCTAGACAAACATACTTCACAAACTCTGAATGCCATGGACGTGGAGTCATCCACACTGCTGGGGTGGGCACAGTTGGCATGACGTCACATCCATCCATTAGGAAACGTGAACATTCCACCGTCATGATGGATTTCCGCAATGGCAAATTGAGTCCAAGGGGTGGGCTTGTCAGTGTCCCTTGACGGTCCACCTGCAAAAGGGTTGTCCCCTCCGGAGTACAGTCCCCGCCCACAGGCACGTGACACCCAGAACGTTGTTTTCATGTGAAGGCGCAAACACACATTCTTAGGTTTTTTATTGTAGAAGTATACAACGCTGTCAACACAGGCTCTAGAAACCTAGAACTAACGTATAATATACAATCAATTTTTTATTGAACTCCTGCATATTAGATTATCCAGAAGCTATACAGTGGATCAGGCCTGCGCTTGACACTCCGAGTTGTGCTATCCTATATTCCAATATGATCAAAAACGTTTACACCGCACGTGTGATCTGCTGCATTTGTGGCAATCACGCATGCACGAATACTCAACTTGCAGATCACACACACTGCAATACAATGCTCACGGTCTGCAGTAGGACTGTATAGGAGTCTATACACCATACCAACTCCTATATATGGAATGCTCACACACTGAAGGACACTGTGATGCTCTCAATGGTTTCACCGCGCGCCAGTACCAGACCCACAGTTTGCAATCAACAAAAAACATAAACACACAACTAGCACGATATCTTGTCACACATCTGGGCCATCATTTCATATCACCACAATACACAACATATTTGCAAAAAGCCAGCAGGGAGGCTCGGTGAGCTGAGCGCTCGCTGCTGACGAATGCGGTGTTCTGAAGATCATGAGTTCGAATCCGGGAAGGCAGACTCAGCCTTTCAACTTTAAATGTATTGCAACACACAATAGTGACATCTCCTATTTACAGTGCTTAGAAATGGCAGCAGTGCAGCTTATGGCGCCCTATAAAGCGTTATTATCAAGATAGCTGAACATGACACAGTAACAGGTAACACAACCAGCCAAAGGCAGCAGGACAAACAGGCAAGAGATGCAGTTTAGTGAGTAGAGGAGACCATTTTGTGTGATCTTGGGCCTTTAACGATTGTGAGCTCTTAGAATTAGACTAAAAGCTTGGTTGCGTTTGTTCAAAACTGGATATTTACAGTATATAATGGGTACCTTTATGCCCAATGACAGATGTGTGACTGAGAACTCTGGCGTCAGGCAGTGTGTTTTTGAAACAGTAATGGCCAGTGTTTAAAATATACAGCATTTCTAATGGGTGCGCCAATGCAGGAATTATATTTAGTTTCTTCTGGCTTCATTTTCTTTTCAGTATTTTTATTGCATCGCTTTCGTTCCACTACTTGCTCCGGAGTCTATTTTCTTTTTTGCATTTTCTATTGGTCTTTCTTATCGTTTTATCTGCTGCGGATTTTTACTCTTCGTTACGTTTCTCCATTTGGTGCTTATTGCTTAACAGATGCAGTTACAGAGGCTCGCCCCCCCCACCTCTCCTCCCGGGATATCGTGACTGCATGACTTAACACTGATAAAGTCCCAAAGGCGAGACCTATTGGCTTAGCCAATGCTTGTTTATTTTGTTTATATATTTAATGATTTGGAGTGCTGTCTTAGCCAGGGGTCGGCTGATGTACCGAGCGTAGGCTCTAGAAATCTCCCAGATCTGCCCTATGCTGATGATTGTGTGCTGATGTCCAGAACCGGTGTGGGTTTGCAAATACTTCTGGATAGATTCAATGATTTTATGTGTGATCTAGGCTTAAAGACCAATACAGCCAAGTCTCATGTTATGGTGGTCGAGATCACCACCTCCCCTTTAAAGTCTTGTTTTATTAATAATGACAAGCTTCTCTATGTCCCAACCTTCTCCTATTTAGTCGTTCCTTTCGATCAGAGAGGCACCTGGCATCACCTTATTGAGACTAGGGAAAGCTGTTTTGATCAAAATTTGGAAGCACTATTTAGGTTTGTGCGGAAATTGGGATCTAAACCAATTGACGCATTAATATCTATAAGGCTCTTGTTCTGTTATTTTATATAGGGCGGGAGTCTGGAGTTTCTGCAATTCTTCACGCTTACAGACAGTAGAAAATTCTTTTCTTAGACGATTACTAGCAGTCTGCCGATTATATTATGCCACATGGAATTAGGTTTGACTCCTTTAATTCATCGTATACAAATTGCCCCAATTATGTTGTGGCACTCATTATGGACAAAAACCGAGCCTGTACTTAATCGCACAATAATACTGGATTGTATGAATCTTCATTATATGCAGAAAATACCTTGGCTCAGTTATGTTAAAAAGCAGCTTGAAGCAGTGGGGAGAGTGGATTGTTTTTTTAATCCACAACTCACCACAAAAGTCCCGAAAACTCAGCTGAGGGAGGATCTTCTATCTATGTTAAGGGAGAACAGGGATCACATGGAGTCGGGAAAGAAAAAAGTAGTGGAATATTTGCCTCTCGTTTGCACTGAACGTCTAGAGCCCTATCTACTCTTTTCTTTTTGGCACTCCAAACGGTTTTATCTTATTCGATTTTGATTCAGTATTGTACATTTGTTGGTCTCTTATCCCCGTAAAGCATATTGTGACTCCGATCTTGATCCCTGTCCTTGTGATTCTAAGTCATCTCAGAAAATGTTGCATTTCTTTTTTTTCTGTCAGCTATATTCTAAACCGCGCAGAGAATGTATTATTCCATTGTTAAGGGTTTTGAATATTATGAAATGCGGGCCGGCTCTGTATTACCTTCAGTTCCTGAAAACAGAATACATATGCCAAATGGCATATAAATGTATTTCTTCAGCAGTTCAATTACGGAATCTAATTAATAAATATCTTCATTGATTGCTACAATTCTTTCCATCTAAGCATAATGTCCTGGTGTTCCTGTTGTAACCAGCGCTGATTACAACAGGAACACCAGGACATTATGCTTAGGTGGAAAAAATTATTTGAACACATACAATATTTGTAGCAATCGATGAAGATATTTATTAATTAGTTCTTTATTTCTACATATTTAAAAGAAGTTGTGTCCAATTCATATTGTATAACACATGCATTGTGAAATTGTACTGTTGTATTCTGAATCTCAGTTTGGCTTTTGCTCCTGTATGCGTAACCTTCCACATGTGCAAGGTGGATTCGAAGAAAGATATACTGTATATGTTGGCTTAGTTGATAGTAATATGTGTATGGTTTGAGTGATGCTTGATATGAGTAAGTATGGATGAGGAGTTTGAATGTATCTTCATAGGGGAAGTTAAATACAGTTGTGAGTCTTTTATTTAATACTCTGATTGAAATTTTTAGTCCTAATTGAAATCATAGCCATAAGAAATTTAAAATGTATTTTTGTATAGTTTTGTATTAAATGCACATAAATTCATGTAAGTGTAATGTTTTCATATTGATAGCTTGGTCAAATTGGGAATGATAATCCCAGGTTAAGGTGAGATATTCCGCTTTTTAGTCTTTTGGGACTGGGTAGTTCCCTTGTAGCTTGTATGGTGATTTTCCCTGGTTCCCACTCATAAAGTATCTCAGGGTCCCTCTTCTTTTTGAATGAGATTCTTGCTACTGGACCAGGTAGGAACACAGGGGTCGCCGAAAGAGAGCCCACCAACATTTGGGTTTGGGAGCTGTGATGAGGGTCCTAAGTGGAGAATGCTGTGCAGAAAAGGCCTCTGTGTCTTTGCAAGCATGGTCAACATATACAACATTTCAATAGACCTTCAAAGCACACAGGTTAGTAAGATTTATGGGATTTATTAAGAAAAAAGTGGAGTAAGTAGGGTCTTCAGATCTACCAACAAGTAGGGGAAGTGGGACAGCTGAACATTGTAATTGCAGACAATACCCATTGCTAGTTCGGTGTGCTAGCAGAGCTTTGATTTCTATAGCAAGAATGTGTTTTTAGGAAAACAAAGCCTACAGAATATCAAAGAGTATTGTCCAATATTTCACTTACTGTTTTAAAAAAAAAAGACTTTTGGCTGTTTGCAAACAAGCACTGTTTTCATGTTAATTGCACCTAAATAAACATGCGATGCAAAAAGCATAATGGATAACCTGTGAAGTATGTTTCTATATTAGCATCTCTGGGTTCTAGCAATATTTAACAAATCACCCAGTCTCGTATGTTTATGATGTCATCAGATTTTATTTTGGGGCCGTTTGACAAATCTGCAAGGAACTTTAAAAAAAGATTTTGCCAGTCTAGATTCAGCATAACAAATTTCATGCAGATACTCATGTGGGGCTCAAAGAGTAGCATTTCACATTTTAACTCCAATTGGGATCGTTGCTCTTCACTACAGAAAAAAATGGTGCTCAGAATAACGGCAAACTTGGCGAAACTAGAACTTTAGCTGAGAAGCCATTTCCTTGGTTTGATGTAAAGCGGTTCAGTAGTTTTTGAGAAATTACCATTACAAATATGTTTTGGGTGGGCTTTGAAGAGGTAAAAGAGATTTCGTGAAAGTTAGTTCAGAAATTGCCCTTATATTTGAGTTGGAGGATAGTTAATTGGCCCAAATGTAAAAAATAAATGTCCCCTATTGAGTAGAGAAGTTTTTCTCTCATCCTCCATTTCAGGTTCACTAATTTAAAGCTGAATCTGTGGACCCAAACGTTTTGACTTGCTAGCCAAGAGAAAATATGTTCTCTAGCTGCCATCATTACAAGATGCCTCCCACACTAAAAAGAATTAAAGGCCATATAAGGGGACAGGGCACACCAGGACTATGAGGAGGAACACCCAAACCTGCCCTCCCCAAGATTTAAAATTAGAATAAAAATTTGGTTTGTGACACAGGGTCTGCAAATTCATCTCAGAATTTGGAAACCACAAAAGGCTCAGGTCCTCCTGACCATGTTCTGAAGTTTGTGAACCCGGTACGGAGTCTGCAAACCATGAAATTAATGTGTGTGGTCGGTGCAGCCAAGATGGTGGCAGCCATCCTGTGAAGTTCTCAGGCCATATATGAAATCCAAAAGCACCCTGCCCTTAGATAGTTGCAAAAAGACTGAAATTTATTGAGATGGATTTAGGAAACCAGTTTTATGCTCAGAAAGCGTGTTTGGACACCATAACAAAAATTCAGGGTGAGGCACAGAGCTGAAGAAAATGAAGTCTCATGGCATGGCCGAGGATTTAGGATAGCCTGAGGCAAGCAACTACGGAGGAGGAGACCCCCTAGAGAATGTCAAGACCTGAGCTTCCTGAATCCAGAGATCCGGACTTGGTTGTGGGGAAGGAACAGAGCTCCACACCAAGAGCTAGAAAAGAAAAGAGACTTACTATTCGGTGGTAAACCAAAGGAGCGGGTGGAGAGGAAGCCCAGAGGGTATGACAGGAAGGATCCTGAGATCTGAGGTGGTGCCAGAGGCAGTGCAAGGAAGCGAAATGCGGTGAGCCCCTGGTGCAGTGGGTGGGTTCGGGCCAAAGCTGCACCTCTCCAGGCTAGGAAGAAACATGGCAATCAGCAATAGGGCTGGGAGGACTGGGGCAGAGCACCCCTCACCCTCAAATTGAACCAAGGGGCATTAGCTAAGATTGGGCCCGCACCAAATGCAGAGACAATAAAGAGGCCCATTGCTTATCTGTGAGCCAGACAGAGGTAGTGGTTTGGAGGACCAGAGGGGTCAATTGAAGGCTTCCAAACAGTAAGATAGAAACAGAGCAAGGAGGAGTGGAATGGTGTTCCCTCTTGCAGTGGTCGGCAGAGCCCAGGCTATCTATCCCCCTTTCCCTGCTGGGAAGAAAAGTAGCGATCAGCTGCAGGGACGAGCGGATCAGGCCTCATGTCTAAACCAAATGCGAAGACCTAAAATGATAGCACCATAAAGTAACCGGTGATTGGTGAGTTGTACATTAAGTTTGTGGCATGATCCGTTCACTGTAAATTAAGGTATATTTCTGAATAGACAAGCAGGCACTCTTATTTCCTCTCAACTCGATCGGATCTCAACTTAGCCTGCTCCCACTGCCTCTATGAGCCTTGGGGGCGGGAGAGGATCGGCATTTGAAGTGGCGAGGCAACTATAAAGACTTTATTGAGTGAGAGGTTGAGAGTACAGGAACATATAACTGGGCCGGGGAAATCCCAACGACAAACAAGCTCTTGCCTAACAAGCAAGACAGTGATACATTAAAGAGGGCTCCAAATTTACTAGCCACTTGCAATAAGAACTGCAACCTGCCCGCTACAATGGGAACTACATTCCTTCCAGAAACAACTGATCTAAACTCAAAATAGCAAAAGATATAGGGGCCGATTCACAGAACTAATCTGAGACAAAATCCTAAACTTACTACTTTTGGTATTCACAGAAGGTATTTAGTAGTAGTAAAGTTAGGATTTTGTCTTAAGTCTGTCTTAAGTCTGTCTTAAATTTGTCTTAAGTCAAACTTAAGACAAAATCCTAACTTTACTACTACTAAATGCCTTCTGTGAATACCAAAAGTAGTAAGTTTAGGATTTTGTCTCAGATTAGTTCTGTGAATCGGGCCCATAAAGCCTTAGGTAAATGAACAAATATGCAATAACATAAAATACCCAACCACCACTGGCTGATACAGTATCCGCAATGGAACTGTGTTATCAGCTAAGTGAGATATAGCTGCAGCCACAGAAATTATTCTTTAGGCTATCCAAAATGGCTCTGGAGATGAAAATTGGAGAGGTTGGCCAGGGTGCGTCACCTATGACAGGGCGTTCGCCAAACAGTTGTAAGAGTGACAAAGGCATAAAGGTGAATATAGATCAATTATTAAGGTTTACTGAAAATTACATGCCCAACAATAAAGCATCAGTTGACAATTTAGGAGGCCTATAAGGCTGAGGTAGGGGCCACTCTGATTTCAGGAGAGGTAAGTGACATCAGAGAAAGGGAATGACAAGCTAAGAAATTAGAACAAGAATTACTAGAATTGTAGGAAAAACATATACATAACCCCTCAGATAGACTTACGACAAAAAGATTAGTAAAGAAAGGTCAATATAATTCAGTAGCTGCCAATATAGTTAGAACATACTATTTGGGCAAATAAATGAAACTGTACGAGGTAAGAGATAAATAAAGGAGTGAAACTCTTGACATGGCTGAATAGCTGTGAAGAAGGATTGCATCATAGAAAATAAATTAACATGTGAGGTGGCAGTAAGAACTTCGGGAAATCTAGAGGTGGCAAAATATTTGCAAATTATTTTCAGGACTTTTATACATCCAAATTAATGGTAGGTCCAGAGGACTTACTAAAGTTCATAACAGACCGTCCTATTTGCCTCTTATCTGATGATCATGGCAAATGTTAGAAGAGGAAATAACAGAGGAACTGTAAGCGGTAAGAATGGCCCTAACAAAACTACAGGGAGAAAAGATACCTGGCCTAAATAGGTTATCAGTACAGTTTCACAGAAAAATAGCCAAGGGAAGCCCTTTGGTCTGCACCAAATCCCTCTGTGCACAGCCGAATACAATGCTTATGACCTCACATTATTTACCCCAAAAAGTAACAACACCAAAAAGCACAACGTCGTTAAATAACAACACATACTAACACCAATACATAATATTATACTCATTGGGGCATATTCTCAAGAACGCGTGATAACTACTGCAAGTGTAGCTTAACGCAACCCTACACATCGCAGTCCATCGCGGGAAAACAACTCCGTGTTAACGTGGTATTCACAACACGGTGGTACCATGCGATAGTCACAGGACAACGCGTCAAATGAACGCGTTAGAAACAACGCGACGCAGCAAAAACGCAAAACCCCAACGCGAAAATAGTAGCGATGACGCCAATCGCGATACAAAAATCTAGGAAAACCAGCCACAGGCCTGCAATTCCCACGCGTCATGCAGGAAAATGCACCATAAAAGTAGAAAAAAACATACCAACAAAAGCCAAACAACAGCGAAGCACAATGGAGGCAGCCGGGGCAAGTACAGAGGACAACCAGAACCCCACAAGCCCCACGGAGGACCAGCCTGGGACCTCGGGGTCAGGGAAGGGCAAGGACAAGAAGAAGAGGAAGACGAAGTTCAGTCCGCAGGAAAACAGGATCATCATCACGGAGGTGATAGAACACCATCAATCACTGTTTGTCACCTCCACTGTGTCACTGGCAACTAAAAATGGAGTATGGCAGACCATCGTGGACAAGGTGAATGCAGTCGGAGTGCTGAAGAGGACAATGGACGAGGTCAAGAGGCGCTGGAATGATGTGAAGCGCAAAACCAAGCTGAAACTCGCAAACAACCGGAAGGCAGCAATGCAGACTGGAGGTGGGAGTCCTGCGCCACAGGAGGAGCTGGACGAGATGGAGGAAATGGTGTCCACAGTCATCAGTGGGGAGACGGTGGCAGGAGTTGGGGGACCGGACACTGCTCAACATGACCGGACACAACAGCAACAGGGTGAGTAACCACCAGGGACTGGGGGACGGGGGGAGATGGGCACAATGGCACACATGCACAATTAAGCATAGCACATCTGCGGACAAAACATGCCCCAGACCCACAACTTCCACCAAGAGACCAATGCACACAGGTATGCAACATCTCAGCACTGCAGAAGCACAGAACCCAGAGGCACACCGCATGTAAGGGAGGAGGGCAGCTAAATCAGAGCTGCAGGGGCGACTCCCCCAAAATGCGGCACACACACATAACATGCAGAGCACATCAACATTGACAACTAGGTGGTACAAACCGCAACACGTCCACAACAGAACAGAGGACACAACAGGTGAGTTGACAATGTACAAGTACAAACCCACATCCGTGATGTAGTTGGAATGTCCACTGTCCCGCATCAAATAGGCAGCTCCCCCAAAACAGTCACAATGTACACTGTCATGCAGTCTGAATGCAGACATGTACAATGCGTCAACATACATGTGTACACAATGTCAAACTGCATCTCCCCTTCACATTGCAGGGGGAAATCCAACACCTCCTGCAGAGCAGTCTGAACCTCTCTTCTCTGATGACGAAGAGGACCACCACACCTTCGACACAGACGCCCTCGAACAGCTCGTGGAGAGCCTCCGCAGCCCACTTCCAGGATCAGGGCAACCCAGCTGCCACGAGGAGCCCCCCCCCTGCACAGTACACACAGCAGGCAGCACCCACCACCACGGCTGCCTCCCAGGACCCCCACGTTCCTCCAAGGATCATAATCCTTGGAGGAACGGCATTCTGTAATTGCTTAAAGCAAAAGGGCATTCAGACCGTGTCCCTATATTTGGTTGTGAAGGATATGTATTGAATAATGACCAACTTGAGTGTCTAATATAAATTCTTTTCTCTTGTGTGTGGGGGTATAGTGTCATCTGTGTTTTATGTAACGTTGTAATAGCTGTTTATATCAATTCTATTAAGTGTATGAAATATATTGATGTTTTTATTGTGATTGAAAAATCTTTTAAATATTTTTTGTGATAACAGGATTTTAATTAAAACATGTTTTTTAATATTTGAATTATATGAGTCAGTATTTGATGTTATGTGATATGAATTGGAGTGGATAAGTAGTACGAGTTTTAAGTGAATAACAATAGTGGTTTTTCCTTTTAAGCAACTACTAAAGTGTGTTAGGATTTGGATCCAAGGGGAAACTTTTCGGTCTTAATTGCTGCCACAAGGCCTGGCGCTGATGCATGCTGCTGCTACCACCCCATCCATATCTCCGGCCCCTGATGTGTCAGTGCCACACAGTGGTGGGGACAGTACACCACCACCCACATGTGAGGCACATGCAACAGCAGAGGACGAAGATGCGGATGAACCCACCCTCGTGGTCAGGAGGACGCAGTAGCATTCATCTCTGCCAAGTGGCCTGTTTCTGCTTGGTTTTGCCCTCTGCATCATCACCTTCCACTGTCCCCGATGCACTCTGCGAAACTCACCTCGCACCTCGACTTGGACTGCCATATTCTGTTTGGTCACCAATGACACAGCTTTGACTTGACACAGCTATCAGACTGCGGACTAAAGTCCTCCTCTCCTGATGTACCTGTCATTCCCTGAAGGACTCTGGCTGGCCCTCCACGGGCCGACAATGTGAAGTGGGGTTGGCATGGCCTTGTACTGCTCCAGCTGCAACACTCCCTTGAATGTGTAATAAACATTCATATCCACACAGATGTCTCATGTCTATGATCTGTCAAGTGTGGAAGTATGGATGAATGTAGGGTCAGTGATTCCCCCATACGTCCATGTTGCCCATGTTGTGGGACTATTGTCACAGGGTGACAGATTGCCGATTCCGGTCGGGGTGGCGCTGACACTACAACGGAGACACATCCATTAGTCACTTCCTTGTCCAGCCCAGGACGGAACCACGCCCAGAGCTCCGGGGTCATTGTTCGCACCCTTACGCTGGACTGGCATACGCCAGGACAGCCCACTCCGATTACGCACACAGAGGGGGACAACAGCACTACATGTCCTAGGTCTTCACTGTGGGGATCTGCAGCTCACAGGTCTAGTTGTCAGCATGCCACAGCCACTCCCTCATGGCTAGTGTACACCCACACCACACCCATCCAGCACTGGCCTCACAGGACATGTGACTCTGGCAATAAAAATGGCCTGGCGCACGTGCTGGACGCCATTTCCACTCTCTCTGACTGGGTGTCTCCGTGTAGTTCTCATGTGTGCAGGAGGGCCTAGGGCCCTGCCACCTCACATTGCCCAGTGCCGGGGGTGACATGATGGCGTCCGCACAACGGGACTCAATGATTAAGGGTCCATGGCTAGCGGGGCACAGACTTGGTGGCACCGGATACACTGCGGCAGGCACAGGCACCCTGCCAAGGGACGGTGTCTTGCAGTGCAGTGAGATAGGGGCACCTAAAGTGCTGAGCGGGTGTGCAGCCTGCGATGATGCGCCGTCCAGGCGGTCCGGACTGGCAAGGATTAGTGTGAGCCCTGCTGTGCCGCAGTGTAGGCCTGGGCCAGCGGGCAGTGCGGCCCTCCCGCCACGTGGCGTTGCGTCGCGCTTCACAGAGTTAGTGGCTCCTCAAGCGCTGAGCGGGTGTGCAGCCTGCGATGATGCCGTGTGCACTGATGTGGTCTCTGCCATTGCGTAATCAAGACCCAGAGTCAGGTGTGTGACCTGGTGGCCCGCAGTGCGGGGCTGCATGATGTGGAGGGTGCCATGGTCGCGGGCACCGGGCTTGGAGATCCCTCCGGAACGGGGTGGGCCCTCTTGGAGACACGCCGGTGGCGGAAGGTGAGCAGTGAGGCCTGGTTGCGCAGGGGCGGGCAATCATCGCTAGGCGGCGGGAGGGGCTGAGGTGCAGCAGCCTGTGTGCGCAGGGGCGGGCAAGCGATGATGGCGTGTGCAGCTGTATTTGCTCTGCCATTCATGTCTCTGGAAACTGTTTCAGATGAGGGACCTGGGTGACTGCTGTGAATACCGGCACGTGGTTGGAGACACACTGGTGGCAGCAGGTGAGCAGTGAAGCCTAGGTGCGCAGTGTCGGCACTCTCTCCCTCTCTCTTTCTCTCTCCCTCTCTTTCTCTCTCCCTCTCTTTCTCTCTCCCTCCCTCTCTTTCTCTCTCCCTCTCTCTCTCTCTCTCACTTTCTCTTCCTCTCTCCCTCTCTCTTCCTCTCTTTCGCTCTCTCACTCTGTACTTTGATGGGCGCATGGCACACCTTCTGATCCAGATTTCTGTTTTGCAGGCTGTGACTAACAGATTGTCCTGAGACGACCCGCCATGCCTCTTCAGATTTTTTTTTTTGGTTTGTTCTCTAATAAACGTATTGTTTGGATATTTTGATAAGGGTGTATGATTTCCCTTTTTCTGGCCACACATGTATGTTGGGTGTTGTGATTGTGCGACTTCAGGCGATTTGTTTGGTTCATGTTTCGTGGAGTTGATGTGCACTATCTTTGTCCATGGGGGGGGGGGGGCGGGGTAGGGCCCGGGGGTGGGGTGTGGGGGGGGTGTGGTCCTGGGGGTGGTGGCAGTGGGTGTTGTTGGCCTATTGGGGCTCAGGCCTGCTTGATGGGTTGCTCCAGGGCATCTGTTGTTCTTCATGTGTGGCTTTGGGCTGTGCTCCCTTGTCTGGTGCTGGTTGTCGTCCGAGTTTACACCAGGTAGGAGCAGGTGTTAGTTTCCTGCTGCTAACGTGCCTTAGCGCATGTTTTGTGATCTTATCGCCGATCTGGCTGGTCGTTGAGAATGTTGTGGAGTGGTGTTGTCGCGGCTTTTTGCACGGGAACGCCTACTCTGCATATCATTAGCGTTAGTTGCCGGGCTCCTCTGTGGCGATGTTTTTGCGACTGCTATCGCAGGTAAACTGGTGTTATGGGCTGTTAGCACCAGATTGGGAATGGAGTGATAACTTTATCGCGGATTTGGCTGCGATAAAGTGCCGTTGGCTTGGCAATAGCTCCTTGAGAATATGCCCCATAGTTGTCTCAATGTTGGTTGTTAATGGTAATGTGATATGTAATATGAGCTGTAAGATCATTTATGACCCTAGCAATTGCATCTGTTACATCAAGGGTGAGGGTGTGACCATTGCAATTGGTGTGCAAGCTATGGTTTGCATGGCTGTTTTGTTAGTTGTGGATTGTGGAGCTAACCATAACATGCGAGTTCTAGTTGTTTAGTTTTTGATTTGCAACCATGCCTGTAATTTAACTGTTGTTTTTAAGTGAATTTCAGAGTTAGTTTTTAAGCATATTTTAAGTTATTATAGGCAACCATAATTCCAATGTAGCTGTATTTTGTCAGTGAGTGTATACATAGGATGCATAACTGCTGACTGCTTGATACAGTCCAATATTGTGATTGAGGGGTTCCGGTGACATCATAAGCCATGAGACTGAAGGCCGAGTGGGTCATAAATGTTATCGGACACCAAGATAGCAATATAAGACCATACACATGTTACATGTTATTCGTTTTTATCTTACTTGGGGTAGTTAGCTTGAAAAAGTTGTTTTCTTCAAAGAGTACCTAACAATGGGTTCTAATCTGAATTAGAATGTTTTGTTTTGTTTAACTTTCATGAATACATATTTGATAAAACAATGGGTAGTGGTGGGGCCAGTGGATTTATACAATACTGTGGTTGTAGCATTTACTGTACAATTCTGAATTTATTCCATTTGCCTTTCATTTTGCATATTTCACAAAAACTTTGTTTCTAGCAAAAATCGATAAAAATACTACTGCAAAAAACTTTGTATAAGAACTATTTCTCTTGAGTACTGTGGCAGACTCTCAAATTTTCAAATATTTAATTAAATCGAGTGATGCTTGATGCTTATTAAGAAATATCTTTGGAAGCCCTCCATTTTTCATGAATAGAGTTGGCTTGCTTGCTGTCTGCAATGTGATACTGGTGTGAATGTTTTTTTTCAAGGCTGCCCTTGACTTACAGTGAAGCCCTGAAGGGGCTATTGGAGTTGGGATGTGGGCAGGAAATCCTAAAGGGGTTACTGGAGTTGGGACATGGGCAAGGAGCAGGAAGAGTAATGGCCATGGTTTATATCCTATGTCCATACATATGTAATCAACCACAGCTTATACATATACCCTTATAGGAAAACATATTCTTAGCTGCAAAAATAACAATCAACTTTTATTCATGATGAGGGGGGCGCTAGAGTGCCGGCTGCAAAATGGCCGCCACTCTGTGAGGCTCTGCCGGCTGGCCTGCTGATCCGTAATTTATTGAGCGGATCGGGTGGGTGCTGTGAACCCCAAATGGCAGCAACGAGCACCGGAATGACTCGTGCCTGACTGGTCCCGAGGAGGAGTGCTGCAGACACCCGCAAGCGGGTGAAACGAAAGACTATCGCCGCCGTGGGGCCGAGACGCAAAATGGCGGCCCGCACGTAGTAGCGTGAGAAGCGCCGCTTGCTTGCAGCGCCAGAACAGCATCAGGGTGCCCCGCTGGTCTCCTGCTCGCCCGCCGCCTAGGATGAGACACCCGGCGGTGGAGAGGCGCGAGCAGCGGTCCTGGCGAGCCCCTGGTGTGCTGGCCGTTGTGCTGCGGGAGGCTGGGCTCGTGTGGAGGGATCGGGCCCCAGGGTCCGGCGGACTGCAGCGGCGACGCGCACTCGGCGCGTAGGAGCCTGCCGTCTGTGGGTGCCTGGCGGACAAGGAGCCGGGAGCTTTGGCTGGCCCGGCAGCACGGGTGGAATCCCCACAAGCGGCGAAAAGAAGGCCTGCTGTGACACCAGTTAGGAGGCAAGAAAAAGGTACTGCCTGTGTGGAACTGAGACCCCGTGGGACACCCCAGCGCGCCGGGGCTTGCAGAGTGTGACCGGCCTCCAATACCCACTGTGTGGTGAGCGACTGGAGCGGGGGCCCGTGCTGTGAACGACGCCTGTGTCTCCCAGGCCCCCTGGCAGTGCCGTGGGCCCCTTCGGCCCGGCGGGCGGGCTGCTGCTGAGCGGCGGTGGGACTACAAACGTTAAGGAGTACCCCCCACAGAGACGGGGTAGAGGGACCTGGGCCCCGCACTGGTCCTGACGGCCTTCAGCCTAGGCGGACAATTGGAGCGAACCTGGGGTGTTGTGACGGCGCCCACCGCTTGCGGTACGGCCTGACTGCTCGTCGGCGGAATCGGTGCGCCCTGCTCTCTCGACACTGGAGACGGCCTAGGGGACCCCGCAGAGCTTCGGGAAAGCTGAAAGGACAGTTGGAGTTTCACCCACATACTGCAGTCACCACGATTTGGAGAGTGCAGGGGATACAACGTACCAGCAAGGGAAGGAGTGGAGACGCTGATTGGACACTGCAAGTGGGAGCATCGCACTGAGACGTCCTAGCAGATCAACCTCCCAACGTGGAGCACGCTAGATCGGCAGATATAGCGACAGCGGGGTCTATTGGTGAGGGCCTCGCGCGGTGACCAGTGGCACGAGGACAATGCAAGGCCGGCAGCAACCTGTGACGCCATCCTGACTCACCATGGGCAAGACGGATACCAAGCAAACCAAACTCTCTTTTGAGCAGCGGAAGGGCCCCCGAGGGGGCCCCCCGCTGGAGGATGGCCAATTGGAACCGACCGAGTCCTCTGCACCCCCGACGAATCCTAATATACGGGAAATGTTTCTGGATCTGAAACAGTCACTCAAAATTGACTCCATGTCTGACCGCTTAGCTCGGCTCAGAGACAAGGTCTCCAACCATGAAGAGCGCCTCACAGAAGTTGAGCCGCGCACGTCTGCGCTGGAAGACGAGGGCAACACCACCCGGGAGAAGCTACTCCAGATGGAGAAGGTGTTGGAGGTAACCAGTAGCAAGAATGAAGACCTTGAGGCGGGATCGCGCCGCAACAATCTGCGCATCACGGGAGTCCCGGAGACTACGGCCATGACACGAGTCGAGGATTACGTTGAAGAAATGCTCCGGGCGATGTTCGTGGACTCCCTCTCCAAGGTATGCTTTGTGGGGCGCGCACAGGTCCCTGGGGCCGATACCGCCACCGGGCATCCCGGCAAGGCCAATAATAGCACGCCTACTGAATTATAGGGACCGGGACACTGTGCTGCGTAAAGCCCGAGATCTCCAGGACACCAGGTACCAAGGCAACACAATATCCTTCTTTCCCGATTTTACCCTGACGGTGCAGGTGGCACGGAGGGAGTTTGTGCCCGTAAAACGTATGTTACAGCAACAAGACATCAAGTACTCGCTTCTCTATCCAGCGAAACTTCGCATCTTCCACCAGGGCAAGACTGTATTCTTCACTGACCCTAAGGCGGCCACCAAGTTCGCTCGCTCCCTACGACAGCCCGCGCCCGCTGTGGGGGCACATGGCGGGCGCGCAGAGGGAGACCCTCTAAACGAGAACGATTGAACTGTCGAATAAATGGATGTAAGCTGGTAAGGCGGCGGCGTGCCTGGCTGCAAGGGACAGATCTTGCAAATAAACTACTCCTATCTTCGGGCCGAGATGTACGAGCTCACTGGGACTAGGGGGTGGGGGCCCGCCTGGTCCGACTCCGAATGGGGGGGAATTCCCTTCCCCACAGCGATTGCATGCTGGAGTTCCCAGAGCACCTAGTGCCTCCCGCAGGGATGAATCCCACGCACGTTCTTACTATTGGACGCTATAGGCCTTTTCTGTTCAATGGGTTTACCTGTCAGCCATGTTTGGGGGCTGTAGTGGGAGGCGGGTGGGTTTGTTGGGTGGGGTGCACACTTGACGTGCAGTTTGACTTTCTTTGTTCTTTCTCCTCTCCTCTCCTCTCTTACCTTTCCTCTTCTTGACCCCCCTCATGGCCCCATGGGTGCACAGAATTGCACAGCGCAGAGCGATACTGTAGTGTTTGGAGATGGGTGAGACCACCGCAGATTTAGATGTGATTAAGGCAGTTACATGGAATGTGCGAGGCCTGAATGACTGCCGGAAGGTGAGACTGGTAGCTGCATACCTTAAGCGTCACGGGGCGGACATATGCTTTCTGCAGGAATTACACCTCACTAACCAGAACTGCATGCGGCTCAAGGCGGGGTGGATGGGAGAGAAATTCGTAGCTGGCTACTCTAATTATGCATGGGGCACGGCCATTGTCCTCAGAAAGGGCCTTCCATGGAAAACGCGTGCAGCGCTTTATGATCCGCAGGCGAGGTATGTGATTGTTGCGGGGGTCCTGAGGCAGCAACCGGTCAGGCTGGTGTCGGTCTACGGGCCGAATGTGGATGATCCACAATTCTTCAGCAAAGTTTGGAGGCTGACGGAATCGCTTGGGCCTGGGCCTGTCCTATGGGGGAGGATTTTAATGTGGTGTTGGATGCGGATATGGATCGATCTGGCGACTCTCGCCGGCCACATCCACGGGTGGCGGAACAGCTCTGCACCATTATGGAGGATCACGGACTGGTGGATGTCTGGAGACGCCGACACCCTGCCAGGCGTGAGGGCACGTGTGTCACTTCTGCGGGCCCCGGCAGGTCCCGTATAGACTATTGGCTTGCAACGCGAGACATGGATGCATGGGTACTTAAGGTTGTGCATCTCACCAGGTCCCTCTCCGATCACGGCCCGTGCTACTTCGATTTGCATTGCCGGGTGCGATGCGAGTGCCCTTTAGCTGGAGACTCCCTGCCGGGGCGCTACGGGACCAGGTATTCAGGGAATCGATCCGCGCTGATATTATAAAATACTTTGAGTTAAACAGCGGTACTGTGGATTCCCCCTCGGTGCTGTGGGAGGCCTTCAAGGCGGTAATCCGGGGAAAATGTATCGCTAAACAGGCGGGGGTACTGCGCTCGCTCAGGGGAGATCTTCGGCGCCTGGAAGGGGAAATCCGGGAACTGGAGCTTGAGTATTTTGACAGCAATAATCCGGAAGTCCTGGGCAGCATTAAGGGAAAGATCGTAGAATTCGAGGAGGCGGCGCAGCGGGAGACGCACTACCTGAGCAAAGAGGCTCGAGCGCGACAGTATGGCGAGGGGGACCGTGCCGGGAAAATGCTGGTGGGGCTGTTAAGGAATCCTTGGACTAGTGAGTACATCGGCGAACTACGCAGGGACAACGGGGAGATAGTGGCAGGACAGGAAGTAGTAAAAACGGAGATGCTTGACTTCTACACCTCGCTGTATTCGGCGCATCAGACAGCGGCACACCCAGATCTGCTTTCCCTCTTTGATTCCATTGAGCTGGCCTGGCTGAGCGACGGACCACGGAAGTATCTTGATGAGCCCTTTGAGGAAGAGGAAGTATCAGTATTTTTATTTTTGCAGAGTTACTTAAAACCAATGCAATACATGCGAAAAATAAAACCATGTGTAAAATATTAATTCGCAATGATAAAATTTCAGCATAGTTAAAATGAAAAACGCTTCTGTTGCTTACAAGTTAAAAAATACAGATTTAAACATGCGAGAGCAGCCAATATAAGTTGACCGGTCATTGCAGCGATTGTTACTACCCCTGTAAAAATAGATAATCCAAAATCTCCTTTACCCCAAATCAGCTTTAGTGACAGTTTGGCATTTTTGCTCTGGCCGCTTCAAGAAATCTGACTAGTCTGGAGTTCAATTGAGGTGATGATGGGTCGAAGCAAGCCAAAACTGCTTGCCTCCTTGTCCGAATTCCCCTTTGATTAAAGGGGATTTTTAGCAGTTGCCTCCTTTCTTGAAGCATCTCTGTGCAAGAGCAAATGGTGTGGATGATGTCGCCCTGGCCGTTTTTACACAAACTGCAAGCTGTAAAAGTCTGCACCCTTTTCCATGGTGGAAGATGCTGCGTGCATGGTATCACTCCGAGTCGTAGCTTTAGGAATTTTAATTTCTGTGCTTTTGGATAGCCCAGGTTAAAATATGGTAGCGGGCTAGAATCTTATAAGAATTCAACGTCATCCAGGCATGTGTTCTGGATGAAAAAGCAGCTTTATCCTCCACTAGTGACTGTTTTTTCAGCGACTTCCAGACTAGTTTCTTCATAGTTAAGTGATGGCACTGTGTATTCCATAGGGGCGATAGACCTGTGTTTGCCAGTGCTTCCTGAAGATACAATCTTGCGGGTGAATTCTCCCTCTGTTGGAGATCTTGCCACAGGAGGTGGTTTAGTGAATTAGGGGTTGATGTTCTGATTTTGTTCCAACAGTTGATGTATGCTCCATATCTGGCCCAGGTTTGCTTTAACAGGCCAAACTCCAGTCTAAGTTGCGCCGGGGAGGTGTAGTTCGGGAGGCTAAACATAGTTCTGTATGCTTTTATAAGTGTTTTATCCAAAAGATTGATATCTCTTCCTCGCAGAGCTTCGCTACCATAGGTGATTGTGGGTAGAATTTTAGCCCGTGCTACCGTTAGGGAGAGGGCTCAGCGTGGGGCCCATTAGTTTGGCAGATAAACTTTTTCATGGTTATGGCAAGGATCATCCCTTTCCTTTTGATCTCTTCTTGTTGGCGGGTAAATGATCCTTCTTTATCGAAGTAGACACCCAGGTACTTATAAGACTCCGCTGATTCAATATGTGTGCCGCCCAGGTGCCATCGGTACCTCTTTTTTCGTTTGCTGTTAATTGTCATTGTCCTGGTTTTGTTTAAGTTTATTGTCAGGCTGTTTTCTTCTGCGTAGACCTGCAGTCCGTTAAGAAGATGTTGCAAGCCAACTACCGTATGGCTAAGCAGGACTACGTCGTCCGCGTATAGTAAGTTGGACAAGGTGGTGTCCCCCAGTCTGGGCGCGTGGGAGTTACATGTGTTAAGTGTCTGTGGTAAGTCTGCCATGAATAAGTTAAATAAAATAGGTGCCAACACGCAGCCCTGTTTAAGTCCTTTCGTTGTTTTAATTTTTCTTGACAGATGAGACCCTGATCCTAATTTTACCTGTACCCAGGTGTCGGTAAGTAAAAGCATTATCATTGGTAAAAGGGTGTTTGGAATGCCCCATCTGGCTAGCTTATTCCACAGTTTTGGCCTCTCCACGTTGTCAAATGCGGCACT
Source organism: Calotriton arnoldi (assembly GCA_963921515.1). Taxonomy (NCBI): domain Eukaryota; kingdom Metazoa; phylum Chordata; class Amphibia; order Caudata; family Salamandridae; genus Calotriton; species Calotriton arnoldi. Next base: position 118,144 of record CAWUFW010009253.1, on the reverse strand, counting down.
GAAGTCGATAAAACAGACATGCAGCTGTGTTTTCCTCAATTTTGTTGTATCCATTATCAGAGAGAGTGCCAAGATGTTAGAAATCGTGCCAGAGTTTTTTCGGAATCCTGTCTGATTAGCGGGATTATATCATTATTTTCTGCCCAAGTTGTTAATTCGTCTAGCAGTGTTCCCGCAAAATATTTGGCCTCATTATCGATCAGTGCGACTAACCGATAATTGGCTGGCAAGGCCTTACTGCCGTTTTTGTGGATCGGAATGATCGTTGAGCCTTTCCATGAGTCTGGAATGGTGCCCAGTCGTCTTACATCCAGAAATAATGGAAGGAGTATTTTTGCCCATTCTTCCGGCCTTTGTTTGAAGACTGCAGGCGGGATTCCATTCGGGCCCGGCGCTCTATCCTTTCTTCCCTTCCTGATCTGTTTCTTGATTGTTAGATGCTCAGTGTCGTTTGCCCTTTCCTCCTGATGATGGATTAACACAGGAGGTTTGGATGTGTCACTTGACATTGATCGGGTAGCAGCGGAGCAGTCAGTGAGATTGTTGATGCCTCCTTCCCTACTTCCGGTGTTGGTATCATAACCGTCCGAGTCTGCTCCGCTCTGCTCCAGTTTGGGCAGGCTATTGCTTTGACTGTTAAAGTGGGAATTTAAGTAGCTTGCCCAGATTTCCTCCAAAATGTGGGAATTCAGTCCCCCATGATGTGGGTGGATAATTGTGTTTACTGATTTCCAAAAGCGATCACTGGCGTTGTGCTTTAAGTTGTACAAGAGTTTTGCCCAGAAGTCCTGTTCGTGGTTATTGTTGATGTTCCATTTCAGCTTCTTTAGTTGAGTTCTTTGTTGCCGCAGGGAAAAAAGGAGTAGTATATTCCCTGGATCGTGACGCAAAGATCTTATGGAGCCATTTATCATTCTCTTAAGGGCTTTTATTTGCGCTTTTTCGGCCTTAAATGTAAGTCCGTTTTTATATAGCGCAGCTACTCACCCTTACGGGTCTCAAGGCGCTGGGGGCCGTAGTGGAAATTAAGTGAGCTATTGCCCAGAGTCACATGGTGCTGAGCTTAGCTGCCGCGGGAGCTGGGGATCGAACCGTGAACCCTGTGCTCCAAAGTCAGCTGCCCTGGCCGCTGCACCACACCTCTCCACATCTTTTTCTCTTGTGCAGGCACCGGAGAACTCCTCATTTTTAGGTCCGTAGCTTTTAAATTGCTGAGGTTGATGGTGAAGCATTCCCAGGTATATATCAGGTTCTTTTCGAACGGTTGAGCGAGTAAAAGATTGATTGCTGTATCTGTTAAGGACTCTATGCTTTCTGCCGTGTACTTGATCCTCTTATAATTTATCATAAAGCTTGAGCCTAAGTGTGGAGCAGGATGAATGCTAGACGGAGCAGTTGCCGCTAGAATAGTCTCTTGTGGACGGTGATCGCTGTCCCCCTTGTCGCCCATTCTAAAACCTGTTACATGTGTAAACAGCAAGAGACTGACAAACGTGTAGTCTAAAAGTGAGCTTGTTAGTTCAGTGTAGTAGCTTGCCACTGGAGGAATATCGCCGGCTGTTCTTCCGTTAAGGGCCCTAAGATTTAGATGTTCTAATTCTTCCAAAAGGAATCTATTTTCCCTGTTAGGCCTCCCATGCGTAAAGATTCCTTGTGTTGGTATTTTGTAGTTTGAGGATTGGAGGCAAACTTCCTTTACTTTTGATGTTCCCATTAGGTATTGATTCAAGTCTCCCGATAATATAAGGTTTGGAATTTCGGCACTGCCTAGATGAGAAGTTATCTGATCGGTTAACTTTGCTGAGTCACTTGCTGTCCGTTTTGGGTGGATATATGTATTAAAAAGAGTTACTTCGTTTTGTACCCCTGCCAGGGAGAGAGTAAGTTTGACTGCTAAAGCTACATCTGTCTCCGGGCCGGTTACCACCGCTATTGGTATGGATTTTGTTGAGATGTAGGTTGCCAGCCCCCTGAAGAATGTCCCGTTTTGCTACTTCTGACGGCTGGACAATCAAAGCAGAGAAACCCGTGTATGTGTAGTGGTTCCATGAGCCATGTTTCCTGTAACATAATAATATCAAAGTTATTAAGATATTGCAGAAATTCTGGGTCTTGAATTTTCGAAGCCAAGCCGTTAACATTCCAAGAGCAGAGACGTATCACAGATTCTTTTTGTCTGTTATTGCCGGGGTCTGGATAGTCATGCTGTCATTGAGTTGCTGTGGCAAGGTTTATAGTTCTTATAATTGGATCAGCATGCCAGGAGTTGCAACCGCAATGCATTTCAGCCCTAGGAGATCCATGTTGTGCGCCTTGATTGAAAACCCTTCGTGGCGCAGAGGCGCCAAGTGCCCCTCTTAACACAGAAGTTGAGGGCCTTGGACAGTCCTTGATATCTGTCCTTGGGCTCAAGTTTGATAGCGGAGCTGGGTAGGCTGGAGGATGGTAGGGGGTGACTTTGCTGCCCCAGTCTTTGAAGGTGAGGTGATGATTTAATACTCTCTGGGGTATTGCATCTGTTTTCCACAGTGCCCTTGTTATTTCTGGCTTGGCTGGGTTATCTGGTGTAAGAAACTCTATTGCAAGTAAGTCTGTTGTGTTCAGATCTGCTAGGGTAGGTATGGCCCGAAGTAATTTTAGAACGTTGCCCCTGTTCAACAGATCGTGGCGTCCTTTTGAGATATACTCTGGTTTGAGCAATGTGTACCGCAGGGCGGATGGCAGGTCATTTGAGGGATAAGTGGTGATTTTGAGTGGCCCCGTCCATTTGGCTGCGGGGTTTTGTTGTATTAGCCGATGAGGCTCGTTCTGATCCGATTGCACAACTGCTCTACTGGAATTAGGATCTCTTTCCATATTTATTATTGAAGTTGAAGATCCGGGTTGGCTCTGTTGTAGCCAGGGTTGAGAAGCCTGAGGCAGTTGGTCCGGGGCTGTCCTCATTTGCATCACTTCCCTTGAGGTTGCCACTGTCTGGATTGTACAGATCATTCTCGATGGTGCTTGCTCGTTTCCAGCTGGAGGGACAGTAGAGACTTGCCCCGTTTCCTGCGGGATGGGCTCCCAGTTGCTATCCTTTGCTAGGGTCGTAATCTTTTGATGATCAACGAGCCCAGCGGGCCAGTTTGAGTTGGAGCTGGTGGTTTGTAGCAGAGGTTCGAGAGCTGAGCTGGAAGCGGCTTTGTCCCTTTCAGACACTGGGGCCACCTCAGCTTGCTTTAAAATCCTATCCCCTGTTCATGCTGGAGGCCATCCAAGGTTGTGGGAACAGGAGGGTACTGCTGTGTCTTGACGGTTGTTAATTTGAGCCTGATCGTTATCTTGCTTGTCCCCCTCTTTTAATGTGGTTATTGAATTAGGGCATTGTTTGTTGAAGATTGAATAGGTGGCTGCTTGGTTCAGAAGGAGTAGTTTATGATTGCGACCTTTTCTTTTCTGCTGGCGACGTTGTTTGGCGTTGGTTTTTGTCTCAGTTGGAGTAACTAAAGCTGTCTTAGATGGATCGCCGCTGCCGATGATACCCACTCTTTGTTGTGTATCGGTTTTAGTGCCTTTACAGAGCTGCTTTGAATTGCTGTCAGCTGTCGGGGGTGCAGTAGAACCGTCAGCGGAGCTATTAGCGCTGGCGGAGCAAGTTGATTTGTTCTTCATCTCGTTGAGCACAGTGGAAAGCATAGTCAGAAGGGTTGCCAGCTTGTCCACAATTTGGCTGCACCCGCAATGAAGGTATGTCTCTGTTTGTGCCCTTCTTATTAGTGCATTGAGGACCCCCAGTTTTTCGTCAATCCCTGTTGTAAATACTGCCAGAGTGTTTAGTAAAGAGACCTGTATATCTATCTTGTCTGATTGATATTGTAGCGCCTCCACAGTCAATTGCATGGTTTTTAGGAGGGAGGCCCAAGTGCTCCCGTCATGCGGATTTGAGTCTCCCCGCACCTTGGGGCCCACTTCCTTCTTGCCCCACAAGGGCTGATTGTCCGCTAAAGATGGGTGCGGGTGCTTCAACTCCTCCGTGAGAGGTCCCACCTGTTGGTCTGGGGAATATGCTGCCAGCATGTCCTCCCATTCTTGTGTTCCTAAATAGGATAGGACGGCCCTTCCTTCGTCCTGCTTTGGAGATTTTAGATTATCTGGCGGGGAAGTCGTCATAGGGCTGACTTGGCTAAAGGGGCTGAGTTCGCTCTTAGCTACATTAGCCATGACGCCACTAGGTGAGTTTAGATCCTGAGGTCCAATGGCGAATCCTTCGGCTGTCTGTAGGGAGTGGTGTTTAGTCGGCTTATCGTCTAGGCTAGATGAGTCTAGCCCGGCCAGCTTGCTCCAGTTGGTCTGGTGTTCCTTTTCCTTTGCCAATGTATGGCCTACTCCTGTTGAGGTCGGCAGTGCTTCCGCAGTCTGGAGTGCTCCTGATGTTATAATTGGTGTTGATTCAGTTATTGAGTTGGCTGCAGTTATTCGATGCTGGGCTTCTGCTTGCAGAGATTTATGAGGTCCTAGAGCACCTTTTGGTGAGGCAGAATATGATTGAATTCCTCCAAGGGATAGCGAGTCTCCTGTGAACAGCTTATTCTGCTCCTTGTGCTGCGCCGTGGGGCTGTCTGAGGGACTAGTTGAAGGGGAATCAACTGCTAAATTATTCTGAGCATTACTCTGTATTGTTTTATTATGAGGAACTTCATTAATATATTCCACTGTCAAAGATGTGATTATAGGTATAGTTGAAGATAATGATGAGGATGTTGTAGATATCTCAGTGGATTGGGCTGTAGCTTGAGTATGGACTTGTGCTGTTATTTGCTGTTTCTGCTGGCTTTGGTGAGTTGACTGTATTCTCTGCCCTGGTGCAGGTGTCTGGACTGATACTTGGTCTGGTTGTAAAGGAGACTGAAGACCTTTCACAGTGGTATTGCTTGAGTAGAGGGCGGCGCCAATGTCTTTTATGAAATTGAATTTTGTATACATTTTAGGTTGAGTTAGGGGGGCTATAGGTTTCTCTCTCAACGACCCACCAGCAATTGGGTCACCTTCTGGCGAGATTGGAGCAAGATCGTCGCTGATCTGATCTGTGGAGGGACCAGCCTTGTCCTTTCTTCTACGCCCTGAGATCTTAGGACGGCCAGTCTCCCGTACTCGGCCCGACCTCATGTCGTGCCGCGGATGCCTGGGCGAGCTGGGGGGGGGGTTGGAGGTGAAAGTGAGCTGGCACAGTTCACAATGTGTGTGCTTTATGGTGCTTTGAGGAAGAGGAGGTTGTTGCAGTGATCCGGGCCATGCCGGGGGACAAGACTCCGGGATTGGACGGACTCACTGCTTCTTTCTATAAAGAATATGCGCAGATTCTGGTCCCTCATCTCCTCAACATGTATGAGGACTTCCTAGAGCTGCGGGAGGCACTGATTGTGACCATCCTCAAGCCAGACAAAGGTCCGCTGCTCTGTGACTCTTATAGACCGCTCTCCATGATAAATCTTGATAATAAGATACTAGCCAAGCTACTGGCGTCGCGTCTGCTTCCACTGCTGCCGGCAGTGCTTCGGCACGATCAGTGTGGGTTTGTGCCCGGACGAAGCACCGCTCACAATTTGCGTACTTTCTTCATGGCCATGCAGATGGTTGATGACTCCCTTCCTGCTGCAGCCGTGTTCTTAGATGCAACTAAGGCATTTGATACCCTAGAATGGCCTTACTTGTTTGCTCTTCTCTCCCGCATAGGCATCAGTCCCTTATTTCTAAAACAAATCGCCTTACTGTACTCAGCCCCAACCGCTAGACTTAGAGTTAACGGCCAGGTATCCCCCGCACTCCCAGTGGCCTGAGGCACTCGCCAGGGCTGCCCTCTTTTCCCCCTCCTGTTCGCTATCGCGACGGAACCCCTCGCAGCAAGGCTCCGGCAGCATCATGCTAGATGTGGTCTGGACTTCACCCCTAGGGTGATTCTGATTTCCATGTATGCTGATGATGTAACGCTATATGTGTAAAACCCAGCTGAAAACCTGGACCCGCTCATTAGGGAGGTGGTCCGGTTTGGCGGAGTGTCAGGGGTCTCCATTAATTGGGGAAAATCTATCATATTTCCTCTTACCGCGGCCACTGACCAATTTCAATCAGAATTCCCGCTTCAGTGGCCCAACGGCCCGGTAAAATACTTGGGGATCTGGCTCATCCGGCACCTGGATGAATTATGGAGCCACAACTATGGCAGGCTTATGGAGTGGCTGGAAAGTCGTTTGAGTAGGTGGAAATCGCTTCCCTTGTCCCTTGCGGGCCGCCTGGCCATAGCTAAGATGGTGGTCCTCCCCAAGTTTCTCTATGTTTTTACCAATTTGCTACTTCCCCTCACTTCGGCGTTCCGGCGCCGCCTGCGCTCAAATCTGACTGCACTGGCCTGGGCGGGGAGGCAGACGCGAGTGACAAGGTAGACCCTGACACTGTCGTTTGCCCAAGGTGGGATGGCAGCCCCGGACATGGAGTTGTATTACATCTGCGCTCAAGCTCAGTTTGCCTATCACTGGGTTTTCCCAACTCTTTTCATGGCCCATACTGCCCCGGAGAGTGATAGGGTGGTGCCGGTGCCCTTACACATGGCTTTATTTGGATCTCAGGGGAGGCCCAGAGCCAAAATTGACTCTGTTGGTTGCACGGTATGGGCCTGGAGGGAGCTTCGCCGCAGAGCGAACCTGGAAGTCGCGTTCGCCCCCTCGATTCCTCTTATCAGTCACCTGGGACTGCCTGTAACTACTGAGGCTGGGATGGGTCAGAGATTACGAGGGCTTCAGATAACCACGATGGGGCAGGCGTTCCGCGACGGGGTGTTTGTCACTGTCGACGATGCATTAGGCGATGAGCACACAGGGCTGCTGGAAAGGTTCACCTACTATCAATTACGAGCAGCGCTACGCGCCTTATATGAGTCATTTCATGTTGCACCACCAACATTCCAGGTGCTGGAGGATTTTCTGAAGAACCCCTTGCCGCGAAAACTTGTGACCCGGCTTTATGCCGGGATGCAACGCGCCTCCCCGATCTGTATTCCCCAAGCGCAGCAAGAGTGGGAGAGGGTGCTGGGGGGTCCGCTTGAAGATGGCATGTGGGCTTACTGCTGCGCACAGCTAAAGGAATTATCGCCTAACAATAGACTGTGATTAATCCACTTCAAATTTATTCATAGATTGTACAGAACCCCAGTGTGGCTCCGCAGAGCAGGTCTTAGTGAAGATGACAGATGTGTGCGGTGCCGAGCCCCGGAGGCCTCCTTTATTCATCTGGCTTGGGAATGCCATGCGGTGGCGAGTTACTGGGAACGCATCTTTGAGACCCTGACCCTGTTGATCAAAACCCCACTTGAGTGCTCCCCTTTAGTGGCCCTGCTAGGATATGTGCGCAGCGTAGCCGCAGTACATAGAAAACTTGTGGCAATGTTGTTGCTTTTAGCTAAGAGACGGTTGGCTTTTTGCTGGGGCCGAAAGCGCAGTCCGAAGATGGAGGATTGGCTTAAGGATGCAGCATTCTGCCACAATCAACTGTCTGACTATTGGGAGCTAATGCCTGCACATTCCCAGCCTAGGGATATCTGGGCGCCTCTGCTTAGCTACCTCGAGTCTCGTTCCCACCACAGTGCAGATGAAACGGAGGTGGTCGCCTAGACACCGCGCGCTTGCGGTATGATTTGGTCACGGCCCATTCAGCATCCTGAGCATGACCGGACTAATACACTCTTGCCAGAACACGTGGGGGGTGTCTTCCCTTCTTTCCCTCTATTGTCTTTTTCCTCTGCTCCCTCTCCCTTTCGTGTCTCCAACCTGTCTGTTTGGCTCAGGGTTGGGAACCGGTTTTGCCTCTTAGAGGATGGCTGTTTTGAGATATAGACAGCACCTGAAGGGAATGGACACTCTGTACGGACTTATTCCTTCGATCTATGCCTTAATGACTCCCGAGTTTACCCTGTTCTCAATATGTATGCCAAAAAGCAGATGTTGAGCGATACGCTACCAATGTCTATGTTTCTCTGTATTCGTCTTCTCTCTTAAACTCAATAAAAAGAACCTTTAAATAAATAAACTTTTATTCATGACTGCTGTTATACCTGTCAGTCTTGGGGTGGTCTTTCCCCAAATGTTTTGCCTTACCCCTCCATATATTTCTGATCTTGTTTTTGTTTTCCCTAGGACTCTTTGCACTTTACCAGTGCTAAAGTGTGTGTGCTCACTCATTAAAAGATGGTAACACTGGCTTATTCCACAATTTGCATAAATAATTTTCCTAAAAGTCCCTAGTAAATTGCTACTACATGTACCCGGTTCTGTAAATTAAACAATACTAGTGGGCCTGCTGCACTTATTGTGCTACCCACTTAATTAGCCCTTTAAACATGTCTAAGGCGTACCATTGCAGCCTGTGTGTGCAGTTTTAAACTGCCATTTTGACCTGGCAAAATAAACCTTTTACCAGGCTCAAACCTGGCTTTTTAATACATATGTCACCCATAGGGTAGGCCCTAAACAGTCCACAGGGCAGGGTGCACTATATTTACAAAGCAGGATATGTAATTTTATATTTTATACGTCCTGATGGTGAAAAACTCTTACATTAATTTTTCACTATGGCAAGACCTTCCTCTCCCATAGGATAACATTGGAGTTACCCTATTACGTTTAATAAGCTGTAACTTCTTGCAATGAAAAATCCTCTTTTATAGCAAAGTCGGATTTTTGGTTACAGTTTTGAAAATGCCACTTTTAGAAAGCTGGCATTTTTCTGCCTCAGCCATTTAGTGCTTGCAGCCTGTCTCTGGGTCACATGACTGGGTGTAGTTGGCAGTTGGTCTTTGTGTATTCCTCATAGACAGCAACACACAATAGAGAGCTTAGGTGTGCCTGGATGGGCCTTCGCTGGCAAGGATGGGAAGTTGGAGTTAGGCTCAGCCGCACTTACACCTGAACAGGCTGTGCCCTGACTTCACACAAAGGATTGCATATCTCATGTAGTTAATCAGGAGCCAGTGCAGGGGAGGCAGGAAACCTGTGTACTTCGAAGGCATATAGAAGTTTTTGCACTTCAAAGGAGGTACCAGGTATAACTATTGGACCTCTGACACCATCTATTAAGTACGCTTCTGGACCTGTGAAAGACTCTGCCAGGAAGAAGGACTGCCACTCTGCTAGACTGCTGCGGCTGCCCTGAAGGACTGCTGCCTGATGTTCTGATCAGCGTTCCTCTTGCCTGGGTGAGAAGGACTGGGCCTGTAACCTGAACCCAGGACCACCAGAGTGACTCAAAGGGCTAGTCTCTCGTAACCAGCACATGGAGTCCGCAACTGTGAGTCCTACCCTGCCAAGTGGTGCCACCCCAGTCCTATACTCTTGGAAGAGGGGCTGAAGGTGCTCTGCCAGGCCATCTGTGGATCCAGCAGAACCAATGCGTCACCTCTGTTGTGTGGCACAAGACCAAACAGAACCAACACATCTCCTCTGCTGCGAGGATTCCAGCGCAAGGACTCTGCATCGACATCGCAGCCACATCGTAACCACCGCTGCGCAATGCATTCTCGATGCAGACCCTCATATCACAAACCCCTTGTCGACAGCATCCTTGACGAAAACACAGGACTTCGCATCGCAAGACCCACAGCCTCCTTGGAACCAGCCAGTGCACAACAATCCTTGATGCAGGACTTCGCATCGCAAGGGTCCCTCGTCAACAGCCTCCTCAGCGATAATGCAGGACCTCGCATTGCAGCCTCGCAGCTCCCAGAACTGACGCATCGCCTCAGCTGCGCAACACATCCTTTTTTAAAAATTGAATTTCATTCAATCACAACGACATAACGCATACAAAAAGTACATCATATTGCTCTTACTGTACTCAGGACAGTTACACATCCCATTGTTTGTTATTCAGCATAGTATATTCATGCAGGGATTAGCCGAGAAATCAAACATCCGATAGGTCATCAGGCGAATTTTCACATTCATTTGTCAACAGATATGTGGTAAAGGGGGCCCAAATGTCTTTAGGTCTTGACGGTACTGGAAGTTCCTCCCCATATTGGGTCAACTGATCTCTACAATATGTGATATCCATTAACTATTGCTGCAATTTTGGGATGCCTCCACCCTCCCAGTTTTGAGCCAGTTTTGCTAGCAAGAGTGCAACCGCCACTAGTCTCCGGTTCTGTGGCTTTAAATGTCCAATAAGTCCCAACAGACACATTTGCGGAGTGCAACCCACCGGTTCCAGGACCATATCAGATAACGCCTTGGTGATCTGTACCCAAAATTCTTGCACTCTTTTACAGTACCACGCCAGGTCTATAAAATCTGCATCTGGCATTTTACATCGCTTACAGTTAGCCGACTCTCTCAAACCATATCTCTGCAACTGCTTAGGCAAATAGTACAGCTGTTGTATATATATATATATATAAAATGAATGATGCGCAAATTACAGTTAGCTGTTAAGTATCTTGTTAAAGCGCAGCAGTATTCCCAATCTTTCCCTGTTATTGGAGTGTCAAGTACCTCATTCCACCTCTCTATCCCTCTGCTATGTTGTGGGGCAGTGTCTGCCTGCATTGCGTTAAATAATAGAGTGACCAGTTTCGTGCAGGAGAAGCTGGCGAGCATGGTCTGTAGCAGTTTCAGTGTCAGCGGCGCGACTGGGTGTAGTGTGTTTAAGGTTTTGAGGGCCTCTTTCAGTCTATAATATGTGAATACCAGCAGCGGGGTAATAGTTTTCCGTGCCTGTATGGTCTCCAAGGTAATTAACGTACCTTCAGGATATGCATCACCCATTATGACAATTCCTGTATCTGCTAAGATAGAAAGCGCTTTAGGCTCTTGTGCTACAGAGATGTCAGGGTGGTGCAGTATGGCAAATAGCGTTTGCAAATTATGTGTGGTGGATCGAGCTGGGACAAATCCCGATTGGTCCGGAAGTACTAGAGCTGGTAGCAAAGGACGCAGTCTTGACGCTATAATTTTTGCTATGATTTTCGTGTCTACATTCAGAAGGGACAGTGACCGATACGATTCGCATCTCGCCGGATGTTTTCCTGGTTTCAGTAGAGTTATCACTAGTGCTTCACGCAGCAATGGGGGGAGCAGTTTTTCCTCATAAGCTTTGACATACATTTTATGTAAGTGCGGCGCTAGCAAATCTGAGTACGTTTTGTAAAATTCACTATGTGTCCCATCGCTACCTGACACCTTACCACCAGGCAGCACTTTGAATGGCCTCTTTCACCTCCTCAACCGTAATTGGTTGCACTAGAAATTCTCGTTGCCCCGGGGACAACCAAGCGAGCACAAGCTCCTCCAAATAGGTATGCATCTCGTCCCCAGTGGCTGCCTCTCGCGGCCCATATAATTCTAAATAGTATTCTACAAATTGGTTTAATATTTCAGATGTGTAATCGCTTTTTGTCCCATCCTGGTGTTCCAACTCTGTGATGAACTCTTGTGCACGTGGTGCCCTGATCTTGGAGGCCAGACTACAGCCTGGTCTCCCACCCTCTCCATAGGCTCTAGCCACCCAGCGCCTGGACAGATGTTTTATTTCTTGATTCACTGTCTCATTATATTCTGTGATCAACTCCCTAATTTCTGCCAAGGTTTCTATTCTATGGTTCTCCTCATACTGTCTTTCCAACCCCACTAGTGTCTTCTTAATCGTGTGCATCCTGGAACGTAAATCCCTCAGCACACCCGCCTGCAATCCAATGCATGCCCCCCGTATCGTTGCCTTAAAAGCTTCCCAGAGTGTGCCTGCCCCCTCACAGTACCCTCATTTTCCATAAAGTAATGAATAATAGCCTTCCGCACCCCCTCTCTGAAAATTGGGTCCAGCAGCGAAGTTGCCTGCAGTCGCCACTGGAAAGGTTGGGCCAGATGTGTGGGGATATCCAGATTTAACACCACAGGTGAGTGATCCGATAGAGTACGTGCGAGTGTGCAACCTCTCTCACCCAGGGAGTTGCCGCCTCAGAGATTAAACAATAATACAGTCTGGACCATGTTCTATGTACTGAAGAGATATGTGTACCGTCCCGTGCCTGGGGATACTGCGCTCTCCAGATATCGATTATCTTATGAGAGTGCATAATTTCATGGATAACTCGTGCTGCCCGTTTTCCCTGCTACTCCGTCACCGCGCTACAATCCATGCCGGGATCTTCTATAGAACTTGGGGTCGTCAACATTTGGCCCATATGTCGTGATGACAGTAATTTTCGTTCCACAGAGATTACCCTGTATTAGCATAAAGCGGCCTATGTCATCCGACTCCGTGTGTGTAAGTGTAAAGAGTGTACCCCTTTTCACTAATATAATCACCCCCCTGGCATACGATGAATATGAGGATGCTGCTCTCACACTGCCCATTTTGACCCTACCCGCTTCTCTCCTATTCTCGTGAGATGGGTCTCCTGCAGTAGTGCCAATTGTACTTGGTGCCTTACTAAGTAGGCCAACACCTGTCTGATTGTTTTGGGGTTATTCAGGCCTCCAACATTCCAAGTCATAAGTCTAACCTTAACACTTTGTTATAAATGCTGCTGACCCCACTCTCTTTACCTCTTACCTTGCCCAAGGAGTCTCCCCTCGGCTAACAGGCACCTTCCGCCCCGCTCCCCGCTTCACCACGGGTTCGCCCGATTGCGTGGAGGGAGCTGGTGGCATTTTGGCTCCTCTTCCGGCCAATGACGGAGGCGAAGCTTGCTGGTTAGCGTTCTAGCTGCTGCAGCCTATATAAACCACATACCATTCCAGACGCGCAGTAGACGCGCACAGCGGGCGCGCCAAAGGCAAGCCCATTTGCGCCTGTCCGCGTCCTTTCCGTGGCCAGCGCCGGCCATGCTGCCTCTGGCTACACCAATGGTACTATTTTCTGGTCCAGGGCTCAACTCTTAAAGCTGAGGACTGGGAAATGTGAGCATTTGCCAATTCCTGACCATGCAGGACTCCTTTCCCCATCCAAATGTAGCACCTGTCAATTTACTTTCATGGCTAACCCCGCCCATCCTCTCCCGGCGATCCCCTCTCCCCTGACCTACCCGAAGCAGAATTCTACTTCCTCCCCCCCTATAAAAGCATGCCTGATAAACTGTAGATCCCTCCCCCGCCATTCAAATGACATCTGGCTTTCCCTGGAAACCCACTCCTGGGACCTAATGTTCCTGACCAAAACTTGGACCAAGGACCATTCTAATCCTGACCTCACCCTAGCCATTCCTACTGGCTATCGGATCGTGGGGGTCAACAGGGCCGAACACAAACCAGGAGGAGGAGTAGCATTGGTCTTTCGCTCAAGTTGGGAAATCTCGCATAGGAAACTCCCTAACGTAGGGCTCCTAGAAGCCATGTATTTTTGCATTACGTTGGCCCCGAACCTGGTGATGGCCGGTATACTGATCTACAGACCCCCCAACTCCCCTCCTAACCACTTCCTTGAACTTTATAATGCGGTGGCTGACCTCTCGCTCAAACATACCCATTTCACGATCCTAGGAGATTTCAATGTACATGTTGATGACACCCACTGCACCAAGGCCCGTCAACTTGTCGATACTTTGGATGGCTTAAATCTGACCCAGCTGGTCAAGGGCCCTACGCACTCGGCCGGGCACACATTAGACCTGATTTTCACAAACAATCCCAACCTGACCTCAGCCCCCCCGTTACCACTTACCTGGTCCGATCATTTCCTAATTCCTTTCAGCTTGCTAATACCTTTACATACCTCTTGTCCTCCCCACAACTTGGAGAACAGAAGGAAATGGTTCAAAATCACTAGTAACAACATGTCCCCTGCACTCTCTTCCATCCCTCTCCAGCTGTCAGGTGACCCTGACCTTGACTCCATAAATTTTAATAGCTGGCTAACCACCGCTCTAGACACTGTCGCGCCCCTTAAACCCACAAACTCTTGTAGACAAAAACCATCAGCCCCTTGGTTTACTTCTGCACTCCGGGTAGAGAAAAGTAATTGTAAGAAACTGGAACGCAGTTGGCGATCATCCTATGACCCCACAGCAAAATTAGTATAGAGAGCTGCCCTAAAAAATTTCCATAAACTCAAACGCTCTACGATGAGAGATTATTTTACTAATAAAATCCACTCTGCAGGCAATTTGGCTAAAACTCTTTTCAAAATTGTTAAAGACTTTACCAACCCTACCGCCACAACGAGTGCAGTTCCCCCTACCTTGAATCTCTGTAACGGGCTATCAGATTTCTTTCAGGACAAAATTCATGATATTTAGTCAACGTTTGCCCCTCCACTACCCCTCTTAGCCCCTACCACTAAGCTGGCCGGCAATGATGTTATGACCACCTTTTGTCCCATCTCTTTTGATACCTCACTCCACAAACTGTTAACGTGCAAATCCGGCTCCCCTAAAGATCCCTGTCCGGCTCAGTTCTTTAATACTTTAGCCCCACTCATCAACACTCCATTAAACCAGATTTGGAATGCTTCCCTCTGTTCTGGTACCTTCCCCTCAGTGTGGAAACAGGCCCTTTTAGTGTCTATTTTAAAAAAAACAGATGCCGACCCCACTGTATATAAAAATTACAGACCTATTTCTCTTCTATCCGCACCAGCTAAAATTCTCGAAAAATTAGTTCAGGAACAACTCTCCAGCCATTTGGAATCCCATAACCTTTTTCATGACTCTCAGTCCGGCTTCCGATCCGGCTACAGTACCGAGACCGCCCTCTTCGAAGTCTCTGAGACCATCCGCGAATGCATGGACTCAGGCAAGGCAGCCATGCTAGTGCTCCTTGACCTGTCCGCGGCATTCGACACGGTCTCCCATTCTATCCTTCTAGATAGACTAAACCATCTGGGTATTCAAGGCACACCCCTGTCTTGGATCCGGTCCTATCTGAGTAGTCGGACCCAACAGGTTTCCCTCCCTCCTTTAGTCTCCGCCGAAAAACCCTTGTAATGTGGGGTCCCCCAGGGCTCTGCCTTGAGTCCTCTCCTTTTCAATGTCTACCTCTCCCCCTTGCGGCCTTGGTTGAATCTTGCGGGGTGAGGGTGATCTCCTACGCCGATGATACCCAACTGGTGTTTTCCTTTGAAGAACACTGAGGCGGCATTCTCTAGTTTTAGACTTTGCCTGAGCAACATCTCGGCATGGATGTCACTGAATACCCTTAATCTAAACTCGGATAAAACCGAGGTGCTTTTCTTCAACAAAAAAAATCGCCCCTGCCCCGTCACTCTGGTGGCCACCCGAGATGAACCCCCCTCCCAAACCTGTAGACTTGGCTAGGAACCTTGGCTTCCGGTTTGATAATGAGCTGTCGTGTAAAACTCAAATTAGACAGGTGTCCTCCTCCTGGTTCGGGAAGCTTCATATGCTTCGTAAATTTCTCCACTTCCTCCCCTTGGAGTCCCGCCGGACCATAGTCCATGCTTTAATTACCTCCCATCTTGACTACGCCAACAGTCTCCATCTTGGGGCACCTGCCTACCTGACTAGGCGTCTACAGATTGTTCAAAACGCGGCGGCCAGAGTAATCTGTAAAATTCCTTCTCGCCACCCGATCTCTCCCCACATGAGTAAGCTCCACTGGCTTCCGGTGACTAAACGGATTGCATTCAAGGCTCTCACCTTGGCTTTCAGGGCTTTCCAAGGACATTGCCCAGCTTACTTGAGACTGCGACTTAAGCACTATCAACATAGCCGGACCCTCAGATCCAACCATCTCCGTCTCCTTGCTACCCCCCCGCTTTCGCAGGTCCAGAATGGGTGGCAGAGCCTTTGCGGTGATCACCTCCAAAATTTGGAATGCACTGCCACTTTTCCTCCGCTCCTCTGAGTCAGAACCCATCTTTCGACATGCCTTAAAGACCTGGCTGTTCACCTGCCCTTAGTCCTCCATTGTGTACCTTTCATCTGCCGTCTGTCTCAGCGCTGGGACACCCCCGTTGGGGGTAGTTGTGCGCTATATAAAATCCAAAAATAAATAAATAAATAAACCCTCTGAAGCATTTATCTTTCATACTCTGAACATGCAGTCACTTCCTCCCTTGTAGCTTGCCTAACCGTATCTGTGTGATATATCTGTTTGCGTGTACGTGATGTACTTTGCATAAACCATACAGTAAACCACCCACTGTCCCCCCCTCCCACTTTAGCATTCCAATAATGCCAAAGACAATCCCTAGATAACATAACACCAAGTAACAATAGATTCATTCAGTAATCACTGAGATATTTCATTGTCAGAAGTCCTATTTACAACAAATATAGGGTATACTCTTATAGGGGCAGCCAGATGCTTTAGTTCCTACCCGCAGTACGGGGGTGGCCGGAAAGAACATTGTGGGTAAATATCGACATGTTGTTTGGTGTGAGTTATCTACAAGAGGGTATTTATTGCTCTGACCTCGCACCTCATGCAGATACACCTGCCTGAGGAACTATAACAGTCTCAGAAGCATACACTTATGACTACAAGTCCATATACCATCTCCAAACAGTACCCCCCGAATAATCTATAGGCATTAAAGCTGCTAGCCTCGTCAGCGGTACCATGCTGCATCACACTGCAACCTTAATCATTTTACCTTCGGCACAGTATACATTTTGAGATCACCTCATTTACCACAGCTCCAGACTAATACAGCCGGGGGGGAATGCAGTTAGTCAACCAGTTCCATCCGCAAGGGCAGTGCTTCGGCTACCCGAACAGAAGCCAATGCCATCACGTTTCGGCAGTCTCTGCTAGTTAGGCATCCAGTCTCTGCTTAGTTGCCTCGCCAGAGCCATAGTTATTCCGACTGTGCGGGAGATGACGATCGCCTTGGGCTTGCCCTGTTTCGGTGCACATGTTTCAGGAAATCTGTAGCTGCGCCCGGCATAGTCAAGATCTTTGTTATGCCCTCATGTGTAATCCGTAGACGAGCAGGATACATCATCGCATAGGGAATATCCGCAGCGCGAAGTTTCTTCTTGACTGTTGCAAACTCTCTGCGGGCCGCCTGGACTGCAACGGTGAAATCCGGGAAAAAAGCTACCTCGTTCCCCTGATAGCTGGTATTCTGTTTCCCCGTGCCAGTCGCAAACAGTGTCGCGGTCATGGTAATTTAAGAGCCTGGCTATGATAGGCCTCGGGAGGGCCCCGGGCGGTGGTCTGGGTGCAAGTGATCTGTGCGCTCTCTCATTGATTAGGACCTGGGAGAGATGCTCTGGGCCAAAAATGTCCTTTAGCATCGCTTCAATGTAGTCCTCCAAGCGGCCTGTGTTGCTACTTTCTGGGACCCCCATGATTCGGAGATTGTTGCACCGAGAGCGCGCTTCCAAATCATTTTTCACTCTTATAATTTCCATGATCTTTTCCATGCCTCTGCATTTGCCTGCTGTCTCATGAGACTCATCCTCTACCGAGGATATTCGCTGCTCTGCTGTGGTGAGGAGCGCCGCCTGTTTATCCAACTATGCAGCCATGTTATCCATTCACAACATAACATTGTCTGTCTTGCCGTCTATGGCCTGAAGACTGCTGCATCGCCAGCAATGTGGACTCTAAATGGGGGTGCTCGACTGTCTGACCTCCATTTCCGTGTCTGAATGTGTCGATACGGGGCGCACCGAGCGGCGAGATTCAAAGGTTAATCTTGACTGTTGCTTAACAGTCTTGCCCATAATTGCAGTCCGCTCAATACTAGTTGGAGGCGGGGGGGTGTTCCTTGTAACAGCTGACAGTCTAGTTGTTAGCCCCCTATAGACCATCAAGCCAGTAAAGGCCGTACCTCACTTGCGATACCAAAGGGGATGATGGACGGAGCGTTTGAGCTAATCAAACACTCACCCCCAGTCAACTGATCTGGGTTTAATCCACCATCGTTCTTTAGCTCACTCCACCACCCCAGTTCAGACATGGCCATATGCAAATCAGTCTGACCCTGTACCTCATGGGAACAGTCCAGCCCGAACTGCCAAGCCATGTCTTCCCTGGACTGGAAACAAGCATCCTGGGACCGGTTTCGGGTTCAAAACCCTCATCAGCCAGGCTATCTTGAATCCAGTGGCAAAGTGAGCAAGGGACCCACGTCTGGGCATACCCTGCCAACTTTGGGCGAACAAAGCGATACCAAAGGGGATGATGGACGGAGCGTTAGAGCAAATCAAACACTCACCCCCAGTCAACTGATCTGGGTTTAATCCACCATCATTCTTTTGCTAGTGTTTGAAGTGTTGCAAAAATACTTTACACATTGCCTCTAAGTCAAGTCTGACTGCTCTGTGCCAAGCTCTCAAAGGGTTTAGCACTGGTTAATTTAGAGTTTGCTTGTGACTTCACCTTGACGAGGATTGTGTTCTTTCTTGAGTAGGGTTTCACGCCCCTCAACAAGTAATCCAATTTCTTACAATTACCATCACTCTTTAAGTTTTTTGCTGAAAAGTTGAGAAGGTAGGGTGATTATTCCCTAACATGCCCTCACAGATGTACAACTGTTATATACTGTTCAGAGCTGAAAACCTCAAGGAAGGGTTGGGAATCGGTTTGTGTTACCACCACATTTACAAAAGAGATCTGTGTGTTTTCTGGAAGTGCAAAGATTTGCGACTTGGTAGGGAGCTGAATTCCGGACCTCCATTGGAAATATCCTCACCATAAGTGGGCCATAGTAGGCTGTCTCCCTTTAGTACTCTACGTTAACTTTGCATTTTAAGGATGCAACCTCAACTTGGGCACATGGTGGGCATATTTTAAAGGCTTAGCTAGAAAAACTATTGCCAGGGGGTAATGAAGGCCCCCATGGTGTGGGGGTTCCTCACACTTTGCATGTCAAAGCGGGCCCCCAGCAGTCCCAGCTTACCGGCACCTAAGGACCACAAAAGTGAGGCCTCTGGTGTGGCTGTAGTAGGACTAGAAAAAAGTGCCAGTGGAAAGGGAATTCATTGTGGCCCAAGTTGCTAAAAAACAAAAACAAAATGCAGAGTTGATTTCAGTCTAGCAAAGCATGACTTAACCGCACATGTTCAGCTCAGACAGGTAAAAGAAGCAGAGTTAGATGGGCACTTTCTTGCAGCATCTCTGGAAGGTGGTGGCCTCTCCGGGTAGGCGTGGGGCAAACAGCCCATCTGCACGGTGTGTGATGTGTACAGAAAGCTTATTTTATTAAGAAATGCTGAGCTGAGAACCCTTGGGTGAGCGAAGCCATAAAAATATTGCCATATAATTTGTGCACCAGACATCAAAATTCAAAAAAGTGTTTATTAACATGTAGTAGAGTTTCACCTTAGTACATCAGATTACATCACTTCATTGAGAAGCATTTTTTTTAAAGTGATGGATTTAAACATGAACTTGAATACCACTAGTGAACTAAGAGGCAAGTCAGTTGCTATGTGCACCCAATATGTGACCCAGATTCATATTATAGATGGAGCAACATTACAGTCAACTAAATGAAAGACAAAAGATTTTTGTACAGCACACATTCTGAACTCATGTATTGAAATGTGCTCTCATATGCAATAATTAACAAAAAGGAAGATAATGAACTAATATATTGGCCAAGGATCACACAGTTTGTTGAAGCCAGGACTGGTCCCATGATTTTAGGTTCCACATTGTGTAGAGCCTCAAAAGTATAGAAATTCGAGAATGTGAGGTGTGTAGGTGAAAGTTAAATGAGAGGACAGACGTGAGAATGAAAGGTGGAAGTGAAAGTGGAAGAGGCAGAGGTCAGTGGAGGATACATAGAGATAGAGTTCAGAGAATGAGAGTGATAGTGTTAGAATCAGTACTTAATTTGTACTGATGATTGCTGGTGTGCATCACTAGCTTTTATTTCAGAGGACCAGAAAACACTTTGCCACCTACTACAATAAGGGAGTAGCCAGTTAATTAAAATCCCCCCCACTTTGAACCAAAGTTCCTATGGCGCGAAGCAAGTCATTTCGACCCTCCCCAGAAGAGCTCTCTTGTCTCTTTCATCCAAGCATCTATCTATTCATCCTTCCATCCACCCACTGATATCCACCATTTCACCTTTACATTCTGTCCTCCATTCATTCTTTCATCCATTAGTCATTCTTTCACCATTCTGTTTGTCTTTCCATCCATCCACCCAGCCATATCCATACCTGTCCAACCATCTCTAATCCTATCCATCAAACCTATCCATCCACCTGTTCAGTCATCGATCCCTCCATCCACCCTTTGTCATCCATCCATTCATTTGTTGATCCATCCACCCTTTAACTCCATCCATCATTTTATCCATCCTTCAATCCACCCAACCATCCACGCATAGTGCAACTATGTGTTACTTTCGGGCTACTTTTCAATGCGAAACAAGTACTGTCTGGAGAGTAAATCCGAAATCAACACTTCACACCAGTTTGTGTCACTTTTGGTGATGGTGCACTGGTGCTAAGTGTTGATAAATCTGGCCACTAGTTTATACGACCTTCAGATTTCTGGCACCCGACTAAATTCGTAGACAATGCCTCTCTGGAAAATCCCCTCACACTCAGCGTGAGTCCCTCACAAGGATCTCTTTATTCTCCTTTCCCTAGTGTGTTTCTCAGGTACATCAGCCAATCTCTGAGGAAGAAAGGCATGAATTAGTGGTGCAACTTCACAAGTACCAACCAATGAGTACTTTTAGGTTCCTTCCTACTAGAAAAGAAAGCAGTGCTCCAAGAGAGTTTTGCCAAATCACTGCTATAGAGCGGAAGATCAGTGCATGGATTAATGTACAGCATCTCTAAAAACGCCCAAGGCAGAGGGAGTTGTGGATTCCTTGTCTCCCAGCTAAATGGAGAGACTCATGATTCTTTGAACACTAGTAGGCCTTGGTGTGCTTCCACGTGTGGCTGGTGGTTATGGAATGGGTAAAGTTGGCTTCCCTTTATCCCATCAACCTTCTGTTCAGAGAAACTACTGACATTGTGACAATGAGCTCAATAGCCCGAGGGCCATATTATAGAAAGTGCTCTGTAGTGCAGTGGGCGCTTCCACCTGCTGTTTGTGCTCCAGGGTGCATTTTTGTATGACAAAAGGAGCTGCAGATGCTTGCACAGCCTTTCTTTACTACAGATTACATTGGCTCTAAATGTGGTTGACCCATTCTCAAGGGGTGCTTCCTCATTTGCATGGGGCCATAGCCCTTTGTACTCACACCTATTACAGACACAAGCAAAAAGGGCCATAGGAAGATGCACTGACTGTCACTTAGACTAAATGCACAGTCAGTGTGCTGCTTGAAATGTGATCCAAGGGGGCGTGGCCAAGCCGGCAACCAAGATGGCCGCACAGCATTGAAGCTCCGGCACCCTGATGCCTTTATCCTGCTAAAACACACACTTTTCCGTCGCCTGCACTCTTCAGTATGCCGTCCGCCTGCCGTCTGACTCGACGGAGACAGCCCCGAAAGTGGTTTGGTCTCGGTCGGTGCCGCCGAGCTGACGTGGAGCCCTGCCGGAGTGGGAGGCAGCCCAGCCTGCCTCTGACCCCCCTGCAATAACAGGGGTCGCGGGCGAGCCGGAGGCCGGAGCTGCTGTGCTCCGCTGGGCCCTCCCCCTCCTAATCTGTGCTACATGCGACTGGCTCCGCTGCGGTCCCCGAGATTGCTGCTGTGGTGGGACTCGCCAAGGAGGCCGGGGTGAATGATAACGGCCGCTGCTGCGGCCCTACAGCAGGCGCGCACCAACGTGGGTGGCAGCGGAGGCCGGGCTTGATCAGCGGCCCTGTTTTTGGATCCGGCGCCCGCCCCCGCTGAGCCGTATTGCGTTGTGCCCCCCCCCAGGGAGTGGAAATCTGGACCCAGGGGCCTTAATCCATCACCCATACGCTTGGTGACTGCTGGACCTGATTGGCGGCTAGGAGCGGGCACCGGGCCTGTTATGCACCACCCAGAATTGCCATACCATATTGATCTCTTCCCCTAAATGGGGACGGGGCATTGAGGTCGCCTTCCACCGCCGGACTTGCTGCATTGCTGGGACCACGTGGCGCCCCAGACCCCCCCAATCCCGCAACTACGTACTGGAAGACCTGGCCCAGCGGTGCACTGCCAATCCATATCTACCTCTGCCTATTGTGCCCTGGGTTGGGAGCTGGGCCGCACAGCCTGGGCGGGCACGCTGTCCTGGGGACCCAGACCGGCCACATAACTAAGAGACATGGGGGCTGGTACTGGACCTCCTCCTCCCCCACACATCGACATTTCTGCCTCTTCTTTGTGGCCATGCTCCCCCCCCCCCGGGAGGGACCGGGGCTGGCATCTCCCTACACAGTGCCCCCCTGCGGCCCAGGGTAGCAACACTGCATACTCGCCGTGCCTTGCCTGGCTGCCTCCCCCCTCCCTGCAGGCACAATGGGTTGTGGTGACCCCAAACAACGTAAGCTCACCTTCGATAAGCCTGGCACATCGGACCGCCCTGGACAAAACCTTGATACGGAGGGCGAGGCAGACTGACGCACTACCCCCTACATTGGATGGCGCGGCGACCGTCATGGCGAGCTCCGCGCTGGGTTCCGTGCCATCGACAACCAGTTCGACTCTCTTACTACCATGCTCGACAGGATGGGGGAGCGCCTTGATAGGTACAATACCCAGCTGGACGCAGCTGAGGAACGCATCTCCACCCACGAGGACCAGGCCAAAGATACAACTCGCCAGCTGGACAAAATGGAACGACTACTAAAAACCATGGCGGTCAAAAACGAAGATTTAGAGGCTATAATATACAAATTCTGGGCTTGGCGGAATCCACAAATATCGGACGCCCTGAACTCTTCGTAGAGACACTGCTTACCGAGCTATTTGGCGCTCAGCACTTCTCCATAGTTTTCCACGTGGAGAGGGCGCCCAGATCATTGGGCGCCGTCCACCTCCGGGAGCCCCTCCTCAGCCAGTGATTGCGCTCTTGCTTAACTACAGGGACCACGACACCACCCTGCGACTGGCCCGGGAGAATGCCCCGCTGTACTACCAAGGCTCCATGCTCTCCTTTTATCCGGACCACACTGTGATCGTGCAGGAGGCTCGACGTAAGTTCACTGAGGCCAAAGTACAGCTCCGCAAACTAGGCCTGAAATATGCAATGCTCTACCCAGCAAGACTAAAGGTCTCGGTGGGTGACAAGCCCTGCTTTTTCGACACCCCGGCTGATGCTCTGGCCTTCTGCAAACTGCATAAAGACAATGACCGCAGAAGCCCACTTCACTCCTCTGGACACTTGTCTCCGGACCGACAGCTTGCGGCCAGTGCGGAACTTTTCCACTCGGAATAGCGGCAGTCCCGTCTCCATCCCGCTATTGACATTCTCCCATGCTGTTGAGTATTACTGGTTTTTTGCTTTATCACGAAAAGGCTTATTCCATTGTGTTATGACGCCAGGTAACTACAAATCATATCAGAACTAGGAGAGGACTATGATGTTTCATCCTATTACAAATGTTTCATGTTACTATTTTCTTCAAGTGACACCTGGTACAGACTGGGCATCGGGTTCCCGAAGCGTTGTCCGCCACCTGTGGATAAATCAGATTGGTTTGATTTTGGGTTGTTATCTTTATAATACAGATTATTGGGTATTCGCCAGGTTGTTCAATCCTGGTGTGGGTGGGGAGTGGGTTATTTGGGATGTGTTCTCTTCAATTTTTTCTTTAGTTATTTATCTTTTTTCTCTTCCTCGTCCTCTGTACCCCTCCCTTCCTATTGCATACAATACACTCCAAAACTGCATCATATATGCACGCACCGTTGTGCTTTTATGACATTAACAAATGATGTAAATGTCGAAGCAAAGATATTATCCTGGAACGTACGTGGTCTTAATAATCCCCGTAAGTGCAAGCTAGTACTAGCTTACCTCCATAGACATCACATCAAAATAGCGTTTTTACAGGAAACTCATCTTCCTCCGCAACTCCCCCCCCCATTTGTCTCCACATGGGGCCCTCACCGATTCTTCTCTGGCTACAGTACATATTCTCGTGGAGTATGCATTTTAATACACCGCAGGCTCCCCTTCACCCACCATACCACTATTGCAGATGAACATGGGCGATATGTTTTAGTGATAGGGTCGCTGCTAGGTAAGAAAACCCTGTTCCTCAACATTTCCGCACCTAACACAGATGACCCGGATTTTTTACTCGACAGACATGATCATGACATATTACTCATTGGGGGGGGGGATCTGAATCTATGGCTGGACCCCAGCCGTGATTCATCTGGTGCTGGACACAGCTCAAAACCCCGGGCATCACGGGGTTTCTGAGATCTCATTTACTGATTAGCCCAACATGATGTATGGCGTACGCACCATCCTAGAGAACCGGGTTATACGTTTCATTCAGCACCACACTCGACATGGACATGAATAGATTACTGGATTGCGAATGTGCAGGGGTGCCAATGGATCTGCAATATAGAAACACTGCCTCGCACCCTCTCCGACCATGCACCCGTGCTTCTACATATGGTAATATCATACTCAACCGGTTGGGAATGTAAATGGACTTTCCCGGCCACAGCCCTGTTAGATGCGCTTTTCAAATCTGAGCTACACGATGCAATTCTTCAATACTTCACTTTAAACACGGGCTCGGTGATGCAATATGCAGTATTATGGGATGCCTTCAAAGCGTACATTCGTGGTGTCTGCATCTCTAAACAAGCAGGGGTCCTGCGTGCGATAAGAAGTAGTCTATCCCGACGTGAAACTAAATTAATACAACTTGACACCGCACCCGACGCGCCTGACACCCCAAATAAACGTGTCAGGGACTGTCCGGGACTATGTCAGGAACACAATCAGGGACTTGAGCAAGGACTGGGGACTGGGTAGAAAACGTACCGTGCACAGAAAGAGTAGTACAGCGCTGCCCAGGATCACACAGGGAGTCAGAGGACAAAAAGGGATCCAAAGGGGAAGCCTGTACAGCGAACAAGATGGCTAAGACTCAGAGAGGAAGGGCACTCAGAAGGCAATTTAGCATTCAGACTAACTACACCCAGGACGGATGTGCAAGACATATATATAATACAACATTAACAATAAAGGGAATGTGGGGTAAAGCACTCAGGAGCTCCACACGGTAAGACTGAAGCTCAGTAAGTTCCTCACCCACAATTGCTGTTACAGATACTGACTGAAAATACCCACATATAGGATATGTATGCCAAGGCAGGGTCTGTGGAGCTTATACCTATGGTGATGTTATAACTGTAACTCAAAGACAATACTCACAGTGAACAAGAAACACCACCTAGATAGTCAGCTGTGCCCACGGATCCTGGCGATCAAACAGGAACACGCAAGGCAGTAACAGCAAAGGGGTAGAACTAAACACAAGCACAATAGACAAGGAGCTAGCAAGGAGGAGTGCTTAACAGGAAAGGAAGGAAATCACAGGGCACACTTAGCAGAAAGCAGGTAACAAACATACAAGGTAACAGAAGCAAGACAGCAGAATAGAAAGACAGCAAACTAGAACTGGAACCAAGGAAATAGGAAGAAAGGCAGGGACTGGAAAAGGATATACAGAAGGGGAGGCTACAAGGGTAAACTAGAAAAGTGCAGGTTCAGGAATCAAGAAAACAAAGTAGCATAGAAGGCAGTGCTGGGACAGGAACAAGAATTGAGCTAAGGCTCAGGAGTCAAGGTAGCACTGCAGGCAGTGCTGGTTCAGGAACAGGGAATTACTAAAGCTTCAGGAGTCAAGGTAGCACTGCAGGCAGTGCTGGTACAAGGAAATAGCTACAGCTCAGGAAACAAGGAGTCAAGAGAGCAGTGCAAGTAGTGCAAATCAGGAACAAGAAATAGCTGAAGCCCAGGAACAACAGTCCTGCCAAGTATCACGCATCAGGCGTGACTCTAACGCATTTCAGTGTGATGTTCCGCATCACCGCACTAAAATGCATTGTCACGCATTTTGCCCACTGAGATTGCACTCTGCTGACAGCGCTGAAACTGGCTACCGTAACGCCAGGGTGCTAGCGCGCGCGCGGAGCAGGACTCAGGAGACAGTTACTGTAATTGACATGATCGTGCTCTGGGTGAGACTGAGAGTGCAGTTTGCTTGCTACAATGTTACAATCTGCCAGGCAGGCTGCTGGCTCTGCCTGCATTGAAAATTCCCGCTTGCGGCACTGACCACACAGTGAGTCACCGACTCACCTCCTGCCCAATTACCGAGACCCGGGCGGGGCCTGCAGCCCTCAGAGTCGTGCGTTACTGGCTGTGGCACCAGCGCCAGTTATCGTCCTGTAACAGTTACAGGAAGCAGGAAGTGAGGTCGCGGTCTCGACTCAGAAGCAGCGGGGACTCGACCGACTGGAGTTGTGCTGCTGCTGGTTCGACGTCCCGTCGCTGACGGCCGCCCCGGGGCCAGACTGTGTGACAACAGTCTGAGAGCGTCTAAGGCAGGCGCTGCCTGCTGAGTGCGCAGCGTGGTATAATTACCCGGCCGCGCCAGCGTTGCACCACCGGCGGCCGGGACCGGGGGACGGCACTGTCAGACGTGAGAGTCAGTCTCACATTCATCATGGCAGCGCGGCATGAGAGGCCTGGCTGCATCGGGCACTGCGTGCGGGGAGACTCACACTGCTGCATGCAGTGCTGTGCGGCCGCCGACCCCCGTGCGGCTCTGGGCTCACCGCCGAGGCCGCGGACCGTCACCCAACCCCCGGCGCTCAGAGAGACAGGACAGTGCCTGCCACAGCCAGTGGAGTGCCAGCTGCAGGCTACAGTCACTGGACTCGACTATCTGAGACTAGTAGTACAGAAGTTGAAGTTCACAGAAACAGTAAGTACTACTACGTCGTCTACTCTTTAATTCTTTGGTCACTGTGAGGCAGCCTGCTGCCACTGACTGTAGTGTGTTGTTATGGCCTATTAACCTAGTGTCGTGTGTTGTCTTGTCACACAGCTACACACACTCAGACACCTTGATCTTCAGTGTAGTGCTGACTTACGGTGCGGTGGTCATCAAAGTGCACAACGTCTGCATTTTACAGTGCTGTTTATTTCCTTGTGATTTCCAATCCAGAGCGCAACATATTTGCCAACCCTAATCTGTTACTGCGAACGTGTTTTTTAACAAGAAGTGTCCCAATTGGGTATTCGCACCCGAGGCATGTTTTACAAAATGTATTTTAAAAGTATGCTGTTATTCTCATACACGAGCGCAGCAGATTTACCACTAATCCTTGATTTATATCATGTTTTATGACGAGGAGTGCCCAATTGCGCACCTCTCAGAGTCCCACCAATTGGATAAATATATTTGAAAGAAATATATCTTTAAAAACAGTTATTTCTGGTCGCTTTACACTTCCCAGACTTTGGTCTGTTTTTTTGTGTCCGATGTTAGTGCTTAGAAGCAGGCACTCTCGGTCGTGCATTATCCATGTCAGTCTTTCCACCAGGGAGGTCGAATGCTTCTTTCCCACTCAGCAAGCCCCTTGCCACCTCTTTGCTTCCTTAGTTCCCTTCCATTTCTGGTGCTTTGTAGCAAAAAATCTTCTTAAAGTTTCTCATTGCTCTACTTGGTTTAATTAATATGTTTCACTTGTCCTAATTGCTTTATTTTTCTCATGGGAAAGTGTCACTCTTAGTTGCTAAAATGTCACTCATAATTCAGCTTAAATTATGAAAATGTCACACATAGCAATCTGAAACCTTGGCAGCTATGGAACAAAGAATAACTATAGCTCAGGAACTCAGGAAACAAGGTAGCACTGCAGGCAGTGCTGGTACAAGGAAATAGCTACAGCTCAGGAAACAAGGAGTCAAGAGAGCACTGCAAGCAGTGCAAATCAGGAACAAGAAATAGCTGAAGCCCAGGAATCAAGGAACAAGGATTAACTAAATCTCAGGAATCACTGGAAACAAGGATATCAAAGGCTCAGGAAACACTGGAAACAATGACCAACCCTGGACTGAAGGGAGCTGGGGCTTAAAAGAGCTCACAGTAATCACATGCATCAGGTGTGAGCAGGCTAGCAGCAGCCAGCCACAGGTGAGCTGAATTCCTCCACCCATCCTTGGCCTGCAGGGGTGGAGACGAAGCAGTGAGCAGGGGATTATAGGCAATGGAGTTTCCAGCATGAGCAGACTGGCTTCCACAAAACCCGGCATGGATTGGGAATGGATGTCAATTCCTAAATGGTGTCCAAATGCCTGGAAGTCAGGATATGCATGCAGGGGAGTGTCTGGAAGCATATCAGAACACTGGAAAGCCCCACAATTCGGCCCCCTGGTGGTGGGCACGAGAGCACAGGGAGTGAATCGTGACAGTACACCCCCTCCAAAGACCGTCTCCCGGAATCTGGAACTGGATTCAAAGCCTTTGCTTCTAAGAAGTAAGTCCATTTCCATCATAGATGTAGTGCAAGCTACCAGAGGACTGCAGGAAAATTGTGATGTTCTGGAGGGTTGGATAATAGGCTGTAAATTAACAGCAGTGAAGGCAGAACTTGAAGTGTCCAAATCCAGTGACAGAGGCTTAGAAGCCTGAATTAAAGGTGTTTGAAGTCCAGATGATGGCAGGCTAGAGTAGCACTCTGAAAATGAAAGCAGATTGACTGTAGGGTCAAAAGCAGATAACTGATTGGCAGGAGGCACAGAGGTCAAAGGCAAACTGGCTGAAAACAAAGGAGGTGACAGGAAGCAGACCTGAAGTTCTGGCCCTGGAGGAAAACCCACAGAAGATACACACGCAGGAGACTTTGGAAGCAGGTATGCAGGAGACCCAGGCCCTGGAGGCTTACATGTTGAGAATTTTGTGTCTGATGCTGGAGGTTCAGTCTCTGAATGTATACGTACTGAGACCTCAGACGGCTGGTCAACTGGAAGCACAGGGTCAAAAAGTAGGCAAGTTAGAGGCTCAAGGTCGGAAGGCAGGCAGCTTGGATGCTCTGGTGCTGAAGGCAGGCAGCCTGGACGCCCTGGTGCTGAAGGCAGGCAGCCTGGACGCCCTGGTGCTGAAGGCAGGCAGCCTGGACGCTCTGGTGCTGAAGGCAGGCAGCCTGGACGCTCTGGTGCTGAAGGCAGGCAGCCTGGACGCTCAGGTGCTGAAGGCAGGGAGCCTGGAAGTTCTGGCTCTGAAGTCAGACAGGTTGGAGAGTCTGACTTAGTAGGCAGGTGAGCTGAGGGCTTGGGCTTTGAATGCAGGCATTCTGGAGGCTCCGGTACTAATGGCAGGCAGGCTGCAGGCTCGTGCTCAGATGGCAGGCAGGCTGCAGGCTCGGATGGCAGGCAGGCTGCAGGCTCGGGCTCGGATGGCAGGCAGGCTGCAGGCTCGGGCTCGGATGGCAGGCAGGCTGCAGGCTTGGGCTCGGATGGCAGGCAGGCTGCAGGCTCGGGCTCAGGAGGCAGCAGGCCGGCTGAGGACTCTGGAGACTCTGAAAGCAGCAGGCCGGCTGAGGACTCTGGAGACTCTGAAAGCAGCAGGCCGGCTGAGGATTCTGGATACTCTGAAAGCAGACTAGCTGATGGCAGAGAGGCACAAGGATAACAGACTTTAAATTCTGGGAATGGCAATAGCCCGTGAACAGTAGTTTCCCTTTTGTCAATAGTGAAATCCTCACAGTTCCTCGGCTCCTTAAAACACACTGAAGCACTTTCTTCGGGATGGCTAAGATTACTGCTTATCTTAGAGTCTCTGATGACCAGACTCCCTTTACCATTTGGCAGTTCACATGTCTTAGTCAGAGGAAACAGGTCAGCGATTACTTGGTCTTTGGAAATGTTTTCAATTCCCTCCATATTACAGATGTATCAGAGCATAGAGTAATATTTCCTGACTTCTCAATATGTGGTGTACTTGAAGGCGAGAGAGCAAACAAGGGGTCAGGATTTTGTTCCTTCTGAATGAGGAGGTTGGCTTCAGTCGCAGAAGTTGAATCAAGAGTGTGGTCTGAATCAAAGGATATTATCACATCAGGGATTATGTGGGTCACGGGTTCAGGTTTTGTCAGTATGTCAATGGCCTGGGTTATCTCTGAGATAGAACTGACTTCACTACCAGGAAAAGAAAGCAAAGAGATGTTTTGGGTTTTGCCTAGCATTTGGGGGTCCTGAAAAGTGAAGGGACACATCTCAGATATAGCGCCTAGATGTAATTTTGCACTAGAAGACAAAACACCAGAGGAGTTAGAAAATTCAGACTTCAAACAAATACTTTCCTTAACTGCACTTTGAGACATGGTACTATGGCTATTCTGAGTGGAATCTGAGTGATCAGCCACAGTATTGTTTACACAATTACTGGACCAGCTCTGAGGGGACCGCAAAATAGCGCGCAAGGTTTCATTCTCCATTTCTAAGGAGGCTAACATAGACGCTGAAAAGTAGTCTTGTACCAGGGTTTTAGATTCCCACTTGAACTCTGGGTTATAGTTTTTTAACAGAGTCTGAAACATTTTATTCTTTTGTTGTAATTCCAAAATCTTCGATTCCAATATATCCTGTGAAGATTGTAGATCTTTTTCTACAAAGATCGTGGTAGACTTGGCAATTTCACAGCAAGCAACAGAGCTATACCTTGGATTTTGTTCAAACTGGCTATTAGCCACCTGTGTTCTAGTAGGTCTTTTCTCTCTTTTGTTAAACTGATTGTTTACTTTGAATGTGGTATTTAACAAGGTCCCTTTAGTATCTGGGACTGTGATCTTTAATGGACTACAAGACTGGGTAACATCATTTGAACGGAAAACAGAGGTTATGAAATGCATCTGCTCTTTCTTTGGTTGTGTGGTTGAACATTGTATTTTACAACCACTGTCAGTGGACATGCGAGAATCAGAATTCTTGTTCATCAAACTGAGTAAGGTATCATTCTCCTTTTGCAATGCTGACACAGATATTGAATCTGGATCAGAACAGAAGATTAAGCCAGGATCTGGCAAAGAGGTGTTTGAGAGCCAATGAGTAAAATATTCAGAACATAAATGTCCATTTTTCATAAGAGGATTAATTGTTTCAGGACTAGGGTGAACATTCTCAAACTGTAAAGTAGACACTAAATGTCTCTCATTGGTGGCCACTGGTGAACTGCCCTGCACAAATTTAAATGATGCACTGGTGTGTCTCTTTCTTAAACCTCTCATTATGACACACCTTTAATATTTGCACACACAAATGAAACAGAAAAAAGGTAGCTAACTGAACGCTAAGAAACCTCACAAGTGACCCTGGAAATGTGGGTTGGTCATTCTGTCAGGAACTGTCCGGGACTATGTCAGGAACACAGTCAGGGACTTGAGCAAGGACTAGGGACTGGGTAGAAAACGGACCGTGCACTGAAAGAGTAGTACAGCGCTGCCCAGGATCACACAGGGAGTCAGAGGAGAAAAAGGGATCCAAAGGGGAAGCCTGTACAGTGAACAAGATGGCTAAGACTCAGAGAGGAAGGGCACTCACAAGGCAATTTAGTATTCAGACTAACTACACCCAGGACGGATGTGCAAGACATATATATAATACAACATTAACAATAAAGGGAATGTGGGGTAAAGCACTCAGGAGCTCCACACGCTAAGACTGAAGCTCAGTAAGTTCCTCACCCACAATTGCTGTTACAGATACTGACTGAAAATACCCACATAGAGGATATGTATGCCAAGGCAGGGTCTGTGGAGCTTATACCTATGGTGATGTTATAACTGTAACTCTAAGACAATACTCACAGTGAACAAGAAACACCACTTAGATAGTCAGCTGTGCCCAGGGATCCTGGCGATCAAACAGGAACACGCAAGACAGTAACAGCAAAGGGGTAGAACTAAACACAAGCACAATAGACAAGGAGCTAGCAAGGAGGAGTGCTTAACAGGAAAGGAAGGAAATCACAGGGCACACTTAGCAGAAAGCAGGTAACAAACATACAAGGTAACAGAAGCAAGACAGCAGAATAGAAAGACAGCAAACTAGAACTGGAACCAAGGAAATAGGAAGAAAGGCAGGGACTGGAAAAGGATATACAGAAGGGGAGGCTACAAGGGTATACTAGAAAAGTGCAGGTTCAGGAATCAAGAAAACAAAGTAGCATAGAAGGCAGTGCTGGGACAGGAACAAGAATTGAGCTAATGCTCAGGAGTCAAGGTAGCACTGCAGGCAGTGCTGGTTCAGAACAGGGAATTACTAAAGCTTCAGGATTCAAGGTAGCACTGCAGGCAGTGCTGGTACAAGGAAATAGCTACAGCTCAGGAAACAAGGAGTCAAGAGAGCACTGCAAGCAGTGCAAATCAGGAACAAGAAATAGCCGAAGCCCAGGAACAGGAACAAAGAATAACTATAGCTCAGGAACTCAGGAAACAAGGTAGCACTGCAGGCAGTGCTGGTACAAGGAAATAGCTACAGTTCAGGAAACAAGGAGTCAAGAGAGCACTGCAAGCAGTGCAAATCAGGAACAAGAAATAGCTGAAGCCCAGGAATCAAGGATTAACTAAATCTCAGGAATCACTGGAAGCAAGGATATCAAAGGCTCAGGAAACACTGGAAACAAGGATCGGTCTCACCGGTATACAGCTACAATGACCAACCCTGGACTGAAGGGAGCTGGGGCTTAAAAGAGCTCACAGTAATCACATGCATCAGGTGTGAGCAGGCTAGCAGCAGCCAGCCACAGGTGAGCTGAATTCCTCCACCCATCCTTGGCCTGCAGGGGTGGAGACGAAGCAGTGAGCAGGGGATTATAGGCAATGGAGTTCGCAGCATGAGCAGACTGGCTTCCACAAAACCGGCATGGATTGGGAATGGATGTCAATTCCTAAATGGTGTCCAAATGCCTAGAAGTCAGGATACGCATGCAAGGGAGTGTCTGGAAGCATATCAGAACACTGGAAAGCCCCACAATTCGGCCCCCTGGTGGGGGGCACGAGAGCACAGGGAGTGAATCGTGAGAAAACGTGAAGCTCCCATACTTGAATTTAACGAACACGCGGATAGGGAGGCCACACTACTAGGCAAATACCACACAGCTTGTAGATATGGCGAGGGAGAGCGTCCTGGAAGGACACTAGCACGCCTTGTACGCCCCCTCCCCCAGGGAACCGGGCACATCGCATCACTACGGCGTCCCGATGACTATCACCACTGAAACCGCAGACATATTATCAGAACTAGTGGGATACTATCGTTCCTTGTATTTGACCAAACTCCCCACTGACTTCACACAACACCTCGCCTATTTGAAGAATGTGGCAATTGTCTGGCTTACCATGGGACAGGCACAATTCCTTAGAGAACCCTTTACTGGGGAAGAAAGCGGCCAGGCTATTGATGCCCTTGATGGATCGAAAGCTCCCGGACTAGATGGCCACACCGGAATCTTCTACAAAACATTTAAACAAACGCTTATACCCCACTTACTTGAGGTTTACGCCGAATCTCTCACTAATGGCGTCCTCCCTCCCTCAATGAGAGAGGCAGCAATTTCACTTCTACTTAAACCCGGCAAAGACCCCACTGTCTGCAATTCCTATCGTCCCCTATCCCTAATAAATTTCAACAATAAAACTGTTGCCAAGATGCTAGCGAACAGACTGTCGCTGCGGCTGGACCAAATTCTTTCTCCGGTTCAATCCGGTTTTATTCCACACAGATCGACCGCCTTAAATCTCAGAACCATCTTTTTGGTATTAAACAGGATTTCCCCGACCACCCCCGCGGCAGTGGCACTTCTTGATGCTGAAAAAGCCTTTGATTCCCTAGAATGGGCATTTCTCTTTGCCACACTCCGCAAGCTGGGCATGCCCTCTAATTTTATCGCACCGATCTCACTTTTATACTCATCCCCCACAGCTAGACTCTGGGTAAATGAGTCCCTCTCTGCTCCCTCCCCGATCTCGCGCGGCACTCGCCAGGGCTGCCCTCTAGCGCCATTGCTTTTTATAGTAGCGATGAATCCTTTAGTCCGACATCTGCAGAAGCATACGCAACTCGGTCTTCGATTCCGCCACAGGCCCCTACTTCTATCCATGTATGCAGATGATACCCTGCTCTTCATTAGAGACCTTGCTGTGAATCTGCAACCCCTCATTGCTGAGATCGGTCGCTTTGGAGACATGTCGGGCTTGCGCATCAACTGGGGCAAATCCAAGCTATTTCCACTTACAGAATCGACTGTTCAGGCCGGCGGCAATTTTCCCCTTCGGTGGTGGCTGATACCACTAAGTATTTAGGAATAATCCTGCACAGGAATAAAGAGCAAGTTATTCGTCTAAACTATGGACTTGCAATGGACAAGCTCACCTCGCAGGTAGAGCGCTGGATCCGACTACCACTATCCATGGCCGGCCGCATCGCCCTCATTAAAATTAATGTACTCCCACAGCTGCGTAGGCAATTGATTCGCTTGGTCTGGGCTGGACTGAGACCTCGCGTGGCCTGGGACACCCTCACACTTCCCCACGAACGAGGTGGGCTCGCAGTCCCTGACCATTATTTATACTACCTGGTCGCACAGGCCCAATTCGCGTACCACTGGTTCCACCCAGACACTCGTATACCATATAGCAGGCCCGAGCATGACCTGGCAGATCCCATCCCCCTGGGAGCTATATTCCCATTAGGCATATGTCTATACCCCACGGATATACAGCCCTTATCCACCACCTGCTGGGCCTGTAGAAAACTAAGTCTACTCCTGGGTTCAGGCTCACTATACTCACCCCAACTTCCATTATCCCAGAACTCATTCATACCATCCACATCCGAGAAAGTAGTCCAATGCTCGTTGCGTAAGCTGCAACTATGCACACTGGGAAATCTATTCCCAGAAGGGCATGTAGTGACACTAGCCGACCTTACTGCACGGGCAGAAATGTCCTATATGGACACATTCACCATGACAAGATTATTGGGCGCTCTTCGTTCGACCTGCTCATCCTTCCCCTTACCCCTGGACGAATTCACACCTCTCACACTTTTAATAAAAGATCTAGATGGTTCACATTTATTACTAAACTATATCGTATATGTATGGCACTCAAACAGGTGAAAGACAGGGGGGCTCGACGTCACTGGGAAGAAGACCTGGGACAACCGTTATCCGATAAAGACTGGGCTTGCTGTCTTAAACAAATTAAGATGGTGTCTCCCAACCATAGACACAAACTGCTGCATTTCAAATTTGTTCACAGAATATATGTTACACCAATGGAACTGGCCAAATATGACTCCTCTAAAACGTCCCAGTGTCCCAAATGCAAACTACTTAATGCAGACTTCGCTCACATGACCTGGACTTGCCCAATTATATCCGCGTACTGGACCTCAATATTTAACCTACTATCTGATATGACCTCCACACCATATGCACCTACCCCTAAATTGGCCCTGCTGGGAATAGTGGCGGACATTCCGATCTGCCACCGCAAATTCATAGCGATAGCGCTACTATTAGCCAAAAGGGAAATCGCAATACACAGGGGAACCCGACACTGCCCCACCAAAGAAGCATGGATACGCAGTATGACATACTGCGATATGCAAACCGAGATATACTCATCTCTCCAGCATCCTACCTCACGACCCAAAGATATCTGGCATATATTTTGTGAATACTTACAAGCACTACAGCATGACTCCTTCGCATTCTCCACTGCACCTTCACCGGAACATGATGGGACGCCTCCGGCCATTTCATTGGCACACACACCATGAACTCTGTATCACTATGGCCTTCACCAGCACTATTGCATTATTTTTTATATTTTTATTTGCTTTTCTGATACCCTGAAGACGCTCATACTGTATTTTCTTTTTATTATATATCTCTGTTCTTTGTTTTTGTTCTATGTATTACATAATAAAAATAAAAAAAAAATAAAAAATGAAAGGTGGTCCAAGGGACTACCAAGTCATCTGTCTGCAGACAGGTGCAGTCAGTCACTGCAGCCAGATCCCTATCTCCCTTCGAAAGTAGGCCGGGTTACAACCTGCAAAGTGAAAGGTAGACTGTCAGCTTCTGAGAGACGGTCTGTCTTTCACTAATGCGCTCTTCTCAGTTCAGGGATGAGTTTGCACCCACATTGGGAACACTGCTGTGATATGGCGCAGTGTTCCAGTCTGTGTTCCAGTGCACAGACCTAAGTGTGTGATGTGGCACAAAGTGAGACAATGTGCTGCATCCATAATAAAGTCTCTGGTCCCTTCTACTGCTCTAACTGCAGATGTTTTTGCAGGGAAGATGCTGAAACTGATAAAGCATATGGTAGATGTAGGAGAGTGGAGAATTATGCATTGAGGCTGGTTAGAATTCACTATGCAATACTCTCACAATGCCACATAATAGGTCCTCTGAATTCACACTAATCAATCCTAGCTCAGTCCTGGTAGAGTGGCACTGAGCAGTCAGGCTTTACTAGAGGAACATGTGTTAAGCATTTCAGAGAACCAACATGGAAAATAAGTAATTGAATGAATGAATGAGATAGTTTTATAAAGCGCACATTACCCGAGGGTGTCTTAGCGCTGAGCAGATCCAGGCCGAGAGAAGGTGCCGCAGGTTTAGGGGGAACGAAAAACCTGGGTGATCCTGCTAATTAAAGGGGAAAAAGCCAAGTCTTTAGCTGCTTTCTAAATAGCTGCCGTGCCGGTTGTGAGCGGAGAGCCAGGGGAAGGGAGTTCCATAACTTTCCCCCCTGATAGGCTAGCGTTCTGCCACCCCAGTTTACTCTTTTGATTCTTGGGACCATGACCATGAACGCAGAACTAGATCTAAGACTTCTGCTGGGCATGTACCATGAGAACCGTCCTTGAAAATAAGACGGACCTGTCTTGTGAAGAGCCTTGTGCATAAGGCACAGTGCCTTAAAAGAGACCCTCTTGCCCACTGGCAGCCTGTGCAAACCATGCAGTAAATGAGACACTGGTTTGAACTTGGAAATTTTCAGAAGTGTACATGCTACAGCGTTCTGAAGAGACTGCAATTTTTTTAGCAGGTATTTGGAAGTGCCAAGATAAAGTGAGTTGCAGTGATCTATTTTAGATGTGATGAGGGCCATCATCACAGTCTTCTGCAAGTCAAATGGAATGTACGGGAGGACTTTTTGGAGAACTCGCAGCATGAAAAAAAAACCCTGAAGTTATTGCATTAATTTGAGCAGAGAAGCACAATTTAGTGTCAAAAATGACACAACTTGAAAGAAATACAACACCAATGTATATACATAAAGCAGAGTTTTATATAAATTTAGACACCAAAATGAACACAATCGGATTAGTATAACCGGAGTTATGGATTTTAGAAGGAAAAATAAATCAGTGCAATTCACTACTTCAAAACTTTAACACTGCAGTCAATGTGGAAAATCACCAGTGACAATCAGTCACTTGCAGGCCGAGTTGCGTGGAATACACTGGGGGGTAAGGTGATGTGGGTCCCAGGACCAGGCCACGACAGTCAGTTGAATTTTACCTGGCTCGTTGGGCCCAGGGTGCAGCATTGTCCTGGCTAACCCCTTGTGCTGAAGCAGTAGCTGCGGGGGAGCTGGTCTTACCGCTTAGACAGTGCTGGTGATGAAACGGATGCAAAAAGTCGACAACGGGCCCACTGAGGTGGCAAGATGAAGATGCTGCAGGATTCCCTCGAAGCACAGCATGGAACTAAGGCAGTTGTAGCCGGACTAGCCACCAACAAGAGATGGCAGCGGGAGCTCAGCTTGAAGTTACTTCGACATTCTGGAGTCTGGGGGAATACAGTAGCCGCCTGAAACTTGCTGGAGGTCAGGACTATGTTTTCCACAATGCACTAGACCCCTTTACTTTTGGGCAATCCCTCAGTGGGCCAGAAGGCCACTGATTCCTTGGTTCCGGAAGCATGCTTTATCTGCGGACTGCAGGGGACTAGTGCCACTAGTCAAGGGTGTTCTACAGTCGCCTTTGGCTCTTAAAGTAGTTTCTCTATCTTGGGGAACCGGTCATTGGTCCAGGACGAGTCACAGTCATGCAGCTGCAGGGTGGCTGCCAAAGGGGCAGATTATCGCGCCTTCTCTTTGTGCAGGTCCTGAGGTCGCAGACTTGGATCTCTTCTTTGTCCTATGTTGCAAGTCAAATCAGATCTGAGGTTCTGGTGCCAGGGATGCCCCTTAAATCCTAGATTTAGGGGCGTTGGAGGTGTGGATGCAAGTAGCCAATCAGCTACTAGCCCCAGCGGCTAATCTGCCCCTGAGGTGACCACATCCAGGTGTGTGTGCCACCTTTGTCACCCAGTACCCTCTATTCTGCCACTTTTAAAAATGGCAGAAACCTTCCTTGGATGTACAGACCAGGGAGCCCACCCTAGGTGTACACCATCTGATTACCTAATTTTCCCACCTGTACGGGTGCAAATGTGCCTGGGGCAGGGGGATTGCTGTTTCCACCGTTGGGAGGCAGTCTGGATGCATATCAGAGGCGGTGTTAGCTTTGAAGATCACTGCCTTGAGGTGCCACTTCATTAGCCATCCTGTAAGGTTGGGAGGTGTCACCTCCTTCCCAGGCAGGTCTTTGTTTCTGACTCCTGGGAGTGTTCACACCGCCTGGCAGTGGGTCATATTCCTGTCTCGGTGACAGTAGCTGAAGGCTGTCAGCCAGGGCACAGGAAAGGCTGGGGCAAGAAGGTGGGCAACCTCAAAGGTAGTCAGTCACCTGGGTGCATGTCACATCAAATCCGACATGGGAATCATACCAGGGGTGACAAGACAATTTGTTTGATACCAAACATGACCCATTTCAGTGGGACCATAATTGAGCTGGCAACCTCGGGGTGCCCTGGTGCCAGCCCATGGCCCGCTGAACACTTATTTTTTTTGTAAAATCTTTTTATTAAAGATAAACATAAAAAACAAAACCAACAAAAACAAATAAACAGTA
Organism: Calotriton arnoldi; assembly: GCA_963921515.1. Lineage (NCBI taxonomy): Eukaryota > Metazoa > Chordata > Amphibia > Caudata > Salamandridae > Calotriton > Calotriton arnoldi. The sequence goes on along the minus strand of CAWUFW010009253.1, from coordinate 79,305 downwards.
CAATACAATAATCAAGCATTCCAAAAAGCTCAATACACAGTACAAATATATAAGAAGGCGTTGGGAAATATTGCTAAAACAAAAAAACACACTTCATTATTCCATATTTAGAGCATTTAAAGATCTTCATCTTCCACCACTAGGGAGGGAGGAAGGACCATCGGAGTACACAACAAACCTCTGGCTTCATTCCATGGGCCCCATATTTTGGTCCATTTTTGTGGGCAACCTCTACTTTCATAAACCACCCTCTCAGCCTGCATGCACCAATCCATATCAGACTCCCAATCCTTATAACACAACTGTACCCCACCCCTCCATGTTCTAGCTATGTTACGCTTTGCCAACATGCAGCCTAATGTAACCCACAACTGCTCGGCACGTGAAAGATCAGTGGCGTCCCAAATATTAAGGAGACACTGCCGGGGGGAGCCATCTACAGTCAAGTTACAGACGGAAGACATACCCGCTACGACTTTTTCCTAATACTCTCGAAGGACCGGGCAGTACCACCATTGATGTATATAGGTACCATCCCTCCCACATCCACGGGGACAGGCAGGGGATCCCCTCACACCCATCTTGACCAAGACAGAGCTGGTATAATATATCCGATGCAATAGTTTTAACTGTATAAGTCTGAATCGAGATCGAATCGCCACCTCTCGAGGAGATGCCAGTGCCTCTCTCCAATCATCATCGTCCAAATCCCCAATATCTTCAGCCTACTTTGCACGCAATCTCCCCTGGGCGTCTGGAGTATGATTGAGGATCTTCCGGTAAGTCAATGAGATAGCTTTCTCCGGGAGATAATCATCCAACAATCTATCCTCCAGGGGTAAGGAAACCAGCACCTCCGAGTCCCTGGAAATGACTCTATACAACGCATTTCTGGCCTGAAGGTAACAGAAAGTTTCTCTCTCGTGTAATTGATAGTCCCTTTGCAAATGAGCAAAGGGAATCACCTTACCCCTTGCCCACATATCACCGACTGTCGAGAGACCAATCAAGTCCCATTTATCAAATCCTGGCTGTCTGGATAACATACCCAAGCGGCCTGACTCCAGCAGAGGAGTAACTTGAGTTATTTTATCTTTCCACCCCAGAGCCCGCGTTGCCTTATGCCATAAATCCACCGTGGTTGACGTAGGCGTGAACTTAGGTACATGCCTCGCACCCCCGTAAAGTGCCCTAAGATATTTGCCAGGTAGCATATTATGCTGATCCATTCTATACGCAGGGTCCGAAATGGGTCGATGGACCCATCTGTTTAATACCACTAGCTGCGATGCCCAATAATAAGATCTAATATCGGGTAGGACGATACCACCATCATACCAGCTCTTCATCAATTTTGTACGGGCGATGCGGGGGGCCCCTTGGTCCCAGAGCAATGCCCTCACTTCCGAGTCAATCAATTGGAAATATCGCGGTGGGACGGAGTATGGTGCATTCTGTAGGGCATACAAAAAACGCGGAAGGGCCATCATTTTGTAGAGGGCCGTTCTGCCTAACAATGTAAGTGGTAGTGTTTTCCAATGGCGTATGTCTGCTTTGAGGCGAAGCAAGGGGGGCAATAGATTACGTTCGTAAAAGACAGAGGAGTCCGGTGTGATGTACATTCCTAAATATTGGAAGCCGTCGGCCACTATGTGGGCCTGACATCCCACCGGCAACACCGGTGGAGCACCACTCAATACGTATATCAAGGACTTGTCCCAATTAATGGTGTACCCGGAGTATTTTTGGAATAGGGCAAAGATATGCAGGACGTGTCTCAATGAAAAGGAGGGTCTGGCCAGGTACAACAGAATGTCGTCAGCATAAAGAGAAATCTTATCGGACCACTCAAGTAACCAATTCAGGCCCCTAATAAGTGGGTCTCCTCGTATCCAAATCGCAAGAGGCTCCAGAGCCAGGGCAAAGAGTAGGGGCGAGAGCGGGCAACCCTGTCTCGTACCCCTCTCCAAGACAAAGGAGGCCGAACGCGTACCATTTACGGAAACTCTAGCCAAGGGGGCGGAGTAAAGAAGGCGCACCCAAGATAAAAATCGGCAGCCGAATCCATATCGCTCCAGTGCAGCGAAAAGAAACGACCACTCTACCATGTCAAAGGCCATTTTAGCGCCAAGGGACATTATAATGGAATCTTCTTGTATCGTGGTGGCCCTACCCAACACGCTGTATAACCGTCGGCGATTCAGTGCTGTATTCCTAGTGGGCATAAAACCAGATTGATCCGGGTGTATTAATTTGAGGAAACATGGGGAAAGATGTCGCGCAAGCAATTTAGCTAGAATTTTAACTTCAGGGTCCAATAAGGAAATGAGTCGATAGGAACTGCATTCCTCGGGTGTTTCCCTTGTTTATGGATTACCACAATACTGGCTAGCCGTTGCGATTCAGGCAAGACACCTTGAATCCGACTCTCATCATACATTCTTACTAAGAATGGGGCAATAGTATTAGCATTAGATTTATATAACTCGATAGGAAGACCACTCGGGCCCATGGCCTTACCAGACCGCAGAGAGCCGATAGCCTCTGCAACCTCTTTGGCTGTAAACGCTGCCTCCAGGCCCTCAACATCCTGGGCGTCTAGAACAGGAAGCAACAAAGTTGCCAATAAATCTGTTGATTCAGCCTGAGTGGAGGAATGCCTGGATGTATAAACTTGTTTAAAATGACTGGCGAAGGCACCTGCGATCTCGGCTCTATCCCGCACCACGGCGCCCCCCTGCTCCACTATCTGGGCCACCCACCTGTTAGCCAGTTCTCTTTTGTCTAACCACGCCAGCAACTTACTAGCCTTATCTCCTATGTCATAAATACGATGCTGGGTGGCTCGATACTGTGTCCTCGCTCCTTCTTCAGCAACATTCCTATACTCTTTTTGTTTTATGGATAGTTTATGTGCAGTCACAGGGGCACGGGAGGCCACCAGTTCAGCCTCAAGTGCGGTCACCTCTATTTCCTATGACCCGCAACTGCTGCCACCCCTTCACCCCAGATAGCCACCTTATAAGCCTCCCAGAGCATGACATCAGATGTCACCGACCCATCATTTTCTGTGAAGTAATTTTGGGTAGCTTTCGCCAAACGCCCTCCAATCAGTGGCACCTTGAGATACCAAGGATTAAGTACCATTTCATGCCTGGTAGGGGGGGGGGGGAGAACACCACTGTAGTACGTTACAATCGGGGAGTGATCGGAAATGCCCCTGGGAAGAAAGGATATTCCGTCAAACATGGGAAGCTGGGGGGCTTTACAGAAGACATAATCAATACGAGACAGGCTGGCGTGCACCCCGGAATGGAAAGTATATTGTAAAGAGGTAGGGTTGCAGACCCTCCACACATCCACAAAGCCCAGGGCCTCTAAAAATTCCTTCAATAATTTCCCAGCCGGCTCCCCCCCTCTGGCTGGCAGACGGTCCAATTCCCCATTCAGCGCAGCGTTACAATCGCCCCCAATCAGTGAAACCGTCACAAACCTGCCCAATGGATCCCGGGAAACCGATTGAATTTGAAATGGAAGGGATTTTTGGACCAGAATACCCACTTCCCTGGACCCTCTAGCAAACCCAGCATGTGCCACTAATTTATATCCCCATCTGTTAAGGGCACAGTAGGAAAGGCCCTGAATATGGGTTTCCTGCAGCAAAACCAGATCAGGAGCCTGTTGTTTCAAATATTGCAACACAATTCCCCGCTTGATTCGGTCACCTAACCCGTTCACGTTCCAGGAGAGCAATTTAAGGCACCCCAGCAGCGGGGCAGATCCTTGAGCCATACTCATTTAACCTGTAGTAAAGGACACATAGATAGAAAGGACAATTGAGAGGCAATGCTGACACACCTATCCACCCCCCCCCCCCCCACGGCAGCCGCCCAGAATAAAAAACAACCAGCAATGCAATATGGAAGTTAATATAAAACATGTCCCTATTCGCCATGGAAAAGTTCTGATCTGTGAAATTGTACTGAGCACACACACAAAAACTACATAAACACCCATTAACAACCCTGGATCCCCCCTCCCACCCTGCCTCCCTGCAAAGTGGACTTCGAACTGCCCACCCCCCAATTTGCAGAGCGCCTGTAAACTCCATTAAACAAATCTATGGAGGGAACGTCACTCAACCAAACCACCCAAGTAGCCACTCAGCTGGCCCCCCAAAGCAATACAATGAACAAGCCCCTAAGAACAATATTATCAAAACCCTGAGGCCCTGCCATACTGTGCAAATGAATATATTCCCACCCCGGCCCAATCCAAATCAACAAACCAAGATAATGAGCTGACATCAGTCCCGACTAGTTTTAAGTCCGTGGAGCCATTGGAAGCAAAAGGAATTAGCAATCTCTCCCCCAAGCATGCCAATCAATACTCATCAATACTCATCGTGACTAAATCGTGGCCTGGGACCATCACAATTCAGCCGGTCAAATCAAGTCTCTGCTGCGATTGAGTTGAGACCACAATCACTCACTCCCGCTTCTTTCAGACCGTTCTTGCTGACTGTCCGGTCCATGCCCATGACTCGGGGATGATCGCTGACGGGCATTAGAGGCACGCCAGCCCTCAAGCAAGTCCCAAGTCTCATTAGGAGTCTGGAAAAACAACGCTTTACCGTCTGCAAGGACCCTCAACTTAGCCGGAAAAAGCATGGCACACTTGAGGCCTTGATCTCGGAGGGCTCGTTTGACTTCCAGGAAGGATCTGCGCTTTTGCTGCACTTTATAGGTAAAGTCCGGAAAAAAGGTGATGGTGGCATTTTCAAATTTCAGCGGTGGGGCAGTTCTAGCCATCTGAAGGATTATATCTCGATCTCTGAAATTAAATATCCGCGCCAACAGGGGTCTCGGAGGGGCACCAGGTTTTGGGGGGCCTCCTGGCACACGGAGCGCCCGTTCCACGGAGAAAAACTTTGAGAGGGACCGAGGTTGTAGGTGTTTCTGTATCAACTCCTCCACAAACAAGTCTGCGGTCTGCCCCTCAGACTTTTCAGGAACCCCCAAAATGCAGACGTTGTTTCTCCTTGCGCGCCCCTCATAATCCTCCAGCTACGCCTCAAAGTCGGATGCTTGAGCTTGCAGGCGTTTGACCGATATTTCAAGGGACTTTGTCGAAGTCTGAAGAATTTTAACTGATTCCTCAGTTTCTTTGACTCTATCCCCTATTTTACGCAAGTCGGCCCGGATGAGGGTAATCTCCTTTGTTGCTGTGTCGATTTTTGCCTCCAGCGCCGTGCGGACTCCCTGGATAGCCTCCATTACATCAACGAGGGACGGGCCCTCAGCGGGCGTCGGTTGCTTCGCCTCAGACTCTGCCGGTTTATCTTCTGCTGCGTCAGCATTAGAGTGAGAAAACTTTGACAATTTAGCCAGGCTAGATTGCCTGGTTCCCTTATTGGTAGCCATGGCGCCAAAATCACAGTTAATGATGACCGCCAATAATAAGAATCAAGTTGCGCTGAAACAAGGGGGGTCGTCGCCCCACACAAATCAGACCCAAGAAGCACGACTTTCAGCACGAATCCACACTGGGCCCGGCTTCGATATGGGGGGGGGGGGGAATTTGGTTTGCGCCACTGACCGGCTCCAAGCAATGATTATGCGTCTGTGTCTGGGGCGCAGGGAAAGATCACTTCATCCACACCCCACTGGGGCCACGTAGTGCCAGGAGCAAGCAGTCAAATCAGAAGCACACTGTACTTGCAAAACCTCTTGCTGCAGGCCCCGGTGTCCCAAAAGAAACTTCCAATATGGCCGGGAACCCAATGGGGGAGGGGCACAGCAGCGGCACTCACGTGAAGCGGCTCCGGACGACGCCACGGCCAGCGCTTCCTCGCGACCTCGGTCCGGAGCCGCGACGTGAGAACTCGGGGCCAGACAGTCAGATCTCCGCCGGCAATGTATCGGGTGAGTCCTCAGGGCACGGCCACCCAGGGCAGGCATTAGAACGGGCTGATCGGATAATTTAATGGAGTTGGGGGGTTAAAGTTAGTTTAGAGGCTCAGAGCTTCAGTTCTTTGCGGCCATCTTGGTTGTTGGCCAGCCACGCCCCCCGCTGAACACTTATAGTAGTCCTTAATGAAGAAAGGCTACAATAGGGATATATAAGCTTACACGTATATGTCCACTCCTTTAATATAATGCACCCTGTCTCTTGGCCTCAGGAGGCCTACTTTATGGATGACTGACATTTATTAAAAATAATGCTGTGACCTTGCCACTCATGGTGAGGGCAAAATCGAGTTCAAACAGTTTTCACTGCTCCTGAAGTCTGCAATGGCGGGCTACTGTCATCTGTTTACTTGGTCATTCCGGGTGGCACAATCGGAGCTTCAGGCCCTGGTGACCCCTTTAACTCCCATATCCTGGGTACCACTTACCAGGGACTTATAAGGGGGTTAAAGTCCTTGCCAATTGGAGTTGCACATTCACACATATCATATTTACGAAGAGAGCACTGGCACTGGGCCTGGTTAGCAGGCTCCAGTGCACTTTCAGAGTCGAAAACCAGCATCTAGTAGTCCAAATGGGGGCAAAAAGTGGGGGGGGAACACCTGCAAAAAAGCCTGTTTTCTTACAGTAGGGGCATGAGAGTCCACCTAATGCACTTATGTTCTCTCTAATGACATAGCAAGCTTTTTCATAAGAAACACTTCTTACACCAAATACGTACGGACAAAGAATCTTTCAACATAAAAGACCACCTACTGCATAATGTTGTTCATTCGCATAGTCTCATAACTTCTGAAGTAGTGATAATAGTAAATTGTTTATTTTGGATTACACATGTTGTTAGAAATTCGTTTTCTGGGTGTGTTGGACTTGGCCCTTTTTCCCAGAAATTTTTCGCTTTTTCCTCCCTAGCCTATGTATTGTACCATGGGTTTAAAATGTAAAAGAGTACTAAATGTAAATGGTGTCCCTGTCACTTTTAAAATGGACGCCATTCCTGCCTGCCCTTGTGCCGCCTGACTGAGGTGGGTTGGCAGTCTAGTGGTTTCTTTCCCAGCGCCCCCTGCTTTTGGAGGGAAACTTCGCACCCAGGGTGCTCTACTCCTCCCCCTAGACCAGTTAGAACCGGTTCCCCAGAGAACCTTCTGGAAGCTGCCAGCCCTGTCTGGTAGGTGGGATGAGGGGCGTACATATAGGGGGGCTGGGCTGCCATGTGCTCAGTCCGGCAAGAGCAGTCCAGACGGTGAAGGGGAACTCTGCCAGGCGGTACCGCCACATTGGGCCTGTGTGCTGGCCCCTGTGCCCATCTGTACCCCTCTGTTGTCCCCAGGGCCAGTAAAAGGGACACTGCCGGAGTGGAGGCTGCTGTGCTGGCAGGATTGCCACCATACTGGAGAATGACCGTTCTGAGGAGCTGCTGCTTCAGGACTGGTGAGCCGCCCTGCTAGCCTCTGATCTCGCCCTGCACTACTTGTCCCCTGGCCTCTAGTGCCTAGTGACCGCCATATTTGGACTGCCTGCATCCTAGCGCCTGGGGAGCGCTATATCTGCGGTGCCAGAAGAAGGGAGAGGGTGCCTGCAGCGCTGGTCTGCCAGAGCTCTACTTATCCTGTGGGACCCTGAAGGTGGGAGCGCTGCCTGTTGCCTGCCGGCATGAAGAGGGGCTGATGCCTGCACCCTAGCGCTGTGCCCTGAATCCTGAAAGCGCTGTATGCTGCCCAGAAGCGCTGTGATCTAAAAGCGCTGTAGCCTGTAAAGCGCTGTAACCCCCTGAAGACACCGTCTGCAAGAAGCGCTGCGTGCCTGAGGAAGCGATGTGACCTTAAAGTGCTGTGCCGGAGTCTCCTGCTGCCCACGAGGTGCTGCCCTGAAGGAAACTGCTGTCCGGTGGAGCGCTGCAGAGCGCACTCAAATTGTGCCCAGAAGTCACTGCCGCAGCCCCTGTGCGCTAGAGAGAAGAAGCGCCGTGCTGCTGAGGCGCTGCAGCTGTGTCCCGAGGAGATCACGGAGTGGGGGATCCCCCCTGAGCTTTGCCTGCAAGCGGGTGCCCACCCCGCGTGTGTGCTACCACGTGGTGCTAATCAGGCCAACGGGAGCCCACCCCGTGGTTTTTGTGCTGGTTGGACGGGAGCCTACCCCATACTGTGCCCGCGCTGTCGAGAGGAGATTGCGCCCAGGATCACCGCCGCGGCCCAGGCGCCGTGTACGCTGAGGCCGCGATTGAAGTCAGGCCCCACCGGGCCTGCTGCGTGGAGGAGGCGTCGCTAGGCAACGAGGGCGCCGAACGCGTCACGGCCGCACCCCCTTGAAGCCACGCAGTGATTGGCCCGCGGGCCTGAGCTGAGCCGGGAGCCGGAGGCCTGCCCCGCAGGGGCCCGCCAGCCGGAGGAGGAAGTGCGGACGACGGGGAGGACGGGACCCTACCCCGCCTCCCCCAAGCGGCAATCCACAAGTCCCGGGTCCCAGGAGGGGGCCCGGGTGAAGGCCGGAGAAGGAGACCGCCGGTGATGGAGAGAGCCCCGTGGTGCGGAAACCGGAGCGGGAGCCCACCCCGCCGGTCCGTGCCCCCGTGTGCCGCCGCTTCAGCCGCCCCGGGTGAAGACAGGGGCTGGTGCCGAAGAGGTGCGGAGGGAGCCTGCTGGAGCCTTGCGGGCTCCGAGTTGAAGCCCCGGGTCCCAGGAGGGGGGCCCGGGTGAAGCGAGGAGACGTGCTGTCATTGGAGGGGCTCCCGTAGTGTGAGCGAGAGCCCCGCATGTTCCCTGCCCCTGCGGCCGGAGAGAGAGGAAGCCGTCAGGAGAGGTCCGGGGAGAGCAGGGGACTGTCGAGGCACATACCGGTGCCTGTCCCCTGCGATAAGGAGTCCAGCGGCCAGAGGAGCCTGCCCCGGGAGCCGGTGAGTGGGGCCCAGTCTGCTGGTGGTTGGGGGGTGTGTCGGGGCACATTGCCGGTGCCCGCCCCAGGGACCAGGGCCCATTTTACTTCCCAGCTGCCCCACTTGATAGCGGGCAGCTGCAGCGGTTTGGGCTGTACTGAACTAATAGCCCTGGAGTGGGGACCCCGCCCTTAACTTGTTGGGGGGGTTGGTGTCGGGGTACATTGTCGGTGCCCGCCTCCCCCCTGTGTTGCGCTGACTTTACAGCTGCCCTGTATAACACTGGGCAGCTGCAACGTTGAGGGGCATTGTTTTGCCAGGGGCCCGGGAGTCTGGATCCCCTGTGTAAAGTGGGGCAGCAGCAACTTAGAGTCCCAGAGAGGGGGCTCTCCAGGCGCAGTGGCGCACAGGCTAATCTGCAGCGAGGGGCATGCCAGGCTTGTAAGGCCTATTGTGTTTACACTGATGATTCCTGCACCCGAGTGATTAGCAATGTTTAACCTCTGCATGAGGGTGTTCACCTATGATGCCTACAGTGATTACACACCTGCCTAGGTTAATGCTCCCGCTATGTGTCTAAGGGAGTGGGGGTATTTGCATTAAGTCTCCTAATGAGGGAAATGCGTCCCATGTTGTGTGGTTAATCTACATTACGGCCTCCAGTGAGTTGAATGTACCTACATGAATTGAGCCTCTGTGTCCACCTGCCAAGAGTGGAAATGTTCCTATGTTGTAGGCCTACCTGCTTTGCGACACCCACTGTACTGAAGGTGGTTGCGCCTAGGTTGGTACAGGTTCCTCCTCATCTACAGGGTTATGTGCATCTAATTCCTTGCTAATTGAATGTCGCTAAATGCATTGAAGTCTATGTTTGGATCTGCAATCTATGACCTACAGTGTTTCCTGCTCTTCCAGGAGGTTATTGCTACTGCCTTTTTACTGGCATAAGGTTTTGCTGTTATGATGTACTTGCATGAATTCCTCAAGTTTTACAGTGACATGAGTTTGTTGCTGCACTGAGATTAACTGCCTCATCTACTGCTGATTGCAATTAGATAAAGAAACTTGTTTTTTACATAACAATCGGGTGTGGTCTCCTTTTTGTAGTGTGCCTGGTGTGTCGCCTGGGTGTGCTGCGCGGATGCTTCACACAATGCTCCTAGTTTAGCCTTCCCGCTCTGCACCACGCTACCCGTTTCCAACAGGGTGGCAGAGGTATGCAACCTGTCCAAGCAGGAACCACAATCCTAGTCAGGGTAAGTGTAGTACATACAAAAAGTTTACCTGTGCTCACCCGCTGGTAGCTTGGCACAGAGCAGTCAGGCTAAACTAAAGAGGCAATGTGTAAAGTATTTGTGTACACAAACACACGCAGTAACACAGTGTAAACACCACTAAAGTACTCCGCACAAGTTAAAAAAATAGCCAATATTTATCAGAGTAAAACAAGACCAAAATGATAAAACTCCAACATACATAAGTCAAGATACGAATCTAGCAAGATTAAATCAAAACACAGTGTTTAGAAATCAATAGTTCTAACTGGGGCTATTTGGTCGCGCTTGACCGGGGCAAATCCAAAAATTCAGTCTGACTGTGATGGAGCGCGGGCCGGATACAGGAGTCAAGCAGACCCACTGAAAGTACCTTTAATGCGTTGAAGCTCGAGGAGGGGATGCGTCGCTGTCGCAGGTGATGCATCGTTTCTGAAGTCAGGGAAACATCATGGATGTATCGATGTCAAGCAGTGATGTGCATCTGGCCGATGCGTCGATTTCTAACCAATGGGTTGTGTCGGGTTCGCAGATTTGGTGTCCTGGACCCGGGGCCCTGAAAGCAGCAGTGATGTGGATGTGCTGCGTCGACACAGTCAGGGTAGCGTTGTAAGTTGCTGTCGTTGTGTTACAGTTGGCTAGTGGTTTCTATGGCTCCTGCAGGCAGCAGCGATGCATCGAGATCCCAGGGAAATGTGCCGGTTCTGATCGATGCTTCCGTGTCAATGCAGTGGTTTCTGGGGTTGCAGCACCAAACACTCACTTCCAAGAGTCCAGGACAGGATTTGCCAACATTTGGCAAAGCAGGACACACAGCAGAGGAGCCCAGGTGCTGGTAGCAAGATGAAGGGGAAGTCTTTCATATCCCCGAGACTTCCGAAACAGGAGGCAAGCCCAAACAAGCCCTTGGAGAGCCTTTAGAGATGCAGGATGTGGAAAGTCAAGTCCAGTCCTCTCACTCCCAGGCAAGAAGCAGCAGGCAGTAGGCCAGCACAGCAAAGCAAGCAGTAAAGTGGCAGTCCCTCCTGGCAGCACAACAGCTCTTCTTCCTGGTAGAATGTCCTCAGTTCCAGAAGTGTTCTGAGTATATGGTGTCAGAAGTCTAATACCTATTACCCATCTTAGGGTGAAGTAGGGAGATGTAGGAGGCTGGCTTAGTATATGGTGCTCACGTATGTAAGTGTAGCAGCCTGCACTAATCCAGACAACCCTTATGGTGATTTTAGTGGTCTTAGACAACCTTAGAAAGCTCTCTAAGTGGTAGCTGTGGAGAGCGGCCTTCAGGCTTAGTCCAGAAGGAGTGTAAAGCAGCTTGTTTTACCAGTACTTAATCTTATAGTGTAGGTTAGGTGAAAAAGAACCACACAGTGTAGTTATAAAAATATGTATTTATTATAAACACTCACTAACACATTGCAATATCTCCTACCTGGAGATATAACCACAATACACACAATACTTTGATAATAGAACACATAAGTAGCACAAATACACAGTGGTCTCCAGGGGAGACCAAACCATATACTAAAATAGTGGAATGCGAACCACGACTTAAGTCGGGACTGGACCCAGAAGATGTAGAAGAGCCGGGGACCAAGGAACCACCCAAGGTAAGTACCCAGGAACCCCCCGGAGGCCGTTTGCAGAGTGGGAACACGACTGCGTGATCAATAAAAGTCAATGGGCAAGTCGCGGTTGCAGTTTTAAAGAAGGAGGACCATTCCCAGCGGATCCTAAAGAAACCCCCGTGGAAGATGGACGGCTGGAGAATCACCCCACCCAGGGATACCCCTGGAACCAGGATACCTTCACCAGGGATGACGGGTGCATAGCTGCGAATTGACGTCGGAAACCACCATAGACCACAATGGAGGACTTCAGTGACGATACCACTGGCGAAGAAGGTGAAGGAGTCCGGTGGAACCCATAGGTGGATTCAAGATGAGAGATACCAGTAAGCAGAGGGAACAGAGTCCATGCCACTCAGGAGTGACCAGGAGGCACAGAAGACGAATGCCCACCGATGTCGGGGATACAGGAGAGTTGAAGGTGCCCTTGAAGTTGCAGCTGTGCGGACCAGGCGATGCTGTGGAAGACCAGGAGCCATTCATGAGCTGTCTCATGTCGGATGTCAAGAGCCAGGGGGTCAGTGTCTGGCAGGGGCACCAACAAGCCTTGGCAACAGCAACCAACGTAGTAGTAAAAAAAAGGTGCAGTGTCGGGACCAGCAAGGTCCAAGTGACTCAACACGAGCAGGTAAGTCAGAGCAGGCCCTGAGCAAGCAGGGGAGCTCACTGGAGCCAGGGAGGACTCTCAAGAGGACCCACGGGCCAAAGGCGCAGGAGTTGCAAGAGGACCTCGAGCAGCTCACCAAAGGATGAAGGCCCACAATGCAGAGGATGCGGAGCAGGCAAAGATCTTGGTTGCAGGAGATGCTTGAGGCTAGATCTTCTTGGAGCCCGAAGATCTCTGGTGAAGAGAGTCAACAAGCCTTGGCAACGACAAGTTGACGTGGTGCACAGGGGTAGTGCTCCAGCGGTTCCAACGAGGGATACTGGCTTCAAACTTGCTGTGAAGACAGTGCAGGCCTCGAGGACATTGCAGAACCACCACCTGTGTTGCTGAACCTTTTGAAGCCTGTAGGAGCTCAGGAACTGCAGACTGGTCAGCTTCAATGCGATGCCTGAAGATGCGGGGAAGTGACTCCTTCACTTCAAGGGAGATTCATTTGAGTGTCTTGAATGTCCACAGGCCTGTAGAAGAGCCTGTATGGAGCACAGGCACAGACAACGCAGAAGACTGGCAGGACGACGAGACCAGGAGCAGCAGGAGTCTTCCTAGTTGCAGTCTCAGTTCCCAAAGCGAAGTCCAGCGAAGCCCAAAGTGCCCAGACGGATGAAGATGAAGTGGTTTCGGATCTGAATCTTGTTCCACGACAAATCTAGGGACCCACCCACAGGTAAGCCCTTAAGTACCCTAAGGAAATGGTTGGGACGATTTAGGGGTTCCTCCCATAGGAGGGGCTAGACAGTAGGGAGGATACTCCCATGTCCTTTGTCCAGTTTCGCACCAGAACGGGAGCCAGCGGCTCCCTGAACTGGTTTCAACTGAAGTATGCAAGGAGGGCACCAAATTTGCCTTTCAAAGCAGTCAAGTGGGGCTGACAAACGCCCCCTCCCTGTCCCAATAAACTAAGTCCTTCAGGAGGTGGTCACACCTCCCTGTGACAGGAAACCTATTGTCCTGCTTTCCCCTGCTCGAGCTTGGCTCAGCAGCAGGAGGGCAGAATCATGTCTCTGGTCAGCAGCAGCCATAGTTTGCTGTCTGGGTATAGAAGACTGTTACCGGGAGCACTGAGGGCCTCCCGGAGGAGCTTTATAATGCATGGAATCATACCCCAACACCATTTATGGTGCTGGGATATGATTCCAACATGTTTGATACCAAACACAGCAGGGTTCGTTCCAGCCAGTTTAGAGATAGCAATTGCTTATTGACGCATGGCCACTCTATGCATCGTAATGGCTGATGCACTTACGACCCAGGAGAATGGACTCTGTGGATTGTAGGGGTGTCCTGCTCATGCAGGGGCACCATCACACTTATAACCAAGAACCCTGCCTTCAAGATTGAGAGGCCTGCCTTAGGGGTGACTTATAGGTTTTAAGTGCAGTGACCTCAGAAATAAAGAAACTTATATCTTTCGTAAGTGGTGCTAGCACCAGCTCACATGAGTGACCTAATACATGCTTCAGCCCATGGGGGACCCCTGGTGTACCTATGCCCTGGGTACCTTAGTACCATATACTAGGGACTTACAAGGGTACATCAGTAGCCAATCTGGAGGGTACCTAAGTACTCACCATGTCCAATTTAGGGACGAAGCACAGAGACTGGGGTCCTGATTAGCAGGATCCCAGTTAGACTAGTCAGTAAAACATAATGACACCAGCAAAAATCGGGGGTGACCATGAAAGCAGATCCTATTTTCCTACAGGAGACTTCAAAGAAAGGTATTTGTAGTGCACAACACGCTGCCCTGGCTCCAGACACACTACAGGGGGTAGGCAACTCTTTGTTTGGGGACAGGCACAGCCCTATTCAGGTGCAAGTGTCATCTCCTCCCTCTCACTCTAGCTCAGGAAGACCCATCAGCCTGGTGATGGGCCATCAGGGTCCACAGGGCACACCTCAGCTCCCTTTGTGTGTGACTGTCTAGAGGGAATGCACAAAGCCCAGCAGTCACCCAACTCAGACATGTATTCCAAAGACAGGCAGAGGCACAGAATGGTTAGAGTAAGAAAATGCCAACTTTCTAAAAGTGAAATTATCAGACTTGCAATTTAAAAACCAACTTCACTAAAAGATGTGTTTTAAAATTATGAGTCCAGAGACACCAAGCTTACTCTTCCTATCTTTTCTCAATTGGAAGTTACACTTGTAAAGTGTTACAAGGCAGCTCCAGTGCTAACCTATGGGAGAGATAGGCCTTGCTGTAGTAAAAACGAATTTAGCAGTTTTTCACTACCAGGACATGTAATATCCAAAAGTACATGTCCTACCTTTTAAATACGCTGCCTGCACCCTTCCCGTGAGACTACCTAGGGCTTACCTTAGGGGAGACGTACATGTAATAAAACAGAAAGTTTGGGCCTGGGCAAGTAGGTGAACTTGCCAGTTCGAAATGGCAGTTTAAAACTGCACACACAGACCCTGCAGTGACAGGCCTGAGACATGCTTGAAGGGCTACTCATGTGGGTGGCATAATCAGTGCTGCAGGCCCACTAGAAGCATTTGATTTACAGTCCCTGGGCACATCTAGTGCACTGTACTAGGGACTTATCAGTAAATCAAATCAAATAAGCCAATCATGGAAAAATCAAATGCCATTACATTTTAGACACAAGTCGCTGGCGCACAGGTTTAAAGAGCTCCCGACCGGGGCGCGGAGAGATTCGGCCTGTCGTAGAGGGGGAGTCAATACTTACAGCTGTCGGTGTTCATTGGGCTTGCCCACCTACCCCTCGTCCTGCTGATACAGGAAGTAGTAGTCCCGTGGCATGTCGAGGTTCTTATTGGGCTTTCTGGATGTGGGTGGGTAGAGACTAGAACGACTGTACTGTTCAGTGAAGTCTCATAATGGGCACCATATTTGTATGTAGCGCGGCACCTGGCGGTCCCGTAGTAAAGCTCGTAGAGTTATTATTTGACTCTTAAATGTGTGGTCCCTATGGATAATGGTTTATTGCAACATGGGGCATATCAAGTACACCAGACAGGTGTTGCATAGATGGTAACAGAGGAACAGGGAACTTAAGCAAGTGAGGAGTCAAAACTGGTCTCCAAAGCGGGCACCATCTTAGATGTGGTGTGCCATGTTAGTGGCACGTGTAAGTTAATAAGTATTACTCAATTAGGTGTATGGTGTGCGCTATTCACAGGCCACATTTCTCACATCCAGAAAGTCCAATAAGAACCTCGACATGCCACAGGACTACTACTTCCCGTATCGGCAGGACGAGGGGTAGGGGGGCAAGCCCAATGTGCACCAACAACTGTAAGTATTGACTCCCTCTCCACTGCGGGCCACATCTCTCTGCGCCCCCTCCACAATGGGCCGCAACTCTCCACGCGCCGGTCGGGAGCTCTCTAAACTTGTGAGCCAGCACTCCCTTTTTACTCAAGATGGGCCACCAAACCCCGCAGCTCGGCCTGGAGCCATGTACCCCTTTTTCCATTTTCCTCTCCTGTCCTTCAAGTAGGACCACTCATCGTGCGACTGTAGCTCACCTTTGTCTTCATTTGATCCCTATCCACAGGACCGTCAGTACGCCAGTGAGCGTCTGTTCTGGCCATACTTTGTGATTAGGTAAGTCCTACTCACGTTATATTAGGGCGTTTTGCCGGTTTGGAGCTTTACCAGGTGGGAAAATGCGATTTGCTGACAATATTCTTTAAATCATGAATGTTTCTTTGATAAAGATAATCTTCATGTGTGTGCTGTCGGTTGATATTGTGGTTGTTAATTGTTGTAGTGAAAAGCCATTTCTTACATACCCTGATTGATAACTAGTATTGCCAGGTGGCATCGTTTCATCTCCTTATTGCTTCTTTTTCTCTCTAGGTCTCCCCCAGAAGGTATACTATATCTATAACACTGATTTAAGGTATGGTATTATCTACATGCACAAAGTTACCATCCCTACATGAGTAGATAAGGAATCTTTGGACCTGATGAAATGCCATGATCCTTTGGACAATAATAGGCATGAAACATGTTGACCCCCAATTTTTTCACATACATTAACTAGGGCTGGAGTGGGTAATTATTTCCACTTTTTGCCTTGACTTTTGTTTTTTATCATAACAATGGAACCCAGTGAATAAAGAGTCTTTTTGATTCCTTTTGTTATTTTTATAAGCACGCCCTTTCCCCACATCTACTCACAATACATCCTCCACCATATCTCACACTTCTCATCAGCAAAAACAAAAGAACTCCAGCAGAGAGCCCCCTCGTAGGGCCCAACGAGGAGCAGCCCGATGATGAAGCATGACAACCCTTGGGGTGTGTGAAGGCCCTTGCTCCTAAAAGGAGCACGCCCCTCCTGGTAGACCTAGACCCTTTAGGAACTGCATATTTGTTGTCTTGTAAGCCTGACACAGGGGCACGTATGCTGGACCTTTTTCTAGCCCCAGTCCTCCCAGTTTGTGTTTAACCATCTAAAAGTGGGATTTTCAGACTTGCAATTAAAACCCAACTTCACTAAAAGATGTGTTTTAAATTGTGAGTCCAGAATCACCTAACTAACTCCTCTATCTTTTCCCAATTGGAAGTTACACTTGTAAAGTGTTACAAGGCAGCTCCAATGCTAACCTATGGGAGAGATAGGCTTTGCTGTAGTGAAAAATGAATTTTGCAGTTTTCCACTACCAGGACATGTAAAACTCAAAAGTACATGTTCTACCTTTTAAATACACTGCACCCTTCCCATGGGGCTACCTAGGGCCTATCTTAGGGGTGACGTACATGTAATAGAAGGGAAGGTTTGGGCCTGGCAAGTAGGTGAACTTGCCAGGTCGAAATGGCAGTTTAAAACTGCACACACAGACTCTTCAGTGGCAGGCCTGAGACATGTTTGAAGGGCTTCTCGTGTGGGTGGCACAATTAGTGCTGCAGGCCCAATAGTAGCATTTGATTTACAGGTCCTGGGCACATGTAGTGCACTGTACTAGGGACCTATTAGTCAAGTAAATCAAATATGCCAATCATGGAAAAAAATGCCATTACATTTTAGACACAGAGCACAAGCACTTTAGCACTGGTCAGCAGTGAAAAAGTGCAGAGTCCTAAAGCCAGCAAAAACAAGGTTCAGCACACAGTCAAAACAGGAAGTCAAAAAGCAAAAGGTCAGGGAAAACCACACCAAAAGATGCCAGGTCTAACACATGTCCATAAACAAGCAAAAACTAAAATGACAATATGAAGCTGCTCATGCTGAACCCAGAAGGCTGCCACAGCTCGTCATCCCCACCCCCCAGTGCACACTCTTGGCTGGCCCATTATCACCTTCTAGAGAATTATAATGGTTTACGGTGGTCAAAGCATGTGGTGCCGATTCCTACTATCCTGGCCTCAGGAAATTACAGGGAATCCTCGCCAGGTGAGATGCTGCTTCAGAGAAGCAGAGTTTGCACTCCTCCATCATGGGAGTGAGCAGCAGAGTGCAGGGTGAAGGGACTCGAGGGGATTCTGCTTTCATATCCCATTTCAACCATACAGTCTCAGGATGGCTACTGCCCCATTCACAATGGCCAGGTAAGGGACGTTTGACTGCATCAGAGATTAAAGTGTATAAAAATAAGCATAGGAACTGTGATTCTGAGTGCAGTGGTGGCAGCTTAAGTGGGTGCACAGACGGGATCAGAGACGTAGCTAAAATGAACAAAGTGTTCTGTGACTATGTATGTATGTATTTATCAATCATGATGCATTTAATTAAAACCTTTACATAATAAAAAAGAGCAAATTACAAATATAAAAACAAATAAAAGACAAGTGCATCAGCAAAAGAACACTTTTAAAGCGTCTTAAAATACTATATACTATCAAGATCGAACCAGTGCCATGATTCAGAGACATGCACACGACAGTCAATAGTCCGTTTCACTATTGTCCTTAATAGTGCAAAACATGCAAGATAAAAGTGACAGTGCGTGAGAAGTGCAAATAGAAGGAGGGGAAGCATTTGTTTGTATGATCTTCAGTAAGGTTGTACACCAGCTCTAAATAGCTTCTCCACAATGATGGTAAACTTTACCAGGCAGGCTATTACTCGGGGCACTCGAGCCTTGCAGGCAGAAAAGAAGGGCCTGACGGCATGATCTTATTCCATGAGTATTAAAGAGGTTATGTAAAAGCTTTCTGCATGCAAATTGCAAAGTGGGACATATACAATGTATATGCAAAAAGGTTTCTTCTGGCCCCTGACACAGCTTGCATAACAGCGAGCTAGGTTCTGGGGCCCAAGGCGGCAACGCATCCTTCGTTGGTGTTAGCCGAATCTCAGCACTACAAACCTGGATTTGTAGAAACCTGTGATAAATTTAAATAGTTAACTCTGTGGAGTAAGCGATTTGTATGTGTTATATATATAGCCACGAGTGATTGAGCTTTTGAAAGCATTCTTTACCTTGCACACACAATAATAGCTTTGTTTGTTTTTTCATTGCGAGTTAAAAAACGTTATGAGGTAAGTGTGCTTCCCAGAGATGTTGTGAGTCCAGCACTTCTAAAACATGGGACCAGCAGTTCATTTTACTGTTGTCCTGAATCTCTTTCTAGATGAGTGTTTTTACTATGTCCAAGGGCCCCATTCTTAGGGATGACAAATACTTGAGAAGAGCCCTATGTTGTACTAGTCCTTGCTTTTTTAATCCGAATTCTGAACAAATGTGTGCAGCTGATGTATTCTGTGGGAGGTGGAATATGAGGCAAAGGGTTTTACTCTGAGCATTGTTCAAAAATGGCCTTAGCTTTCCCCGGAAGACTACTGATCTGTAAGCTAACACTGGGATCAGTTGTGTTTGATTGCCACCAGTATTGGTTTCCAAGTTGGCGTGGGGAATTTACTGTGCAATTTTTTTAAAAACGGCGATGAGTGAAGCAAGGCGAAGCTTTAGCATATTTAGGTGGAGTCTAGGGGAATGGCGCTCATGGAGCCAGACCCCTATATATTTGTAGCTGGAACTCTTTTGTACCGGATTACCTCCCAGGTACCATTTTCCTTTTTTTTATGGCCGTTTCTGAAAATAACTATTTTAGTTTTGTCTAAATTGACTGTCATCAGGTTTGTTGCACAGTAGAGACCAAGTTTTGTAGGCGGATAGGGGTTAAATTCATGAGGACTATGTCGTCTGCATATTAGAGTGACGTCAGAAGATGTTGTCCTAATTTTGGGAGGTGTGAATCTGCCTCATCCAATGCTTTACTCAAATCTGAAATTAAGAGGTTAAACAATGTTGGGGCAAGTACACATCCTTGTTTTAGGCCTCGTCCAGTTGAAATTAACAGAGTTGGGCCCTTATTTATGCCCAGGCTTACATTTGCTCAGGCTTCCGAGTACAAAAGCTGTATTGCTCACAGGAGATTAGCCAGGATATTCCATGATGCCAATGTATGCAACAGCAAATTCCTATCAACGTGGTCAAATGTTTTTAAGAAGTCAATAAAGCACGTGTAGAAGAGTTGCCTTTTCTGAGTGTAGTTCTCTATTAACATGGAAAGGGCCACAAGATTGTTTATCGTGCTTGACTTGGGTTGAAAGATGTTTGATTGCATTGGAACCGGCCCGTTTCGCCCGCCCAATTTTCCAATTCCTACAGCAGGATGTCAGCAAAGATCTTTGAGTCAGTGTAATAGCACAATCATGTGAGAGCTGTCCGAGGCAGAGTAAGGGCCTTTTTTGCAAATTGGGTGGAGGATTGATCCTCGCCAAGACTTTAGTATGGAATTTTCTTGGAGGCAAAAATTGAATAGTTAGAAAAGTAGTTTGCTCCACAAGTCTGGCTCATGCTTGTAAACTGAAGCTGGCAAACCACTGGGCCCAGCGCCCTGTTTCTACTGATTTTCTTTATTTGAGCTTCAATAATAGACTTGGGGAAGGAAAGAATTGGGATGTTGCTCTTGTTATCTGTGTGCAGCGGTGTGTGGTCTTCACTGAGATATAAAAACCCAATGTGGGAAGCCAGTCTTGTTGCGGAATGTTGTTGCCAGCAGAAAAGGTCTAACTCTAACTTTTTAATCAGGGCCCACAGAAATTGTTCTTTTATTTACAGGATTGTAGAATTTCAATCCAGTCTTGTTCTTTACTTGCATACTTTTCATCCCAAATAGTTGTTTGTGCTCCTTCCTAAGCTCTGTGAATGAAGCCAAATGAGATCTGGAGGCTTGTGCATGTTGCTCTGCCTTCACTGCTTTTAGTGCACGCTTCTGATGTTTGAGTGTGCTGTTGAACCACCTGTTTGCTGATCATTGGTAGAGCAGATGTTGCCATTTGTTTGCTCCAATGAAGCTTTTTGGATCTTTTAGCATGGTTTCCCAGGTCAGAGGATTCAGCAGTTCCCACATGCTTTGCGTTTTTCCAACGCTCATATTTTTCCTCGGTGAGTGCTATCCATCTTAACCGACTTCAAGTTGCTCTTGAGTCTTGAAGGCCTATATTGTACCTCTGGGAAACATGTTCGTTCCTATTTGTGATCTCTACCATTAGAAGCTGATGGTCGCGTTTTCAGCGGTCTTCTACTATAAACATTGCGACCCAAATACATAATCCATTGCTGACTCTGCTGACTTGGATTTTCAAATCACCACAATTCGACGGTCTGTGACAAACCTCCCATTTAATGCTCCGAGTCCCATGGCTTCAAATGTAGACAGCAGCTGATGAACAGGGCTGTCTAGCTTTGAATATTTTGAGACCTGCTCAGGTATGTTACGGCTTGCATCCAGAGAGCATGCTTCCACGCTACGGTGGTTTGCCAGATTTAGATTAAAGTCGCTGGTCAGTATCCATTCAATCAATCAATCAAACAATCATGTCACTTATAAAGCGCACTACATACCCGCGAGGGTCTCAAGGCGCTGGGGGAAGAGGGGGGTGGTGCTGCTACTGATCGAAGAGCCAGGTCTTGAGGAGTCTTCTGAAGGCCAGTAGGTCTTGGGTCTGTCGGAGGTTGGTGGGGGAGGGTGTTCCAGGTCTTGGCGGCGAGGTGGGAGAAGGATCTGCCGCCGGCGGTCGTTTTCCGGATGCGGGGGACTGTGGCGAGGGCGAGGCTGGTCGAGCGGAGCTGGCGGGTGGGGGTGTAGAAGCTGAGTCGTCTGTTGAGGTAGGCTGGTCCGGAGTTGTGGAGTGCTTTGTGTGCGTGGGTGAGGAGCTTGAAGGTTATCCTCTTGTTGACAGGGAGCCAGTGCAGGTCTCTCAGGTGGGGTGTGATGTGGCTGCGTCGGGGGATGTCGAGGATAAGACGTGCAGAGGCGTTCTGGATGCGTTGCAGCCGTCTCAGGAGCTTAGCCGTCGTTCCTGCGTAGAGGGCGTTTCCGTAGTCCAGCCTGCTGGTGACGAGGGCCTGGGTGACTGTTTTTCTTGTTTCGGTGGGGATCCACTTGAAGATCCTGCGGAGCATTCGGAGGATGTTGAAGCAGGATGAGGAAACGGCGTTGACCTGCTTAGTCATGGAGAGGGTGGGGTCGAGGATGACCCCTAGGTTGCGTACGTGGTCGGTGGGTGGCGGGGCTGTTCCCAGTGATGTTGGCCACCAGGAGTCGTCCCAGGCTGAAGGGTTGGAACCAAGGATGAGGACCTCCGTCTTGTCCGAGTTCAGCTTCAGGCGGCTGGTCCTCATCC
Source organism: Calotriton arnoldi (assembly GCA_963921515.1). Lineage (NCBI taxonomy): Eukaryota > Metazoa > Chordata > Amphibia > Caudata > Salamandridae > Calotriton > Calotriton arnoldi. Next base: position 57,284 of record CAWUFW010009253.1, on the reverse strand, counting down.
ATTCGGCGACGGCCTTCATTCCTTCGTGGAGGTGGGCTTTGGCGGTGTGAGGGTCTTTGGTGAGGGAGAGGATCAGCTGGGTGTCGTCGGCGTAGGAGATGATGTTGAGGTTGTGCTGTCGGGCGACGTGGGCGAGGGGTGCCATGTAGATGTTGAACAGCGTTGGGCTGAGGGAGGAGCCTTGGGGTACGCCGCAGATGATCTTGGTGGCCTTGGATCGGAAGGGGGCGAGGCGGACGCTTTGTGTTCTGCCGGAAAGGAAGGATGTGGTCCAGTCCAGGGCCTTCTCTTGGATCCCGGCGTCGTGAAGGCGTGTTCGTAGTGTGTGGTGGCAGACCGTGTCGAAGGCGGCTGATAGGTCCAGGAGGATGAGGGCTGCTGTTTCTCCGTTGTCTAGCAGGGTCCTGATGTCATCGGTGGCGGGGATGAGGGCGGTTTCGGTGCTGTGGTTGCTGCGGAAGCCGGACTGGGAAGGGTCCAGGATGTTGTTCTCCTCGAGGTAGCGGGTCAGTTGTTTGTTGACGATTTTCTCGGTGACCTTCGCGGGGAACGGGAGCAGAGAGATGGGTCGGAAGTTCTTGAGGTCCTTGGGGTCTGCCTTGGGTTTCTTGAGTAAGGCGGTGATCTCGGCGTGCTTCCAGCTTTCCGGGAAGGTTGCTGTCTCGAAGGAGATGTTGATTATTTTCCGGAGATGGGGCGCGATGGCTGTACTGGGTTTGTTGAAGATGTGGTGAGGGCACGGGTCTAGCGGTGAACCGGAGTGGATGGTGTTCATGATCTCGCTGGTGTCCTCGTCGTTGATGTTGGTCCAGGAGAGCAGGCGGTTGGTGGTTGTGGGGGCAGTGGTCTCGGTGGTTGCCGGGGCGGTCGTGGTGTTGAAGCTGTCGTGGATGTCGGCGATTTTGCGGTGGAAGAAGGTGGCCAGTGAGTCGCACAGGTCTCGCGACGGCTGGATGTCGTTGGTGTTGGAGCTGGGGTTGGAGAGTTCCTTCACGATGTTGAAGAGCTCTTTGCTGTTGTGTGCGTTGTTGTCTAGGCGGTCTTTGAGTGAGGCCCTTTTGGCGGATCTGATGAGGTGATGGTGACTGCGGGTGGCGCTCTTGTGGGCGGCGTAGCTGTCCGCTGTCCGTTCGTGGAGCCAGATCTTCTCCAGTTTTCGGCATGTTCGTTTGGAGGCCTGGAGGTCTTCGGTGAACCAGGTAGCTTTCTTGCTGGTGTGGCTGTTGGGCGGATTCTTGAGCGGGGCGAGGGTGTTGGCGCAGTCGTCGATCCACTGTCTGAGGTTGCGGGGCGGCGGTGTCGGGGTCGGAGGGTTCGGCGGGTGGGCTCAGGGCGAGGGTTGTGGTTAGCTGGTCTTCCGTGACTCTGCTCCAGCAGCGGCGAGGCATTTGTTCGGTGCAGTGGTGCGTGGTGGGCTTCCTGTAGGTGAAGTGGATGCAGTGGTGGTCAGTCCAGTGGGGTTCGGAGGTGTGGTTGAAGGAGACGTGTGGGCTTGCGGAAAAGATGGAGTCTAGCGTGTGGCCGGCGGCGTGGGTGGGTGTAGTCACGAGCTGTCTGAGTCCGAGGGTGGCGAGGTTGTCGATCAGGGTGGTGGAGTTGGTGTCCTTGTTGTTCTCGAGGTGGAAGTTCAGGTCCCCGAGGAGGATGTAGTCCGTGGAGGCGATGGCGTGGTGTGCTGACGAGGTCAGCGATGGAATCGCTGAACTGTGGTCGGGGTCTGGGGGTCTGTAGATGAGGGTTCCTCTGAGGGTGGTGTTGGGATCGGTGTGGATCTGGAAGTGCATGTGTTCGGGCGGTGCTGAGGGTGTCGTCGGTGTTGGTTGAGACTCTGAGGGTGTTCCTGTGGACGATGGCGATGCCTCCTCCGACTCCGTTGGTGCGGTCCCTGCGGGTGATCTTGTATCCGTCCGGGATGGCAATGGCGATGTCGGAGGCTGAAGCGGGATTCAGCCAGGTCTCCGTCAGGAATGCGACGTCTGGGGAGGTTGAGTCGAGAAGGTCCCAGAGTTCGATGGCGTGTTTGCGGGCGGAGCGGGTGTTGAGGAGGATGCATCTGAGGTAGTTGGGTTATTTCCTGGGCGGTGGTTTGGCGGGGCGGGTGCTGGCGAAGCTGCAGTTCCGGCAGGTGAAGGGCCCTTGGGTGCGCTTCGGGGTGGCCTGGTAGCAGGCGTGATCTTTTCCGGGGTTGAGTGCGTGGAGGGTGCTGGCGTCGTATCGGCGTCTGTTGATGTGGCGGGCGCGGGGGATGCCCGGACCAGGGGTCTGGCGCTGGGCGCGGTCACGGCGCGGACGGGCGCAGACGGGCGCAGACGGGCTTGCCTTAGGCGCGCCTTTGGCGCGCCAGGCGGCGGGCGCGCAGCGGCCGCCATAAATGGGGTGGTGGGAGGGAGGAGCAGGGAATGGGGCAGCGAATGGGCAGTGAGGGGGCGGGGCCGCAGGGGCGCAGTGGCGGGAAACAGGCACAGAAGGGAAAACGAGCACAATCAGGGCATCAAGGGGCACAGAAATGAAAAAAACGAGCACAATCAGGGGCAGCAAGGGGCACAGAAAGGAAAAACGAGCACAATCAGGGGCAGCAAGGGGGCACAGAAAGGAAAAAAACGAGCACAATCAGGGGCAGCAAGGGGGCACAGAAAGGAAAAACGAGCACAATCAGGGGCAGCAAGGGGGCACAGAAAGGAAAAAAACGAGCACAATCAGGGGCAGCAAGGGGGCACAGAAAGGGAAAAAACGAGCACAATCAGGGGCAGCAAGGGGGCACAGAAAGGGAAAAAAACCGAGCACAATCAGGGGCAGCAAGGGGGCACAGAAAGGAAAAAAAAACGAGCACAATCAGGGGCAGCAAGGGGGCACAGAAAGGAAAAACGAGCACAATCAGGGGCAGCAAGGGGGCACAGAAAGGAAAAACGAGCACAATCAGGGGCAGCAAGGGGGCACAGAAAGGAAAAAACCGAGCACAATCAGGGGCAGCAAGGGGGCACAGAAAGGAAAAAAACGAGCACAATCAGGGGCAGCAAGGGGGCACAGAAAGGAAAAACGAGCACAATCAGGGGCAGCAAGGGGGCACATAAAGGGAAAAAACGAGCACAATCAGGGGCAGCAAGGGGGCACAGAAAGGAAAAACGAGCACAATCAGGGGCAGCAAGGGGGCACAGAAAGGAAAAAAACGAGCACAATCAGGGGCAGCAAGGGGGCACAGAAAGGAAAAAAACGAGCACAATCAGGGGCAGCAAGGGGGCACAGAAAGGAAAAACGGGCACAATCAGGGGCAGCAGTGGGGCACAGAAAGGAAAAACGAGCACAATCAGGGGCAGCAAGGGGGCACAGAAAGGAAAAACGAGCACAATCAGGGCCAGCAAGGGGGCACAGAAAGGAAAAAACGAGCACAATCAGGGGCAGCAGCAGGGCACACAGACGGAGCTGTGTGGTGGGGGAGCGACCTACCAGTCAAGGTCAGGGGTCGTTCTGTGCACGAATAACAGCTGTTTAGTTTTAGCAGTGAATGTTCCAAGGATGCAATTGCCTTTTGACTACGAGTATCCTTTGGATTCAAGTAGATGTTCAATACTAGGACCGTTATGTCCCTGAGTCTCAGATTTCCAGGTATTAGTCTATAATGGTTGGATAGAGGGAGAGTTTATTTCCGGCTCAGTTATGCTTAAAGCTTTGTTGAGGGTCACATAAATGCTCAACCCACCTTTTTACCTGGCTTTAACTCTGCATTTTACAGCAAGTTTGTAAAATTGTGAATAACCCATAAGAGGTATTTCCCCAAGGCTCCAGGTCTGCTGGAGGCATTTTATGTCAAGTTAGCGTAAGTGGGTTTCTAGTTTGTGGTTTAATGGAATTTTGCCTGCGCTGGCGATGTTCCATAAAATCAAACCGATCTTGCTCTTAGAGGGTGTGTCGGAGTTTCTTGTTGGTACGTGAGAGCTAGGAACATTTGTGAAGAGCTTCAATGAGCCAAAGTTCACATTACTTGACGATGTCAGACCAGTGCATCTAGTTCCATTCGTCATTGGTAAGGTGACTTTCACATTTTGTCTTGTTTGTTGTAATTCGTCCGAGGGGCCTTTTGCGCTTATTAACACTGATTGCCTGGTTCTCAAGTGTCTGCACTTCCCGGTTTGTGCAGATGACTGCTGGGACAAGAAGTGAAGATATTTCTCTGGGGCCAGGCAGCGCAAACAGATTTCCCACTTTTCCATCAGGGCACTGTGACTAAGTATAAGGCCCTTACTTTTTGCTTCAAAGAAGCGTATTTCAGTAGATTCCCTTATTAGGTCTCGCCTACGCAGCGCGCATTCGCTGCATAGGAAAAAGACCTTTAGCCATCGAGTCGGTTTTGAGGCCAAAAACGTGCATGCGTGGCATTGCTTTCAATGGCAACGCGTGCACGTTTGGCGATTCCCTTGCGGGAGCGAGCAGCTGGCACCATATGTTATCAATTACCGCGCCTTGCTGCTCGCTCCCGCAAGGGAATCATGTAGGCCCCCTCCTCTCCCCCCTCCCCCTGCTGCCGCGCGCGTGCTTGTGCTTGTTTTTTTCCTTATAGCGCTCGTGCGCGCACACCACTCGCAGGCTAGCAGATGACCATGCAGAGACTGCTTGTTGGTAGTAGTACCTGTTTCATTTGGTCATTTGCCTGCTGGGTTCTTAGCACTCGTTGCCCCTTCAGCACCGGCAGGCTGCATTCAGGCCAGGGGCGTGCTCTCTCCAGTCACGCCTCGGCTCTCTAAGATTAGCACAGACTCTCACTTGATGCCCATTGCCATTCCCTACGCGCTTCTCTAGATCTGCCTCCATGTTAGCACCGCCCGACACCAGCCAGTTGCGTGGTTGGCTCACAAATCCATGGTACCGCTGTCAGCCACTGCGCATGTGGTGCCTGCTGCGGTAACCAGCATGGCCACCCACTCGTGGGCCACAGTTGTTCCCACCACGCTACCAATAATGTCAGTTCCCCTCTATCCAATGCAACTGTGCTTGCCGCACTACTCTCCGACTCTGGTGCTTCGCTATGGAGTTACGCTCCCATGTACTCGGGCTACAGCTATTTTAGTATGCTCCCGCGCACTGGGTCTCCGAAGGGCTCCTGCTGCTGGCCCCCGCAGCAGACTTTAGTCTTCCACCCTGAATTAGTCTACCCAGCTGTCTGACTTGCTCAGCGTGTTTACTTGGTCGTTCCAGATCCCATTACTCTTTACAGCAGTCGACAGACACCTGCCTTTGTCATCATTCCGAAGCTGACGCCTTTACAGGCCTCATCTGTTCTCGGTTTAAGGGGGCTCACCTGGCCAGCCCATGCGCTATGCTCGTGAGGGTCTTTACAATAAAGGGCTTGGAGCCTCCCATTTTCTGACCTCGTTGTCACTCTTCTATGCTGCCTCCTAATTGGCCAGCATATACTTTACGTAACTTCGGTTTAATTGTGTGGCGCATGAACCAAGTGTAGATTGATTTGATTGGTGTACTCCGCTGCTCGCATGTGAGGGAGGTAATATTTTCCTTCATGGTGACGGCCGCCACCTTGCTCCATTTCCTACGAATATGTTTCTCCCTCGCCCACTATATTTGTTTCAGGCAATGAGTGATTTGCCCAGAATCGCAGGATGTCGAACCCGGTTCCAAAGTCGGCAGCTCTGGCCATTACGCCACATCCTCTCCGAACCCTCAAACATGTACTTGGAATTTACAAAACTCACCAATATTTACTCTGTGAAAAAATATTTCCGTGCGATTAGGTGGGGGGGGGGGAGGGGGGGGTTACTGAAAACCTCATAGGAACTGTCAGAGCTGGGTTAATTTGAAACATTCCTTCGCCATGTGTAAAATTACTAAACGTACTACATACTCAACAGTGGAAAATCCTCTGTGCTACAGTGTACCTCGATGTTTCAGTAGACTTTACCGTCCGTATACAGAAGTAGGACTTTTCCTCCCCGCAAATGGTGACATTTTTAATACGATGCATTTATTTTATAGCATCTCGTTTCCTCTTGAGAACCACGCTAGTGGCCATCTGCATCACAGGACAATGACTAGACTCGGCAATGACGATCGCGCAGCCTTTCAATGAAAACTTCTTAGTCGGCAGAGACTGCCTGGTTGACACATCTTAGGGACTCGTTCGTTTATGCAGCACAGCCATGCTTAATTTTAAATAGAACCTTGAAAGTGAGTTTTACACTTTTTTTAAACCCCAGTACGGGTCCTACAGAATAAAGTCATTGATTAAAATGCAGCAATAACCTTAAACTTAACAGATCTAACAGGCACAGAGACAGGGTAGCGTTATCTCTAACTGGTAGTGATCCAGCGCAATATCAGCAAACAGCATTCATACACATAACACTCATTTGGGCCCATACATTCATACTACGCTAATACTTACGCTGGGTGTCAGATGTACTCTTTTATCAAAATCCCTGCTACCAATTACCTTCTGATTGAAGAGTAATGACTTACCAATGAATCCTTTGCTAATTGGGAAGTTTAAAATGAGTGACATTCATTACAATACATAATCCTGAAATAACCACTGAGTCAAGAAGTTTTAAAATGTTTATCTAAAGTTTTAGCAGAGTAAAATACAGGAAAACACGGTACTTGATCAAAATACCCAAGTGAAAGCATAGAATAATTATTGCTAATATATGACGGTGTTTAAGGAAAAGGAGAGGATAGAGACAGCAGCGCAACTAAAGGTTGCATTATATTTACCTAAATGCGAGAACCAAACCCCTTAGCCAAGGAGTTGGAAAGAATAGGACCCAGGAAGGATGAAGAGCAAAGAACTCTTCCAGGATCAGGACAGGACTGGTGACCTCTCTATAACGACGCCTGCGCCGTTCCCCTCTCTGGTCCTCAGCTTCTCCTCGATTCTCTCATCTAATGGACTCCGCTGCCCCTCCTCAGGACCTCTGCAATCGATCAGCTTGGCAGCCTGGAGCTCCTCTGTTCTTCGTGAACGCCTGCTCTCCTACAGCATCTCCTTCCTTCAGCTTCAGGACCTCCGACTAAACTAATTAGCTAATTCTATATCTGTTATACCCTTCTACGCCCATGTACCTCCCATTAATGTTGCTAAAATATGGGACCACTACTTCTGATTGGACAGGGACAGGGGGTGGATTCTCGCACCATGTCAAATTTGGCATAAATTGTGAAGCCTATTGTTTTTAGGTTCCCACCCCTTCAAATCAATACATTCACTTTATTTCCCACCCGTCTCACGACAAATATTGTACATTTTACATGAAAAAAAGTATCAGATTTGTCAATAGGAAACATAAAGTACAGCATCTTCGGCCAATGGGTCGTGGCCTTGGGAGACGTCCAAGTTGACTTCACTTGGCAGGCATACAGGACACATGCGCAGAACCACCATCTCTCGAGTTTCAAGTCACCAACCCAGGCCCAAGTTTTACGAGCGAATAAAATGCAAGAAGAAAACATTAAAATCACAGAATAAAAGATTTCACTGTATGCCCACTTTTTCTACTCTATTCCCATTTAATTATAAATTCTATCCCGCATTAGTAGCGTTAAGAAACGACAATTTAGTAATGACATGAGAGCAAGCTGAAGCATGTGAAAACATCAAGCAGCCATTTTAATGCACACTGCGCAGAAGCAGAAATTTCCCACCAAGCAAAGAACGACGTCACACCATGTGATCAGGTTGCGACATGCGCAGTGAATTTTCCCGCGCTTTAGCGGCCATTTTGGATTACAGACAAGCATTATTCATTAGTAAAACACATAAGCAAGCTTCTGTCCCTCTTGTGTTTGTGAATGCAAAGGTTAGTATTTACAATACAAATTTTAATAAATTAATACTGTGAGGAGGATTGAATCCAAGCAAGTTTCATTTATGAAACCTTGCTCCATCAATCCCCTCTCTGATGGTGTTTCTGAGCCATCAAAAACTATCCTCAATCAGATGCCAACTTCTAGCAAATTTCTTCATTCTCATTTTTACACTTTCTATTTTTACAGTCTCCTTTTAATTTCTTGTATAATTCACTTCTCCATTCTTCAAGTTCGATTTCATCCCGCTTTCTCTTCTTTCCTTTTCCTGTCACATTATACGTTCCATTCTTTCTACAGCATTTGCACCATATTGTTATTGTCAGTACTATTATTGCTATCCCTGCTATGGGAACTAATATTTGACCTATAACTCCTTTACCTACATTAGCAAACCAGGTTCCAATTGACGAGATACTATTTGTCAATCTTTCCCATACACTATCAACTTCCAGTGGTTTAAGTTCCTTTTCAAGTTTAGTTATGTTCTGAATATACGTTCCAATTTCTGCACTCTTATCAGGAATATAAGTGCAACAGTGTTTCGTCTTCAATAATTTACAGACTCCGCCCTCTTTTGCCAATATAATATCAAGAGCAAGTCGATTTTGCATCACCATAGATCTAATCGCAACCATCTCCGCATTAATCATTAGAAACCCTCCAGAAGTATCCGTTGATAAACGATCAACCACTGTAGACAATTTACATATTTTCCTTGAGTTCAGAATTATTCCCACTGAAGGTATCAATGCACCAGATATATCACCTACTATTTCAGAAAAACTAGCTCTTTTACTACGTGTTAGTTCACTAATATTTTCATTGCTCCCAGTGTTTCTTTTTACGTGGTATATCTTTGGAAATACTATTCCAAAATAACAACTTCCATACCGCCGTGCAGGAAGACTAAAGTAAGCCTTATTCCCACACACATAATAGATTCCATGAAAAACTGAATCTGTTCCTCCTTTGATTCCCCAACCTCCAAGAATTAAGAAATTGTGTTCACATTCACTGGTACCGATGAAAACATTGTTATAGTCAGTCTTTAACCTATGAAGACAAATTTTCCCTGTCTTTACGAAATCCAGAGCCATAGCAGCTTGAGCTTTGCCAGGTGTGTAACTCCCCTCTTTCTCAGCCCAAGGTGGTAAATGAGCCTTATGCTCAGAAGCTTTCTTTTGAAAATCCTGTCTTCTATCTTCTACTAAATTCAAAAATATCTTCTCTTCTTCAAGTAAAGAACATGTTAGATTGTGTCTATGTGCATGTGTTATGTCTATTGATTTCATTGTTAAGAAAAATTCTCCCATAAACTGTGCGTCTTGACTACTAAGCACTGGGTTCATACTCTTGCGAATCGGAACCTCTGAAAATATAACATCTAGGTTGGAATAATAATACTGCAGTCTACCTGTTCTATAAAATAAACTTGTTAATACACTACATGAAATGCCATATGTCAGTGGTAAGTGATGGTATGTTAATCCTTCTGCTACTGATTCAGGTAACTTCATACAGACATAACAATTACTAACTTCCATGGTGTCTACATACTGAAACAATAACTTTGTGAACACATTTAAACTAGTGTCGTTATCAGCTATCTCATGATGAATTTCTGCCTCATCTTCTGCCATTAGCTCTACTCTATTGCCCTTCATGTTTGCTGTCCTCCCTATAGTTTCATTATTAATCTTTTTATCTATTATCATCAGGTAAGGAACTGCTACAATCAGGACTAACCATACTATAAGCACCAATACTAGACTACATATGCAAATTGCACAGCATCTTCTACAATATTTCCGTTTTGGTCTCCCAGCAACTCTATCGTCAGGCATTTTTCGACAAGGAAGATTGCTCTTCTTATCCTTTCTTCTTTTCTTTAGAGAATTCTTTTGTTTAGTCAGGGTGGTCTTGTTTCTTTTTCGTACGTCAGCTCTGCACTTGTTCCTTCGCCACCACTGTCACTTGACTCTGAGCTTTCAAAATCTTCAAGAATGATATAAGTCCAGTCAGGACCCTTAAATTTGTTATTCACGAGTCTCAGTCTTTTGCTTTTTCTTTTCCCGGACTTTTTCTCTTGATCAGTTTGACTTGTTACTTCAGGCACTTGATCTGGATCTTCACTTCTGGTTGTTATGTGGTATTTCACCCTTTTAATGACACTTGGCCAATGATCTCCTTTTCTTGGTTTATCTGTTCGCACTGTTTCTTTATCTTCGTCTTCAGATATCTTTTTATTTTCACTGCTTGGCACTGTTTTGTTTTCTGCAATTATTGGCTCTTTTGGTTGTTCTTTTTCAGGCCTTATTGGTTTCTCTTCTGCAGCTCCACTGTGAGTTTCCAATAATTGACTTTGTTCTTCGTTTAATTCTTCATGTTCATTTTTATCAGTCTCTTTTTCTTCTGTATATTCTTCTTGATCTAACTGGTTCTGATCAGGGCTTATTGCACTGTGAACTTCTGCAGCCTGACCGGATTCTTCTAAACCTGTCTGTCCCTGTTCAAAGTCTATTAGATCTTCACTGTTTTGAGTCCAATTTTCTTTCCCTATCTGATGTTGTTCAGGATCTTTTACTGGCTTTTCTTCTTGATCCTGAATTGCTTCTTCTTCACCTATCTGATCTTCTTCAATTTCTTTCAATTTTGTTTGACTTCTCGTTTTGTGGTAAACCTCAGGGACTTCTACCACTGGTATCCAATCCTGACTTGTGCTCGGTTGTTCTTCGTCAGCTTCTCTCGAACCTCGAGCCTGAGATTCTTCAGCTGGGCAACCTTCTGCTTCTTCAGTGATTGGTGTTGTCTGAGGATTTTCTTCTTCAGGGTCTGGTACTCTCTTTGTGTGGCTTACGTGAATCCAATTAGGTAATCCTGCACACTTCACTGCTGTATTGGTGGTCAATATGACTTGACAAGGTCTGCTCCACCTGTGTGATAGACACGTTTCTCTGGTGTGATTCTTCACTACCACCCAATCACCAGGATTCAGATCATGTTCTAGTTCAGGCTGCTGGACACTGCGTCTTCTCCAACCTGGTGAGAGACAGAACGCACTAGGTCAGCCAATCCTTTACAATAGTCCAGCACCATATCATCAGATATATTCACCAGTTTGTTTGTGGGAACATGTGTTTGTCTCATTGCTCTTCCCATCATAATTTCATGGGGGCTCAATCCTGTCGTTCTGTCAGGTATGCTTCTGAGTCCCATCAAGACAAGTGGCAATGCATCTGGCCACTCTAATGATGTTGATGCACACATTTTTCCCAGTCTTGACTTTATAGTGCCATTCAATTGTTCTACCACTCCAGAAGTCTCTGGGCGATATGCACAGTGCAGTTTCTGTTTGATTTGGAATGCTTCCCATATTATCTGGATCACTTCGCTGTTAAAATGCTTTCCTCTATCTGATTCCAAAGATACTGGGAAACCAAACCTAGGTATGAGCTCTCGTAGTAACAGTTTTGCAACTGTAATGCTGTCATTTCTCCTAGTAGGATAAGCCTCCACCCACTTTGAAAACAGACACACTATGACTAGTACATATTTCAGCCGAAACACTGACAAAATATCGAAGGTCAAAAAATCGACCTACAAAAATATCGCAACAAAAATATCGATGTCAATAATATCGAAATCCTATCTACAACATGGTAAGAACAAAAATATCGAAAAAAATATCGATGTCAAAAATATCGTTATCAAAAATATCGTTTTTTTTTGTTAAAAATAATATGTAAAATAAACTAAATAATACTTATAATTAAAATAAACAGTTAAAAATATTTTATAATATTTAAAATTAATAAGTAACATATATAATTAAATAAAACATTAATTAAACATATACATATAATATATAATATATATACTTACTTAATAATAAGTTTGAATAATTATTTTAATAAATTATAAAAAAATATTATAAATTACAAATACATCCATACACATAAAACAATAACATAAATAAAATTAAATAATTATGTATAACAAATTAAAAAATGAAATTTACTTTTAATATTTTTCAAATTAATTATATACTATATTAACTAAAATAATACAAAAAATATTAAATAGCGTAGGGAATAAAACTACTATTACAACTCCCAAAAAAACAACAGTAAGAAAAATGTTGGATAGCGTAGGGGTAAAAATTACTATTCCCACTCCAGAGAGTGCAACAGTAGGGAAAGTGTTGGATAGCGTAGGGGTAGAAATTACTATTCCCACTCCAGGGAGTGCAACAGTAGAGAAAGTGTTGGATAGCGTAGGGGTAAAAATTACTATTCCCACTCCAGAGAGTGCAACAGTAGGGAAAGTGTTGGATAGCGTAGGGGTAAAAATTACTATTCCAACTCCAGAGAGTGCAACAGTAGGGAAAGTGTTGGATAGCGTAGGGGTAAAAATTACTATTCCCACTCCAGAGAGTGCAACAGTAGGGAAAGTGTTGGATAGCGTAGGGGTAAAAATTACTATTCCAACTCCAGAGAGTGCAACAGTAGGGAAAGTGTTGGATAGCGTAGGGGTAGAAATTACTATTCCCACTCCAGGGAGTGCAACAGTAGGGAAAGTGTTGGATAGCGTAGGGGTAAAAATTACTATTCCCACTCCAGAGAGTGCAACAGTAGGGAAAGTGTTGGATAGCGTAGGGGTAAAAATTACTATTCCAACTCCAGAGAGTGCAACAGTAGGGAAAGTGTTGGATAGCGTAGAAGTGACAAATAACATACTTATAAATAATTTTTTTTTTTTAATAATTAATGAATTATTAAATAACAACTATTTACCAATACCAATAAATATTTATTAAAAACATAATTACCAATAGAAAATTTATTAACAATAAATTAATAATAAATACTAATAAATAATAATTAATAAATATTAATTACTAAATAATAAATATTGAACAATAAAATATTTTTAATAACAAAAAACATAAATTATTAAAACTTAATTACCAATTAGCTAATATTGAACAATGAAATGCTTTTTATACCAATAATAGTAATAATTAAACATTAATTATCAATTAATAAATAATTCTTAATATATTAATTAAATTTATCAATAAATAATATTTAATAATATTTAATTACCAATTAATGATAAAACAATAAATTAATTTTTAGAACCAAAAATTTGTAATTTAAAAAAACTACCTATTAATAATTAATATCCAATAAATTAATTATCAATACCCAAAAATAAATTTAATAATTACTTAATTAGATTTCAATTACTTCCAAAAGTATTCCCCTATAAACGCACAACACTCCAATGATAAAATTAACCAATTAATAAAAATTAATAACTAATTAATAATAATTAATTACCAATTAATAATTGATTACCAATTATCAATTAATTAACAATAATATAATTATCAATACCAATTAATTAAAATAAATTATAAGTTAATTACATTTAAATTACATGATGATCAATTAATCAATTAATAAAAATTAATCACCAATTAATTAAAATTAATTACCAATTATTAATTAATTAACAATTATATAATTATCAATACCAATTAATTAAAAAAATTATAACTTAATTACATTTAAATTACATTATAATCAATTAATCAATCAATAAAAATTAATAACCAATTAATACAAATTACCAATTAATTAACAATAATATAATTATCAATACCAATTAATTAAAATAAATTATAACTTAATTACAATTAAATTACTTCCCATCCTATTCCCCTATAAACCCACAACCCGCTACAGAACTTAAACGCAAAAAATAATTAAAATTAATTTATAATTCCTAAAAATTAATAATTAATTTAGTATAATTAAATTACTTCCCACCCTATTCCCCTATAAACCCACAACCCGCTACAGTACAAAAAAAAAAAAAAACGTAATTTTTTTTTAATTAACATATACAAATTGTATACATATATTTTTAAACAAGTAGAACACTTAACAAAAACACATATAACACATACATATTAAAAACATAACAAAATACATAATAATACAAATATCGATATTAGTAACATCGATATTAGTAACATTGATATATTTGATTTCGATATTACTAACTTCGATATTATTTACATCGATATTAAAAAATTCGATATTACTTACCTTAGGGTCGATATTCTGTCCATCGATATTCTGTCCCATCGATATTCTGTCCCTTCGATATTTTAACTTCGATATTATCGTATATCGATATTTTATTTTCGATATTTTGACTGCTCACCATTTCAGCCCTCTGCATGGTGGTAACTGTATGAAGTCGAACTGGAGTCTTATGAATGGACCCTCTGCCTTCCCAATCTTCCCAAACCCAATTATTGTTTTCCTGCCTGGATTGTGCATTTGACAAGTTAGACATCTCTGGCAAAGACTCTCTGCAACAGCTCTGAATTTGGGATTGTACCAATTTTGTCTGAACAGCCTAATCATTGCATCTCTCCCTATGTGTGTGTCTTCATGATGCATTCTGGCCATTTGTGAAAGTAAACAATCTGGCATGACTGGTCTGCCATCTGCACTGATCCACACTTCATCCTCTCTTCTTTGGGAACAACCTACTTTAATCCACAAATTCTTTTCACTTTCATCAACTTCATCTTGCAATTTCTTTACATCATTCCAAGTTTCAGGTGGCATATACAGCATAAGTTGGCAGCTGATTCCCATTCTTTCCACCCTCTTATTGACTGACATTCTGGTTTTGGCACAATGTTGGGCCACCAGATCTGCATATCTGTTGCCGACTACCACCCAGTCATTTCCTGAATGGTTTGCGGCACACTTCACCACAGCCAATTCTTTTGGTGATTGTATTGCAGCCAGCAATTCCCTTACAAATTGTCCATTTTTAATGGGGGATCCTGAAGAAGTCATGAAATCCCTCTGCATCCATAATTGGCCAAAATCTTGCACAACCCCGTAACCATATTGACTATCAGTAAATATAGTTACTCTCTGATTCCTCCCAATTTTGCATGCTTTTATCAGCGCAATCAATTCAGCTACTTGTGCAGATTTTACTCCTGGTAAATAGGATGCTTCGACTATTCCAGTTAGTTCACATACCGCATAGGCAGCAGTTAGTTTACCATCTTCATGTCTCTGACATGAACCATCAACAAATAGCTCCCTGTCTGGCTTTTTAAGAGGCTGTTCCTCAATATCTGGGCGAGGTTTTGTGCATAATTCTGTAATCTGTACACAATCATGTTCATCTTCTTCGTCATCTTTATTTGTCTCATGATATGGTTCTGGTAGTAAGGTTGCTGGATTTATTATTGTACACCTTACCATGGTCACATTTTCAGCACCCATTATTATTCTCTCATATTTAGTCAGCCGACTAGGAGTAAGATGCTGAGTTTGCGTTCTTGTCAACAGAATCACAACTGCATGTGGAACATATACTTTTACAGGATGTCCCATCACAATTGACTCACTTTGTTCAATGCTCAAACAAGTAGCTGCCACTGCTTTTAAGCATCCTGGCAACGCGGCTGCTACTGGGTCCAATGTAGCAGAAAAATATGCTATAGGACGTCTGTCTAATCCGTGTCTCTGAGTTAGGACAGAAAGTGCACAATTTTCTCTTTCGTGACAGGATAATGCAAATTCTCTTTTATAGTCAGGCATGCCTAGGGCAGGTGCTGAACAAAGAGCGTTTCTCAATTTTACAAAAGCTTCTACACTTTCATCCTCCCACTCAACAGGGTCCTTTGCTTTCTTTTTGTCATGTTAATTAAGGGCTTAGCTAACATGGAAAAACTTGGGGGCATATTAGCAAGACCGGCGATAAAATTATCGCCGTTTTAGCGGCAGGAAACTGCACATCTAACCTGGGCTTATATTGGAATTCTATTGGAATTCTATAACGCATATTAGCAAGCCCATTATCGCCGTTTTAGCGGCAGTTTCCTGCCGCTAAAACGGCGATAATTTTATCGCCGGTCTTGCTAATATGCCCCATGGTATCCATTGTCGACAGTAACCTACTATTCCTAGGAACATTCTTACTTGTCTTTGGGTTACTGGCATTTGCATTCTCTTTATTAATGCTACTCTTTCAGAGGTTACTCTTCTTTTTCCCCTCTCAATTTGGTGTCCCAGATATTTAACAGCTGTTGTACAGAACTGCAACTTTTCAGGTGAGACTTTATGACCTTCTTCTGCCAAAAGATTTAAGAGTGCTATGGAATCAACAACACAGTCCTCTCTGGTGTTCGACGCCACTAATAAATCGTCGATATATTGGACTAAAACTGAGCTTCCTGGCATCACTAATTTTTCAAGACTTTTTCAATATCTGATTAAATATGGAAGAACTTTCCGTGTACCCCTGAGGAACACGATTCCACACATAGACTTTGTTTTCGAATTTAAATGAAAATAAATATTGGCTGTCTGGGTGCAATGGAATTGAAAAGAATGCTTGACACAAATCAATTACTGTGAACCATCCTGCACTCCAAGGGATCTGGTACAGAATTACTGCAGGATTTGGCACTATAGGACAACATGGTTCCACAATCTTATTAATTTTCCTCAGATCCTGAACAATCCTATATTTTCCGCTAGGTTTCTTCAAGCCCATTATTGGTGAATTACATGGACTACTCATTACCTCTTTCAGTATATTTTGTTCGACCATTCGATTGATTTCTTCAATAACTCCTGCTTTTACTTCTGCGCTCATTTTGTACTGTTTGGTATTTGGGAAAATCGCACCTTCTTTTACAGTGATTTTAACTGGGTCTATTTTAGCCATAAGTCCTACTTCTTTTCCTGTGAAATCCCATACTATGGGGTTTACTGTACCTTTTAATTCTTCTGGCAACTCGTCTTTTGTTAATACTGAAAACATCTCATCTACTTCTGTACCTTGGTTTGCAACCATAATTTTATATACATGATCTTCATCTGGTGTCTGAACTGCCACACCATCTGGTGTGCAGAAAATTGTACAGTTCATTTTGCACAATAAATCCCTACCTAATAAGTTCACTGGACTAGAATCGCACACTACAAATTGGTGCATTTCTCTGAAATTTCCGATTTTAACTTCCATTTTTTCAGTAAGAGGTGTTCTAATCCTTTGATTAGCAACCCCTACCACTTGGATATCTTCACCAGAGAGAGGAAGGTTTGGGATGTCTGCTGTTCTCACAGTAGACCGGGTAGCACCAGTGTCCAAAAGAAAAGTAATATCATTACCCTTCACATTTCCTTCAACATATGGACCTGACTGATCTACCTGCAAGGATGCGCCAAGTACGCACTCCTTCTTCCCCTCTCCTAGGCACCGTCATGAGTCAAATTTACAGAAATCATCCTGTAAAAGAAACTGTGATGTCATATAATCATTCTTACCACTTCCTCCTGGGCATCCGATGTCTGTACCATGCTTTGCTCTGCTTACATTACCCTGAACAGGTGGAGGTGGCAACTGACTGAGGATTTACCCCCTGCTGCGAGTCATTCTGCGTCTGTGAATTTAAATTTTGATTTGGGCCATTATTATTTCGAATCTTTTTACACTCGTCCTTCCAATGCCCCAATTTTCCGCATCCATGACAAGGAAATTTCTTTTTAGCCTCTTCTCTACTCATTCGTCCTCTCATTCTTCCACCATTCCCAGAATCACCACTCGTTCCAGAATCCTTTCCTTGATTTTCATTTGGATTATCCAAATTAATTCCCTGTTTCTCTGCCATTTTCACCTGTGCCCACATAACTTTTTCCTGTAACTTCTTGTGTCTATCCTCAATATAGTCTCCACAATATTTTGCATATTTCAGAATTTCATCTATGGGCTTTCCCTGCCAACACAGCATATGCTGTTTAATCATCTGACAAATCTCTGGCTTCAAACCGTAAACAAATCGGTACACAAACTGACTCATGTTCTTGTCTCCAATGTCCTCAAAACCACCGTACTGTTTAAATACCTGTAATAGACGTTCATAATAAGAATGTACTGATTCACTGGCTTCTTGGGTGGTTCGATCTATTTTCACCCAATCTGTTTCTTTTGGTGGTATTTTCCCTTTCAGGTAAGTTATTACCTGCTGATACTTCTTCATTACGTCACTTGACGGGGCACCTGTCTTTGGGTCTCTGGGATACTCATCACTTGGCCAATCCACTGTGATCTTACAATCTGTCCATAAATCGGCAGGTACCACTATGTCAAACAGACCATCCAAATCCTTCAATAATACCTTTGACACTTTCACAAACCTCTCAACCTGCTTGTACCACTCAATTGGCTTTTCCCTCAGCTTTGGAAAATCATTCGTAAATGATAAAATATCCTGTCTACTCTAGGGGACATGCACATATCCTCCTCCTGCGACTTCTCGCATTGGGTACATTTGGTCAGCTTTTCCTGTCTCCTTCATCACGTATTCAGATGCTGTTCTACTGGATCGAGCTTCTTCCTTTTTCTTGGCCCACCTAGTTCTCCATTTTTCAAGGTCTCCCCATTTTTGTAAAACTATCATTAATTCCTTTACCTGTAATTTTCTTCCAGAAGCGTTCATGTTTTCTAAATCCTTTTCTGTAAATTCTGCTCTATAGGGTCTCTGTAATACCTTTGATCTCCCTATTTCTATTCCCATCTGTAGGGCTAGATTGGACAGCTTTTCATGAAATAGTCTTACATTTCTGGTGATACTCCTGCACATGAATAATAATTCTTCATCATCATAAGTATTTAAACGATCTAATCCTACATTTCCTGCTATTATTTCTTCTAATTCAACTTTTAATTTATGAATATCCAGTATTTTTGGAGGTGTGCAATCTTGTCTGATCCTTGTACCCACCTTTCTAAATCTTCAGGTGTTACTATGGTGGCACTTTTTGCCCCTGATGAAGTTATTAAACTCACATCTTTTGAACACTCAGGTATTTCTTTTCTGGGAGTACCCTTTACTGGACCTCTGATAGGCAAGTCCATGAGAGATATTGTGGAATCACAATCACTAAATTGATCCTCAATTATAACTGGAGCTTCAGGTTTTGGAGGATTCACAGGAGTATTCATAGGTATCAGTGGAGGGCAGTTTCCTTGAGTACCATATAATGGAACTACTGGACCAATTGTTACAGGAATGGTCAATGAATCAGGATGTACTTTTATCTGGGTTATTTTCCGTACTAATTCTGCTCTGGTCTTTTCTAGGGCTTCTTTCTCTTTGTCATGAAGTATTCTAGTTGGGGTGAATTCATGCATTACCTGTGGTACTAATGGAGTTTGTGGTGGTGCACTTGGTGGGCATCCAATTGTCCCTTCCTGATATGGTGGGGGGTTTCTTAACATTTCTTCCATTAACTCATCTTCTGAATCCTCATTAAATGTTTTGTCTTTTCTGTACATTTGCCTCCTGATTTCTCTCCTTCTGTGAATAATGGATACAGTCCCTCAGTAAGCATTGCCCTTCTCCATTGTTTCATCTGACCTTCCCTAGACTCACGTAAATATCTGGGGAAAAATCCTGGATAACTCCTATTACTTCTAGATCGGTCACGTTCAAACGCCTCAGTTTCCCACTCTTCTAAAGCTTCGTATTGAGTTAATCTAGGTCTAGGTTCCAAGTCATTCATCCTTAATCTCAAATTTTGAAGAATTTGCCCATTGAACGTGCCATTTTCGGGAACTGCTAGTACTCCATCATTTTTGGTATATTCTATCCAATTCTCTATCCATATACAAGTATGGTAACCTCTCTCCATCATCATGAATGAAGCGGGTGTTTTGGCTGGGGGAATGATAATTCCCTCCCTAGTTTTGATTGGTTTGTCCTTTTTAAAGTAATTCTTAATTTTCTGTAAAAATGACATCTTTCTCTTTTCTCCGTACATTTTGGGTAAGTATTGATGTACAAAATTATATTCTGCAAAGCCTAAATATCTCCTATCCGGACGAGTTTCTGTTAAAGTCGGATCGCGTTTTAACATGCAATCCTTTACCCACTAAGAATTTCGCTTTTATAATTTCGACCAATCAAATGTCTGCTAACTTTTATTTCTGAACCAATCCTTGCGCGGCCTTTTTGGTGACGTTTGTCTGCCGGGTTGGCTCTTTACAAGAGTTTCTCCACGCCCGCTGAGTCAACCAATCCCAGCGCGGCACCTGTGATGTCAGTACTACTCCTGACTACTGACCCCTCCTTTACAAGAGTTTCTCCACGCCCGCTGAGTCAACCAATCCCAGCGCGGCACCTGTGATGTCAGCTCCCTCTCCGGCAACTGACTCTCCCTTTACAAAAATCTTACGCAAAAACTTATTTCTTCTACAATTCTTAATTAAAATTCAGTAACAACATAAAACATTCGCTATCGTGCCAGTTTCTCTAATTCGAAAAAGATAGTTTCTCTCACACACTTAGTAAAACCTTTCCGTTTACTAAAAACATACACTACGAGTAAAACCCTTCCGTTTACTCTTCAAACAAGCTTCCGAAATACCTGTTACTTCTTCAATGTTACCCTTTCTAGGTCATAGAACATCAAATTTTCACCAGCGTACTCCTTCTGCTATTACTTACACGCATAGAGTCCCTAACGAGTACTGATAGCCCTGCTTAACTTTTCAGTACTATTTCTGCCTGACAGATAACCTCACTGCAGTATGGCTTCTACTTGCCACCCGCTTTTCTTTTTACCCCGGGGTATTCTGGACAACATAAAACAAAAATAAGCGGATGTTAGTTCATAAAAATACAAATAAAATTCTCATTACCCAATTAACAAAGAGGAACCATCCTCTGCTTACCAGAATTCTGATCCAGCGCAATATCAGCAAACAGCATTCATACACATAACACTTATTTGGGCCCATACATTCATACTACGCTAATACTTACGCTGGGTGTCAGATGTACTCTTTTATCAAAATCCCTGCTACCAATTACCTTCTGATTGAAGAGTAATGACTTACCAATGAAGACTTTGCTAATTGGGAAGTTTAAAATGAGTGACATTCATTACAATACATAATCCTGAAATAACCACTGAGTCAAGAAGTTTTAAAATGTTTATCTAAAGTTTTAGCAGAGTAAAATACAGGAAAACACGGTACTTGATCAAAATACCCAAGTGAAAGCATAGAATAATTATTGCTAATATATGACGGTGTTTAAGGAAAAGGAGAAGATAGAGACAGCAGCGCAACTAAAGGTTGCATTATATTTACCTAAATGCGAGCACCAAACCCCTTAGCTAAGGAGTTGGAAAGAATAGGACCCAGGAAGGATGAAGAGCAAAGAACTCTTCCAGGATCAGGACAGGACTGGTGACCTCTCTATAACGACACCTGCGCCGTTCCCCTCTCTGGTCCTCAGCTTCTCCTCGATTCTCCCATCTAATGGACTCCGCCGCCCCCTCCTCAGGACCTCTGCAATCGATCAGCTTGGCAGCCTGGAGCTCATCTGTTCTTCGTGAACGCCTGCTCTCCTACAGCATCTCCTTCCTCCAGCTTCAGGACCTCCGACTAAACTAATTAGCTAATTCTATATCTGTTATACCCTTCTACGCCCATGTACCTCCCATTAATGTTGCTAAAATATGGGACCACTACTTCTGATTGGACAGGGACAGGGGGTGGATTCTCGCACCATGTCAAATTTGGCATAAATTGTGAAGCCTATTGTTTTTAGGTTCCCACCCCTTCAAATTAATACATTCACTTTATTTCCCACCCGTCTCACGACAAATATTGTACATTTTACATGAAAAAAAGAATCAGATTTGTCAATAGGAAACATAAAGTACAGCATCTTCGGCCAATGGGTCATGGCCTTGGGAGACGTCCAAGTTGACTTCACTTGGCAGGCATACAGGACACATGCGCAGAACCACCATCTCTCGAGTTTCAAGTCACCAACCCAGGCCCAAGTTTTACGAGCTAATAAAATGCAAGAAGAAAACATTAAAATCACAGAATAAAAGGTTTCACTGTATGCCCACTTTTTCTACTCTATTCCCATTTAATTATAAATTCTATCCCGCATTAGTAGCGTTAAGAAACGACAATTTAGTAATGACATGAGAGCAAGCTGAAGCATGTGAAAACATCAAGCAGCCATTTTAATGCACACTGCGCAGAAGCAGAAATTTCCCACCAAGCAAAGAACGACGTCACACCATGTGATCAGGTTGCGACATGCGCAGTGAATTTTCCCGCGCTTTAGCGGCTATTTTGGATTACAGACAAGCGTTATTCATTAGTAAAACACATAAGCAAGCTTCTGTCCCTCTTGTGTTTGTGAATGCAAAGGTTAGTATTTACAATACAAATTTTAATAAATTAATAATGTGAGGAAGATTGAATCCAAGCAAGTTTCATTTATGAAACCTTGCTCCATCAGTAGTATACATTTAGTCATATGCATTGTTCCCAGGCCACATAGGGCACATCAGCAACCCATTCAATCCTGTATGAGTTCATTACATCTCCACGAGAGCTTTTCTGTGCCACACAGACTTACACTTGACTGGCCCTCAGTGAAATTAAACCAGCATTGGCAAAGCAAATATGTCTCTCCTATGCCAGTTCTTTTGACTGTCAGTTTTTAAATTTTTATTTTTATTTTTTATTTATCCGAGTTATACACCAGCGCAGCGGCTCTGTAGCATGGTTGAAAGTAAATTAAAAAGAGCTATGATGTGGTCAATGCTGGTCGCATCACAGTGCATTTATTTATTTTCCTTTCAACCATGCTCCATACCAGCCCTCCACAGTACAACAGGCCTAAAAACATTGACAAAGACAACAAACAGATCTACCATAGGTGATACCTATTGGCTTTGGCAGTGCGTGTTTATTTTTTTTTGCCTGCAGCTCTACCTCTTTCAGGGCTCGTTGCTCACTCACCACACCTCCAGGCAATGCTCGGCTGTGCCATGAAGTCGTTCAGGCACTTTCTTTCTGTGGGTTTTAGAGGATGCTTCGGGATAATCCAGGGTCCTGGGGAGCTCATTGCTAGCTCGTCCTGTTACCAGGTATTGAAGGCAAAAATACGGGGAGCTGCAACACTGTTTTATTACATAGTTTTAACATTTTTCGAATTAGTCTGTACAGGCTTTCCTTTTCGAAGGTAATTGAGAAAAAACAAAACTGACAAACTAGACATGTAATGTTAATATAAAGCCTTTTAAGAAGATTAATTTTGTGGTTTGAAAGTCTTACACTGTTAAAGAGCAGAGTTAGTGCGGATGTGAGGTTCTTCATACTCCCTTCCAGAAATAAAATACCGCCCCCCGTGTGGAGAGCAGCAGTGGAAATATCTCCAAACTCTTAGGTGAGCTGCTCTGTGGAGGATATGTAGCATGCCAAAACCCTCATGTCGTAGCAGCTGGTTTAACAAGCATTGACAAAGCCAATATGTCTTGCCTATGCAAGATCTATTGGCTTTGCCAATGTTTTTAGCCGTGTTGCAAATGACTGAATGAATGGTTATTGGGGTTAGTTTAGTGACTCAAGCAACTATTCCATGCATTCACTAGAATTTCCTTGGGGTAGATGAAATAAATAGCAGTTGGGTGTTAACATTAGTGGGGTGGGGGAGTGGTTGAGGTATGTGAGTTGATGCAGATGTTTATTGGGATTCTTCATGCTGATGTTTGGTGGGATTAATAAAATATAGATGAATGCAGATATTCTGAACCCTTTCCATGTTACAAGCAATAGGCAGTTCTCGGGCACAGCCTCCTTGTCCTAGCCTCATAGCAGCCCTGGGCCCTTTGTGCAGCAAACCACTCACTGGTGTTGTTTGAAGACCTAAACCTTTCCAGCAAATATAAAACAAGCATTGGCATAGCCAATAGGTCTCGCCTTTGGGACCTTATAAGTGTTTAGCCATGCAACAGTTGATGTTGTTGCACCAAGGATATTGTGCTGCATAACTAAAAAACTTGTAAGGTCCCAAAAGCGAGACCTATTGGCTATGCCAATGCTTGTTTCCCCTTGTCCTGGCAGCAAGAAAGCTACATAGACCAAGTCCTTGCTGTTTATTTTGTCAAGGCCTGGAAGGGATGAGTAGATTTTGAGTATGTTTGACCTATTTAAAATTTCCAAGGTGTCTCCGGAGCTGCATGTAGAGCAAAAGTTTAGAGTGGCCAGCGGAGTGGACAGTGTAGAGGTCTCAGTTTTTATGTGCGTTGCCCTTGAGCTGTGCTGGAGACAGAGGTATTAGCGACATAAGGCTAATTTGGCTTTTGCACGTGTATGAAATGCACCTCTATGGGCCCACTTTTGTAGAACTGGTGTGTACTGATAGCACAGGATTGTTTGTGTTGGAAAGTTGGCTGGGTTGATCCCTTTTGTTGGAAAGCACACGAGTGTTTACGTTTTGCCAATTTTGATTTTGGCCTTCATTTTGGGTCTCCTCAAGGCATGGTGGCATACTGTAGATTATTTCCCGGGGTTCCTGTTGAGTCGTTAAATTACTTTCCAGGACCGTAGCCTAAAGCTGTTAGAGACTGTATAGCTACCCCACTTTCTGTTTTCTGACTTCCCACTCGGGGGCTGCGCTTTCAAGTGGGCCGATGCGTGGAGGCTGTAGGGCTGGCTGAGCGCTGTTTTACTTACCTGTGCTTTTCAGCAGTTTAGATACTTTTCTTAAGGTGTCGTGGTGGGAACTCTTCCCTCTGTTTTAGGGCTATTGATTTGTTAGGTTCTTGCAGATTCAGATCTAAATTAATGACACCCTGCGTGCTTACGAGTTCCTGTGATCCGATGCTCAGGGGCCTTTGTTTTGGAGAGTTTTAAACTTGGTTAACCACCCTATAGTCTCTGTGCGCTGTGTTGTGAAAGTGTCTGCGTTTGCTCTGGTGAGCAGGAGTCAGTTTTAATATTTTGAGCATGTCCGAAGACTGGGTAAATTTGCGGGCCTTCCAGGCTCTCTGATTTCCTGATATCGAAAAACCTGGATGATATTTCTTTAAGTTTTCTCAGTCTTGTTTTCTTTTCTTTGAGAGCACCGGTTGAAAGTGATTCTCCAGAGTTGCATTCTCACGGGGGATTGTTTCCTTTGAATTTGAGGTTGGGTTATTTTGAGGTGAATTCTCTATTAGTCCTGCGTGGTCTTTTTTCCCTTTCTCTCTTGCACGTGCTTGCAATGGCTCCTGGGACAAAGGGGCGCCAACTCTAGTCGAATAGATGGTTGTAATGTGTCCTTGACATCATGGTTCTTCCCTTTTGAGAGAGCCCAGCATTTAGTATAGGTTCTTGTTTTCACTGAGAAGAAACTCCTTTTTTTATTTCTACTATCATATCTTTCATCACGTTGGGCAGTTCAGATAGCTTTTCTACTACTGTGCTGCAGCTGCCGTACTGTGCTCCCTCTCTCCTGCGGAATTTTGAGCTCTTGTTATCAGGGAGTACAATCTTTCTAGTTTAGTGTCAATTGACATTGTATATGATGCCTGTGTTTGTGCAATCTTTCTAGTTTAGTGTCAATTGACATTGTATATGATGCTAGTGTTTGTAGAACTGATATCTGTAAATCCAGTTTGTCAGTATTCTTAGTGGGTGCTGTTATTGTGGTCAGAGTTCTGTAAAAACTGCTCCAGTCTAATTCATTAACGTTAATTTTCTCATTTTGACTCTGCCACTCAGACTCGCTTTGTCTGTCAGAGGCCAGACTTTTACATATAGGCCTCAGGAGTTCTGGCATGGTTTGGTACCTTGACTGGACTGACTGGATTACTTTTGATCTGCAGCTTGGCCCCTCTTCTGCCCAGTGGCGGCTCCTCCGCTAACGCTGAGGAGTGTCACCCCACTGCTGCAAAGCAGTGATAGAAAGAACAAATGAAAAAAGTTACTTACCTGTAACTGCAGTTATCCAGTATTAATATCTTTCATAGATTGTATATAACAGTAGGAGAGGAAGGGAAAGTAAAGGACACTCCTACTCCCCTCAAACTAAGTCAGATAAACAACAAAGGAGTGTGACACTAAAGAGAAGAGCACTCATGTATCCTTCTTCACTGTAGCGTTTAGCTAATAGAAAACACCTCTTTAGGTTTTTCAGAAAGCCCTCACTCACCAACCTGGTTAGTGACATGCTTCATCATCGGGCCCCACCAGGAGTGGCCGAATGCCACCCTAGTGTGCTACAACGCCAGTGTTACTGCGGAGCTGGTTAAGTGATTGGTGAAAAGTGAAATAAGTGAATATTAAAAAAGTCCAAATTGTGTCAAAAAAATCTTTTATTTATTTTGCCAATTAGACTTAGTTAAAAGCAAGTGTAGGATAAAGGACCAGATTAAAAGTCCAAGTTTATCCACAGGTGTAGGTCAACATGTTTCTGCCTTTGAGTGACAAATCGTCAGGCATTCGTCAGGACCAGTATTTGTAATGAATGAACCCGGCGGTATGGGCGCACTAAGGCCCACCCTAACCAAGGGTTACTAGTGTAAAAAAATTATTCTAAACACTAGAGAGATTCCCTCAATTTAGAGAGGAACCGAGTTTATTCTATGAAGATAAAAAAATGACAAACATACACATAGGAGACAAAGAACAACATCAAATTATTTCGATATGCCCTAGATGAATGTCATAGCAAGAATAACATGATTGAGTGCTCGTCGAGGTGCCGAGGTAACCATAACATGGACACGAGTGTCAGAATTAGTGATCTCGTGCGCCTACTCAATTAGCATGATTACCGTGAAGCGACAAAAGATCAAAGTCCCTCGTCGCGCTAAATGGCGTGAATTATAAAAGCAAATGGTGGGCAAAGGAGTGTTCAAATGCCCTGTTAAATTACTGACTAATATGTGTACTATACCTAGCAGGTCCGATGAACAAAATAGTGCTCATAGGGCAAAGAAAGTGACACTAATAGTTAATAATTAAAGATTCTTACAAAAAGTGCTGACTCTCAGTGCACCATAGGTCTCGGGAGGTGGGTGATGGCGCTTTGGCACACCCTAAAAGACAAACCTTAAATAAGGAAAAGCGCAATGTAAGCCACCACACACAGGAGCGTACTTAACTTCTGTAGGGTATTACTCACGCCCTATCCGCCAGGCACCCGTTTGGAACCTGAGTGAAGCCTCTCTAACCGGACCCCGAAGAACATCCGTGGTCCAAGTGAACGCTGTTAATAAAGCCCCGGGGAGGGGGGGCGGAACCCATCATAGAACAAACGGGAAACGCGGGGTGGGCGTGGTTACTGCGGTAAGCCTAACCAAACCCCTTGGCATCAAAGTTAGGTTGCAAGATAACAACGGAGCCAATCAGCACGAGCAATAACAATGAAAGTAGAGCCAATCAGGGGGGGATATTTGAAAGGTTGTTCCACAAATCTCCAATCAGAAGGAGGAAAGCATTTCCAAGTTACTAGAGGCTGACGCGAGCGTTGTCAAGGCAACGTTCGTGAGATCCCAAACGATTATGCATATAAATGTAAATACAGGCAAACCTCATGTGAATGACTAGCAAAATTAATACTCAGCAAGGAGCATCAGCAACAAATTAGTTACGCCAATGCCCCGCTCGGAATGGACTAAATAACAAACAAAACACTGGAAATAATGGAGATAGTGGAGGGCTTATTCCACAGCTCAACAAACAGAAGGAGCATAAACCTCCCGGTAGCTAGGCTGACACATGCGTTGTCAAGGAGAGGTGCGCAAGATCGCAAAAGGAATAACTGTAAATATAAACAAAAAATAAACAGAGAAAACGACCACCTATAAGTCGATTGGGTTGTTCTTCCATGTTATAAGAACATCTGCAATACGTAATAAGGCCGATAAGCCATTCTGAATGAACTCAAAAATGAAAACACAACTTAGAGGAAATGACAAAACTGAAAAGTTTTTACAAAAATACAAGGGCCCAATGTTATGTATTAGAAAGGCACAATGAGCCACTCGAAATAAACTCAATAGCAGAAAACAGACTTAGAGAGTTTATGCAGACGAGAGAATGAGAGCCCAGAGTTGGGTGCTTAAAGAACGGTCACAGCCAATTCATAAGCAGAGAAAAAACAGTGATAAATTCACTGTAATAAACAGAGATTGAAAGGAAATCATAATGATAAAGGGGAAAGGGACTGTTTAAATAAAGGGTGAGAATTGTCACAGTTCAGCGTGGAAAAAGGTCAAGAAAAACACCCATAAGGCCATGATAGGACTCGTGACCTAATCCAGGTTCAGACATGGTTAAGAGAATTAGTTCTGCATAACCGTTGCCCATGGAATTTGATCATTCAAGCCAATGGTATTAGTCCCAAGACGATAAACCCATCTTTGTTCTTTTTCAAACAGTGCTTTCTGGGTGTTTCTTGTACTGTTGACCTGTTCTATCACAGTCCACCTCATATCATTAGTTGTGTGATTATGTTGCAGAAAATGCTCACTCAGTTTGGTAGTCTCTCGGCCACACCTAATATTACTGCGATGTTCGCATATGCGTAATTTGATTTTACGCGTGGTCATTCCCACATATTGCAACCCACACGGGCAAGTTATTAAATATACCACATTTGTGGAGTTGCAATTTGTGTGTGCTCTTTGTGTCCACACCTTATTCGATTCAAGGTCTAAAGTTTTAGAATGTCGTGTGAGGTGACAAACACTACAATTGGAGCACGGGTAATGACCTGTTACTCTGGGTAGACCCCACGCCTCTGTCACAGAAGGAAAATTTCTCATTGTAGTTTCTCTTGGGCGTGTATTGACCAATGCGTCCCTAATGCTGCGGCCTCTTTTAAATGAAAACAATGGTTTCTCCCAGTTTCTGTTGTTACTGTTTATAATACGCCAATGTTTGTTTATGGTTTTTTTGACAGCATTAGATGCTGAACTATAAGTGGTGACACATGTCAAGGGTATTACACTGGGCTCTTTCGGAAATTCTTCAAGAAGAACTTCCCTAGGTTGATGTCTTGCTCTTTTGTAACCCTTCGTAAGTATCAGATCAGGGTAACCACGCTTCTTCAGTTTAGTAGTGAGGTCAGTAGCCTGTTGTCGGAAATCATACAATTGGCTACAGTTTCTCCTTAGATGCAGAAATTGTCCGTACGGGAGATTCTCCCGCAAAGCCCTTGGATGAAAGCTAGTAAATAACTTCATGTCTGCCAATTGTATGGGATGGATCTCACGAACGTTGCCTTGACAACGCTTGCGTCAGCCTCTAGTAACTTGGAAATGCTTTCCTCCTTCTGATTGGAGATTTGTGGAACAACCTTTCAAATATCCCCCCCTGATTGGCTTACTTTCATTGTTATTGCTCGTGCTGATTGGCTCCGTTGTTATCTTGCAACCTAACTTTGATGCCAAGGGGTTTGGTTAGGCTTACCGCAGTAACCACGCCCACCCCGCGTTTCCCGTTGGTTCTATGATGGGTTCCGCCCCCCCCTCCCCGGGGCTTTATTAACAGCGTTCACTTGGACCACGGATGTTCTTCGGGGTCCGGTTAGAGAGGGTTCACTCAGGTTCCAAATGGGTGCCTGGCGGATAGGGCGTGAGTAATACCCTACAGAAGTTAAGTACGCTCCTGTGTGTGGTGGCTTACATTGCGCTTTTCCTTATTTAAGGTTTGTCTTTTAGGGTGTGCCAAAGCGCCATCACCCACCTCCCGAGACCTATGGTGCACTGAGAGTCAGCACTTTTTGTAAGAATCTTTAATTATTAACTATTAGTGTCACTTTCTTTGCCCTATGAGCACTATTTTGTTCATCGGACCTGCTAGGTATAGTACACATATTAGTCAGTAATTTAACAGGGCATTTGAACACTCCTTTGCCCACCATTTGCTTTTATAATTCACGCCATTTAGCGCGACGAGGGACTTTGATCTTTTGTCGCTTCACGGTAATCATGCTAATTGAGTAGGCGCACGAGATCACTAATTCTGACACTCGTGTCCATGTTATGGTTACCTCAGCACCTCGACGAGCACTCAATCATATTATTCTTGCTATGACATTCATCTAGGGCATATCGAAATAATTTGATGTTGTTCTTTGTCTCCTATGTGTATGTTTGTCATTTTTTTATCTTCATAGAATAAACTCGGTTCCTCTCTAAATTGAGGGAATCTCTCTAGTGTTTAGAATAATTTTTTTACACTAGTAACCCTTGGTTAGGGTGGGCCTTAGTGCGCCCATACCGCCGGGTTCATTCATTACAAATACTGGTCCTGACGAATGCCTGACGATTTGTCACTCAAAGGCAGAAACATGTTGACCTACACCTGTGGATAAACTTGGACTTTTAATCTGGTCCTTTATCCTACACTTCCTTTTAACTAAGTCTAATTGGCAAAATAAATAAAAGATTTTTTTGACACAATTTGGACTTTTTTAATATTCACTTATTTCACTTTTCACCAATCACTTAACCAGCTCCGCAGTAACACTGGCGTTGTAGCACACTAGGGTGGCATTCGGCCACTCCTGGTGGGGCCCGATGATGAAGCATGTCACCAACCAGGTTGGTGAGTGAGGGCTTTCTGAAAAACCTAAAGAGGTGTTTTCTATTAGCTAAACGCTACAGTGAAGAAGGATACATGAGTGCTCTTCTCTTTAGTGTCACACTCCTTTGTTGTTTATCTGACTTAGTTTGAGGGGAGTAGGAGTGTCCTTTACTTTCCCTTCCTCTCCTATTGTTATATACAATCTATGAAAGATATTAATACTGGATAACTGCAGTTACAGGTAAGTAACTTTTTTCATTTGTTCTTTCTATCACTGCTTTGCAGCAGTGGGGTGACACTCCTCAGCGTTAGCGGAGGAGCCGCCACTGGGCAGAAGAGGGGCCAAGCTGCAGATCAAAAGTAATCCAGTCAGTCCAGTCAAGGTACCAAACCATGCCAGAACTCCTGAGGCCTATATGTAAAAGTCTGGCCTCTGACAGACAAAGCGAGTCTGAGTGGCAGAGTCAAAATGAGAAAATTAACGTTAATGAATTAGACTGGAGCAGTTTTTACAGAACTCTGACCACAATTACAGCACCCACTAAGAATACTGACAAACTGGATTTACAGATATCAGTTCTACAAACACTAGCATCATATACAATGTCAATTGACACTAAACTAGAAAGATTGTACAAACACAGGCAGAAGATTAGAAAAACCTATGAAAATTTCCCTACCACCTCTCAAATAAAACCAGAGCAAGATCATAGGGAAGAGGAGCTAGAAGCAGAAGTATCCAGCACCCTTAAATGTTTTGAACTGATTACATTAGAGGAGGTCCTCCACTCTTTGGCTTCTGTTAAATCGGGGTCACCAGAGGACCTCTGTCGGCCTAAGACAATGGCTTTGCTGGCCCCCTGTTGTGCACCTGAGATTCTACGAATTTACAACTGCTCGAAACAATCGGGATGTTTCCCCAGGGCCTGGAAGGAAGCATTTGTACGGCCAATATTGAAGAAACCGGCGGCAGATCCGCAGACCCTTAGTAACTATCGCCCTATCTCTCTGCTTCCCCTGTTGGGTAAGCAATTGGAAAGTCAAATAAATAAGCAGTTAGGATGCTACTTAGAATCTAATAATATTCTGGACCCCTCACAATCAGGGTTTCGATCAGGTTTCAGTACGGAGACTGCTCTTCTGGCCGTGACCGATTCCCTAAGAATGGAAGTGGATTCTGGAGGATCAATAGTTCTGATCCTATTAGACTTGTCTGCGGCGTTTGATACCATCTCGCATTCAAAGCTCGTGGATCGACTCCTGGCCTGTGGAATCCAGGGTACAGCCTTAAAATGGCTGCAACAGTTTTTATCCGACAGATACCAAACCATCATTCTGGGCCCTTATCGATCAGAAAAAATGCATTTGGATAAGGGGGTCCCTCAGGGGTCTTGTTTGAGTCCTACGCTGTTCAACGTTTATATGGCCCCACTGGCAAAAATAGTTGAACAGTTTGGATTTGAGATAATATCATATGCTGATGATACTCAGCTTATGTTTAAAATTGGCCCTAACCCTGAGACGGAGAAAACTCGCTTTGCTACAGGAATGCTTGCAATATCTAGCTGGATGACGGATAATTGCCTCCAACTAAACCCGGTAAGACTGAGATTATGTTAATGGGGAAAGCCTCATCCATTTGGGCGGATGACTGGTGGCCCACCAAATTGGGAGAGGTCCCCGTTCCCAGAATAACTGTGAAAAATCTTGGGATAAAACTGGATCAATCACTAACAATGAAGGATCATATAAATGCCACCGTTAGTTCCTGTTATTATGCCCTGCGCCTTCTGCGTAGGATCTTTCCTTACCTACCTATGAATTCTCGAAAAACTCTTGTTCAAGCTATGGTGATTGGCAAAATGGATTATGGAAATGCCCTACTGGCAGAGGCGGATGAGTCCTCGCTAGCAAAATTGCAAGTGATTCAGAACACGGCTGCAAGGCTAATTTTGAATCGCCCCTCGGGCTCTTCGTCTGAGCCGCTGCTGAGAGAACTACATTGGTTACCAGTAAAGAAGCGATCCGTTTTTAAAATATGCTGCCTCACGTATAATGCTCTTGGAGGCAAAGGGCCTAGGTACTTGCAGAGGAAACTATTAAAATATGTTCCCAGCCGAACTCTTAGATCTAGTTCACTCGGCCTCCTACAGGTGCCCCGAATACGCCTTAAGCGTACGGGGGGGGAAAGCTTTCTCCTACCTTGCTCCTAAATACTGGAACAAGTTACCCCAGGCTCTTCGTGAGTCCCCTTTCTATGGCTCCTTCAGAAAAAAACTTAAAGCCTTTTTGTTTTAGGACTCTAGGCAATCCCTCATGGTATGTCTCAACACAAGCGCCGAGATGCCCCCGGGTGAGTTGTGCGCTATAAAAGTGGTGTTAACATAACATAACATAACATCATATACAATGTCAATTGACACTAAACTAGAAAGATTGTACTCCCTGATAACAAGAGCTCAAAATTCCGCAGGAGAGGGAGCACAGTACGGCAGCTGCAGCACAGTAGTAGAAAAGCTATCTGAACTGCCCAACGTGATGAAAGATATGATAGTAGAAATAAAAAAAGGAGTTTCTTCTCAGTGAAAACAAGAACCTATACTAAATGCTGGGCTCTCTCAAAAAGGGAAGAACCATGATGTCAAGGACACATTACAACCATCTATTCGACTAGAGTTGGCGCCCCTTTGTCCCAGGAGCCATTGCAAGCACGTGCAAGAGAGAAAGGGAAAAAAGACCACGCAGGACTAATAGAGAATTCACCTCAAAATAACCCAACCTCAAATTCAAAGGAAACAATCCCCCGTGAGAATGCAACTCTGGAGAATCACTTTCAACCGGTGCTCTCAAAAAAAAGAAAAAAAGACTGAGAAAACTTAAAGAAATATCATCCAGGTTTTTCGATATCAGGAAATCAGAGAGCCTGGAAGGCCCGCAAATTTACCCAGTCTTCGGACATGCTCAAAATATTAAAACTGACTCCTGCTCACCAGAGCAAACGCAGACACTTTCACAACACAGCGCACAGAGACTATAGGGTGGTTAACCAAGTTTAAAACTCTCCAAAACAAAGGCCCCCGAGCATCGGATCACAGGAACTCGTAAACACGCTACGATAATATAAATAAAGCAGTAACTAATAAGTCTCATAGGCTATCATGGAGACAACCATGCATTTAATAGCCTATCTACCTCCTTTTCTAAAAAAGGACCAAACTTAAACACAACCAATCAGCAACCAGCACCCTCCAGAACCTTCCCAAGAGAGGCTGAGACCCTCAGATTTTCCAGCACAAGAGAAAACAGTAATACTGTAGTGCCAGAGCAGCCTCTCCGGGGAGGAGGGTGGGTTGCATGTGAATCTATGAAAGATACCAATACTGGATAACTGCAGTTACAGATAAGTAACGTATTTCTTATCCAGTATTGGGGTATCTTTCATAGATTCACATGCTTGAATCAGAATAGTAAGCAGTTACATACATTTATTAAGCACTTTAGTGGATGGTGGGTAGTGCCAATAATACTTCCAGATGTATTCACAAAAGGTATGCTTTTTGAAAGTGTTGGTGTAGAGTAAACACAAATAGAAGGCATTGGCATGTGCAATAAATATCTCTATTGTCTTCAACACACAAGTATATCCATTTCAAATTTACAGAACACACATTTAAAAAAAATAATTCTATAGATATTGACAATAGAACAGAAATCCTCTACTTAAAGAGGCTCACCTTATTGAAATAAGTTGCGTAGTACCACCTATCCCGCTGTGTTGACTCCAGGCAATAATGATGCGTGAATGTATGCGTTGTTTTCCACGTTGCAGCTCTGCATATTTTTTCCAGTGGCACACCAGCAAGCATGGCAATTGAAGTAGACTGCCCGAGTGGAGTGTGCTTTCACTGTCCTTGACAATGGTTTGCCAGCCTTATCGTGGCAAAATTGAATTGTGGTTGCTATCCATCTTGCAATTGTAGTTTTAGAAACTGCAGTGTCATGACGGCCTTGCCCATAGGCTACAAATAGTTGATCAGTTTTGCGTATAGACTTAGTCCTTTGCAGGTAGAATTTAAGACATCTTTTGATGTCTAGAGTGTGTAGAGCTCGTTCCGCAGGAGTAGAAGGATCCGGGAAAAAAATCCTTAGAATGACCGGTTCGTTCAGGTGGAACTGAGAGGGAACCTTAGGAATGAATTTTGCATTCGTCCTGAGAATAACCATCTCGTCCGTAAAGCGAAGGAAGGGATGTTTTATGGTGAAGACTTGTATCTCGCTAACCCTTCTAGTTGACGTGAGAGCTAACAAGAGAGCTACTTTCCACGTTAGGTATTTGATGTCGACTTTATGGATGGGTTCAAAGGGTTGCTTCATCAATTGTGATAGGACTACATTTGAGTGCCACTCAGGGGGCGGAACTCGGACCGGTGGGAAAGTACGAAACAATCCTTTCATGAATTGCTGTACAATTCTTGTAGAGCATAGAGATGGGTGCTTCGGTGAGCACCTATATCTAGAGATAGCTGCAAGGTGAACCTTAACTGAAGAATGTGCCAGCCCTGATTTTGCCAAGGATAGTAAGTATGGTAATATTTGTTCTGGAGCAGAGAGGTACGGATGCACCTTAATACGCCGACACCATAGACAAAATCGCTTCCATTTCAGTCTGTACGTCTTGCTAATGCTATCGGCACGAGACCTGGTGATAATGTCTTTGCACTCTTGCTCAATGATCAGATCCTTAAATTCGAAGAATTCAGGAGCCACGCATGTAACTGAAGAGACGCTGGCTCCGGATGACATATCTGGCCCTGGTTCCTGGTCAACAGAGTTGGTGTTGGTAACAGACGGATGGGTTGGGCTTCCAAGAAGAGGAGAAGCTCCGTGTATGTCTGGGCCTTCTGGGGGCTATTAGAAGAAGGCGGCAGTGTTCCATCTTCAGTTTCGTAAAGACCCTGGGTATCAGTGGAATGGCGGGAAAAGCGTAAGCATATATCCCTGACCAACGCATTGAAAGGGCATTCCCTCGAGAGTTTGGGAGAGGGAATCTGCTTGCAAAGAATCGGCATTTGGAATTGATTTGAGTCGCAAACAGATCCACACTGAAAAGATCCTGTCCAGCTGTTCTTGTTCGAGCTCCCACTCGTGGCACCTGTCTTTTGTTCTGCTCAGAGTGTCTGCCAGGGTATTCGGAAGTCCTGGAACATGTTCCTCTGTCAAGGATATCCGTGAAATGTTAGCCAGCTCCATAGCTGCTAGGCGTCCTACGAGAGAGATAGCGATTTGGTTCCTCCTTGTTTGTTGATATAAAATATGCTTGTGGTGTTGTCCGTACAGCTCAACACCGATGAACCTTTTATTCGAGGGAGGAAAGCCTGCAGGGAGAGAAAATTGGCTTTCAACTCCAGCCTGTTTATGTGCATCTGACGCTGGGCCAAGGACCATCTTCCCTGAGTCTGAAGGTCTTGAAGATGACCTCCCCAACCTTCCATGGAGGCATCTGTGGTGACTATGAATTTCGGGATCACCGGCAGAAAAGAGAGACCCTGAGACAGATGGGACTTCAGTGTCCACCATCCGAATGTCTCCTTCATGCTTGGGGTGATAGTTATCACGTCGAAGGATCCCGTAGTTTGGATCCATTGACATTGGAGTTCTTCTTGCAGAGGTCTCATATGCAGACGAGCTAGCGGCACTAGGTCGATTGTGGAGGAGAGCATGCCCAGTAGAGATTTGTATGTTCTCACAGAAGTGTACTTTCTTTTGGAAAGCCTGAGAGCCAGAGCTTGCAATCGGTCTTGCCTTTCCTGTGAGAGGGAAGCTTTGTTCTGAATGGTGTCCAAGTCGGCCCCTAAAAATGTCATTGTCTGGCTTGGAGAGACCGATTATTTTCGTTGGTTTATTGAAAGGCCTAATTTGTGAAACAGGTCCACACAATACTCTGTAGCAGCCTTTGCTAGACGAGCCAATGGAGCTTCCAGGAGCCAATCGTCTAAGTATGGAAATACTTGACGACCTTGGTTCCGCAAGGCGGCTGCCACTGGGGCCAGAAACTTCGTAAAAATCCTTGGAGCCGATTTGAGGCCGAAAGGAACGACTCGAAACTGATACTGGGTACCAGCCACTGTGAATCGGAGGAATTGTCTGTGTTTGGGGTGAATAGGAACATGAAAATAAGCATCCTCCAGATCCAATTGAGGTCATGAAATCTCCGCTGTTGAGGCGCCGATGGATGTCGGAGAGCGTGACCATTCTGAAGGTTTGATTTTTGAGGAATTTGTTTAGTCTTCTGTAGTCTAAGATAGGTCTCCACTCTCCTGATTTTTTGCGAATAAGGAAGAAACGGGAAAAGAAACCTTTCCTTCTCTGAAGTACAGGAATCCTTTCTATTGCTCCTTTTTCTAACATAATCTTCGCTTCCTGTTTGAGTAAGTGAAGACGAGGGGGGTGCGAGTGTTTGGTGGGCGCTTGGTCAATTTTAGAGTGTGGCCATAAGATATGAGGTCCAATACCCACTTGTCTGTTGCAATATTGCGCCACTGATGGATATGGTTGGAAATGTTCGCACCTGTTGAGGGGGAGTGAAACGTAGCTGGTACCCTGTTGAAATCACTGTTTGCGACCTGAGACACGTGCTTGCGATGCCGGTTTTCTGCGAGAGCCCTGCCTGGAGAAACCAGCTGTTGTTGGCTGTTGATAGGATTGTTGTTGTTGGTATCCCGGGTGATATTGTGGCTGGAAGGATTAGTAATTCTGGGTGTGCTGGAAACTTCTCCTATAGCCCGAGAAGCCACAACCTCGAGCTCCCCGAAAGGGCACTCTACGGTATTGTAGGGTACCTAATGCTTTAGCAGTGTCTGTATCTGTTTTTATTGCCAGAAGAGCTTCGTCTATGTGCTTTCCGATTAGACTATCTCCATCATAAGCCATGACAAGTATTTTTGACTGCACTTCAGGGCGAAAGGACGTTGCTCTAAGCCATCCTTGGCGTCCTAAAACAGCTGCACCAGCCAGTTGGCGAAAGCTTGTAGTGGCTGTATCCATAGCACAGTCTATAATTTCGGCCGCTGTGCGCTCACCTTCCGCCAGGACCTTATTAAATTCCTCTTTGTTTCCCTCTGGAATAAACTCACTCATGGCTCCTACATCGGACCACATTTGGCGATCATAGCGGCCCAGAATGGCTAACGCATTAGATGCTCTGATAGTAATTGCGGACACTGAAGAGAATCTTTTCCCAATGGAGTCCTAGCGGCGACCCTCCTTATCTGGTGGAGTCGATATGAGAGTGGATGGATTTTTTGATCTCCTTTGGGCCGCTTGGGAAAACACAGTCTGGTTTGGGATGACCTGTAAGACATGCAGGGGAATCCTCGGGTGCCCTGTATTTTTTGTCAAGTCTTGGCAGTACCGGCACTACAGAAGTTGGTGTCTTCATCACCTTAATTCCTCCTGCCAGATATAATCAATAATGGGTATTGATCTTATTGATGTTCTTGATTGTTCTTTAAAATCATAAAGAAAGCAATCCGATTGCTTGACAATAGTAGGCAGATGAAATCTGGCCGTAGCCCTGTCCATCAGGTTATGAAAACTTCCAATATCCTCTGGAGGCGAGTCCGAAGGACGAGGAGGAGGAGGAGGGGACGGCGTCGGTACCACATAATCATCCCATTCATCCGCTGGTGGAAGCGGATCATTAATTTCTCCCTCTTCAGGCTCTTCCTCAGAAGTGATTGTGTCCTCTCTAGGCGGCATAGGGATTATAGGACGTGGTGTAATCCTAGGCGTAGTGGGAGGAGTTAGTGGTGGCGACATTGGTGCTACAGGTGGAGGTGGTGGCACCGTAACTTGCTCCTCTTGGGGTGGAAATCTCTCCTCGTAGTCCGCTAGCATGAAATGAAATATGAAATACCAGCATTAGTAAAGCTCACAGCTACCTCCGTAGAGGTGCTCGGGAAGATTAAGCGAGCTATTGCCCAGAGTCACATGGTGCTGGGCTAACCTGCTGCCGGCACTGGAGATCGAACCATGAACCCCGTGGTCCGGAGTCAGCCACCCTGGCCGCTGCGCCACACCTCTTCCACTGGCCTGTAGCATGGCCTGTAGGTCCTGAATTAGAGATGAAGGCAGTTGAGCAGGTTCCTGCCTCGGCTGTTCATAATATCTGAAATGATGGTACTGTGTTGGAGGAACTGGAAAATGCTGGTAGTATTGTTCCTCGTCAAAATAGTCATTCTCCTCCTGACACTTGACATTTAGTTCTGAGGGACTATGAGCAGTCTCAAATGGACCATCATCATCAGTTTCCTCTACGTCCAACAGGTGACTAGGAAAGCAAAGGTGAAATCTATGGTGTCTGAAAGTCAGGCTGCAGTGACGGTCTGGGCTTTGTAAATGGAAGCGGAGTAGAAGGGCCCGTCGATGAAACTGTCGTCACCGGCAAAATCGTCGACGATGCCGTAGACGGTGGAATCGCCGTCGACGGTGGTGTCGTCGACGGTGGATGTGTCGTTGACGATGGAGTCGTCGTCGACAGTGGATGTCTCGTCGACGATGGAATTGTCGTCGACGGTGGATGTCTCGTCGACGATGGAATTGTCGTCGACGATGGAGTCGTCGTCGATGGTGGAGCCTTCGTCGACGATGGAACTCTCGTCGACGGTGTAGTCTTAGTCGACGGAGGAGTTTTCGTCTATGGTATCGTCGATGAAAAAGGTAATGCTGACAGTATTGGGCTTCTTATACTCGCCGTCGAAGTCGTCGGCGCCGACAATGGTCTCGACGACGAGAGGGTGATCGTTGTCGACGTTGTTGAAGTGATAGGCGTCGACGGTGAGACTGACGCCGATGAGGATTTGTGGCCAGATTTGCGTCTGGAATGTCCTGAGGACTCAGGTCTTTCTTTAGAAGTCCCAGAAGAGTGAGGTAAACTTATCTCTGAGGAGACCTTAGGCTGTTTCTCCTTCTTTTGAGATTCTCTGGTCAAATGAGAGGTTTTTGGGTGTTTCCTGCCCTCCTCAAGCTGACCCTCAGGCGACCTGGGCCTCTTATGTGATTTAGAGGAATTGTCGCTCTCTTCACCCGATGACTCCCCTTTCTTCTTCTTTAGCCACAGTAAATGTCTGCCCTCTCTGTCTCAGAGTTTTATTTGAAAAGGTGCAGCAGATTTTACATTGTTTTGCCTCATGATGGGGATAGAGGCAATATATGCAATCCTTGTGGGTGTCATCAATATGCACCCTCTTCTTTCCACAGGACTTACAAGGTCTAAATAGTCCCTTCTTATCAGACATTGTATATAAAGTAAGAAGTATGACTTATCTGAGAAAAATTGTAGAAGAACTGAGCAAAGCTCAGGGAGACTCCCCTCACACACGACGTGCGGTGAAAATCTGAGGGTCTCAGCCTCTCTTGGGAAGGTTCTAGAGGTTGCTGGTTGCTGACTGGTTGTGTATAAGTTTGGTCCTTTTTTAGAAAAGGAGGTAGATAGGCTATTAAATGCATGGTTGTCTCCATGATAACCTACGAGACTTATTAGTTACTGCTTTATTTATATTACCGTGGGACTCCCACTTTGACGACGGGGAATGATTCAAGCATGTGAATCTATGAAAGATACCCCAATACTGGATAAACAGCGATGATAACTCAAGGTTATTATCATTGTATTTGTTCCTGCTGTGCAGCTTTGCGGGGCGGGTGGGCCTGGTCTGCTCTTAGAGCAGGGGAGGAGTGGTTTTCCCACTCCAAGTGCACAATGACTGTTTGGCTGGTCCTCTGGGGCCGTCCAAAACAGTCATGCACACTTCGCATGTTCTCCTTGCAGGCTGCATTACAGCCTGCATGGAGAACATGTCCAGGCCCCCATTCCCTGGCGGAGCGCCGATCCACGTTGCTCATACCAATCACAACACTGCATAGCAGCATTGTGATTGGCTGAGGGGAGGGAGCCTGGCTGCTGCCTGTTACGGCCCCGGAGAGGAGAGACTGAGACGACGTGCGGGAGAGGGGCGAGAAGGTACGTTTTTTTGTTGTTGTTTTTTCTACATCAACCCCTCCTCTGGCTCGCCACTCCCGATCCATGCCGCCCGCTACTGCTTCTGCCAGTTACTGTGCTTCTACTCTGTTCCTTGCATGAACAGGTGTGGTAGTAATGGGCATTGCTTGCGCCACAATGATGCTTGAGTGCTGATGATTATGCGTACTA
Source organism: Calotriton arnoldi (assembly GCA_963921515.1). Lineage (NCBI taxonomy): Eukaryota > Metazoa > Chordata > Amphibia > Caudata > Salamandridae > Calotriton > Calotriton arnoldi. Next base: position 16,813 of record CAWUFW010009253.1, on the reverse strand, counting down.
ATCAGGCAATGAGGAGTGAAGAGAGGGTCTCCTATGCATGGTGAAGTGTCGTTTGGTTGGTATACCTGGGGGTTAAATTTGTGCAACGAGTCACCAGCACATTGATCTCTTGATGCAGAAGAGAAGCACTTTGCCCAAGATACTTTCATTAGCTTAATCTCAGGGGACAGTGAGGAACCTCATCTTTGAGCGCACGAGGGAGGAGGGGACTCAAGGCCGCTGAGGTCTTTAATGGACTGTACCTCATGCAAAGAATCTTGTAGCCGGGGTGTGTGTTCGAGTTTTTCTCAATTTCCATATTCAACGGGTTGTACTGTCGCTTAGGGGTCTTATGGCTAGATGATCTGCGGCTAAATCCTTAGGATGCACCTCTGTAGCCTTTGGTGGTCCTACTTGTTGCTATGAGAGCAAAAGTATTCTCGTATTGTTTTCCCATTTAGATTAGAATTTGTTCGATCATTCTAGTCGCTGCTTTAATATTCAGTTTGATGGCTAGACGCTTTTGTGGATTAGCTCTCTTGACTTGTGTTGTAGTCAGTGGTTAACGGTGGACTCTTGTTCCGGTTTTTCGTTGCGTTGAGCAAAAAGGATCCTTTGTTTGTTAATTTATTTTTCCTAACCATGTTTTGCGTTCTGTCATGGGCCATTAACAAAAGAAAACTGCAGGTTCTCATTTTGGAGGTTTTGAAAAGTTTGTACACAGGTCCCAAAGGGGGAAGGGGAACAAAATAAACAAGGCTTTAGATTTCAGATTTTTAGGCTTTGCGTGAGTGCCTTTCATTCTATTGTGGGCCACGCTGGTCCTCTTTCCCTGGTTTTCTGTTGTGTGTAGAATTTTAAGCTCTAGTTTGGATTTGAGATCTTTAAGTGTTTTGGCTGGGGGTGATAAAGTGTGTTTAAGTTTGAGTGCCATTAACATCTTTGGGCCAGGGCCTCTGGCCTTCGTGCCTCCAAGTGTGCTCTGCATGAAATTTAAGTTAATGTTTAATTTATGATTAATGGCAGGGCTGTTACTATTCTCTCCGGGTGACGCTAGGAGAGTACAGCCTGGCTTTGAGACTACCCTGAAAAATTGTGTTTGTGTCAGTTATATGCCAGTACTTGGGGCTTAGAGCCTCTCCCAGCGGTATGAAAAACTTTACTCAGGGTGAAAATATTTGAGTCAAATTAATTTGACAAATATATGACAATGTATTTAAAGCTTGTTTCTCTGGGGATCCAATTTTGAGGGGGCAGGGCGATTCCTCCTTCCTTTGTAGCACCGCAACACACATTGAGGCCATTCTTATTAGTAGGGGCACTGTGAGTGCAACAACTTACCTAGTGTTTATTCACCCCATTTTACTTGGCTTTATCTAGAGATCTCAGGTCGCAGACCTCTCTTTGCCAAAGCTTGGGAAACATTCCCCCACGTGGGAGGCAGGACCTGCTGGTATTAGTCTTCACCTTGTAAAAGGCCTGGTTTAGAACATATGAGGTTGATTGGTATTTCATTTAGCTTATCAATTATAACTTGTGACAAACACTCCTGGGTGTATTCTGTCTGGCCCTTTCTGCCCATCACTTGGTTTTCCTGCTCTTCTAGCAAGAGGCACAGTTTTGCCATAGAGGGCTGTGGAACAGAAAGCAGGCAAGGGATTCACTGTGTACCATACTCAGATGCTGCTGACAAAGACTGTGCAAGGGGGTGGGGGCAGAATAATGCGTGTTATAGCTAGTGTCAAAGAGTTTAACTTCCAATTTTTCTCTCTTCCTCTTTAATTACACAAGTTCTTCTCTTCCTCTCTTTAATCACAGGAAGCAGGGAGTAACAGACTCTCCCTTCATTCACATATTTACCTCTCCTTCAGGTTGAAAATATAGGGAAACATATACTCAAATCCATCAGTGTACTGTGTTGCATACAATTATTAGTAATCTAGAGGAGAATTTACGTAATATGGGAAAGGATCACTGGGAACACCATTATACCAATCGCTCTTTTTGGAGAGCAGTGGTGAAAGCAGCTTAAAGGTCACCACTTCTTTCCTACTGTTGCTATGCCTAGGTTTGCTGGTCTATTACGGCTAACAGAAAATACTTTTTAAATAATGGACACCATTACCCGAAATGTTTCTTAGTTGAGAATAGTGGCCATTGGATCATGTTGCACATTGGTAGCCATTTAACTGATTTGAAAGGATGAAAAGCTGATTTGGCCCTGCCAGCATTTAGTTCTCTGACTGTTTCAATACTTTATTCCCCCTGTACCGGGCCACTGATTTTACCTATGATGGAAAGTCCTGCAGTCTGAAGTAAAGTATGCCTGCTTATATGTCGTGTTTTTGTGCAGGATACTTCATGTACCCAGAGTCTTGCATCAGAACATGCAATGGACCTAAATAAGATTTGGGTAGGAAGACTGCCATCGAAGTCTTACCTAGGTCCAGTACCCCATTGACTTGAGTCATTGTCTTGGGACAATCCTACGGCCAGCAGCCATGCAGCCAGAGAACATAGGGGAAGCTAGCTGATCTTACAACCAATGTTTTATCCAATTCTTTTCCTCTATGTGCAGCTGTGTAAGTTCTCTGTGCATTGCAGCCAAGGCTATGTGCACCAAGAATCCAACCATGCATCTGAGCATAGCGGTAATAATCAAGGGCAAATACCACTCTAAACTTTTGTTTAAAAAAGTGAAATGAAGGTGCATTTCCACACATACAGCACCATGTAAGGGGTATTGAGACAGGTTTGCAATTTAGATACACGTCATGACATGAATTGGTTACATAGGCAAGTACACTCTGGGTTTGGAAAAGCACAGGACTCCAATGGTTGTACCATTATAATATTTTAGTGAATATTCTCAATTGGAGCACTGTTAATAGGGTGGGGAAATATTGGGAGCCTGTACAAGACTACATACAGACAGTAAGTTGCACACTAATATAACACATTTACATTTGATGTGCAAGCTACTGAGTAAAGTCAAGATATCCCTGCTGAGAGGTAGTTTGTGAAATTGGGGACATCCAGGTTAACATGGACTGTGGGAATGGGCCATTCAGAAAAGTCAAGTGCCAGTACTAGATAAGTGAAGTGTTTATGTCTCGTCAGTCCTTGACATTTTTCCAGTGCTGATAAACTCTATTGAGTTCAGGAGGAAGGCCTTTGTCCTCATCAGCATAACCAAATGCTTTGCCTCTAGTCTATTTCTCAATTTACTCTTGATAGTGTTCATGAAACTGAATCCTCAATCCCAATCTGCACTTGATGCTTGAACTGTTGCACAGACATCGACAAGCTGAAACACCACACTATAGTGAGCAGCGTTGTGCATAGTGAAATTCACTATATCTTGAAAGATGGTAAATGGCCCACTCTTTACGTGTTCTGCCACCATATATTTATGTTCTCTGAATTGTTGAACAACATTATCCTACGTTTCACAATTGCCCAGGAACAAGACCTTCTTATATTTTTCAACAAGTCTTTGTACATTCTTAGTCTCAAACTCAAAATGTGTTTGTGTTGCGATTGTCTGATATTCAAACTCTTAATCTACTATCAGATCCCTTACTGTGCTGCTCCAAAGGACAGTGCCACCAAATTACTCTTATTAATTTAGCCAATCTTTGCTCTTGCATACTGTATAGCTTCAACAGTCATCAAAGAGCTTTTTTGGAACAGTTTGCACAAAGATGCAAATTCACCCAGAAGCTCATTGAGTACTGCAAGGGAAATATGGTTGTTTGAGTCTGATAACTTTTCATAACAATATTTAGCAACTGGATCATTCTCCTAAACTTTCAAGCTCAAAGTACTTAAGAACAGCGTCATAATTATGCATTGGTGCACCAACTGCAAAATGCCTTCAAAGCCAACGCACTCAATGGCTGAAAGGAGACCTTATTCAGTGACCGATGAGATTTCATTTAGTTTGGACTTCCTTGCAGGAGATCTGGAGAACAAAGTGTAGACAGTCCTCAATAATGTCTCCATTTCTTTGATCAACAGAATCTTCTTCCAGGAATCATCAACTTTCAAATCTTCTCAGTGGATGACACAAGGCTAATCCGTTAGATGTGAAATGGATTGTTTAAAGTGAGTAGCAACACCTTTGTTCTTGCCCAGCATCACAGACGCACCATCTGATGTCAACATGACAATTTTCATACGGTCCCGTTCATTTGCAACCTCAAATTCTTTCATAGCTTTATTGATAGCCTCAGCACTGCAACTAGTCGTCCTAACTATTCCCCAAACAGTGTTTTGTGCTCTGTTGATGTTACAGATTGGAATTTGGAGTACACGACGAGCATTTTTGTAATAGAAATATCTGTGTTCATCAATTAACAATGTGTGATACTGAACGTTGCGAAGTTCTGCTATAGCTTCAGATCACGCTGTTGATTTGCCTCAAGGAACTCAACGGCGTAGTTCTTGCTCTACCAGCTGTCTGGTATCTTCACATACAAAGCTAGGTGGCCATGGATATCTTGAACAGACAACATTAATTTGTGCATCTTGACCGCCAGCAACACGTTGTTGATGAAAATCTTTACCTCCTAAGGCAGGGATCTTTGCCGTTCAACCACTTCTAGTCTGCACGTTGTGTCAGGGGCCGTTTCTGCCAGCATTGTCCGCACTCCAAAACCAAACAGGCAGCAGTACTTTTATTCTCAGTATCGCCAAACAGGTTAATGAAGTTTGCTAATTAGATGGTGTTTCAGGTAATCTAGATTGTGCCCATCACTACAGCTCTTCCCTGTAGGAAAGTCCCCAACAATCTTTGCTTCTGCACATGCTTTGCAGATAAAGCCTACGTCTGGACTGTATTTAAATAGCTCCCACAGTTGTACGCAAAACTTGCTTCGCAATTTCTGCATCTCAGCCTCCACAATTCCCTTCATCCACTATTTGAATACAAGGCAACATTTTTAATTTTGTGAGGAAGCACCACACTCTACAGAAATTACAACTTTGCTCTTGAATATTTTGATGATATCCGGTTTTAGTTTGCTACGCTGCAAAGCCTGGAAAAGGAAAACTGTTAGTGCTCATGAATGTGGTCTATCACACAGTAGTGATGTATCCTTGGTAAAATGTAGCAAGTCATTACTTGGATTTTTCTGTTCTCACACCTGCCCATCCAAACCTATATGTAGTACTGTCTATAAAGCCTGCAATAAGATTGTTAAAGGACATTGATATATAGTGCAATATACCATGTGCACCACAAGGGAACTCTACCAAACATTCTGCTTGTACTCACGACTGGACTTTCAAATGTGTGTGTGGTACTGTCTGTATAGCCTGCATAGAAGAAACGATTGTTAAAGCATATTGTTATATTATAATGTTCAAGGTGCACCACAGTTGAATTGTACCAAATAATTACCTGTTGTTGTGCTTGTGCTCATGTATGCCCGTTCAAATTTCTGTCTGTGTGGTACTGTTCTAAAAAATATGCAACAGAAGAAAAGATTGTTAAAGCACATTATTATATCACAATGTACAAAGTGCACCTCTGGTGAACTCTACCAAAAAATAACCTGTTGTTGTGCTTGCACTCACATATGCCCGTTCAAATGCGTGTGTGTGGTACTGTCTGCGAAACCTGCAGCAGACAAAAAGATGGCTCAGGCACAATGTTATATCACAATATATCAGGTGCACCGCAGCTTAACTCTACCAAACAATTACCTGAATTTTTTGCCTGTACTCACATCTGCTCACTCAAATGTATGCGTAGTACTCAGTCAGAAACCTGCAAAAGTAAAAAAGGTGCATATTGTGAATCTATTTACCAAGCAGTCCCTAAATCCAACCAGTAATATAAACAGAATTATCTTGTCTTTGTGGATACTCACGCCCACCCGTTCAAATCCAAATACCTTACAGACAGACGGCAAACCACCAATTGAAGACAAAGGGGGCACATTTATTAACAAATTATGTAGCGCAGCAAGTCGCCTTGCTGCACTGCGGTGCGTGAGGGGGAAAGGGCAGGAGTGCGCTGTACTTAACACTGTACGGCGCATTCCTGGCTTTTTTCTTTGCTTGCGCACAATGTGCTGCCTAGCGCCAGTGCAGGCACCCTTGCACCATAGTGCAAGGGTGCCTGAGTTGTAAGAAAATGAGTCACTTACCTGTAACTATGGTTCTCCAGTATTGGTATCTTTCATAGATTCACATGCTTGAATCATCCCCGTCGTCGTGGTGGAAGTCCCACAGTATCATTATAAAAGCAGTAGATAACACCATCATAGGCTACAATGCAATGAACCGTCACTGCAATAGCCTATCTACTACCAATACCGGAGAACCATAGTTACAGGTAAGTAACTAATTTTCTTCTCCGGTATTGGATCTTTCATAGATTCACATGCTTGAATCAGAGTAGATAGCAGTTGTTTAGACAAATATGTTTAGAAATGTCAAATTCTAGTATTTGTAAAGCGCAAACAATTACCCGAGGGTGTCAAGGCGCTGGGGGCCGTCAGGAAGATTAAGCAAGCTATTGCCCAGAGTTACATGGTGCTGGGCTGACCTGCCGCCAGCGCCGGGGATAGAACCGTGAGCCCCGGGTTCCGAAGTCAGCTGCCCTGGCCGCTGCGAGGATGGTGGGTAACAATATCATTCACAAAATGAACAATCCTGGCCGTCCCATCATCTCTGGCAATGACACAGCCACTGAGAGACTATCTTTATTTGTCGACCTGCACCTCCAGCCCATTGTACAGGAACTTCCATCATTTGTTAAAGATACCAGTCACTTCCTTCAGATTATTGAAAAATTAAACCAAACCTACACATTTGATGATGATACTCTTCTGGCTACATTTGATGTTACATCATTATACACCAATATACCACATGAGGATGGGCTTATGGCATTATCTGAAGCTCTTAATAAAAGAACTGTGAAAAAGCCATCAACAAATGTGCTTACCAACTTTGCAAGAGTTATCCTTAAATCCAACAATTTTACATTCAATGGTAAACACTATCTGCAGATACAAGGGACTTCCATGGGCACTCGGATGGCTCCATCCTATGCAAATATCTTCATGGGCAAACTAGAGAACTGTATACTTGCTACTTATAGCATCAAACCACTGGTATGGCTAAGATACATTGATGACATATTTATAATATGGAATGCAGGAAGTAGAAGCATTGGAACAATTTACAGCTTATATCAACAATATCCATCCTACCATCAAATTTACCAGCAGCAATACTAAACAGAAGCATCATCTCCCTTTTCTGGATGTGCTACTCACCATTCATGAACAAGAAATTACAACTGATCTGTACCACAAGCCTACAGATGCTCATTTGTATCTAAACTGGACTTCATGTCACCCACACCACACTAAACTGAGCATCATCTACAGCCAAGCACTCAGAATAAGACGCATCTGCAGCAATGAGGAAACCTGAAAAGACCAACTACACGAGCTTGCTACATTATTTAAAAGGCGAGGCTATCCTCTGCATATCATACAGCAACAAATTGACAAGTCTTTGCAGTTACCCAGAGAAGCACTTATTTGGAATACCAACGGCAGAAACAAAAGTGACAGAACTCCATTTGTGGTTGACTATCATCCATCAGCTCCCAACTACAGAAATATAATTAAAAAAACATTTCCCTTACTGTCTACTTGTGAAAAATTGCAAAAGGTTTTTCCAAAACCGCCAGTCATTGCTTACCGCAGAACTCCAAATTTACGATCTCTTATTGTGAAAGCTGAACTCAAGCAAGTTGTAACAAATGCAGGGGTTCATTGCTGTGACTTTAAAAGGTGCATCACGTGTGAATACCTTTTACAAACATCATCAGTAACTAGTTCTGTTACAAGAAGGACCTATGGAATAAGACAGCATCTTACATGTCGCTCAACATGCATTATTTATGTGATTCAGTGCCAACGGCAAAGCTGTAAAAAACAATATGTAGGCCAAACAGTGAATGACCTCCGTACACGATTCAGGAACCACAAATCGGCAATAATTAATAAGAAAATTGACCAGCCTGTAGCCAATCATTTTAACCTTGTGGATCATTTACTATCAGATTTGAAGATTTTCCCCATGGAACATGTCTCAAAGGAAGAACTACTGGACTCCAGAGAAAACTTCTGGATTTACCGTTTAAAATCACTGCATCCAGATGGACTGAACATTACTGATAATACAACCTGATTACTGCATATCTTAAGAGCTCTCAGGACTGCATTGATTCCACATTCCAAATGGAATCTTCACTCATGATGCTTTTTGAAAATTCAGCTGTGTCATCTGTGCAGCCACTGAGCAAACCATCTTGTACTACCTGAGGAAGGCGGAAGCTGAAACGTTGTAGTGGAAATATATTTTTGTTCTTTGGTGAATCTATCTGTTTGAGTCACTTCTTTCTTGGATATGGATATGGATATGGATATGTATATGTATATGTATATGTATATGTATATGTATATGTATATGTATATGTATATGTATATGTATATATATATATATATATATATATATATATATATATATATATATATATATATATATATATATATATATATCCCAACAACTCTTCTCTTAAAAACGTGCCTGCGTGTTTGAAAAGGATCACGTGGGATAGTTTGAAATGCAGAGATTTAGTCCCGTGATCAAGGCTCCTGAGAGAGCAGAAACGTTGGAAGTGCGAGTCCCTCATGCTGTGGGGTTCCGTGATATAAACACATTTTTTCAAGACATGAGGTGTGCTGGTGCACTTCTTTGAAAGCGAGAGAAGAGTTGTTGGGACATATTCAGGATGCCTCGTCCTGATGCACTGGCTGCCCTGTGAAGGTCGGGCTCTCCCGAGGCAAATTGGAGTTGGTGATTAATTGTGTGAGCCTGACCTGCTTGCCCCCGAAAGGTGAAGTCCTTCGTGTGTGGAAAGTAAGGGAAGCGGAGGAAGGTTTTTCACTGCTGGCTGTGTCTTGACTAAAGGAGTAAATGGAACTTTTAAACATAATGCAATGCTGAGACACACCTAATTACGCATTAATGGAAAGAACTGTCAATGGAAGGAATAATTATTTAGCGCATTGCCATTCATGCCGGTATTCAGCGTATGGACATTTAACATAGCGCTTTTTTCACCTTGCCAGGTTTTGAATATTTCCATTATGCACTCTGTAAAAAAACGTGCCTGCGTGTTTAAAAAGGATCACGTGGGATAGTTTGAAATGCAGAGATTTAGTCCCGTGATCAAGGCTCCTGAGAGAGCAGAAACGTTGGGAGTGTGAGTCCCTCATGCTGTGGGGTTCCGTGATATAAACAAATTTTTTCAAGACAGGACGTGTGCTGGTGCACTTCTTTGAAAGCGAGAGAAGAGTTGTTGGGACATATTCAGGATGCCTCGTCCTGATGCACTGGCTGCCCTGTGAAGGTCGGGCTCTCCCGAGGCAAATTGGAGTTGGTGATATATATATATATCTATATATATAGATATATATATATTATCTACTGGCGGTCGCCAGTAGATAGTTATAGTTAGGACCTATTTTCCATAGGAAATCCGCAACATTCTATTTGAAATAACTTTGGCGCCGGTTGACGAATCTTCGCAAAACTTTCAAAACTCGTGGGGCGCTCTGGTCCGCTCCTATCCTGAAAGTCTCGGGGTGATTCATCAAGTGGGGGCCAAGAAAAAAGGGGGGTCCCAAAATGTGTTTTCCCCATGCAATTTTCCATAGGAACATTTCATCGCAGCTACAGCCTGAACTGCTGAACAGAATTACACCAAATTTGGCAAAAAGGTAGCCCTTGGTTCAGAGTCGTGCCTTTTGGTTAAATGGTGTAAATCCGTTCAGTAGTTCCTGAGAAATTGGAAAAAGAAAACACATATATATCTGGGCGGAGCCTAACCACACATGTCATCGTGAGATCTGATTGGCTGTCAGCACTTCATCCTGGAATAACTGGCAGCCATCTTGGGACCAATATAAATGATAGTACCCCATTGAAATGCATTGTAGTGAATCGAAGATTTTGAGGGTTACCAAAGGAGAACTATAAAGGGTGATAACAGACTTTAGTTACATTAGAATTCATTTGTTGATGGTACCATACTAATTTCAGGAATTGTGGTGTGTTCTAAGGTGATTTTACCCTGTGAAAAACCTTCTGCTGGGATATCATGAATCATGTTTGAGAGAAAACTATTTTCACATGCTTGTCCCATACAGTTTTGGAAGGTGCTCCAGAAGCTAAAATGAGAGCATATTTTCTGTAAATTCACATTATCTTTCTCAGTCATGTGAGAATGAAGTCTGACATTCTCAGTAAAACATGTACATCCAACAAGGGCAGAGACTGTCAGTTGATGCCTTTGTGTTCTACTGCAGCTTCCCAGAGTGTTCTAAAGAACAACTAGAGAGCTAACAGTCTTACTTATGACAAAAGTATGGCACACCTGAAGCCATCTTGATTGGAATAAACTGGTAACACTTAAAATATTTAATTTAAAAAGGAACAAAATGATGGGGTTCATTTTGTCATAGAAATTATGGTTAGTGCTGTAGAAAGAAAAATTAGGACATGTTTTAAGTGAGATCTCAAATATCTTCCTGTTATATTTCAACAGGAGCAGCCTGTCAGTTGATGCCTTTGTGTTCTACTGCAGCTTCCCAGAGTGTTCTAAAGAACAACTAGAGCGCTAACAGTCTTACTTATGACAAAATTATGGCACACCTGAAGCCATCTTGATTGGAATAAACTGGTAACTCTTAAAACATTTAATTTAAAAAGGAACAAAATCAGGGGGTTCATTTTGTCATTGAAATTATGGTTAGTGCTGTAGAAAGAAAAATTGGGACATGTTTTAAGTGAGATCTCAAATATCTTCCTGTTATATTTCAACAGGAGCAGCCTGTCAGTTGATGCCTTTGTGTTCTACTGCAGCTTCCCAGAGTGTTCTAAAGAACAACTAGAGCGCTAACAGTCTTACTTATGACAAAAGTATGGCACACCTGAAGCCATCTTGATTGGAATAAACTGGTAACACTTAAAACATTTAATTTAAAAAGGAACAAAATGAGGGGGTTCATTTTGCCATAGAAATTATGGTTAGTGCTGCAGAAAGAATATTTAGGGCATGTTTTAAGTGAGATCTCAAATCCTCTTCTATTTCATTAGAACATTCTGACATGCAAACTGAAACAATCACTTTCAATACCAGCAGTAGACTTCCAGTTAACTCCCTGGTGAGCAGTAGCTTTACTACAGTGATCTAATGAACAACTAGAGTGCTAACATTCTGAATTTATGGCAAATGTGTGACACATCTGAATGCCTTCTTGATGGAATCAAAGTAAAAAACTGAAAGCATTTCCTACTGAGGAGACTGCAGTAAATGACGAAATTAGGAAACTTCATAACAAATAAGTCTCCCAAGATGGCCACCAGAGAAAAAAGAGCCCAAATGTAGCACACATATCACCCAGATGTAGCCCACATATAGCCCAATGACAGAAGTGTGCAAAACACTTTTTATTTTTCGTTTTTCTGCAGTTTTATATAGTGCAAACTGGTCAGGTATTGGAGCGTTACATCTTACTTGGACCCCTTATTGCGTATTTTGCACGAAGTACATGAGATTGATCTTGCGAAACATTGAACTTTACGATTCTGTTAACCTGAAGTTGCTCTGAACCGGGCTTTGTAACACTCTGTTTTTACCTACTGGTTTTAATTAATTCTCACTGTATTGTATTAGGAAAGAGGATTTACTGTTTTTATGTACACTTTTATGATCTATGTTTCTAAATCAGATCAAATAAAGTTTAATGAATTCTATGGCAGGATGGAGGCGAGGATTATGCATATCTTTCCTCACTTTATTTGCATAGCAGTTCAAAGAAAACGTAACACAACAATCATTAAACAAAAGACTACACAACCCATGAACCATTAGGGGGTAGTCTCCAAGGCAACTATAGTCCAATCATATCACAGTCCATCGTATATAACATCGTGACGTCCCTTCCGCTTCCTCTTTCTTCACTGCTCGTCAGTTAAGTGCATTCCTTACATTCTTGGCTTAATCTGACGTTGTTGCTGTTTGTATAGCGGTTTCTTGTGCACGTTATTAGCATTATTGCCTTGGTATTGTTTCATATTCCCTGCGCAGCAGGCTCTTGCCCGAGCACGTTCTCCCCCTCGCAGTTTCTCCCGCTGTGTGCTCTGCACGGGGTGAGATCCTGTCAGGCGCGTCTGGTCCGAGCGAGGCAGCTCCGTCGAGCGCTCCCGCTGGTCTTTACGCGCGTTTGGGAATCCGGTCACTCCTTTAGTGTCCGCTTGATTCCCGACCAACCCTCGCCTAATTTTGACACCGCTACACGGTGATTTTCCCACACGGCCACGTTAGTGACCAGCGCCACCTGGTGGTGGTAATTGGTATTGCGCCTCAGTTTATTCTTATAATAGCTTCGGGGAAAACCCAGCTGTTGGAGCACCAGCGAGGGGGCTGTCTTAAGGATTTTAAGGGCATTTGTTCTGTGCTCACACCCTCTGCTATCATGTCTTCTCCAGAAGACCATTTTTACTCCTCCTACCAGGAAGTGGAAAAAGAATGGCCCCCCAACTTCTCCATCCAGCAGTGCACCAAGCCCTCTCTCTGGCTATTTCTAGGGCGCTGGCTCCTCTTAGGGATCAGGTTGATAAGCTGGCGAAAAGCATCCCTGGGGTGTTCAGTGACCCAGATCTGGTGGTGGCGGGTCCAAGTAGCTCCCAGATGGGGAATAAAAGGACCGTTAAGCATAACGCGGGGCACTTGGAAGGATTTGATAAACTTACGGAGACCTTCCTCAAGAGTGCACAAACGCTAAAACATGCACCCTGCCGGGAGAAGGAGGAGCCCGGAGAAAATTGCGACACTGTCACCACTATTGTAGACCCCGACGGCGGAATTCCCTTAGAGGGAGAGGGTGTATCGGAGGACGATTTCTCCTCCGATGAGGATAAGGACTCGGGCGTCCCTGGCGTCCAGAGTCCCACTCCTCTCAGTCCCCGGTTGGGGACGGGGTCCACTCGGACATGTTCGAGCCTACCCAAATTTACCATACTAGGTCGGCAGAGTGGACACCTGACGCCAAAGTGGCAGAGTATGTGGTGGGGAAAATCCATCAACCCCTTGAAAGGGAGGTCAGGAATAGGATGAGGGGAGAATGCCCCAGGCCCTCACTGAAGGGGAAGGTGGCACACACGCCTGAAATTGATGAGAAACTATGTACCTTTTTCTCCAAGTATATGAGGGTTCCCAAGAAAGGAATTGATAGGTCTTGGACGTGGTAGGGCCCTTGACCCAAATTATTCAATTGACGGAGCGTTCCAACAAGTCAGGATCCCCTTTGTCCACGGATATTGTGGCTGGTTGGGCGCACTACCCTAAACGCTAAAACACTACCCCCTCCACTACCCAAACACCACTGCACTACCCTAAACCCTAAAACACTACCACCAGCATGACTCCCTACACAACCCAAACACCACTGCACTACCCTAAACCCTAAAACACTACCCCCAGCACGACTCCCTACCAATGTTCCCTCTAATTTTTTTCCTCTGTGTGCGGCAGTGGAGGGTCTCTGTGCGCTGCAACAATGGCTATGTGCGCCAGGAATCAGACCGCGCGCGTGTGCAGCGCCAAATGTCACTCCAAACGTTTACTTAAAAAAGTGAAAAGATGGTGGATTTTCACACATACAGCACCACGTTAAGGGTCTTAAGGCCGGTTTTCAAATCAAGTTAGAGACATCCTGCATCATACTCATAGCCCTAGAGATGACCGAGCCAGCATTTGCACATGGATCTCCAGTTACCTCCAAGCTCCTGCTTGCACAAAAAGGGCATAAGCATAGGTCCATCGGGATGCACATAGAACCGAATTTGAGATTTCGCAATTCCGGTGATTCAGTCTCCCTGATTCACTCAACCATTGGTCAAATAAGAACTTGATATGGTCTTGTTGCAGCTGATACGTCCATTTGAGCCTATTCATAAAGCAGATGTTAAGTACGTCTTGGAGTGTGGCTTTGCTGCTGGTGATGATGTCAGCCACAATGGACAGTGAAATTCGAGCACTATCAAATAACCCTTCCTTAGTTTCTATAAGCATACGTGAATTCTTCATACCAACCAGATGTTTGTGCTAAGTTCCCACAGACTTTCATCTGTGTATTTCTCTACAGATCCATCAATGCAGTGGAGAGGACGCTACTTCCTGGATATTAGCAGATGTTTGATGTATTATATTGTTAGAATAGAACGTTTTAAGTGGACAGATCAGTTTTTCTCTCCTTTGGAAGGAACAAAGGTGACCCACGGTCCAAGCAAGGAGGGACCAGGCGGATAGTGGCAGCCATCAGCTACTGTCAGGTTAAGCAAACAGCACCCTGCTGGTAAAAGTCATTGAACATTCGACGAGAGAAGCAGTGGCAGGGCTGTAGGCCAGTAGTTCCATTGACAGTTATTTTCAGGGTGGCTACAAGGAAAAGCTGCTACACATTCACAAGGCACTACTGCTTGGACACAGAAGCTGTGAGAGATTCAGGGATGGGGCAGACAATGGTCTCCTATTTAGGTAATTGTTGGTATTAGTACTGATTGCTTGCCTCGTTCATGCATGTGAATTTATGAAAGATCCAATGCTGAAAAAGAAGCAGGTTACTTTATCTGTAACTACAGTTCTCCAGTATCTGTATCTATCATGATGGAGCAGACTTAGCTTGAGGATGGGTAGGGTCGTAAAGACAGACCTCTTGTCTTCCAGGAGGGGTGCAACCTGCAAAGAAATTAGAAAAGAAAAGGATTCGACTGAAGAGCATTAGACAGGATAGAAAGATGAGAAGGAGACAGTTCCAGAACTGGGAGGAAGACAGAATAAAGAGCGAGACCAGAGAAAGTAAAAAAGACTATCCTCTAGAGAGGAAGGGGAAGACGTGGGGGGGGGGGGAGAACAGTAGCACACGGAGGTCGCTGTGGGAAAAAGGTGCCAGTTGCTCAAATTTACACAGACTCGAGGGAGTCGACCTATATGCTGAAGACAGCGTGAGGCACAAAGACACCAAATGCCAACTTCCCACTAAGGAGTGAAAACAGAGAGGCTGCAGGGCAGAGGAGCGAGAACGGAGTTGGGGAAATGTGTGAGCCAGTAAGATGTTGAGGAAGGGCAAACTCCAAAGAGATGCCAGAGAGGGTGTGAAGAGAAAGACTAGTGCACACACAGCTACACTAGGAGACATGACTTTCCCTCACTTACGACCTAAGGATAATTCTTGTACCCAGGCAAATATCTAAGGAATAAAGGACGGAGAGTGGGAAGAACTGACTTTATTTTAGGCATATATCATCATTAACCATGGAAGAGAGGCTAATGGAGTGCCCAAGACTTGAATATTAAAGACAAAAGAAGTGAAAGAAAGATAGAAAAGGAAGTTAAAGAAAGTTAGAAGCAGACAGAAAGGAAAAGACTGAAGGGATTTTGACAGTAAAAGCAAAGAGCGGAGAAGAAAGACAGTAAAGAAAAGATGAGTAAAAGAAGGAGTCAGAATTTTGTCCATTATATACACACATTTCTTTTTTCTCAATTCTACATGCCTATTTTTTGGGGCAATCTTTCTGGGAGAGATAAGAGACCCGGAACCACAGGGTGCCTGACCAACACCAGAAATATGAAGGACCAAACATAAGATTGTATCTTATAGCACATTTACCAAGAACCAAAATAAATATGTAAAATTGTGTAAATAAATGTGTTTAAAAAGTAGCAGAAACCTGACCTATTTAGGGATGTATTTTCTTTTGTGACTTATTGCAAAGTGCTGTGAGAAGTGGGACGTAATTGACTTCTGAATGGAAGTGCTACTTCAACAACAGCAGAGACACTGCAATTAGCTTTGGAATAGATTGCACATGCCTCACAGCAAGAAAGTTCTACCTTGCAACAAACTTTGCAAACCCAAAATGACTGGTTAATCAAAATGCCCCCACTGAGGATGATACAATCAGAAGACTGGCAGAAATGGTGGCTCATAGAAGAGTACATCCAAATGCACCTTCTGCAGTCCTACAAAAATACAATGCAAATTCCCCTATTCTTCCCGCTGGAAAACAACGAAAGGCTAGTCATGCGTCAAGATTCCAGCTTGATCACGCAGGCTTATCTGTAGATCTCATGTTAATTGCAGCCCCTCCACGAGCTGCGATTAACATAGATACTTAAACAAAAGCACTCAATCTGCCCGCAGCCTCGCTTTACTATCAAAACAATACAGCAAGTTTAAAAAACGGCGTGTGCTTTTTAGGGTAATCTGCCTTGTTTGCAGACTTGCTGTATTGTTTTGTTAGTAAAGCGAGGCTGCGGGGAAGATTGTGTGCTTTTATTTAAGTATTCATGTTAATCGCAGCTCGTGAAGGGGCTGCAATTAACATGAATACTTAAATAAAAGCACACAATCTCCCCCGCAGCCTCGCTTTACTAATAAAAGAATACAGCAAACAAACAGTTCAGGGCAATACAAAAGCACACGCGCAAGAAACAAAAGTACAGCAAGTGGCCAACACTTACCTCCGCTCCCGAGTATTCACTGCAAAGTGGTCACTTCCGCCGCCATCCTCCGCAATATGGAAATGCCCGTTTTTCGCGCCCTGCGCCTTTTAAAAGTGGCGGCGGCGCGAATACTCTTGCGGGATGTGCCGTCTGTGCGCGCTCCACACATGGCACTGCGCGCTCGGGGGTAGAGAAGTGCGCGGGCGCGGCGCGCGGCTTATTGGGAACAGT